>JAZKJV010001537.1:1200000-1800000 GCA_037367405.1 Ottelia alismoides | reverse complement strand
CATCCGGTCCTACACCATTCCCAGGTCCCATAACCTTCAAAGCCTCCTCTACTTCCTTTCTTTGTATCCGTCTATAGCTTGCACGATTCAAGTAACTTTCACTACTAGCTAGATCATCCAAAGTGATCTCTCTATTTCCTTCCCCAATGAAAAGTTTATGGAAGTACTGCTCCCATCTAGTCTCTATATCCTTCTGAGTAACAAGCACGTGACCTTCCTCGTCCTTAATGCATCTCACTTGAGAAAGGTCTTTGGTCTTTCTTTCTCTTGCTTTGGCCAACCTGAATATATCCTTCTGGCCCTCCTTAGAGTTGAGATTTTTATACAAAACTTCATAAGCTTTCGACTTAGCTTCGCTTACAGCCTTCTTTGCTTCCTTCTTCGCTATTTTATAGTTTGTGACAATTTCCTCTGTTTTATCCTTAGACATAGCTTTAAACCATGCTCTTTTAATTTTTAGCTTCTCTTGCACCCCTTCACTCCACCACCAAGCCTCCTTTTGACCTGGGGCTCCTCCCTTTGACTCGTCTAGCATCTCTTTGGCTACCTTTCGAATACAAGATGCTACTGCCTCCCACATCTCGTTTGCACTTCCACTACAATCCCAAGATCAATCTTCTAAAACATTCTCCCTGAAGCTCGATGCTTCAGTGGAAGATTCCACCATCTAGTTCTAGTGATCTTAGGAGCCCTCCTTTTCTTTACCAACCCTTTTATTTGTACATCCAAGACTAACAAGCGATGTTGGGTTATCAAACTCTCTCTTGGGATTACTTTGCAGTCTTTACAACACAACCGATCTCTTCTCCTCAGCGTAAAGTAATCTATCTGTGTTCTAGTTGGGCCACTCGAGTGTTTGCTATGAAAAGATCATATGCCGTTACAAAATCGAGGATGACTTTTCCCTCTTCATTTCTATCCCCAAAACCATGTCCTCCGTGAACACTAGCATACCTTGAAGCATCTTTTCCCGCATGTCCATTAAGATCTCCACCTATGCAAATCATCTCTCTTTATGGGATTTCATGTAAAATTTTATCTAGATCCTCCCAAAAAACTAGTTTAGTCATTTCATCTAAACCAATTTGCGGTGCATAAACTGAGATTATATTCAGAATTTCTTTTTCAAGCACCAATTTTAACAAAATAATCCGATCCTCAAATCTTTGCACCTCAACCACACAATCCTTCAAATCCTTATGAACAACCACTCCAACACCGTTTCTACCCTTATCTTTACCTGAATACCAAAGTTTAAAGCATGTCTTCTCGATCTCCCTTGCTTTCTCTCCAACCCATTTAGTCTCTTGAAGACATAATATATGAATCTTCCTTCTTTCCATCGTATCCACTATCTCCATCAATTTTCCAGTCAAAGTGACAATATTCCAACTATCAATCCGCAACTTCCATAGCAATCTCTTTTGGGCTAACTTCTTTACTCGCATGCGTCCATTATGCGAGAACCCTTGTAAATTTTGGACTGCATCCGGGCGGTGATGCAGCGGAACTAGCTTAATTACCCGCATGTGTTCCTCATGCGAGAACCCTTGCAAATTTTGAACTACATCGAGGCTGCGATGTAGCGGCCCTTGCCAATTTTTCATTGCATTCGGGCGATGCAACGCGTCGCAAGTAGGGAACACCCCACGAAATCTGTATGTTTGCTTAAATCCATGTTGAAAAGATCTGACTGTCATGAGGCAACTTCCTGAATAATATTTTTTAAAAAAATATTATTTAGGAAGTTGTCTCCGACTGTTTTACGCTGGCTGTTGGCTACCTAACGCAACCCTCCTCATTTACCCGGGCTTGGAACCGGCCATGGCTGAGTTGCTATCACTTGTGAATGTAATAGTGCAAAATTGGCGCAAACGGGTGCCCGGATCGGAGGGCATAAAACAACCCAACTAATCGGACCGACTACGTGGTTGAGTTTTACATGGAACTTTTTTTATTATTTTTTACCTTTTTTAAAGCAAACTTATTCTAATATGCTTAATGTTATATTTAAAGTCAATTACTTCTTTTATTTCATTATGATAGTATAGAAAATGTACAAATCTGTGTAAATATATAAGAATATATGTATAAAAATGACTTATATATTTAAAAAAATATAAAAATCAAAACCAACTAATGACCGACTAAATCTGATTAGTCGCCCGACTATCGATTAATCCTTAGTAAGTGACCCCGTCGACCGAGTATCGACTAACGATTTCTACAACCTTTGGTAGATGTCATTCTTGAACTGAAGAATATTTGTCTCATTCCTCACATAAGAATATGTCGTCATAAGAACAGTCGAGCATTGTTCGTAGTGGGACAGGGACAGATGTAGGATTTCATTGGCAATGTCTATCATTGGAGTGCATGATGGTCAAACTCGAACCCACGTGTTATCATGTCTCTATGTGACATTGGTTCGTGTTTTGTTGACGGGCTTTGCTTTCATAAGGATATATACCTCATTGAGTCCTCCCATGATGCTCATGAATTACATCGACCTCACCACGTAGTTTGTCATACCCGTTCTTGACAATAGGGCAAGGACCTTAGATGGCCCCCTAGAGATGGAGTAGCAACTAGCTTTTCTTCTTCCATGACGAAAGAAGCATGCATAGGAAGGACAAAACCGTAAGAGCGATGGACCAGACTCTTATCTACACAAGCATAGTAGGGAGGTTATATGTGTAGACTTTAATGCACAACACTCATATCATCCTTTCTAGGCACTCTATGGACCTCGAGATATGGCTTATATGATCAAATTTGGGATGGAATGTCCAAAATCCAAGGTCTGAAAAAATTGAGCTTTTAAACGTGCTCATATCACAAAACGGTGGCCAAGTTGTGTAGACTAAGGACATGAGACATAGAAGTTCCCGTTGGTTGGGTAAACGTACCGTCAACGCACATGTCAAAGCTTTATCGAGATTGGTGACGCCACCAATGGGTTGTTGCTACTGTCGCTTGTTGTAATTGTTGCCACCAGGATACTATTGAGGTGTGTTGCTTCGATCGCAGCAGCGACGCGAGGGGAACGAATGTTGGGCTACAATTTCAAGACGAGCCTAGAACTCTTATCCAATATCGTCGCTCGGATACCATGAAGAAAGGGAATAAGCCTTAAGGTCTCTCTATATATAGTGAAAACCCTAGAAGTGAAAAGATGTCTGGTTGGGCTACATAAAAGCGCTATTGGGTTTACATATAAAAAGAAAACAAATGCTATCTTACTATAAATACAATATTACTATAATAATCTGATTATTATTTGCCTTAGGATTCTCTTTATATAAAGCAGAAATCCTAACTGTGAAAAGAGATTACCCTGGGAGGAGTAGCGTCTACCTTTTCTTCTGCAATGACGAAATAAGCACACACGAAATGACAAAATCATGAGAGAGATGGACCAAACTTATCTACACAAGCATAGTAGGAAGATTAGATGGGTAGACTTAGATGCATAAAACTCATATCGTCGTTGTAGGCACTCGAGAGACCTCAAGATCTGATCAAATCCAGGTTGGAATGTCTAAAATCCAAGGTCTGGAAATTTTGGATTTTTGAACTTGCTCACAACAAAAAATGGACGCCACAAGTGTGTAAACCAAGGACATATGACCCAGAAACACCCGTTGGTTAGGCGAACAGACCTTCGAAACACCCGTAGGAGCTCCATCGAGATTTGCAGTGCCACCAATGAGATACTGCTATCGATCGCTGCTTGTTGTCGTTGTTATTGTCGGGCTTGTTGAGGTTGTGGTTGCTTCGACGATAGCGATGGCAAGAGAAACTCGATAGTGGGCCTAGGGCTTCAAGAAGTAACTCAAACTCTGATTCAAGACATTCATCAGATACCATGTAGAAAGGGAATAAGCAGATGAGTATTATGGAGCCCTATGGTTGCCTTCATATAAAGTTGAAACCCTTGAGGTGAAAAAGAGGCTACTTGGTTGGGCTACAGTGATGTCCTATTGGGAAAAAAGTTGTCATACAATAAAGATAATATTACTATAGCATTATGCTTGTTATCAGCACTAGGGTTCTCTTTCTATAGAATGGAAACCCTAGAGGTGAAAAGAAGTTGCCCCAGGAGATGGAGTTAGCATCTATCTTTTCTTCTGTTATGACAAAAAATCGTGAGAGATGGACCAAACTTATCTGCACAAGCATAAAAGGAAGATTGTGTGTGTAGGCTCAGATGCGTAACACTCACATCACACTTGTAGGTACTCTAGAAACCTCCATATCTGATTTATATGATCAAATCTAGGTAGGAATGTCGAAACCCCAAGGTATGGAAACTTTTTTGGGTTCTAACTTGCTCACAATGTGAACGAATGTCACAAATGTGTAGACCAAGAACACAAGACCCAAAAGCACCCATTGGTTGGGCGAACAAACTGTCAGAGCACCTCTGCCAAGATGGATAATGTCACAGGTGGGCTACTGTTATCGATGTTCCTTGTTGCGGCTGTTGTCATTGGGCTCCTATTGTAGTTGTGATGTGATTGCTTCGATGGCAGTAGAGACGAGAAGAGCTTGGAGGTGGGGCTAGAGTTTCAAGAGGGGCCCAAAGCTCTAATCCAAGACCATTGCTCAATACCATGTGAAAAGGGAATAAGCAAATGAATATTATGGAGCCATGGAATTCTCACTACGTGCCACACTTTCATCTCTCGATCTTACATGTTTTGCTAACAAGGATACCGCCCCCCCAAAGCCCAGAATGCTTTGGCGAGTTCCCTTTTTAGCAAAAGTGTTAAAGAAATGGAAGTTAAATTTGATATGGCTGCTAGACAAAAAGCAATTCATTGATTACAAGCTGACCTTGCTCAAGACTTCCTCCTTGCTATTCCTATTGAGGGCCTTGGAATGCATGTCACCCATTAAGTATCGTACTATCCTCATGTATCGCCTTATGATTCCTCTATTCCCAGCTGATGAGGCTTATCCACTATGCCACAAATCCTGCTTAGATGCTTTTGGAGAGCATGCAGTTCATTGTCGTGAACTCCTAGGTTTTAAATATAGACATGATTTTGTAAAGGATGTCCTTTATTATGTATTCAGACATGCTAGAGATGCTTCAAAGAAAGAAGCGCCTTTGAATTTTTTGACGAATCCACAAGAGGGGAGATCGCCACTCAGACCAGCAGATGTTTTAATATTTGGATGAGCTGGAGGGAAGCATGCATGTGTTGATTTGACTGGAGTTTCTCCATTAGTGGGTCCGATAAGGAGTGATTTTATTGCGGGATAAGTTGCATAGAAAGCTGCCTCAGCTAAAGTTGCTAAGCATGAGAAGGCTTGTATTGACAATAAACATGTATTCATCCCTTTTGGTTTTGATACCTTTGGGTTCTTGGCAACTGAAGCATTAGAGCTCCTCGAAAGGGTACAAAAAAATATGCATAGCATTGTTATGGTCCCCATATCTATAGATGTTGTGTTTCGAAGAACTGGATTTGCCATCCAAAAGGGATTGGTGGCACAGCTTATTGCCCATCTCCCATCAATCTCTATGTAATAGTTTTGATTCTCATATATATAATGGAAACCCTAGAGGTGAAAAGAGGTTGCCCGGTTGGGCTACATAGATGCCCTATTGGGCTTTCAATGCTTACCAACAAGTATTTTTTTGTCTTTTTCAATAGCATGCAATGATAAGAATAAAGTGAAAATATATGATACAGTGTAGGAGTAGTTTAGCATGATTGATATATTTTTAAATGTATCATTCTTTTAATCATAATTCAAGGAACCATTTCGTAAGTTATTTTATTTATCTGCTCGTTATTTGCTACGTGTAATGACATGGGATGTGGACCAAGTAGTCCGGAATAATATTCAAATATTTGACTTCTAAATTTTGATATCGTGTATCAGACTTCATTGGTTTTACTAATTTATTTTATTCTCTAAGTGCATGTTTGGTAATCGGGTTGGGTTGGGTTGGGTTGGGTTGGGTTGAGGTATCCTCCTGTGAATAGTAGTTGTTTGGATGGTTGGGAGGGTTGGAATGATAAATGTGATGTGATGTGACATTGATTATGTGTTATATTAACTTTTTTAATGATTATAATATATTTTTATTTTAATTTATTTATCTAAGTGTGGTTAACAATTTTTATAACAAAGAAATTGTATGGTCCATACAACTAATTCGAACCCAAAAATGCAGGGATAGAGCATGGGGTATGCCAGGTTACCCCTAGGTAACTTGCAACCAAACAGGCCCTAACTTTGTGGTTTGGTTACTATTTACTTATTTAGTTGTGCAGCTTATGCCATTTTGCATGTTATGGAAGTACTAGGGTTGTCTTGTATTATTTCCCAATTAATTTGCATATAATACGATATGATGTATATGGGAATCATAGTGTGAATATATTTTTATGTACATATGTATCCCCAGTATGTTTTTTATATGATCATGTTGAACCAAATTAAAAATAAGTTAGTTGCTCATGTCGAGCCAAAGTAGCAATTAGTCGGTCGTGTTGAGCTAAGTTTGATGGAAAATAATATATATATATATATATATGTATGTATATCTTGGACATGTCACCTTTTCAAAAAAAACTTGGTCATGTCATGTCATTACCAAAGTACACGTGGAATAAAACTTCTTGTACTGTAATGTTCTGTGTAGGCATTCTAATTTCTCATGCAGTTCAAAGCATGCAATGTAAACGTGGATGAGGATGTGCTCTCATAAATAAGTCAGGTAAGTTTCTATAGTGGTTCTTTATATCAATTATCATTAATAGAACGAACCAAGTGCTTTTTATATATTGGAGTGTGATTTGAACAAGAAATGTGTATAGCTTTCCGGTGAATTAGGATATGCCTAGCAGTGGTAGGATAAATTCATATTCATTCGTTGAATATACATATCAGAATTGCATGCATCCATTTTACATAGTATCTATATTTTAAAGATTTTTTTTAGAAGTCCATACGTTTATCATATTATATTCGCGCCCATATTCGAACTAAAAAGGGATAAGGATATGAAAACACATATATCCATATCATACCAATTTCATCCGTATCACTGAGATATTGAAATAGAGCATACTTTTCCCTATCTTGACCGCGAATGCTAGCCAAATGTAAAAGATGCAAACCACCTATACCGAATGCATGATTGGGAGGAAAAATCCACTACTCAAAAAATTTGTGGAAGTAACTCGCCTTCATAAAAAGTCTAAACATTGCCTCTACATCATATAACATTTTGCACATGAAATGTTGGGAAAAGAGATTCTTCTATTGATCCAGAAAACCCTAGGCTCTCTTATATAGGGAGAGACCTAAAGGGTAAATTACAGAGAGGTCTATATAAGATAAAGAAATAACGAAAAACTACATAAAGAGATAATGAAACTACGAACTATCTCTACACTCCCCCTCAAGGTGGAGCATAGATATCTATCATGCTCAGCTTGGATGAACATCTCTGAAACGGTCCTCTGAGCAGTGGCTTGGTGAATATATCTGTTGTCTGATCTCCCGAGCTCACATGTGCAGTAGATATCAATCCTCTCTGGATCAAGTCCCTCGTGTAAAGGCAGTCAACTTCAATATGCTTGGTCCTTTCATGAAAAGCTGGATTGTTGGCAATAAATAATGCTGCCTGGTTGTCACACTGGAGCTTCATAGGCAGGTGCACAGGTACATGTAGATCTTCTAGTACAGAACGAACCCACATCATCTCCGTGCTGGCTTGAGCCATGGCCCTATATTCAGATTCTGCACTGGACCTTGCCACGACAGTTTGTTTCTTGCTTTTCCAAGAAACCAAGGAGCCTCCAATAAACACTGCAAACCCTGAGGTTGATTTCCGGTCCTTAGGACATCCTGCATAGTCTGCATCTGCACACGTTGAGACAGATAAGTCTGTGTCCTTTCTGAATAGTAGCCCTGACCCTGGAGAAGACTTCAGATATCTCAGTATCATGTGTATAGCATCCATGTGAACCTGTCTTGGCTGCTCCATAAATTGACTCACCCTGCTAACAGCAAATGCAATGTCTGGACGAGTAATGGTAATGTAGAGGAGTTTTCCCACCATTTCTCTGTATCTCCTCTTATCCACTTCATCTATATCATCATCATACAGCTTCATGCTGGGGTCCATGGGAATACTAGATAGCTTGCACCCATCTATGCCAGTCTCAATCAGGAAGTCTGTAATATACTTCCGTTGTGTCATCACCAAGCCTTGTGCATTCCTTGCAAATTCCAACCCTAGAAAATATCTTAGGGTTCCAAGATCCTTTGTAACGAACTGACTGCCTAGGAATGCCTTCGCCCTCTTTATGCCCTGAAGATCATTTCCTGTAACAAGAATATCATCCACATAGACCATAATGACCACCGTACCTGCCGATGACTTCTGGACAAACAAAGAATGATCGGCATTTGACCTCTTGAATCCTTGTTGCTCAATCAGGTTAGATAACTTCTGGAACCATGCTCTGGGACTCTGTTTGAGGCCATATATCGCCTTGTGAAGTCTACAGACCATGTGCTTCTCCCCCTCAGCAGTAAACCCAGGTGGCTGTTGTATGTAGACTTCCTTCTGTAAATCCCCGTACAGAAAGGCATTCTTCACATCCAGTTGAGATATGCTCCAATCACGTACTACAGCAACAGATAATAGAATACGAAGCGTAGAGTGCCTCGCCACTGGAGAGAAAATATCCATGTAATCCACACCGTAGGTTTGTGTAAACCCACGCGCAACCAAGCGTGCCTTGTATCTATCCAACGTGCCATCTGCATGATATTTGACTGTGAAGACCCATTTACAGCTCACAACTGATGCATCAGAAGGTGCAGGGACCAAAGACCAAGTGCCACGAGACTGTAAGGCCCTCATTTCGTCCTCCATTTCTAATCTCCAGCATTCATTCTGTAAGGCTTCCTGGTATGTCCGTGGTATCTCCACGGAAGACAAGGCTGTGGCAAATCTCTGAAAATCCCCAGTGAGACGGTGAAAGGAAACCTGTAAAGCGAATGGATATGAGGCACATTGCCTCCTCTGCTTCCGAATAGCAATCGGAATATCAAGATCATCATCTGTTGTACTGGATGGGCTAGTGTCTGCCTGTACTGTAGAATCCTGCACATGTACCAAATCTGACCCGTCAGTAGTAATGTCATCTGAACATACCTGAGGCGTGATGATCGGCTGCTGCATAGTCTGAGCAGGACCTGACCGGCGTGTATAGAACATAGGTAATGGTGATATGATAGGTCGTGGAATGGGTGGAGGTGGAGGAGGTGGTGGAGGTGGTGCTGGCGTGGAGACAGACCCAGGGGACGACTCAGGGGTACTCAATGTAGGTGGTGGAGGAACATAGATATCATTAGTGGTAGTGGATGGTACCATTCTGTCACCTGCAGGAGAGAAATACATGACAGACTCAAAGAAAGTGACATCAGCACTCACGAAGTACCTCTTAGTTGCAGGATCATAACACCGGTAGCCCTTCTGAGTCCTGGAATAACCAACAAAGACGCACTTGACTGCTCTAGGAGAGAGTTTGTCAAGTCCTGGAGATAGACGATGCACAAAAGCCACAGTTCCAAAGACACGTGGAGTCAATGAGAATAACTCCTTATCTGGAAAAATAATGGACATAGGTATCTTTTCACCAAGGACTGAGGATGGCATTCGGTTGACCAGATAACAAGCAGTAAGAACAGCATCGCCCCAGAAAGAAATAGGGGCACAACTCTGAATCAACAATGTACGAGTAATATCTAAGAGATGGCGATGCTTTCTTTCTGCGACACCATTTTGTTGTGAGGTATATGCACAAGTGGTTTGGTGAATAATACCCTTTGATGAAAGGAATTGTGAAAGTGAGCGTGTACAAAATTCAAGAGCATTATCAGTCCGAACATATTTGACATTTGCAGAAAAGACATTGAGCACTTCACTAATCAAGTTCCTGATCACATTTCCTGCTTCAGATTTATTTTTCAAAAGAAAGGCCCATAACACACGAGAGAAATCATCCACTACCACAAGATAAAACATGTGTCCCTCATGATCGGGAACACGACTTGGACCCCATATATCTATATGTAACAACTCAAAAGGGGAGCTACTGCTCCGACTCAGACGACGTGGGAAGCTCGACCTGTGATGCTTTCCCAACTGACACGCTTCACATCGAAACGAAGAACTAGGAGAGATCTGAGGCAGAAGATGGCGCATTTTCTGAAGTGGAAGGTGACCAAATCGGAGGTTCCAAATGTTCGGAGAGACTGGTCCAGCAGAATGAGAGGAGACGCCAGCATATGAATCCCGGACCAGCCGATACAAACCATTATGCTCAGAGCCACATCCAATCACCTTGCCCGTGAGTATGTCCTGAAAGATGAGAGAAGACGGGTCAAATATGGCACGACAATTCAAATCCTTCGTAATCTGACTACTAGATAGCAAATTCATGGAGAACTCAGGAGCATGCAGAACGTTCTGTAATTGCAAAGTGGAGGATAGAAAAACCTCCCCCTGTCCAACAAGGGGCGAATGGGTACCATCTGCTATCTGCACTGATCGGCCGGGAGGAATGTCCCTGTAGGCCTGCAATCTACCTCTATCCCGGCAGAGATGATGTGTGGCTCCGGAATCAATAATCCAGTCAGATATATCATGAGATGTAGTAGATCTACCTGAGGAGCTCGCGGCTGCGGATGAACTGGCAGAGGCAGTGGCAGCAATATCTGAGGAGCCACCAGACGAATCACCAGAAGAATGTGGCATAATATCACGAAGACAGGCCACAAGTTCGTCAAATCGACTATCTGCAGTAGAAGTCAGTGGAGACTGGGAGTGCTCTGCAACACGTGCCGATGCTGGAAATCCATGCTTCGAATAGCATGTCTCCTCTGAGTGTCCTGTATGGTGACAATAGGAGCATGTCTGACTGAAACGACCACCCCTCCCCTGGGGTCCACGGCCACGTCCACGACCACGGCCAGATGGTGGTCCACCTCTCCCACGCGAGACTGCCATCGCTGAAGGAGGTGGAGTAGAAGAGCTGGAGGAAACTGGAATGCGACTAAGCCTTCTGTAAACATCTTCAACTGGAGGAATAACTGCATCAGCGAGAATCTGAGATCGAGCTGCATCATACTCAGGGTCAAGAGTCGCAAGTAGAACACCAACCATGGTGGCGTTTCGAAACCTTCTACTGCTCAGGAGTTGCAGTGAGAGGAATGATACTGTATAACTTCTCAAACATCCCTCTTAGGGATGTGTAAAGAGAATGGAGAGGTCTGTCGTTCTGCTTCATTGTGAATATGTCGTGCTGAAGCTGCAACATCTTCGTCTCATTTCGCACCTGCGAATATGTGGCAGCAAGAATGTCCCACATTGCCTTAGCAGTGGGCTGATGGAGGACGTCGTTAGCAATCTCCGTCGTCAAGGTACCGAACAACCAGACCTTCGCATAGGAATCATCAGCCTCCCATGAGGCATAGATCCCAGTCTTCTCCGTGGGCTCATCCTCGGTAAGAATGTGCTTCTTACCATTCGACTTCATGAGGCTCATGAACTGCATAGCCCAGAGCTCATAGTTAGACCCGTCCATCTTGACTATTGGCGCAGGACCTTTGAATGCGCCGATGGAGGGCATATCAACCTTTGATTCTGACATACTGCCGCTCGGAGAAGAACTAGGATATGTAGACGTGATGCTGGATGTCTACAACAACTGCATCGGATTTGAGTGCGTATGTAGACGTTACGCACTCAAATCCATAGAACGGACGAGGGAGAGACTAGGGCACGCCCTACAAGGGGCTGATAGCCCTTTCAGCGGCTGGGAGAGCCTTGCACGGCTTGCTGGGAGAGCCGGGGACCTACAGCGGTGCTTTGGACCGCCTGGGAGAGAGCACAGAGCGCCTGGCAGCTACTGGCGGTGCCGGGGAAGTCCGCCTGGTACTGGTTGGCGGTGGCTGGAGCCTACTGCAGCAGTCAGGGACTGCTGGCTGCGAGTCGGAGCGCCGTGGGGGCGCTGGCAGCAGCAAGGATGGCTGGGAAGACCGCCTGGGGCTGGCTGGCGGCGACTGTTAGCGCCGTGGAGGCGCTGGCAGCGGCTGGGATCGTTGGGGAAGACTGCCGGATCAAGGAGAGGGCGCGGGAACGAGGGAAAGGCGGCGGCGAAGATGGTGTCGAGAAGATGGCTGCGGGTGGGGAGAGGGAGGCGGCGGGTGGAGAGCCCTAGGGTGGCTCTGATACCATGTTGGGAAAAGAGATTCTTCTATTGATCCAGAAAACCCTAGGCTCTCTTATATAGGGAGAGACCTAAAGGGCAAATTACAGAGAGGTCTATATAAGATAAAGAAATAACGAAAAACTACATAAAGAGATAATGAAACTACGAACTATCTCTACATGAAACCCACCAGTTTTATATGGGATGTGAATCAGACTTACTAGTTACAGTAATAGGAGGCTAAAAAATCCCAGCACATTCTCATAGAACATCTTCACATTTCCGGCTTTTTCTAAATATTTGAATAGCTGAAAAGATGCCCAAACCCAACGATCACCAAGTGCAGATGTAATTTTGATGTTGGCCTGAAAGATAAAAAGATACACATGGATCTCTGAACGTTTATATTTGTACCCCACCCACCCTACACCCCAGTAGCACGTTATCAATGACGTTGCAGTATACTATTTCAACTCACATGTTATGTAAACAACACGGTAAAAAATTTTGTTGATCGTGAGATCTTAACGAAGTTGATATTAATAGAACAAGAGTAACTAAGCATAACAGAGAACGTTTAAAGTGGAGACAATGAAAGGACAATAAGGTAATATGATGATATCTAGTTGATATCTTGTTTCTTATAGCTTAAAGAAATATCAGAAATGCTTTGAGACTGATAAGAAAAACTCAAAACTTTATAGACAAGAAACATTTTACTAGTTAATCTAAGTGGGGAAAGCTAACCTTATATCAAGCTCCAAGAAAGCCGTTGAAACATTGTGAAATTCGTCCATCAAAATTTTATAGTCCTTTACACCACCTATACATTCCAAATAAAGCCAGGTGAAGTGCATAAAGCATATCTATACAACCTTTCCCAAGGATAAATGAGATGGGATAATCAAGGTGGACTATTATAATCACTTCTTCTTCGCAGTTAAATGTGAACCATAAAATAGGATGCTTATATTTGCTGAATTTGGTGATTACAAAATGTCTCATATTATCTGTCTGAAGAGTAGTCATCTTATTGTTTTAGGCGATACATGTCAAATAAAGTGCCAGCAGAACAGATTTAATAAGAAGCTAGAGCAACAGAACTAGAAACTTACAAGAGAAATGCCAGGTAGGATCATATATGTGGCGGTGAAAAGAATGTAGAATGGGCAATTTGATGTCTGAAGGTATACTTGTATCATCCTCTGCAATCGGAAAATGAAACTTAGAGATGAGGTGAGTGCCGAATTCTCGTTTATAAGATTGAGCAAAATATTTAATCAAAGGCGAAGTAGTCTATTTCAGGAACTCTAAATTCTGGAGAAGAATAGATTTTTTACACACATATATGGGTTAAATGTATATACTCCCTGAGAGCATATGGGTATGCTCACGTTCCCTCTTTCCTCATTTTTTAATTTTTTTGAAATTAAACCCATGGGAGATTTACTTATAATAATAAGTAGAATATATATTCCAAATTTCATGAAAAACAGACATTTCTAAATTATCCATGTAGAAGGGGTCAATTTCATTTATTCTGAGACCGTTAAAAATTGGTAGTCTTGATGGATGGGATCGGAGTCCCGAATTAAGTTGAATGGCACCATGATGATATATGGTGATCTAAATTCCCCCCAAACTCAATTCAAAAAAATTAAAAAATATATAGAAAAAGGATGGAGCATGTAAGTTGCATGCTCCCAGGGAGCATACTTATTTTCCCCTACATACACATGTAAACCTTGTAATTACACCTATGCACCTTGGAATTGTACAACTTTAGCATATATACACTTTGGTAACCACTTTAACAATAGTTGTATGTTGAAAGATCACACTAAAAATATCAACGGCTAGGTTAATAAATTACCAATCATTCCTTTCAGAGCAGATAATGTCACGATGATAAAAGGGTATATATGTCAACAGTGTATACTTTAAAGGGGTATGTGTGCAATTATAAGGTTTACAGGGGTATATGTGACTACACAAGTATTCCATGTGTATACATATATAAAAGCCCTTAAAAAGAATAATATGACAGCATACAAAGTATATCCTCGTAACTCCAAACATCACATTTGAAATACACCAAACACCTTTCAGTAAGCATGGTAAGATATGACCTTACTTGAACAGGATCTGTCCTATAAGCTCGTACTACTGAAAGTAAGCATGGTAAGATAAGATGTGTGCTGAAGTATTCATGAGCACGCTTTACACTATCTGCTCATTTTAAATGCTTGAAGGTGTGTTGTGCAAATATTTCGGTGTCTTATTACCACCTGATCTATAACCAAACTTCAGTGTCTGTAAGACCTTTCCCCAAAGAAGTTGGTGATAACTTCATCAAAAAAAGAGCTTGAGCTATATAAAATATAAAAAAGAAGGGATTTTTACCCGGCAGACCCAATAATCTTTGTCAATTACCTCCACGACCTTTGAAACAACCTAATTCCCCTCTCGATACCGTAAACTTGCTATGTCTTACCCCACCAGACCCTATCGTCATCTTTAACTTTATTGGAGTCAAAAACTAGAGTTAAACCTCAGTTAATCAAACCAAAGAAAATCAATGGTAGATCTTCAATCTCCCTCTCTCTCCTTCCTTATCCTCCTCCTTCTTCATCCTCTTCTTCAACCCATCAAACGGGAAGCTGTGGAAGACTATGTTGGAGGCGGCCCTTCGGTCGGAGGCGACGAGTGGTTGTGCAAGAACAGGTGGTGGAGTAAGGTCCGATTGGTGCTCAGTAGTGGAGTCGTTGTGCCCCTTTGGAGCGGAAATGCGTTAAGATGGAGCTGTCACCCCCATGTCAAGGTGACAGAACGGCTTAGTTGGAGACCATGACAAGTGTTGTGATGACCGGGTGCGTATGCGTGAAGCACACAAGCAACTGCAACTGGTTGTCGGTGAAGGTCAAGCAGCCGGAAGAATGGGGGAGGAAGCACTCTACTCGCCACCGCATGCGGCGAGTCGAGGAGGCGCGCAAGCCTCGCGGCTGCAGGGAGGCAAGAATGGGGAAGAAGCTAGGCTGCTCCTGTTTCTTCTTGCTCCTTCTCCTGCGAGAGCCGAATGGTGGATGCCACCACCTACTTCAGCAAAAACAGAAAGAGAAAAAGAGGAGAACCCGATCGTCATTGAACTTGCAAGTTCGATTAGAGAAGAGGAGGGCGGCAGGGACCTTCTCGTGCGAGGGAGGCTGCTGCTATTCGGCCACACCACCAGTAGGTGGATGTTGAATCATCGCGCGAGCAGCACCAATCAAAGAGATGCGTGACCTTGCGTGTGGTTGCAGTGCTGCTGCTGCAATGCAGCAGAGATGGGGGTCCGCCACCGAGGCTACGTGCATAAGAGAGGCCCCATGCTTGACATCTCGGCGTCGCGCGTGACATCTAGGCGGCCGAAGCACTGCATGGCATTGCTGATGCAGCATGATACCACGTGATCAATTTCTTTAGTCGAACATTTGTTTTATTTAATTTTATTTACTTATGTAAAAGGCTCATTATACAAGGCCTTATCATCTTTTCTTTTCTTTTTTTCTATTTTTAGTAGGGTTGTTGCTTGTTTGGGGGGATTTGGCCTCTATAAAGGCACCCCATTAGCTAGGGTTGGATTTAGTTTTGAATGAAGTTTTATTTCCCCCTCACTTATTCTCTCTCTCTCTCTCGTCACCCGCCCTCTTTTGGCCCGTGCCCTAACTTTTCCCCGACGCCGCTTCTTCCCCCCCCCCCCCGCCCTCTCTTCCCCACGGCCCCTGATCCTCCCTCTCGTCGCCTCCTCCCCATCCCGACGTTCCCTCCCACGCCGCTCCTTCCCCACCTTCTTCCATCCCCGCCGCTTTCCCTTTCTCCCCATCGCGCATCGCTACCTCTCCACCCCTGACTCGCCGCCTTCCGCCACCACAACCCTCGCCTCCACCCGTCACCGAGCCGCACCCTCCCCCTTCTGATGCCGTTCCCCTCTCCCACCGTACGCACCAACGCCCGGCCTTCCCCCTCCTCCCACCATCTCGCCACGCCAACCACCCTCTCAGCCACACCCCTCCCGTTACTCCTCCCACCGCGCGCAACCCTCTCCATTCCCCCTCCCTGCGAGGCCCAGTCGCCAACGGCCCACCTCCCTGCCGCCGCCAACCGCCTGCCGAAGCCGCTGTGATTCAACCGCCATCCGCGCCCCTGCACCTGCTAGAAACGCCGTCGTGACCGTCCCACTGCCCGTTG
This sequence comes from Ottelia alismoides, assembly GCA_037367405.1. Taxonomy (NCBI): domain Eukaryota; kingdom Viridiplantae; phylum Streptophyta; class Magnoliopsida; order Alismatales; family Hydrocharitaceae; genus Ottelia; species Ottelia alismoides. The sequence continues at coordinate 1,783,519 of JAZKJV010001537.1, read as the reverse complement.
CCTACGGCCAGATCTGAAGCTCGCATTCTTCCCATTGTCGATTGTGGTATGAGTGTTTTGCATGCTTATTGTTCCACCATATGAACTTAGTGTTGTGGGCTGCTATATTGTTGTTTGGTTTGGTGAACTATTGAGGCTCCGTTGCCGCAACATCGCTCACTATTTCCAATCATCTTTAGCTATTTGAGTTGCCCTAAAGTTGTGGTGATATCCGTGCTGGAATTTGAGTATCTTGTGGATATTGGTTGTTGAATTTTATACCTCAGTTTGTTTTCATCGCCAAAGTTTAATTCATAGTATTTGCGGCCCCCCGTATTCTCACGTTGCACGCCATTTCACTTGTTTCCATAATTTAGTCCATTAGTTTCAAGTTGTAGAATTGCCATTTAGTTCACAACCTCAATTAGATTGCATCAATTTGGTATCAGAGCATATCGATCCATTCCTTTGATTGCATATAAAAAAAGAACAAAAAAAACAAACAAAACAAACAACAAAACCCAAAGAGAGAAGGGAGAGGAAGGCATAGGGTCCCATGGCCGACAAACCAACTACCTCTAAAACCGGCTACACCCCACACACTGAGCTAACGTTAGAATCCTTGAATGTTCAAATGCTACAGATGTACGAACAACTGAGCGGACAAATTGCCACCCTAAATTGTCGCATGCTAGGGAAAGATCATAGTGATGAGACGCCAAACAAAGGCCGGCGTACTCGTCGGAGACCGCACTCACGAAGTAACACATCCCGCGAATCTAGCTCTTCTACTTCCGATGGACATGTTAGCGAATATCTTTCACAAGAAAGCGAAGAAGAAGAAGGATTAAGAGATGACACCCCTTTCACTTCCAAAAATCAAGATCCACACACCCCTGGATATACTTCACAACCTGCTGGTGGATATCACTTCCCGCCATGACCTGGCCCTAGGCCTGATGACGGATGGGATCGAGGCATCCGTCTCGATGTTCTGAAATTTTACGGAGGACGAGACCCTGATGTCTTTTAAATTGGCTCCAAGTCGTCGAGCACTTCTTTGTATGGAAGACTATGCCTAGCGAACGAAAAGTTCAATTTGTCACAATCAAACTAAAGGGGCATGCTCTGCTATGGTGGGACCGTTTGCAATCTGAACGCAAACGAAAGGGAAAAGGTAAGATCCGCAGTTGGAGCAAGATGAAGGCCAAACTGAAAACCAAATTCGTGTCTGAAGATTACAAACGAGATCTATACGCGCGACTGCAATCATGGAAACAAGGCACCATGAGCGTGAGAGAATACACCGAAGGGTTCCAATCCCTCGTTCATCGCAACCGATTGCAGGAGACTCCTGTCCAGGAAGTCACCCGTTACGTGCAAGGACTCCGCCAAGTTATCCAGGATGAACTCTACCTCCACAACTGTCGAGACGTCGACGAAGCTTACAAGCAGGCTGAACGAGCTGAGACTAAGCTTGTTAAGGCCCAGACAAGGAGGATGTCCCTTTCTGTGAACTCCATCCCACGCACCAGTACCCCGATGACGACCTCCAAACCAATAGGTTCCCCATCGATTGTTCCGGTAAATCCCAAGCCAAATCATCAACTCCTGCCAGCGCCCGACCATCTACTGGGAACCCCGGACCAGGCATCTTGGGAAGTCGACCTGTTGTAGGACATGATACTTGTTTCCGATATTATCAAAAGGGACATCGAGCAGCAGAGTGCCCAAACCCTAAGGCTAGGCCCGCCCATTTATGCACCATCAAAGACCCTGAAGACCCTGACCCTGACCAACAGGAATCACCTGAAGAGGATCAGACCGCTTTGACTGCTGACACCATGGGAGCTGATGACTATGAGCTTCTGGGAGTGGATGGAGATGTATCTGGACCTTTCTTGGTAATTGAACATGAGGACTTTATCGCTCCTGACAGCGCACCCACAAACATCTTACTCACACCCGTTGTCCACGACACTGATAGTTGGCTGCAACGCAGCATATTTCGAACCACCTGCACCTCAGGAAGGCGTCGTTGTTCGCTGATCATTGATGGAGGAAGCGTTGAGAACCTCGTGTCACAAGAAATGATCGACAAGCTGGGTCTACCAACTCAACCACTCGAGAAACCATACAGTGTGGCTTGGTTTCGAGGTGGTACTCAACTTCCGATCATGGAAGGACATATCGATATCGACAACATATCGATACAATGTCGATACCGATATATCGCCGATATATCGGCGATATATCGACGCATATCGTCGAAACCCGGTATCCATTAGGCATTTTTCTCCTGTCGATACCCGATATATCCATATCGGCGATATATCGGTGACCTGTCGATACCGATATATCGCCGATATATCGACGATATATCGCGATATGGCGATCCATGCTTCCGATCCACCGTCAGAGTCTCGTTAGCTTCTCGATTGGGCCTTCATATAAAGACGAAGTGTGATGCCATGTAGCCCCTATTAATGTATGTCATGTACTACTGGGGAGATCATGGCAGTTCAATCGAGACACTGAACACAGAGAAAAATTGAACACTTACTCATTTCTCATAGACAAGGTACGTGTGACCCTAAGACCACAACGCGAAGCCCTTAGCCCTCGACAGGTGGCTACACTCCGATCCGCGACCGCACAATTCGGTAGGAATACTCCACCGTCAAAACCTTCGACTACTGGTCCAGTATTGTTGATGGAAGCCCAAGCATTCCAACGTGAAATTCAGGAGAGTTCTACTATTTACGCATTGATGGGACGTGAGATAGTCAAACAAGAAGCAACTACACCCGAAATTCCGTCTGAAGTAAAGCCCATCATCCAGGAGTTTGCTGACATTATGCCTGAAGAATTACCTGAAGGACTACCCCTGTTGCGAGACATTCAACATCACATTGACCTAGTCCCTGGAGCCAGCCTACCCCACTTACCACATTATCAGATGAGCCCAAGTGAGCACGAAGAAATGAACAAGCAGGTCACTGATCTTCTACGTCGAGAGTATGAGTCCCGTGGTGGTTCCTACTCTGCTTATCCCAAAAAAAGATGGCACATGGAGGATGTGTGTGGACAGTCATGCTATCAACAAGATCACGATCAAGTATCGTTTTCCGATTCCACGCCTTGATGACATGCTCGACATGTTATCGGGTGCCAAATTATTTTCAAAAATGGATCTTTGCAGTAGGTACTATCAGATTCGCCTCCGACCTGGAGACGAGTGGAAGGCTGCTTTTAAGACCAAAGAGGACCTTTATGAATGGACAGTAATGCCCTTCGGCCTGTCTAATGCACCCAGCACATTTATGTGAACCATGAATCATGTATTGTGGCCCTTCATAGGGAAGTTTGTGGTTGTGTACTTTGATGACATATTGATCTACAGCTTGACCAAAGACGACCACTTAGCCCACTTACAACAAGTCTTGGAAACCTTGAGAGCCCAACAATTGTATGTCCACCTTAAGAAATGCTCCTTCATGTCCGACACCGTCCTCTTCTTAGGATACATTGTCACCGTCGATGGACTTAAAGTTGACCCCTCCAAGATTCAGCCATTCAGAGCTGGCCCGTGCCCAAAACCCTCACTGAGATCGCAGCTTTCTGGGATTGGCTACTTTCTACCGGCGCTTCATCCGAAACTTTAGCACTTCTGCGGCTCCGTTGGTTGATTGCAGACGTAAAGGCGCACCCGCTTAGACTCTTGAAGCAGAAACCAGCTTTCAAAAGCTAAAACATCAATTGACCCATGCCCCTGTTTTGGCACTTCCTGACTTCACCAAGGTTTTCGTAGTCGATTGCGATGCCTCACATGTGGGGATTGGTGCCGTCCTGAATCAAGAAGGACGACCTGTAGCATTCTACAGTGAAAAGTTGAACGACGCTCGATCACGGTACTCTATATATGATGTCGAATTCTATGATGTGGTACAAGCTCTCAAGCATTGGAGGCACTATCTAATCCAGCGTGAATTTGTCCTTAATTCTGATCATGAAGCCTTAAGATATCTGAACTCTCAAAAGACCCTTAACAAGCGTCATGCAAAATGGGTTAGCTTCCTCCAAGAATACACATTCCATCTCAAGCACAAGGCTGGCACCCTGAATTGTGTGGCCGACGCGTTGAGCAGACGAGCACACGTCCTGACCACAATGATCGTAAGTACAACAGGACTTGACGCACTCAAGGATCTTTACCCCACTGACCCTGACTTCGGACAAGCCTACGCCAAGTGTGTCGACACTGGACAGGATCCGACCGCCACTTATGTCATTCATGAGGGATTCATGTTCAAGGCTCACCGACTGTGCATTCCTGCCACTTCCCTTCGAGAGAATTTAATTTCAGAATTGCATAACGGTGGTTTAGCTGGACACTTTGGAAGGGACAAGACCTTGACTCTTCTCCAAGAGCGATTTTATTGGCCGCAACTGCGAAAGGATGTTACAAAATTTGTACAAAAATGCCAAGCATGTCAGAGATTCAGAGGGCATAGGCAGAACACTGGGTTGTATACACCTCTACCGATTCCTCTGCGGCCCTGGGAAGACATCACTATGGATTTTGTGCTAGGCTTACCCCTCACGGTACGGAAAGTTGACTCTATTTTTGTGGTTGTGGATAGGTTTTCTAAAATGACACACTTCATTGCATGTAAAAAAACTACAGATGCATCTCATGTCGCTGATTTGTTTTTTCGTGATGTCATTCGATTGCATGGTGTTCCGCGTTCTTTCACTTCAGATCGTGATACTAGGTTTTTGAGTCATTTTTGGCGCACGCTTTGGTCTCGTCTTGATACTCGTTTGTAATACAGCACTGCTTATCATCCACAAACAGATGGGCAAACCGAAGTAGTTAATAGATCTTTGGGAAATTTATTGCGATGTCTTGCAGGGGACTCTCCGTCCAAATGAGATCTAATTCTTCCCCAAGCTGAATTCGCGTATAACAGTTCCACGAATAGGTCCACCGGAAAATCGCCATTTGAGAGTGTGTACGGCTTTCCACTTACCTAATTTCTCGACCTTACACCCACAACCATGCAAGGGAGAAGTAGTGCAGCTGCTGAGGACCTGGTCGAACACCTAACCAATATCCATACCGAAATCCGAACCAAACTCCAAACCATGACCCAGAAATACCAAGCCCAAGCCAATCTCCATCATAGAGAGAGCGAGTTCAGAGTTGGAGAGTTAGTGATGGTCCACCTAAAAAAAAGAGGTTTCCTTTGAGAGTCCACCAAAAATTGAGTGTCCGAAAGATTGGTCCATTCCGAATCCTCAAGAAGATTGGGTCCAATGCTTACTTACTTGATCTACCGCCAGACGTCCAGACATCGCCATTCTTTAATGTATCAGATCTCTTCTTATATCACGGAGATGAACAGACAGATGCAACCACGCCAGTAGTTCCCGCTGATGATACGCACCAACCACCGGTCGCGACTGATGCTGATCAGATTGAAAATATTGCCGACATCCGAGATATGACGACTAGACGTGGTCTCTTCCGATGCTATCTAGTCAAATGGAAGGGACGACCTCTGACCGATTGCACCTGGATTGACGAGGATAAACTTCAACAACTCCTCCCTGATATACTTCATAACTACCACGATGCCATCTCGACGGAGCGAGATTCTTCTCAGCGGGGGGGAGTTGATGCAGCATGATACCACGTGATCAATTTCTTTAGTCGAACATTTGTTTTATTTAATTTTATTTACTTTTGTAAAAGGCTCATTATACAAGGCCTTACCATCTTTTCTTTTTTTTTCTATTTTTAGTAGGGTTGTTGCTTGTTTGGGGTGATTTGACCTCTATAAAGGCACCCCATTAGCTAGGGTTGGATTTAGTTTTGAATGAAGTTTTATTTCCCCCTCACTTATTCTCTCTCTCTCTCGTCACCCGCCCTCTTTTGGCCTGTGTCCTAACTTTTCCCCGACGCCGCTTCTTTCCCCTCCCCCCCCCCCCCGCGCCTCTCTTCCCCACGGCCTCTGATCCTCCCTCTCGCCGCATCCTCCCCATCCTGGCGTTCCCTCCCACGCCGCTCCTTCCCCACCTTCTTACATCCCCGCCGCTTGCCCCTTCTCCCCATCGCGCGCCACTACCTCTCCACCCCTGACTCGCCGCCTTCCGCCACCACAACCCTCGCCTCCACCCCGTCACCGAGTCGCACCCTCCCCCTTCTGACGCCGTTCCCCTCTCCCACCATGCGCACCAACGCCCGGCCTTCCCCCTCCTCCCACCATCTCGCCGCGCCAACTACCCTCTCAGCCACACCCCTCCCGTTACTCCTCCCATCGCATGCAACCCTCTCCATTCCCCCTCCCTGCGAGGCCTAGCCGCCAACGGCCCACCTCCCTACCACCGCCAACCGCCTGCCGAAGTCGCTGTGATTCAACCGCCATCCGCGCCCCTACACCTGCTAGAAACGCCGTCGTGACCGTCCCGCTGCCTACGGCCAGATCTGAAGCTCGCATTCTTCCCATTGCCGGTTGTGGTATGAGTGTTTTGCCTGCTTATTGTTCCACCATATGAACTTAGTGTTGTGGGCTGCTATATTGCTGTTTGATTTGGTGAACTATTGAGGCTCTGTTGCCGCAACATCGCTCACTATTTCCAATCATCTTTAGCTATTTGAGTTGCCCTAAAGTTGTGGTGATATCCGTGCTGGAATTCGAGTATCTAGTCGATATTGGTTGCTGAATTTTATACCTCAGTTTATTTTCATCGCCAAAGTTTAATTCATAGTATTTGCGGCCCCCCGTAGTCTCACGTTGCATGCCATTTCACTTGTTTCCGTAATTTAGTCCATTAGTTTCAAGTTGTAGAATTGCCATTTAGTTCACAACCTCAATTAGATTGCATCAATTGCCAAGGTGCTGCCCTCGGCGCAACGTGGCCAGCGAGGGAGAACGCGGCGGCAACCCTCCTCAGCATCTCGTCTATGCACCCTCTGTACCGGAGGAGGGTGGGGAAGGAGGAACACGTGGCGGAGGGGATCGCTGACCTCGTCAGAACCGGTCCGACAAGTTTGAAGCGTGATGGGGAAAGGGAGAGGAGGAGGAGGGTGAGGGGGAGTGGCACTCAATGTAAATTTGATTTAAAAAATAGGTATAATGTAAAAGAATATAAAAAATCCAATTAGTTTTAATGGGTAAATGGATCAGAGTTAACCACAGGGTCTGTAAGGTAAGGCTAGCAAGTTTACAGGGTCGAAAGGGGAATTAGGTTGTTTCAAAGGTCGTGGAGGTAATTGACAAAGATTATAGGGTCTAATGGTAAAAATCCCAAAAAAGAAATAGATGGAGGAGAAGAAATAAAATGGTAAGAAAATTAAATGGAAACTTCAGGTTAAATTGATATTATAAAAAGTACAAGAAATGAAAGAACACTGTTGGAGAAGAGTTTCATTTGGGGAGCTCAGACATAGGTGGTGTAATTTAAGACGATCACATTGGCAGATCCAAATATCATATTCAAATGCAGGTTGTGACTTGTGAGTCATGCAGAGAAGTTACACTAATTCCTTTGCTGATTTTGGAGGTTTGTAACAGTGAAATGGCTATGGCTTCGCACCTCATTAAAAGCACAAGCAACACTATTGTTAGGGGAACCAACATGTTAAAACCACAAAATCAGAAGGTTGTTATACAAGTTGCTAAGTATATCTTAAGAAGACGTAATTGACAAAAAGTAAAACATGAAAAATTAGAAGATTTTTGGAACAAACCGACTGTATCGAGGCCTCTGAGGACCAAATAGAAAATGCATACCTGTCAAGAAATACGAAAACATTACAAATCTTTCCTCCAAAAGGAAAACAAACTTGTGAGTAATTTGGAAGGAGTTTATAAAGTAAAATAAGACGATGGCACCATAAAAGTTGAAAAAGGTAATAAGATCCCAGGTAACATTTTTTTCATCATTGAGAGTTGATTTCAAGTAACAATCACATGAATGAAACAGGTATTAATATATGCTAGGCATCATACAGTTGTATCGAATCAATTGGACCATTCCAAACTCGCCTCCTTCCTTGATGGTCATCTTCCAAACAAGAGAAACCCAACCAACACCATCCCTCTCCCTCCTTTCCTCTCCAAATCCCTTAAACCAAGGTAAGGTTGCAAAACGTCCAGCCATTGTGATATCCAATAAAACGTATTCAATTTCATGGAGTGTCCTTCCATTTACATGGACTGTGTGAGCAAAGTTTTCCATAATTTCATTCCATGATATAATTGTTGAGATAATTGTATCTCTAAGTATCTTATTTATGTTTTATGTTTTTGTTAAAAAATAAGAAGCGAAAGCAAAACATGGAAAAAGATACAAAAAAATAAGAACAGCAGGATTAAACGTGGAACCCTACTCCGTGAGGAGCGGGATGAAACCACGGGAGAAGGTCTCAAAGGGTCGTGTTTGTCTATTGACTTTCTCAATGGTTACAGTAGGCCTGGGGCTCTTTATATAGCCTCCACAGAGCCTCCAAGTCCCACCATTGGTAGATGTGGGACTAAACTGTTGGATGGGATTACCATCTCCCTCATAACTGACGCATACATCAAATACTCCAACACTCCCCCTCAAGCTGGAGCATGCAATGCTCAGCTTGGACAAACAGAAAGAAACTCAACTCGCGCTACAGGACACTGCGGACAATATCAATCCAACGCGCACAACTGCTGCTGTCGAGGACGTTGCTTCTCATGCCGTGCAGGTGAGGAGGACGAACGGGCTGGAGTGTGAGTCTGCTGAATCTCTCGTCGGAGAGCATGTGCTCTGAACTGCGCCTGTCAGAGTCACTGCAACTGGAAATGAGTCTCCTCGTCGGAGTACTCTGGCCTGCCATAATAATGTGGACAACTGCTCCATCTCTGAAAAGGGCCAAACTGAATAGGGGTCGTGGTTGTGCAATCCTCTTCGGAGTCCACGGTCGCTGGAGAATGGAGTCTGAAAAAGTCTCCTCTTCGGAGAACTGAGTCTCTCCCATCTGGCTCAGAGAATGGTGCACTACTCTGGTTTACCTATGATACCACATGAAAACCATTGCCAACATGGCATAGGGAATGGTCCTCTACTCTGGAGTCCCTATGGCTCACATGAAAACTCTGGCCTATAAAACAAGAAAGGATGGGGACCTCTGAACTGATGGCATACATGTGCTCATCTGAAAATGACCGCAATCATATGCGTGTCTGAAAATGAGTCTCTCTCTGGAAAACTCAAAAATGGGCCTCAACATGGAGTGCCTCGATCTTGGACTCTGACCAATCTGAATGTCGAGTCTGAATCTGCGCATCAAACTGGGACTCGGAATCTGAACATCGAGTCTGGAATTGCGCATGGAAGATCTTCGTCTGAAAAACTATGGAGTCTAAAAATCGGTTGGTCTGACGAATCTAAAATCTGGAGAAATCCTGAGACCTGTGACTCTACATATATACTCTCCCTTTCTCCCATACTTGTCGAAAAACATGGACGTCGACTGTGAACCCCCTAGGATCCGGGTGCCCGTTTACGACACATTCACATTTCCACATTCATTAATATTGCATTAAGTAACTGAAAGTACGGGGAAAATTTTTCGCGAATGAAATAATTTCATCTGACATTCACATAAACATTCATAACCACAAGTTCATAGAACAATTGTCACCAAAATCTCATTTCATTAACTTTCATATATTTTACATGTACAAAGTCTGACAGTACATCCAGTATATCCCAAAAATCTGACTGAAGAGAAAATAAGCATATTACATTAATAACAGGACAAAAACTTGACACAAAAACACATACCTTCTAGTATAAACTCTATCTCTGGAACCTTGTATAGCTACTGAACAATAGACTCCTTTCCTGCCATGCGTGCAAGGAAGAAAAGGAGTCACAAACGTGAATACAAACCCGTAGTTTAAAATAAATAACAAGTAATTTAATGTGCAAAAGAGAGCAAGTAGAAAGGTGGAATAAACACTATTTACATCTACTTGCGTGAGTAAAAAGGTAGTCAGGCTTGTAAGCATTTCTCATAAACTCTCATTATCCAAACACTTTTTATATTTAACATATTTATTTTATAATCAAATGTTGATAATTATAGGAGTATGCATATATGTAAATATCTCTATTATTATAATGACCAGATATCAAATCTGTGGATTTGTCGATGTGAAAGATGGAATATGAAATATTTGTAGATTACTTGATTCCCAAGTTCAATAGGTAGGCATCAAATTCTTAATTTCAATTGTTTCAGATATAACTCCAGATGATGTAGATAAAGATCATGATTCTGGGTCTTGGAGATCATGTCGTAGAACTTAATGACACTTTCTTGTCATTGAGATCATGTCATGGTTTTCGATAATGGACTGATATGATGATGATGAATTTGATCCTTAATTCTATTTACTCCTTCTAAGTTAGTGGATAGTCTGTGGTCTTGGTCTGTATGTAACCTCACACTATGACTCTAAGGTATTTAAAAGTACCTTAGGGTTGGGGGGCCTCCGTAGGCATGCGGTGTTGTGTAATGCATCCTAACTAAGTTCCCAACACGTCCACTAACTTATAGGGATTTCGAATCAGATTAAAGTCACCTCCAGTCAACTTAATTTTAATTGTAATTTCCTCCAAACCTTCACTCTAACTCTCTCAGATGCAACTCTTGATGATTTAGATGTAGATATAGATGTAGATATGGATGATCTGGATGTAGAATCGCCAAGTCTGTTTGGCGAAGGTAAACTCAAGCGGTGAAGAAGCCTACAAATGGCTCTTCCGTCTCGCCCTCTAATTGGAAGGACGGTCCAATAGAGGGATAGGTCTACTCCCCAACTACGCCACTGAGACGGGTGAGAGGGACTTCCCGGGAAGTCGCTCTAGAAAAACAGCCCGACCGGTAACGGGCAACCGAGCTCGTACGTAAAACTGAAAACCAAGGATCCCCCGCCTGGGTATCCTAAAACAGGGTCAGCGGAATGGTCTAAAGTCGGGATCCCAACGAGGCGTAAAAACACTGCGAGCTCGCGTAAAAACCGAAAGAGGACTGGGATCCTAGACCCGCGCACTAGGCGGCCGCTTCCCTATCTGGGCTTCCTTTCTTCCGCCCAGTTGAGGGTCACCGCCCCCTCGCACGATCATGGTAAAGATCACCATGACCGGCATTAATGATTATCAACATTCATTCACTGCCACCTTCGTTTACTTGACTACTCTTTCTTTTCTCAATACTTTATGTGGTCAACTTTAGAGATCTATAACTGGGCTGAGATGGGGATCAGGAATCAGAATTGATAAGCATTCTTATTGATATTACCGATTCACGTAAGGGTTTTGTGAGAGATCTATGAAAAATTCTAACTAGAATTTAATTCCTAATCTTACACACTCTAAAGGTGAGTCATCGGTATAAGTAGAACCAACCCATTATGATAATTGATGCTTAATGAGGGAGAATCATCTTATTATAACAGACACTTAAACCATACATATGACCTAAGTATGTCTTTACTATAGATATGAGCCTTGCTATTTATTTCATCAACAATGTACTGTTTATCAACTTCAGATATCGGCGCCCAATTCCCCATACAATAGTTCCAGATTTCAATCCGATAAACTTTCAATTTGAACATGATAAAATTTAAAATTTTTCCAGAGAAAATTTCTATAGCATTAAAAAGGATCCCAAGGCCGGCTTTATGATATGGTTTACTTATGAATTTGAACTTTTCAAGAATATGAATATCTTAAATTTAAAATATATCAGAGGATTAAGTTTCATCCATATTCCAAAGCTACTTAACAACACAGAACATGTATTTATAGAAAATTCAGAAGCTGAAGTCTTGCAGCTAGTTCGGATTCACAACAGCTAATCCATATAATCCATTTCAGAACATATATCTTGAATTTAAATCTTTACAATTATGCATTTGGGCATAGAGCAGGTTTTTTTTAAAAAAAAATATTTAATTCAAAACTTATCTGGCATCAGACATCAAAATTTAAACTCTCCAAAGCTAAATTTTAGGCAAAGATCAAATGTAAACTCTTTATTAAACTTAAGCATTTTAATTTGGATTTTGTGGTATAAACAACACATATGGCCGAATGGTTTTAGTTGATAGTATATGCCTAACAACAAACTAGAGATGTGTTGTGTACAAGTGATATTAAATCCTCAAGTGTAATTAATCAACAAAATTATCTCAAAAAAAAACTATTGGAAACATGCTAAACCTCTTCTCTTTGTATTAAATTTTTCATAACTAATATACTCTACACTTCCTGGAAACTGTTATAGGTTATTTTTATTTCATTTTTTTTTTACAGAAAGTTCAAGGAATTTCCTCAAAATCCTTAGATAAGGAAAAATAGAAAGTGACATCATAGATGACAACACTAGTAGTATAATGGTGCATGCATTCAAATATGCAATTATGCCTACCAAATTTGCAGTACAGATTGCAGTAGCCAAAATTCCCAGCAAATAAAATAATTAATTTTTTTTGATCAAACCTAAACACAACAGTATTAGGAGGATCAAAGAGTGTTTATTATCCATGGAATCAAAAGATACCAAAGTGGCATGCATGGCAGCAAAAAAATGGGCTAGGGCTTGTACCTTTTTCTTAATTTTGGAGAAGAATATGCATGCAGGAGCTCCAACAACAGTGGTAGATCTTTGGCTGCTGTTATATGGAATTTCCAGCAAGAAAGATGGAGAAAAGATAAGAACGGAGAAGAGCCCTACGGTGGAAGAAGTTGAGAAGAATGGGAAAAAAGTTGATGTTATTTATACAAGGAGATATAGAGAGAGAAGGTACCTTTTTATTCTAGATCTCTAAGGTTTTGAGATCCAAAAGCATGCAGAAGCTATAGGTTCCTTGCTGCAGCTCTTAGATTACTCAATCTGAAGCTCCAGCAAGGACTTCTGTTGCAGATTTTGAAATTTTGCACAGAAGAAGGAAGGTTCCAGCAGAAATAGAGGGCTGGAGTTGCCCTTACGGCTAGACAATTTGAGGGCAAAAGAAAGAATGAGATGGGTTAAGCTAAGTTGGTATTTATATTATAAGGAGAGAGCCCTTTTTGATGCCAAGTGCTATACGAAGATACACCAAGTGGCTGACAACGGCTGGAAAGAATAGTGCAAGTGGCTGGACAGTAGCAGCTACTGTTCTGGATTATTTTTTTTTAATATTTTTTTTTATTCATTTATTTGAAAAGTTAAAATATGACCGTATTCGCGCCTCAAACACCGGATCTCGACGCGAAACATCTCGTTTTGATCGTCTCCGGACGATGATCGATATGAGTACAATATTGATATAATTTCGATCGGGTTTGAATGCCCAAAATTTTCGGATACGGATTTTGTTTAAGGTTAAATTTTACGATTTAAAAATATCAAACGACCTCCGATTGACGAACGGTCGATTCCGTTGGTCTTGTATCGTCGAATCGGATCTAATGACGGTCTCGGTTCGTTTAACGGTTTCCGAATTTGCGTCGCGGCTTTTCACGGCACGCATTACGAAGGGACCGATTTTTGGTCGATTTCGTCCGAACGACTTTTGATTCACTACTAATTGGTCGTTTTAGGTTGTTTAGTATTGACCGACAACACTTTTGGGTTCATTAGACCCAAAATCAGACGAGTTCGGGTTTTAGCAAATTCCCGGATGTTACATCGACCAAGTTGGGAGAAGACAACAATGATGGGGAGAAAAACAAGAACCAAATAAGCCGATTACATTTTTTATTCGGCTTCTCAAAATATGGATAACAATTGGTCGTTTCTTTCTTCTTTCTTTTTTTCTGTTACGGGTCTCTCTCTTTTTAAAAAAAATTAAGCCGTTTTTTTCCGGCTTTCGCAATTTTTTTTCGTACGGCTCCTTTTTTTACAGCCTTTCAATATTTTTTTCTGGTTGCCATTTCAGATTTTTTTGAACAGGCGGCCCGCGTGGGCTTTACAATTTTTTTTAATTGAAACCCACTTGGGTTCCGCAGAACCCTTCTCAAATACGCATGCCCCTGATGGAGCTTCTTCCATCGCCACCGCTGCGAGGGGATCGGGCCGATGGGATTTGCGCGTGGCGCGGCACGAAAGGCCGCTTGGAGCTCGTCATCGCCTGCTAGGGTCGTACACCGCCAAGAGAGCGCTGCTGGGAGCGATTAGAGGCGCACGCGCGGGGAGGTGTCGCCGCGCTGGAGAGAGACAGATCGACTGAGGGAGCGGGCGCCTGCGGTTGGGGCTTGCGGCTTCAGCGTCGCCTAGAGAGGTGGTTCCGCCAGCAAGGGCTCGCGTCGCCTGCGCGAGCTTGTCGAGAAAGGTACGGGCGGAGCCCTGGAGAGGCTTTGCAGCGCGAGAGGGGTACGGGCGGAGGGTTTCCGCCTACTGGAGCCTGGTGAGTTACTTGAGGGCGCTTTGAAGCTTCATCAGCGGAGAGGAAGGTCGGCGCCGCCTCTAGGGTTCCCTGCCTGGGGCCTGGAACATCTCTGAACTGAGGAGCGTGGAAGGTGCGGAATCGCGTTTGTAGGTGCGCGCCAGGGGGGAGATCGTGCTGCCGAAGGGCGACGCCTGGAGATTGGCGGTAGGGGATATCGCCAGCTTGGAGTCGCGTGGGTGCCTGGAGTCGTTCTCGGCTTGGAATGATTGCAGGTTAGGGCTCAATCTTGAACAGGGCTCGCTATAGATCGGAGCCTTAGATCAAAAACTTAATTAGGGTTATTCAGAAAACCCTAGAATCGATAATCTCTACATACGAAATTGAACCCAAAAATAAACTTGAAGAACATAATTAGGGTTTTAATATAAACCCTAGATCTGAATCTTGAATCTCGAATAAATAAATAATGAACAAAAAACTCCTTGAGAATCGACCCGCTCGGATACCATGTTAGAAAATAGGAAGCGGAAGCAAAACATGGAAAAAGATAAAGAAAAATAAGAACAGCGAGATTTAACGTGGAACACTACTCCGTGAGGAGCGGGATGAAACCACGGGAGAAGGCCTCAAAGGATCGTGTTTGTCTATTGACTTTCTCAATGGTTACAGGAGGCCTGGGGCTCTTTATATAGCCTCCACAGAGCATCTAAGTCCCACCACTGGTAGATGTGGGACTAAACTGTGGGATGGGGAGGGATCCATTTACCCATCTCCCTCATAACCGACACATACATCAAATACTCCAACAGTTTTCCGTGTGTACTACTCATGTAATTAACCCATGGCTTTTGTCCTATATAAGAGAGCCATGGGATCCCTTCAATAACATGTCTCATTTTTATCCCAACATGGTATCAGAGCAACGGTCATAGACCGGGGTTCTCGTACCCTAACCCTCACCCTACACTCGTCGACCCCCCGCCCTCCTCCTCCCGCACCGTCGCAGCCCCTCCCACGCCGCCTCGAACCCCCCAGCGGCACCGCCCCGCCCCCCAGCGCCGCTCTGACCCTCCAATGGCAGCCCCCGCGCCGCCCCTACCCTCCAGCAGCAACCCCTGCGTCGCCCCGACCCTCCAGCGGCGCCGCTTGAGGCGCCAGCGCAAAACCTAGGCGCTCTGGGCCCCTCCAGCGTGTCTGGCAGCCCCTCTCTGGCCGCCTTTCATCGCGGCACCTGCCCCTATTCGTGTCGCCCTGCTCCTGGCAACGTTGTAGACCCTTTGGGGGCTGCAATACGCAGTTTTGTGCCGAATCGAGGTCTGAACTGGTTCGACAAAGGTGATATAGTCCGATTTGCTCCTTGATTTGTAGCCCTAGACCTCGAACGACGGATTAGGGATGAGTGTATAAGTCTACACTACAGATACAACTCATCCATCCTATGGTGCTGTAGACACATCTATTCTTGATACGTTCCCTTCATAAGCAGGGAGCGTAGGGAGTTGCTGCAGCCCTTGGCGAAGGTTTGGGCAATTTGGCTTGGCCGAAATGATGCTATCTTTACAGGGCAGCGTTTTTACAAAGAGAATGTGCTATTACACTGTACTCGTTTAGTTGATGACTGGTCGTTGGTCTAGTTCTCTTTTTGGTATCGCGGTTGGTACCTTGTAAAGTTCCTTTTCTACTTTTTCTTTTAATATATTGCAGGGGCGGACACCACTGAGTGTTTCCCCCTTTTTAGACTTCAAAAAAAAATATTCCCTTCATAAAGTGATTTATGGCCTGAAGCAGAG
Source organism: Ottelia alismoides (assembly GCA_037367405.1). Classification (NCBI taxonomy): domain Eukaryota; kingdom Viridiplantae; phylum Streptophyta; class Magnoliopsida; order Alismatales; family Hydrocharitaceae; genus Ottelia; species Ottelia alismoides. The sequence continues at coordinate 1,767,324 of JAZKJV010001537.1, read as the reverse complement.
TCCGATAGCTTGGTACCAAAAGCTATTAGAGCTGATAGAGCAGCAGGGGTTTGTTTGGTCCACTGCGGACCACTCACTGTTTGTTCAAAGGACACAAAGAGGTACTATGGCTATTCTTGTTTATGTAGATGATATTGTTATTACAGGAGATGATGAGCAGGGCATTCATACTGCCAAGGAGTTCCTTGGTCAACAGTTTGTAACTAAGGACCTTGGCAATCTTCGTTACTTCCTTGGGTTGGAATTCGCTAGGAACCAGCGTGGCCTTGTAATGACTCAGAGGAAGTTTGTTATCGATCTTCTCTCTGAGACAGGTATGACAAGGTGTAAACCTGCTACCACTCCTATGGATGCAAGTGTGAAACTATATGATGAGGACACAGAGGAAGTCGACATGAGAAGATACAGGGAGCTTGTTGGGAAGCTCTTATATGTTACCATCACCAGACCGAACACTGCTTTTGCAGTAAGCAAAGTCAGTCAGTTAATGGAGCAGCCAGGAAGGTGCATATGGATGTCGTCCATATGATCTTGAGGTATTTGAAGACTTCACATGGTTCGGGCCTTCTATTCAGTAGGGATACATCTCTTGATGTGACAGCATGTGCGGATGCAGATTATGCAGGATGTCCCAAAGATAGAAAGTCCACTTCTGCCTTTGCTATTTTTGTTGGCAGCTCACTGGTTTCATGAAAAAGCAAGAAGCAGACAGTAGTGGCTAGATCTAGTGCGGAATATGAATACAGGGACATGGCACAAGGATGTGCAGAGATGATGTGGGTAAGATCGGTATTGACCGACCTTATTGTTGAGGTTTCTCTTCCCATGAAGCTTCTATGTGATAATCAAGCAGCATTGTTTATTGCCAATAACCATGTTTTTCATGAACGGACAAAGCATATCGAAGTGGATTGTCATTACACTAGAGATATGATCCAGAAAGGTCTTATATCTACCTCTCATGTTTCCACGGGAGATCAGACGGCAGACATCTTCACCAAGGCCCTAGCTAGAGGTCCATTTGAGAGGTGTTGTTACAAGCTGAGCATGATTGATATCTATGCTCCAACTTGAGGGGGAGTGTTGAGATAATTGTATCTCTTAGTATCTTATTTATGTTTTATGTTTTCCGTGTGTACCACTCATGTAATTAACCCATGACTTTTCTCCTATATAAGAGAGCCATGGGATCCCTTCAATAACATGTCTCATTTTTATCCCAGCAATAATTTTGTTTAAATTAAACGGTGCTGAAAAATCCAGTTCGATAAGAATATTTGAATTACCTTGTTTATGCCAGCATAGTCATGGTAACGTATGGTACCCCCTTGCAATTTGGATTATATTAAAACAAGTCAAAAAAGAAACCAAATATCACACATCTAATATATCCCCCCCTTCAAGTTCTTTAGCAGTAAGAATCTTTGATGTAGCTTATGTATGATGTCAAGCATCTTCACAACAGAATACATACCGCATTGTGATCTAAATTACACTCAGACATATTAAAAACTATCAAAAAATCTCCAACCTTGCATCCAACCCCCCCCTCCCCAAATCAACCATGTGTCCAAACACAAATTTTTGTTGCTTTTTTTATATAACATTTCGGTTTCATGGGATTCATTTTCATATATACGAGCTCCCCTTCAATTTCTTCCATAATCTGATTCCACGATCTAATAATTACCTCACCTACGACACTCATCTTCACGATAAAAACCGAAAAACGCATAAAAATCAACAGAAAGATCACGCATTTAAGACATCTACCCTCCAACTCCATCAATCGCGCGCCCTAACGCGGATCTTGTCGAACAAGAACCGCTAAAATCGAAACAAGGACCCGCTTTTCCTGTCGCAAACGCCAAGGGTGGCAAAAAGGAAGGCATGGGCATACCGCGTTGCGGAGGCCGGTGCCGAGCTGCTGTATGACGATGGCGAAGCTGCGGGAGACCTTCTGGAGCATGGTGTAGGAGAAGGCCCAGTGGGGATCGGGCGGGATCTGCTTCTCGATCTTCATGGCCGCCACCTTGAGCTTCAGGAGCGCCACCAGGTCCTCCGGGTGCTCCAGGATCGCCCCCACCACGCCCATCTCCACCACCACTACCACCACCACAACCACCTAGAGAGAGAGATGGTCGTGCGTTATGGGTGATGGGAAGGCGATGCCTTCCATTTATTATCTTTCATTGGTTGTTGAAGGCATGGGCATCTTTTTTGGCACGAGGGGATCATACGTACAGTTATTTAAAAAATAATTCCAATCTTATAATAAAAAGTATGTGCTTTATATAATCGTTTTAAAATAGTAGGATTTGATGTTTAAGATCGACAAAATTAATTATATGTATAAATTAAGTCAAATTTGATAGAAATATAGAGGAAAAAACATACCTATCAAACTGAACCTTTAGATTCTAGTGATTGTTACTTTTGTATTTGTTTGAATTTTTCCAATAATACTTATATTCTTAATTTTTTTTTAATTTACATTGTTGCACTTCTCGTAGTATATTAAGAGCATCTATATACTCTAATCAAAACTGGGTTTTCCAGCCATTGTATGACACGTGGGTTCATCCGAGTGTTTTCTGGCTCCCCTGTTATTCCCTCCCTTTTTCAGCATTCTCGTTTCTGCACCGTCACTCAACCTGCAACACGTCCATTGTTATGCTATCAACACGTGATCCCGTCTTCAATTATAAACACTTCACCCTCTCTTCCCTTTCACACACGAAATTCCTCCCCTCTTTCCGAGACAATTCACACTATCTGTTCTCTCCCCAAACGTCTTTTCTTTGTCTCCCCGTCACAATGCACACCCTCTCTCTCTCTCTTCCTCTTCTAAATTTAGAATATCATAGGTCCATTTATTTACATTAAAAAATCGATATAAGAGTCTTTGCCTCTCAAAATCAATCTGTTTACAGTTTCTAACATCCTTTATAACATTTGATGGTTTGTATATGTCGTTGTTATTTAATTGAATAGGTATATATTGGATCGTCCACTTTAATTCATCAAGTTATGTTGAGGTCTTTGCCATTCCATCATGTTTATTAGCACATTTTTTATCCTTACAATATAACTAATGATTGATATAAATTTCACATTAGTTGAATATAAAGAATGCATATCTTTTGCTACTTTTTTTTAAAGACTTGCGATTCATTTTTTCACAATAAATGTAAAGTTAAGTATTTATCACTGTAAAAATATAAGATCCAACTTTAAAAAACATACCGCTTGTATAAAAAATATTTTGAATAATCAACATTATGTAATTAGATGTTATTAGACGTTTCTACCCATTCTTTAACATATGTGACCACAAAATAATAAATAAAAATATAATGTATATGTTATCAATATCAGTTCACGTAATTGCATGCTTATAGTAGATTTAATAAATGGTCCTATAAATAGTGTATAATATTATATATTGTTATAAGGTATAACATAATTTTTTAACCATTATTAGTCATGATTTAAAAAATTTATTACATAATTAAATTACAAGTATGTTATGCTGGTGTACATATAAGGAAACCGACATTGGAAAATCTAATAAGATGATGAAATGTAGTCATAGCAAAAAAATCTATACATAGAAACTAATATAACTAAAAGTCTCATTTATTATTATTTTTTTATAAATTCCTTTAAAATATACCAAAATTATCGCAATATAAACAACAATTACAATGACCAATAACTACATATACAACATTCAAGGTATTTTAGGCTACTTACTTCCCGACCTTCATCCTTTAACATTTAGATATTTTAAAAATCCAATCCTAAGTATTGAATATATATAAAACCTAATGCAATCTAAAATAAAATCAAAACATATCATGTATCGTGTTAATTATGTATAAGATATATTATCGAAACAATACAAATATATTTGTTTGGTCATCAAACAACCGCTGATAACGAAAAAAGTAATCCATATGATTTTTGAATTTGTAAGTATTTGACATGAAAATAGTTCATAAAAACATTCAATTCGAAGCATCAATATCAATATGAAGAAATGACAATGATATTCAAATTATTCGTTACGGTGGGCCACTTTTGTCATAGTAATTTTTTTCTTTTGAATTCAATAGTACTCATAGTAGAATATCAAATTACAAGTCAATAATCAAATTGTCAAAATCACAATTGATAAATTGTATTACTATTATTACTTATAATCATATATTATTAGGGTTAAATGGGGTTGCCCCCTAGAAGGAGCTAACTTAGCTCCTCCGTCCCATTTTCTAAAAATTTTTACTTTTTTTATGAAAACTATTTCTATAGAAATTCATCACTATATCTCTATATTATGTCATTCAAATCTCGTGCGAAACAAAGGCTCCAACAGTCTCCATCCAGACTGTCATTAAAATTTAATAGTCGTAGAATAGTTGAAATCGACCATGTCTGGATGGAGGCCATATGATTCTCTATTTCATAGAATTTCGAATGATATAATATAGGAATATATTTATGAAAATCCATGGAAGTATTTAAAAAATTAAAAAATGAGGCGGGAGAGCTAAGTTAGCCCCCTCTAGGGGGCAACCCCATTTTTCCCATATTATTATTGTTATTGCTTAGAGTATAGTCACAAGTGTAATTTCAAAAAAAAAGGATAGTGGTAGAAATGTTATTGTATAACTCACGAGGACAAGTGGGGAAAATTCTAAAATGTCAAGATTGGATTTTGGAGAAAAAGACATACAACATTCATTTTTTTATAGGATAAGGGATAAGTGGGGTTTATTCATCATTTCTATTCGATTGAAGTTATTAGGTTTTAGAGGGATTTATAAAGATAGGTAGTAGTTATTTGTTATTCTTTGTTCGGTTGTATTAGAAGGAAGGGATAGAAGTTAGTTACATCAGATAAAGTTGTTTAACTGAAAGATATATTTGTATTTTTATGATGGGAGAGGCCAAAGGGATAGGCTCTCTCATCTTGACTCCATCACCAAAACATCTGTTGACTATCAAGGGACGGCAAATTTGAGGAATACAAAATGATAAGGACCATACCGTATTCCTCTCAGTGTCCCTCAGACAAACAGTTTTTAGGGTATGGAAAGGGGTTGTGGTCCTTTTATTTTGGAATAAAATCGTATTATCTGAGTTCTTTTGTATTAAACTAAAAAATAGCATGAATCTAAGGAGTGGTTTGGTGGTAGTGCGGTGTGCCTACACTTTAAAAGACTCGGGTTTGAATCCTAAGAAAATGCTCCGGATCTACCAAAATTACCGAGCCTACTATTAAAAAAACTAAAAAAATAGCACTGAGATGAATGGTTAACTTCATCATCATGAGGGGAAATTATTGCGGAAAAGTCAAATAAGGCTTTTACTCCGTGTGATTGAGATATGGATGTATAAGTACAAAGAACGCCTTTATTTGATGATGACGATAAATTTGAGGTTTTGAGATATTTGTGTTCATGCATTGGTCTACGACTTATGTTATATGATTCCTACGACTTATGTTTAATGTAGGGTCGTCTTTAAGTGTAGTTTCTGAGTGCAATGCTCCAGGACCCATCAACTTTAGGAGCTTATTTTTACATGTATTCAACTTTTAATTTAGAAAAAAAAAATAGTATGTCCTAATGAGGCCTTGTAGAATCAATTTTTTAGTAAAACAACTCACTGAAAAATGAATCCTTGTGGAATCGAATTTTTCTATGAAACAACTCGTTGAAAAATGAGTCCTTATGGAATTGATTTTTCGATGAAACAAGTCATCAAAAAATGAGCCCTTATTGAATCGAATTTTCAATGAACAGCTCAATGCTAAAGTCCAAAACTAAATGGAATTATATAAAGGCACATTGTTCATCGAAAGTTTTTACAAGGGCTTACTTTTTTTCCTTTTGCCCAGGGCCCACAAAATGTCAAGGACGGCACTGGTTTCATGATTCCTAAGTACGGGGGAAAATTATGTGAAGGTGGTTTGTAATATCTGATAGTTACGGGGGCTTCCATGCAATGAATAAATCACCTTTATGATGACTCCTCAAATCTTGACAAATTACACCATAACTCCCATGATCCTTGTAATTATACCACAGCCCTTTGTCTTACCCCATTTAACATGTAGACCCTTTTACAAATGTTGTGATATAAGAGTTAGTAAGAATAAATGGGTTGTGTTGCAGTTTACCAGGGTCGTTGTGTAGCTACCACGATTATAGGGGTTATCGTGTAGTTAGACAATATTTTAGGGACTGTTGTGTAAAAAACCCTAAAAAAATGGCGCTAATTGTCCGCGTTTGGGAGTTCTTTCCTGTTGCCGAAGAGAGAAGCGTGAATCACATGCCATCCGCGTGTGAAGCACGTGCTGTTGGGATGGCCCATTGACGTGCAATACCGCCATTAAAGCTCACTTGTGTGATGGGAAAAAGGACTATACTCCCTCGTTACATGCTTCCACTCTTTTTTCTCTTTATTTTTTTCTGAAATAAAATCTAGTAGATTTAGATCACAATATATCAGCGTGGTGTTATTTAAAATTCGACCTAATTGAGACTTATATCCTCTCAATCAAGATTGTCAAAACGGTCTCAGAATTGCTAAAATTGACCTCTTTCAGATGAAAGTGTTAGGAACGCATGTTCTACACAAAATTTGAAATACATACTCCGCTTATTGTTCTAAGTAAATCCCATGGGTTTTTCATTTCAAAAAAATAAAAATTTTACGAAAAGAAATGTGGGAGCATACTCTTATATACTCTCAAGGAGCATACTCATTTAACCCATAGTGTGATACCCGCGCATAAATTTTATCATAGGAACAATTGTAGGAAAGTAAAATACTTAAACATAAAATTAAAGGCAGTTAAGATATTTAAGAATCAAATTATGAAGTGTATACTAAATAGGTGAAGTTGGCTCGGAGTTGCTTATTTATTTTTCAATACCGATAATAGTGATTTCATAATAGTCTGATGCAATCGTCATAGTCACATCATAGTCAGTAACTCATTTTCACTGTGGAGTTAAATTTAGTAATTATATATGTTATTTATTATATGTAATGAAATAATGTCAAATTTATATGTCATAGTTTTAAATAGTATTATTTTGAAGTTTTTATTTTGATGTAAAAAATGCAAAATAATAGATATGGAAGAAAAAGACAAATAAATGCAGAAAGACAAATATGGAGAGTAGAATGGAATTTATGTCATTAACATTATACTTAGGAGCTTTTTTTAATTTACCCTTTTTTAATACAGTTGGAAATAGGAGACAAGCGAGCAATAAGCTGCTCCGCTAGTCTTTTTAGAATTATAAAATCAATTCTTCTAAATACTACATCCATAGACCTAGGAATCATAACATTACTGCTCAAGACTTTTTGGACCCTCTTCAAAAGCTCAACAGCTTCTGGTGCTAAGAAACCAAAAGTATCAAAACTAAAAGGGATGAATGCATGTTGATTCTCAATGCATGTTTTCTTGTGCTTCACCACTTTTATTGAGGTAGCTTTAAGGACAGCATGCCCCGCTATGAAGGTCCCGCTCTTCAACCCCACCAACGGAGAAACTCCTATCAAATCTACACAAGCGTGTTTCCCTCTGATCCATCCAAAAATCAATATATCAGCAGGTCTAAGTGTGGATCTTCCCTCCTACGGATCAATTAAAAGGTTCACAGGATCCTCTTTCTTAGCAGCAACACCTGCACATCTGAGTACGTCAAATAAAACTTCTCTAACAAAATCGTGTTTGTATTTAAAATTTAGAAGCTCTCTGTAATGAATTGCATGAACCCCAAAGTGTCTAAGCATGCCTTATGACAAACTGAGCATATCTCATCAGCTAGAAATAAAGGAATCATGAGGCGATATCTGAGGATACTGAGATACTCCACCGGTGACATGTGCAGACCAAGTCCGTCAATAGGAATAGCAAGGAAAAAATCTTGAGCATGATCAGCTTGAAGACATCGAAAAATTACCTTCTGTATAACAGTCATGTCAAATTTCACCTCCATGTCCTCAATTATTTTTTTAAAAAAGGCACTTACCAAAATATTTTGTGTTGTTTGTGGAGGCTCCTTTTTTGAAGATCTCCAATGGAGGGTGGCTTCTTTACCCATTCAGCTTGGTACTTTGGGGATACTTTCAATAGTTTATGCTTCATCGTATGCTTTTGTGGCTTCCGGAGCGCAGTCCTGGGAGCTTTAGGATCATATTTTGTGAGATGGTGAGTATCATGACGTCTCTAATCCCAACTTCTCTAGGCCCTTTGACCTCTCTTCCCTGACCCCCTACTCTCAATATGCTTTGTACTTTCGTGTTTAGGGTCCCCGGCGCGTGAGGGAAAAGGTATACTAGCCATATAGATGTCGTCTCGCGCTCCCTTCACTCGCATCAATCGATGAGCGGAAGAGAAAGCCCGGGAGAAGTGGGGTCTTCTTCCTACGAGAGGAAAGGGAGGAATAGTCGACCATGGCTGCCTTTCTTCGAGACTTCCAAAGAAGGACCGATCAGATCAACTCTTCCACTAACTAAAGATTCCGGGAAGGGGCCGGGTTATTGATGTCAGACAGAAGATGGAAATAGTTATATATAAGGGCAGAAATTAGGCCTATATATATATATCTAACAAAAACGTGAAATCTAAGTGGATGAGAAAGTAGCTGGAAGACATGGGAATAAGGGGATGATTTCTCAAGTTTTGCCGAGACAAGATATGCCCTATTTGCAAGACGGAACACCGGTTGATATTTTGGGGTATTGTAAGTGATCAAGGGGTGGTAACTCATATCACGGGAGGAAACTTTGCACAGAGTTCCGTTACTATTAATGGGTGGCTTCGAGATTTCTTATGGGCACAGGCGTCTCAGGTAATTCAGTCTTATGGTTCTTCATTATCTGTGTATGGTCTCTTTTTCTTGGGTGCTCATTTTGTCTGGGCTTTTAGTTTAATGTTTCTATTCAGCTAACGTGGTTATTGGCAAGAACTTATTGAATCCATTGTTTGGGCTCATAACAAATTAAAAGTTGCTCCTGCTACTCAGCCTAGGGCCTTGAGCATTGTACAAGGACGTGCAAGAGTCAAGACCGGGCTCCCTAATGGAATGTTTAACCGATCCAGATATTGATGATAGTGACGATCGAATTGGTACGAAAGTTGTAACATGGGAAAATCACGGAAAACACAACTTATTTGAGTAACCCGGTGACCCACCAATTGTACAGACTCTCGTAAACCTTTGTCGAATAAAAATGTTGCCTCCTTGTATGTAGGTTGGCAAGTCCTCCGGCCAAATAAAATTTTTGTTATACCCATACATGAATGGAGTAAAAGAAGCTCACTATGTAGAGCACCCAACTGAGAAAGAAGATGCATCAACTTCACAGCTTTAGCATCCCTCTCCAAGGACAAACCTCCAGTACAAAATTTATCCATACTAACCGCCCCACCAAGCAACTTCACGCCTAATACATGCCTCCCAATATCTGCCAGGAACAACCCTTTGCAAAGCTTCCTTCCATCACATGTAGGCCAAAAGAGTTTAGTTTTATGAATATTTAAGACTAGACCCAAGTCCGTCCCACACTGTTGGATGATATCCAGAACCTTGGCCACCTTATCCGTGTCCCCATTAATAGTACCATCATCAAGATACAAAGCATGAATAAGTAGCTTGCAGTTGTCCCTAATGTAATGGATAAGTGGGTATAGAACGAGGGAAAAAAGGAGCATCCCTAGAGGGTCACCTTGTTGCACTCCAGTAGATGACCAGATATGTCTGTCTCCAAGATATAGCCTTTCTGACTGACCATATAAGAACTCTACCCACAAAGAGATAGATGGACATCTCTCTCTCACCTGGCATAATAAGACATACCTATCAACCATATTGAAGGCATTAGAAAAATCCATAGTAAGCATGGAAAGAGAACCACCGTTATGACGAGTGTTCAACAATCTATTGACATTGTGCAAAATAGCCTCATCCCCACCAAAAACCCCCCACTCCAAACTCGAAATCATTCAGATATTTGGTCATATCTTTGCTTACTCCCTCCATAGCAACTTTAGACACTAGCCACCTCCAGATAGTACCGACTGTAATAGGACGAATGAATGATGCTGTCTGGCTTAAGCAATGGTATAAGCGGTACAGACACTATAAATTCTGACAAGCACAAGGGGCATCTCCCTCCCAACCATAAATTAACCACAAGAGTGATGGCATGTAAAATGTCCATAGCCACGACAGACCCCTCTCCACATAGCATCAAGGAGGTGTTGGGCCCTCAACCCATCTTGACCGCAGGAGGTCCCATTAGGGAAAGACTTGATACACTCAAGAACACTGTCAACTTCTGCAACAAGAGGAGCTTCAGAAAGTGGATAATATGACAGGGATGGAGGTGGATTGCATAGGTGCTTCGCCTCCAAATCCCTAATTGTATATCTATTGACAGGTACCACACCAGAGGAAGACAAAACTTTTACTGTTGTTTGTAAAATGACCACCTGCAATCTTGCGAAGACATTGCCAGATGTTGGGATTTAATGTTTTATCTCCTTCCTTAGAACATCCACCATTATGGTCCACAACCTCAAGCACAAGAGAGTTTAACACCTGGTCCACTAGCTTAGCAATATCGTCGGCTTCTCCCCAAGTAGAGAGTGAGCTAAGGATAAGACGTTGTGTAGATTTTATGTTGCCAGACCAGCAATCATGTATATTTCGAGGATGGAACACCGACAAAGTACAACATGGAAGAAGCAACGACATCACCCGAGTAGAAACATATTCTGCCTCAACAATCACTTTATAAAGAGATATCTTCAAAGCTTGAGATAAGGCAAATAGACATCTAAGAGGGATGCTCTTCACTGTCAAGATTGGTGCTCTAAAGACTCGATCAAGAAGCTTGCCATCAAAGACTAGTCCCTTCATATCAGTAGATATCTCAAGACTCTTCTAGAGAGTATTAAGGATGCCAATAAGGTGACTTTCAATCTCTCCATTCTCCTTAGTTATCCGAATGATACCATCATCATGATGGCATGAGCGACTCCTTGCTTGTACCTTCATACACTTCCCACATAACCAATCATCAAGGACCCTCGAGGTCTTATCCACAATAAGAAATAGATCACGTTATTTTTGAAGAGCTCCCTGCAACAAGGTACAATGCTCTTCACTAGAGATATGCGCTCTTCTGATATAAGAGATAAAGCGTGTTAAGCCTTTGCTACCCTCTCTACCATCCGGGCAACAATGAAAATCCCGGAATGGACATAATAAGATGCCTTCCTTAAAAGAGCACAAAGAAGGTAGTGGGTGGCAAGGTACACAAAGCACGCCCCTATGAATTTCTCATTATTCGAAATGATACATATTCTAGACTTGAGGAATACGACAGGGAGAGATGGTGCACAGTAAGGGTAGTTTCGGGGAAGAGGTTTCTTCAATTGGAAATTCCATCGAACAAGTGGCGTGCATGGTTACGAGCTTATCTAGAATAAAATCCTTGACCGATTCATCCTTTGTCAAGTCCAAACACATCACGTGAATATCTAAGGATGAGGTTGGCCTCCTCGCTGAGGGAGAGGGGTGGAGGATGAAGAGGAGGAGGGTACAGCTTGTTGTTTCTGTGGAGGAGGGTGGTTTATTTCTTGCTAATGCTAGACAAGGATCTACAGAAGGAAGGGGAGGCAGAGGGGACAATTTCCAAGAAGGGGCAAAGGAGATGGAGGGGAAAGGGTTGTAGGTGGATGAAGGGGTTGGCGGAGGCTGCGGGCGGAGGTACCACCTTTCCCTTCCAAGCATGCCAGACATGTCAACCACCCATCTTCTCACCTTTTTTTCAGGAGTTTAATCACTCCAATCGACCTAATCTCACACGCAAACCAATCATCAATCATCCCTAATACACGCCTAATCTTAAAACCCTTTGTATATACCATCGATTCTCCAGAAACTGCCGGTCAATAAGGGCCATCACATTTGTCTATAAATAAACCTCCTCGCTTCTCTTCTCTGATTGATCCCTCTTCGAGCCCTGAATGTGTGTGCTCCTGGTGAGACAGAGAGCATCCCCCGGGTGTCGAGGCAACACTAGTAGGAGAGGAGGTGGTCCAAGTTGGAGCTCCGACGATACCTCTTCTCCCTGATTCCCAGGTATGAGTTGCGCCCATTTTTATCCATTCTTATATAGATTTATTTCTAGATTTCATGTTCTTACATTTTATTTCGTAATTAGATCCTTAGATTAGTAGTATTTCAATTCCGTCGATCAATGGAGCCCCCTGCTATGGATCTGTTCCGTTGTGCTTCCGACAGTGTGTGATTCCCTTGTAAAGCCTTGAGTTCGCTCTCTCAGATCCTATATCATAGGATCTGTCTCATTAAGAGGAAACCAACATAATTTATTTCGTGTGAATCAGACTTCGTTTCGAATTGTGATGATTTTCGGAAGAAAGAGATGTAAGGAGGCTTAAGATGTCATTAACATGTAATGATGGTCACTAAGACTAATTAAAACAATTAAAGAAACTAATGATCGATTGAAGATCATTAATGACCATTAGCGAACACTAATCAATGGTTAGAAAAAATTAAACATAAGCTGCGAAAATTAAATCACAATTAGTGAAAGTTAAAACCGATTAGTGTTAATTAAGCATCATTAATGAATATATAATCTTCTGGAAAGTTCTAACCTAAGCCTTAAGTTTTGGATAAGACTTGGCCAAAACCATGGGCCGCTAACCCCGGTTAAGGTCTAAGTCACGTTTTACTAACCATGGTTAGTGGTTTTCTGGAGCCTATACATACCCCCCTACACATTCATTCTCTATGATTTCCACTACCACCACTACCCCGAGGGCTAGGGTCAAGAGGTTGGGAGGAGGAGAGGGAGGCGAGGAAGGAGCAGAAGTCCTGCTAGGAGGACGAGGAGGAGGAAGGTACGATTCTCTCCTACTTGGCCTCGTAAGTAAACTCTAAATTGAGCTAGGTTTTTGATTCATCTTCTTTTTCTAGTTTAGTTTCGATTCATCTTTCTTTTTCGATACATTTTCTGTTGTGGTTCGAGGAGAAATCTATGTAATACCCTACTTAGGTGCAGGAGGCTATGCACGTCAGCGAACCCTGTGATTCATTACACTGTCACTCACCAAAGATGTATGGTGTCTACCGATTCTCCATTACTTACAGTTTGACTATATTCTTTCAGTTCCATTGTTGTTTTCCTCTCGATGATTTTATATAGGAAACTCTTTTCATTTTTCTTTTAAAATATGTCCCGATATAAGGTAAAACTCTGTCAAAATTTTTATAGAAATATGACATGATATAAGGGGAAACTCTGTCGAATTTTTTAAAGAAATATGTCCCGATATAAGAGGAAACTCTATCGAAATTTTCCTAGAAATATCACCCCGTGTAAGGGGAGGCTCTGCTGAAATTTTAAGAGAAAAATGTGTTCTTCGCGTTCTTCGTGTTCTTCGTGTATTCTTTGCGTTCTTCATGTTCTTCGTTCGTTCTTCGCGTTCTTGTCACATTCTTAGCGTTTTTTATTCGAAAATAAATTTCGATCATTTCAGGAGCCATAAATCATCCTTTTTGAAAAAGAATCACGATAAAAGCACATGCAAGCGTGAGAGAGATCGATTAGGTAACGAAATCATTCCTTTTGTTGTTTGGTTTTCATATGAGATCGTTGAGATTTCTGATTTTATGCTCCTTGCTACGAAGAACCCTGATTTGATTATTTTTTGAGAAAATATGAAAAGTTTCTTTGTGCTTTAAACTAAAATAAGGTCTAAGATTTGAATTGATGCATTGGTGGAAAGTTAGGATTAGAAGTTAAAATAAGCATAAATGTGAGTATATATACATATGAATTAATATATATGTGTGTGTGTGTGTGAGGCTATACTCAATGTTGATGATTATGCAAATCGAAGACTTAAAGAAAGAATTACATCATGGGAATTGATGTGTATTGAGTCGGATCCTGAAAAGGATCGTGTCTTACGTTAAGAATGACTTGGAGTAGAACTACAGGTCGAGTATGCAACATGTAGGTTTGTCAGAAGGAACCCGTATTGGCGTTTCCCTACCTAGGTGGTACATGATTGCCTTGTTATGATAAGTGCGCATGAAATGAATGATTTGCAACACGTGATACCGGGTGCCAATATATTCAAGTTGGACGATGGAAGATGTGGTCGAGCCATGTGGAGACATGGGTGGTTCAATAGCTGCCAGGTCACGATAACATGTATTTAAAGCCATAAGGTTATGAGATTAAAGGTTAGCCTGAGGTTTTAAGCAACCGAATCCTCAAGGACGGTGTGCTTCTTTGTTTGCCAGACTGAGGGTTTGGAATCCTGGGTAATAAAAGAAAAGGAAGTTGTCAGGGTAGTATTAAAGGATTGGCTGAGGCGACGTGCAGTGGCATAAGCTCATCAGATCAACGCAATCTCCAATCCCAAAGTGTTCACAACTTCAGAGCCCATTAATGGTGGGGATCCCCAGGACTAATCCCTAATGTTGAATAGAAGGATAGGTCTTAAATTAATGAGAAGAATGAAATTTTCTGGTATAATAAGTTTTGATAAACTTCACTAATTCTTTACTTTCTCTTCTTCGTTACTTAGCACTCGCTAATCTTCATCCTATAATTTATGAAAACCCGACAGGTATCGGTGAGCCATCATAAGAACTTTAATAATCCAACCAGCCAACATAATAGTCATCCAACCAACCACAATAACTTTATTTTGGGAATGGAAAAGTATTGGAATACTTCATTCTGAGTATTTTTAATTACAGCATGTTTTTGAATGTTAGTTGTGATTGCTGAATAAACTATTGCCGAGTAACCATGTCCGGATATGGAAGGATCTGATGGCCCAGAATTGGGATCGTGACACCCCTTGACACCCTCACATCGTTCCTCAACGCATTCTTAATCCCCCATTCCCATTTGCACCCTCTGATCTTGTACATATCATAGGATCACGACTACCTTTCCGTCGTATGCCAGAGCCACCTCCGCTCCGCCCATTTCCACTACTTTTCAGCTTCAATCCAGGTCGAGGAGGATCGCCTCGAGCCTTGCTTTGTATTGTGTAGGTCATCGAGTCAGGAAGCCCTCGAGTGAAGAATCAAAGGTCATTATAGCCTCTAGATAATCTGAGCAAGAATGATCTCCAGATCCCCAATGCTGGGATTTGGACATCATTGGCTAGTACCAGTAGGCGTGGAAGGAGCCCAAGAAGCTCATGGGTTTGTCGAAGGGGCGGATCGTCGATGGAGCATTGAGTATTTGAAGATCGAAGTCCAACAGGGAAGTGTTCTTCCCCATTTATCCAGACAGTCCTTCTATCGTCTGATCAAGGAACAATGTCAGGTCTAATCTAGACCGTCCGATCCAAGGCTAATCAATGTGTGTCTGAGCCGCACGATTAGCCTGAGTACGCCCACGTGGTGCGCTCCTGGTCATTCCCTTCTGTCGATTAAAGGGGTAAAATACACAGAACCCCTTCATTTTATTTTATTTCATTTTTAACCAAGTAAAAATATTTTTGGTTGTAAAAATATTGTAATAACTGCAAGAAGCCCTCATACTTTTGGAGATTTACATTTTGGTCTGTGCTAGCCCACCTCACGTGGGCAGCCACGTGAGGTGGGCAAATTATAGGGGTACACCCCTAAGTTTTTGTCAATTGGAAATTAGTCAATAAATTTTTAATATCAGTTGTAAGATTTTGGAAAATTTGCATTTAAACCCCATCCTCATATTTTAATCGCAAATATGCCCTTTCCAGCTTCAACATTTTTGTCCATGTTTGTCTAATTTTTATAATATCATATGAGCTCCAACAATTATGGGAAAATAGGATAAGGTACTTGGATGCATGCTCTTTCATGCTATATAATTCGTTTTGCATTTTATTACTTTGTTTATTTGTAAACAATAAAAAAGAGCACACCGTGTCTTTGTTTGTGTTTAAAAATCCAAAAAATATAAAATCTCCTTGAAAATACAAAAAAATTATATTTTATCTATTATAGTATTTTATTACTTCAGTCCAAAAAACACTAAAAATAAAAAAGAAAATGATAAAAATAAAATTATCTAAAATCCTATAAAAATTATAAAAATTCATCAAAAAATTCAAAAATATTAGTTTTATTTTATAATTTTCTTTATATTATATATTATCTATTAAAATTAATTTGAAATTTTCGAGGCTGTTATTTATTTTCAAATTCAAAAACAATTTAGACTATTTTATTAAGTCCCTGATTTTGTATATTTAGGACTTTAAAAAATACTTAAAATTTAGAAAAAATACCTTAAAATCATAAAAACAGTAAAAGAATAAAAAACCAAAATAACATTTTTCCTTTTTCAAAATTTGATTATTTTTAGCTAAATTTATAATTATAATACCCATATTGTATTATATAATTATATATACCTATATATAGTTTATATTATTATTAAATATTACAAATAACTTATAAATAATTTTAATACGTTTAATATTTATATATATATATATATTAAAAAGGCATGTACCTTACGGTAATTTTTTTATTTTTGTATATTTATTATATATATTATATATAAACCTTATATCATTTATTTATTATCTTATATATAAAATCTTATACTCTTATATATATCTATATAATATTATATAATATTGAATCAAAAAGAAATTAAAAATCATAAAATTAAAAATAAAAATGTTTAAAAATACAAATCAAATAAAATTTTGTTAAACAAAAAACCCCTTTGGTTAGAAATAATCATTATGCTACTTAGTTTGCTCTCAGTGGTTCGACCTCTACATGATTATCCATTATACATCTTTGTTTGTAGAGTAGAATAAATTGCACTTCACATTTTTGTTATTCACTTATTATTCATATGTTATGGGCACTTGTTGATTGGTCACCTGGTCTCTGTGAGCGGTCTCCACATAGACTGCGTTTCCGCCCTGTGTGGAGTGCAAGACCCTCCTCACCTGATCAGGTCCGACCAATCAATATGATTAATATGGATAATACTATCCACAATAATTATGAAATATTACAATTTTGATTTATAAGATCATAGAGAGATTTAATTGTAAATTTGATTTACATTTTATAAGTTAATGTGAATTGGATTCACATTATACAATTAAATGTAAATTATATTCGCATTGCTAAATTAAGTGTGAATATGATTTACATTAAATATTGGATGGATGAATGAATATGATTATTTAATCAATGGCTTGTTTGCAATTGTCACAAATATTTTGCAAATTATCTGATGATATTTTGTTGACAAAAAATATATTAATAAAGAATTGATGTAGTTAGATTATATTAGATATGGAGGATTCCCACCCGTCCAAAAGGGAAGGATGCTATCTCCTTTTCCCTTACATGGAAAGCGGCGGTATACTCCTCTATTCATGACAATGAATTGATTTAATTGAAATTAAATATGTTGAAGAATAATTTCAACTTATTTATTTATTTTAAAATAATTAATTATAGTTGCAAACTATAAAATCTAGACCATTGATTTGAATTAGAAGTGCATCCTAGCCTATAATTTTATATAAAAGAAGAGATAACCTAAGTCTTTTCTCTACACAAGTTGAAGAAATAAAAATCTCTCTTTATCTCTCTCGCATACACGTCCATAGTCTCTTTCTCTCTCTCAAACCCTAGCGGCCATCCACTCTTGGGTTGTTGAGAGAATCATCGTCATTACGCTGTCGTTGTCCTGCCAGATCGACTGCTCATGGATCTCCATCTTCTTTGCTACCTCGTGATCGTGAAGAAGATGATGGATTTTGTGTGACAAGATCATGAGTTTCCATGCTCGGATCGTCAACTTGGATCGTGGGAAGCACGCATCTTATTCCCGCCCCGTGAATGCTCTCTCCATTGGATCGGACTTGAGACCAAAGGTCTCTTCGTTTAGAGATGCAAGGATTGCAATCACGTTACAAAAGATAATCCTAATACTTGTATGTGATCAAGAAGAAATGACATGAGAATGGTTCCCATGTCATGTTATTTCATCGAAAAATTTTAATCTCTACTACTCCTTAAGACTAGTGCGTCAAGTCGACCTAGATCGCATAAGATGCAATCTCCACGCTTCCATGATGCACGAGGTGTATATATGATGAATCCTCATTTCATCACCTTTATTCTATCATTTTGGCCGTAAAACCCTAGTTAATGCGTGTAAATAGCCCTAATTTGGACAAACTAACACTCATTCTTTGCTGTGTAAATACCGTATAAATTATTATTTTTAATGCCAAAATTATAGAATAAAGAAAAGGAAAGAAAATTAATAAAATACCAAAGATATTTTATGATCCTAAACCCCGAGACCTAGGTATCTTGATGACTAGATTGACAAGGAATAAAGTAAGGGGAGATAAGGGCCAAAAATCACCAACAATTTCCATTATTTATTCATCATTTATTTATTTTTGGGACCTATTTTATTTTCTACTTTTTATACCTCAAATAAAGGAAGTTTGTCCGTAAAAGTTGTAGACAATAATACATAGAAAAATGCAAAATTGATTTTATACAAAATTAATACACAATGTACAAGTTTTACTCTAAATAAGATTCCAAAATCCCAGCTTCCCAGACCTATATCTCTCAAATAAAAATCAAAATGTATCAAAATTCACTTTAATTTATATAACTTTTAATAAGCTATTTAATAAAGGTGGTTTCATATTTTTTGGAGTTAGTTTGAAAGTTAGGTTTTGGAGTCCTATTGCATATTTTACCCGAATAAAATATTCATCTTATTTATTCTTTATTATTTTTATAATTTTATATTTTTATGACATTGTAAAAAATATTCATAATACTTTTACATATTAAAACTAAAATAAAACCACAAATAAATCATTAAAATAAAATACATATATATAATACGTAGATGAATATACATCACTTATACATATAAAATAAATATACCTAATTATTTAAGTGTATATATTACCTCATAAAAATATAATAAAAATATATCTATGTAGTTAAAAATAAGTTTTAAATATATAAAATAAAATAATAAGATCAAAAATACAAAATAAAACAAAAATGCATAAAACATAGATTAATATACCTATAAATACACCCTTAAAAATTAATTAATAATTGATAACCTCAAAAAAATAAAAAAATCATAACAAAATTATATAGAAAATGACAAACATTTTTATTTTATGGCTTTAATTTAATAAAATCATTTGTTATTTGTTATTTATTTTCTAATAATCTATGGGCTCGATTTTTCCTGGTTGGTCCACGTGGACCAACCAGGTAGCATCCTCAGTTGACTCTAGTCAACTGTCTGACCCGCTAGTAGCCCCTGTCAGACCTAACCGCTGACCTATCTTCTCTCTTTTTCTCACATGTATGCAAGCATCGATTGGGAATAGTTCCTTATGCATTTTTCCTCCTCGATCCATCCCCTATCATGAGTGTGTGATTACTCAGGTCGAGGAGCTCTGTTTCGACCGTTCATCCTCGATCTCCCTAGCCACTTCACTTGCCTGTACAAAACCACACACCTGACTTTCTTCCTATTTGGAACCTCCTTTGGCCCATTTTGGCTCTCTTCTTGCGAGCTTCGGATCGAAGCCCGTGACATGGGCTTCTCCATCTTCTTGGCGGTGTAGTCAAGCGAGTCTTAGGTGGCTTCCACCCACCTTCGACGGAGCACTGCCGTGAGGTCCAATCTCCTGGTCTTGACCGGTTGAGGTAACCGATTTTTCTCACTTTCTAGCTTAGTTTTAATCCCTGTGTTTATTTCCTGCATTTCTTTTAACTTTTAATTATGTGTATTAACTGTAGAGCCCCGGTTCGTAGTTTGTTGGAGCTCCGCTCCGGCGAACCTCTTTCTTCGTGACCCCTTGTTCTCCGACCATGCATCCTCCCTCATTTTGCTCCCCAGCCATTTCTCCACGCCCTCGTCTACTCCATCCAACATGCTCCTCTCCGAAGCAGGAATCCGGTGCTCCTACCTCTGTTGCCTAGCCGGGGCACTGTCGCTCCCCCTCCCCTCCCCTCACTTCCATTCCCCTCTAATCGAATCGAGGTAGTTTGCCCTCAACCTGGGTTTGCTTCTTGTGCAGGTTTGAAGACCAAGGACGCATCTGGAGCCATTTTTGGATCTCGCCGGAGGTACCTGGAGCCCTATGCTACGTCGTCCTCCTGGGAGAACTCTAGCCATAGCCGGGGCCTTTTGAGTCATTCAGAAGATAGAGGACACTTGCCGGAGGCGCATGGGCCATTTTGGAGCAGCATAGCGCGATGGAGGAGGGATTTCTGATCGGAGGAAGCTCCACTTGCCTCACTGGAGCTTCATCCATGTTCTTCCCCTTAACGCTCCATCGCCCGATCGAAGGCATGTATCGGTTCGTACGTCGGCGGTTAGATGACGCCCGCTCATGACCATTGATCTCTTTCTGGGATCTAATCTATTGTGTCCATCAATGAAACGTCATCATCGCTCCTGGATTAGACACGTGGATAAGTAGCTCGCCAACCACCGTTGGATTGCACACATCAAGGGTATTTTGCAACTTCCACCCTCGCGCTTTTGTAGTTTAATATGTAGTCTACAAACTTTCCTTTATTATTTATTATTTTTGTGTAATTTGCAAAAAAGACCCTCGAAGTTTAGATATTTGCATTTGACTCCACGCCAGCTCGCCTCACGTGCGGGCCCACATAAGTGGGCATTTTGCAAGCAGGCCCTTGTAGCTTCTTATATTTCGTTTTGGCCCAAGAATCTTTTATTCCAGTTATAAAATTTTGGAAAATTGCAAACAAGCCCCGGACTTTTATGTTATTTGTATTTATACCCTTACTAGGCCATTGATTTTTTTGTGTTTTCTCTATTTATTAAACATAGTTCTCATGCTCCAAAAATTACCAAAAAATAGGGTTAAGTTCCTGGTTGCACACTCTTTCATGCCATATTTTTATCTCTACAATTTAGAATTTTTTAGTATTTATTAAAAATAAAAAGAGCACAAAAACATTGTTTATCTTAAAAACCATAAAAATATAAATTTGTTTTGAAAATTGTTCAAAAAATATTTTGTTTATTTGTGTATTTTGAACATTCAGACCAAAATCACAAAAAATAGGAAAAGAAAACTCTTAAAAATCAAAAAGCCACAAAATCCATTATAAAAATATAAAAAAATCTCAAAATTTCCAAAAATATTGTTTTCTATTTCATTGGATGCAATGTGAAGATCAGATATTATCTCCGATTTGATCAAACATCTTTGATAGGTCTTCGAGATTTGTATATGAGATTAGATCTCACTATCCAAATCATTATAAATATTTTATACAGTTATTCCAAATCGTTCTTTAATCTGAAATGAAGAAAATTAATTTGCATGATAGGTTCTTTAGTACAATTAGGATTATGTAACATGATCATCTTAATATATATTGATCTAAGGTTGGATCATAGATCCTGGTACAAGGTTGGATATCTAAAGAGTTAGATTGAGGACTCAACAACATTGCTAAGTGATTATCAAGAAGGGATCTCCGGCCTGAGAAGAACTAACAATCCTTTCTCCAAAGGCTGACATCCGACCTACCTCTTAATGGATGTCCTCTACAGAGGAATAGATATTTTGAGGTGTCTTATGAGTTAGGTTAAAGTGTTGACTTAACATTATCGAAATGACCAAGACTTATACTGTAAGTTGTCATGATATAGGCATGCGTCCTCTGCCCGGAGACAGATGTGTTACTATCTGTCTACGTGTGTACATTAAGCACACCATTAGGTTGATGACATGTTCAATGTCTATACACAAACGAGCTAGTGTGCATATGAAGGCGTATGAGTAACATGATCTCTCAAAGGGATCACACATGCTCACTACTGAACTAGAATACATGAGCTCGCTCATGATAAACTAGAATAAATCAAATTCCAAAGTTGACAGTCTTGTTTTGGGAACTAGACATGATTTGAAGGTATGATATATGCTTTTGTAAAATATATGATTGATAGCCATTCCCAATGACCGAATGTGAAACTTACCAATAAAACCATGCAGGAGACAACCCAAAAATGGGATCAGAACTTTAGGTTTAATCATAGTCTTCCACTAGCAGGGTGTACATGTATTAGGAATACTCATAGGTGATGTGATCTTAGTCGATTTTATAACAACGACTCTTCCATTCTGAGGGAGTGATGAAACATGTTTGGATTTTAGTGACTCCACTCCGTAGATTATCCAATCTCAGCTCATATGTTGGACATTGATCTGAATACATAATGATTCACCATGGGCTCACATGTCCAACATAAACACAAACATATCACATATGGGATAAAAATCCAGGGCAAACAAAGTTGGAATCACATTCTTAAGATGATTCAATCATCTTCCAACCCATCTCCACTAAATACCACATATCTAGGGCATACATAGTCGGAAATCACGTGAAATAAATTTGAGTGGTTTGCTGGTTTAATTCTTAACTTAATTAATATGCTTCTAATATGTTTAATGGGAAAATAGTAACCAAAATTATTTTAGTTACAGATCCGAGTGTACATATAAAAATAGTGATTCTGCAAGAACTTTTGATTTTTAAAATGATGTCCGTTTGATGTCAACCATTAGCGAATCTTTTGAGGACATGTTTAAAAATTATAAATACATTTAAATATAAAAAACGGTTTAAATGAGACATAAATAGTAGCCTTTTAATATGAGCAAAAAACTGTACGAAAATCAGATATGTGCAAAACAACAAGTCCTTGTGCATCCGATATCCAAAACCGTGTTCCCTCAGGGTTTCGATCATGTCAAAGACCCATGACCAAGTCTCTGATACCACTTATTAGGTGAGAGTATTGATGAACGAGATTTTGCGAGGGTCTAGAGTAGTCTACACAAGACAAGAACTCCAATGTCGCTGAAGCGACCGCTCAAGAAATCCCAATTCCAACAAAAATTAACCCACAAATAAATCGAGGAATGAAATAAAAGTGTGGACTTAAATTTTATTACAACTCTACAACAAAAGTGTGTATAGGTGTACGTAATGTGTAACGTCGAACACATGGAGCAAAAAGGATAGATCAGACATATGAGTGCAAACATGAGTTGTGCTTCTTGTACGTCAAATTTTTTATTCTTTTCATGGGTTTTAAATTTTATATACTTTTTTAATATTTTTGTTTTAACATTTTAATATTTTGTTTTAATTTTATATTTTTATATTTTCTCTTTATATTTTTGAGATTTTATATTTCCTTTTCTTTTATTTATCTAATATAAGAATATATAAGATTATATTTACAATATAGGATAATATATATATAAATATAATTTAAAATAACTAAAAATTATAGAATTGAATATTTTGGATTTTAAATAAATTTTTCTATTTTTATGATTTTTATGAAATTTTCTAATTTTTATATATTATTGAAGTCAAAAATACTCCAAATCGGGGATTTAATAGTTGGCAGAAATTGAAATGATGATTAAAAATAACAAAATAAGTCCAAAATTCTTCAAATCAATTATTATCTTGGGATAACCAGGATATTCTTGAAAGAGTTCAAGAATTATTCCATTAGAGATAAGATATGAGCATTGGAAAATAAAGAGAAATAATGATCACTAAATTAGATGTAATTATCATAAGTAATGTGAATATGGTTCTCATTATTTACTCATGTGTGGAGATACATCTTAGATAATTATTTTTGATTTAGTTATCATAAATAAAGTTAATGTTGATAATATTATCCAAAATAATTATTGATAATGTGGATATGATCCACAATATCATAGAGATAATTAACTGTGAATAGGATTTGCAATTTAAATGTTAATGTGAATTTGATTCATATTGATCAATTAAATGTAAATATGATTTACATTTAATATTGGATGGATGAATATAATTCATAAATACCAATGATCTATTTATAATTATCACAAATAGTGTGCAAATTATTTAGTGATATTTTGTTGATAAAGTAATTATGTAAATAGTGATTTAATGTAATAAGATTACATTAAAGGAGAGTGGAGAGAAGTCATTTCTCTGTCATCCATTTGGATACCTCTCCTTTTAGTTTGGATCCATCCTTCATAACTCCGGATCAGTTTGGCGAAAGTTGGAACCAAGGGCCACAAAGTGCATTTTTCTTGGCTATTCTGGAACACAAAAAGGATACAAATGTTATGACCATGTAGTACGTCGTCTTCAAGTGAGTAAGGATGTCACTTTCTTTCAGAGTGAGTCCTACTTCCCTAAGAACTTTCCTCAGCGGGGGTCTGTGAGTATAGATGCTAAGAAAAATGAGAATGGGATTTATTTCTTGGTGACATACATGAGACTATCCATGTAAGAGAGGGCAATGAGCAAGATAGAGAAAAAGACAATTGGGATACAGTTAGATTTGGACAATTTTATAACAGATGAAAGGAATCGAATAAAGTGTTGGAGATTGAAGAAGAGATGATGCCAAAACATGATGTCAACTTTTCCTCGGGTGATCTAGGCCATAAAAATCTGCAAGTATTCCTCCCCCTCCTGATATTCATACTGATAATGCCAACATTTTACTCGATGATCATCTCATTGCTAAGACATTTAAACTATTTGTGCCTCTATTCGTTATCCTGTAAAAGACTTTGTTGCTTACACTAAGATGTCTTCGAGATATAAATGCTTTATTTCCTCTCTCGATGCTCATCATGTTCCCAAAAATATTGAAGAAGTAAAAAAGGATCCGAAATAGGTCAATGCCATGAAGGAAGAAATGGATGCCTTGGTTAATAGTCTTTGGGATATTATTGAGGATCCTAAGGGCGCATACCTTGTTGCCTCTAAATGGGTCTACATGATCAAATATGATGCTAATGGGACTATTGATAGATCCAAAGCTCACCTTGTGGCTAGAGGGTGCATCGAGAAATATGGGATTGACTATCTTGAGACCTTTACTCTGGTTGACAAGATGAATGCGGTCAAAGTTGTTATTTGCTTGGAAACTCATTTTTCTTGGAAAATATATCAGTTAGATGTGAAAAATGCTTTACTGAATGGCGATCTTAAAGAAGTGTATATAAAAATGTCATTTGTATTCGAGAAGGATGACAACTGCTGCAAACTAAAATGGTCTTTGTATGACTAAAGCAGTGACCAAGAGCTTGGTTTGAACATTTTCATGTGGTCATGATTAGGGATGGATATATGCAAGTGAGCCACACTTTATTTATAAGGAGGAGTAGTGAAAAAAGATCTATTCTTCTAGTGTATGTGGATGATATGATCCTTAAAAGTGATGACGAAGGGGAACTTTCCAGGATAAAGAAAACACTTGCACTTGAATTTGAATTGAAGGACTTGGGGAAGCTAAGGTACTTCCTAGGTATTGAGATGGCTCGATCTCCCGGAGGTATGTTTCTAAGTCAACAGAAATACGCTATGGACTTATTGAAGGACTGTGGCGTGTTGGGATGCAAGCCTACTACTAATCCTATTAAGGCAAATCATAAACCTACTACTAATCCTATTGAGGAAAATCATAAATTAAGTAAAGAGGATTGATGAATCCCTGATTCTCACTCTTTATTCTTTTATTTTGGCTATTTATTTTGGCAAAGCATCATGTAAATAGGTGTAAATAAAATAACATAGCAATCAACATGCATATGTTAATGTTGCATAATTAACATGTATTTGTGCAAAAATGAAAGAATAAAGGAAAAGAAAAATGAAGGAGGTATTTAGAATAAATACAGAGTGACCTGAACCTCAAGAGAAGGTCAAGCTTAAAATATTCTTTTTCCTCCTTGCATATATTCCTAAAAAGAAAATAACAAAATATTTGATAAAATATATTTGATAATGTCCTTTGTTGTACATATTCTTTAACGGGTCGAGGCACTTTGCCCTCGACCCCTTGGTTCATCTATGCAGGAAGGCGCGTCAAAGGACATCATCTGGAGGTCGACTTGTACAGGCACAACAGCTCCGGGTCTTCATGCCTTGCCAGGACTTTCTCTTTGGTCCTGACCCCTCCTGAGCCCACCATTAGCTGCGGACCACCGACGCCGATCTTTCGCCCATCCAAGCAGCTCCAGCGGACGTCCCTGCCGCATGTATTTGCCAATCGAAACTCGTCGGAGGTGAGTTCTTTGGCATTCTTCCAAGCGTCGTCCCAGCCGTCCGATCAGGCCCTTCCCCAGTTCTAATCGCGATCGTCCACTATCATAGAAGCCCTGACCGTCTGATCAATCTGAGGATCGTGTGTCAGCCGTCCATCGCCTAAGGGGTTCCATCCATCCTGACCATCCAGCCGTTAGTGGATCTTCCTCATCTGTTGGATCGAGCTTAATAATGGATAATTTACACTTAGGCCCTTCCTTGTTTTGTATTTACTTTCTAGTCCTTTAAATATTTGTTGCAATGCATTTTATTTTGGATAATTTGCAGTCTGAACCTACAATTTTTTGTATTTGCATTTTAGTCCCTCCAAATCTGAGGCATGTGCTATCCCACGTGACTCGTTGGGTTATTTGCATGAATTGTCCTGAACTCTTGAGTTGTTATGGATTGAATGAAAGTTTATGATATTTACAGTTATACCCTTGTGAACCGAGATCACGTGTAACACGCGTGTCGAGTGGACAAATTGCGAACTGTGCCTCTGGGTTTTTATTGGATATTATTGTTTGGTCGTGAACTTTGTTTTAATTGCATATAGGTCCCTGCCTGTTGTGTGCTTTATTGTTAATCAAATAACCCACAAAAAATATAAGAACAAAAATTTAATGCTGATTCTCATTGGACTTTTGATTTCAAATTCGTAATGTGCATTATATTTCAGGGAGAGGGTTATATGGTAGATCATACAAATTTTCAAGTATTAACGTGAAACATTATGTCTGTATTGTATCTTCCGTGAAATCGGCTGCTCTTTAGATGTTATGTATTTGTTTTATCATATTTTTATCGTATCGTGGACTTTATATAGATAATAAAACTATTTGGTTAATGAAACTATCTAGTAGATTTGTCTTTAAAGTTTATTCGTTCATGCATCAACTAATAGAGGTTTTTAATCTTTGATTGTCGGGGAAGGTCGCAGGGATGAGGTGTTGACGAGGAGCGGTCGAAGAGGGGCCATGTGAATGGGAGAGAGGGAGGCGTCGTGGGGAACGGCTCGAGTCCAAGGTGCAGCCACCATGAAGGGATATGCATGGGAAGGGGTCGTCCATGGGTTTTTACTTCAATAAATTTTTGATTTGTGCAGAACGTCCGCAATTGGTGGGTCGGGTCGGGCTATCCTGAGCCTCCTCGAGTTCGGATTGGGCTCGGTCCAAGTTCGAAAATTTGGCAAGATGAGGGCTCGGATCCAACCCACATGTACTTCTGATTCGCACCAGGTTCGGATTTTTGCGGACCGAATCCGGGTTGGATTCGGGCCAACCCGACCCAATGCTCACCCTACTAATATGCATAATAGATCTAGTAACTGTATTTGGATTAATATTTGACAATTTGCATCCATATGACCCCTAAAATAAAAATTGTGCAGAATTAAAAACGAGTATCTCAAAACATAGGAAAAATCTTTGGTGGGAATGTGAAGGACACCTCTACAAAGATTTCTCGGCTAATCATGTTGTATTCGAACTTTAAAAAGTGATGATTCAGTATTTGAATTTTTTTTTAAATTTGCTTCAATGTGATTGGAGGTTAACGCAGTTTAAGGTTGCAAAGACAACGAAATTCCATCATCAAAAATCGCATTGAAACTCAAACTCTGTTAAGGTTTGGATACCATAGAGTAGTTTTTTTCTAAATTTCGGGGTATTGAAACTCAAATTGGATCTACATGAAACTTTTGTGTTAATTTACTTTTTTGAAGTAGATAACTAATTGGACACAAACTCTATTTTGTACAACTTGAAGAGTACTTTATGTAAGACATACTGGCGAATATTTTGGGTATTCTTTTCATTTTTTTAATTGTTGAGCAACATTTCTTATATTACAAATAAGAAAATAATCCAAACAAAAAAACTTTATTTTTTTTAAAAACTTTCTTATTTTGTGAATTAATACATGTGTGTCCTCATTTGCTATTGGTTTGCTCATGTCATCCTCTTTTTTGCAAGTCAGGGAGGATATTGTTCATCTATTTCCTCTTCGAGGGCAAGAACAACAAAGGTAGGAGGATATAAGCCAAAGCCTACCATGCAAGGGAGAACGAAGCAAAAAGAGCCATGACTCTGACTTAGTACAATGTGACGATTAACGAGAAACAAAAAACGAGAGTTTATGTAAGGCATCTCCTCTTTGTCTACCAGTATCAAATCGTCTAAGCATATGGGAAGAGAAGTCTAACTAAATCTTCTCGGAGAGGGGCAATCTTTTACGAGCAACCCTCGTAATTGTTTTGCCACAAGTTCTAATCACACGAAGACCTACAAGCATGATCTATTTTGTAACAAGCTAACATCAATTGTAAATAGTATAAGTAACACTATTTATATTAAAATAAAATAAGAAAAATAAAAAAAGGATGTATATATGTACTATATGTACAGACTAATCCTAAACCCCATGACCAAGTCAATATTATTTTAGTTGACAGGAGAATAAAGTAAGGGGGATATAGAGTCCATATCTTATTGCAACCCCAAAAAAATATAGATCATCAGTAGTACATATACATCATATTCACAATGTCTATAGTTTGTACTATTTTATTTATCACCAAGATCACTGTGAATTAATTTGTTATTTTCATAAACTTGTTTAAAATGATGTAATTATATCCTGTGTAAATGTTATGGTACAACAAGAATAAAAAGCCATAAAGTCAACATTCAAACCTTCATATCTTCTCTATATGAACTCGGATTGAATCAAACCAACCCTTTATTGTATTCAACATAAAATTATCTTCAAAATGTGAAAGATAGTTTTTGGGTACTATTTATATCTATACAATTGTATATTACTAATATATTTATTTTTATTCTTTGTATTTTACCTTGATTGGTATTTTTAATAATTTCTATTTATTTTATAATATTCATACAAAATCCAAATAAAAATCATCAAAGCCAAAAATACATAAAAATACATTGTATATAGTAAAAAAATGTATACACAAGTATTTATTTATAGTTGTAAATCGACACATACAAAATAATAGAAATATATTTAAAATCTTTTAAATTTTTTAAATAAATAACATAGAAAATGAATAAATTATATATTAAAATAGTGAATAAAAGTATGTATATAATGTACATAGGTATGATATACCTATAATATATAGTATTTAAATCATATCTTTGTCATTTTTAATCGAAATTAAACATGTATATGTACTAAATTGAGTATAATAAAAGTATCTATAACTTTTATTTTATAAATTTTTTACTTTAAAATCATTTATTCTTTAATTTCTAATTAATTTTGATTTTTTAAAGCTTTGACTCATCAAAGTTGACCAACTGACTTAGAAGCATAGGGTCATCCCTTCATTGGCTCCCGCCCCTTTGAGTATCAGCCAATCAACTTGACCGGTTGACTAGGTCTAGGTCTAGGACTTCCTCCCTTCTTCACATCGTCGCCACTCCTTCATTGCCCTTTTATTCTAACCAAACGTCACACTTCCTCGAACCTTCTACATCACTGGATGTTGGCCAAACGTCCGGTGACCTTTGCTCCTATCTGGTTACCCATTTAGGTTCGTTGAACACGGATGAAACCTCCATATATAAATACCCCTCCTCGTTGGAACCCGTTAGAACAAGTCTCGTGGATGACTGAATGGTCAAAACCGTCGATGGTGGTTGTGCGAGGGCTAGGTCTTGCATAGACCCTTATTGACAGGGCATGAGAACAGGATGGACGATGCGACAATTTACACCCTATATATACCTCCATCGGGAGGAGGAATGGATCATCTTATCTCGATCCATCCTCGCTCACCAGAAGGCCCTTCATTACCACCATATTACCACTAAGGTGTAGAAAATTGAGTACCTTAATGGTACTAATTATGAGTTGTGGAGTAGAAGGATCTACTATGACCTTCTACATGATAGCATACACTCCATAATAGACAAACTCGACCCTACCTTATCTGAGAATCCAACCATGGAGGAAATCAAGACCTGCGAATAGAGGAAGAAAACATATTATAGGGATAAGAGCTTTATGGTGATCCATATGGAGTTAAATCTGATTCGGATCTTTGAGACCTCCAAATTAGCTTATGAGCTTTGGACTGCAGTTAAGGAGAAATATCACTCCAAGTCAAAAGTGAGCATCCAACTTCTTCTTCATAAGTATAACTCGTGTAGAATGAAGGAATCTGAAAGCATCCTCGAGCACATGAACACGATGATTGTGATGGCCAAGGATCTAGTGGTTGTTGAATGCGCGACTGTAGAGGATGCAGATAGCAACCATTCTACAAAGTCTCCCACCGTCATTCAATATAGTTTTGCCACATCCTTGAGGATGAACAACAACATCAAAAATGTGACAGACCTACCTGCACAGTTGGCGATTGAACATGACCGCTCAAAGCAAAGATTAAAAGTCAAAATCTTTGAGGTTGGGGAGGAGGAATAAGAAGCTAATGCGGTGCATACAAAAAAAAGACTAGGACCCTTCAAGGTGAATTTCAAGGGGAAAATGAGAAATACTCTAGGAGCTCATGCTACGGTTGCAGTAAATATGACTATTTCAAGGTCAATTGCCCCAACAAGAAGAAGCCATGAAATTCTAAAGTGCCTGAGAATAAGGGCAAAAAGAAAATTGAATCAGGAGTTGTCGTGGAGTGCAATTCTACAGTCACTGACTGTGATGGGTAGTGGATTGACTCTGATGCAGCCTGCCAAGTTGCCAAGATAAAGGGGGCTTGTGGACTTCAAGGAGTTGAAGAAAGGCGGACAGAAGATCTTCATGGGGAATAACGCCTACTTGGATGTTGAATGTGTTGGGACAATGATGAATCCGTGATTCATCTCAATATCATGATCTTAGCAAAATTCCCGAGTAAAATCCCAAATAAATGACCATAAAATCAATAAATTAAAAAATGTCTCTTGTAAATAAAATACACTAATTATTATGTATTATATTGTACAGATTAAATTAACAATAAAAAGACGCAAAATTAAAAGAGTTTTTCACCTATAAAAAGCCCAAAACTTTATGTATTTTTTAATAAATTCGTTTCAACTCATTTTTGGCTAATTCCTTCTCTGACTTGTTTATAAAAAATGTATATACAAATACAAAAATATAAAATAAATTTCACCTCAAATAAATACCCCTAGATCCCAAAGATAAAAAGCCACAAACTCCAACTTTCCAGCCAAATTTCCGCTCCGTATGAATTCCAAATTCACCAAACTCACTTTTAATATTTAAGTTAGAAAATTATCTATCCAATGAAAGTTGTTTCATTAAAATCGGAGCTCGTTTGCAAAATTTGGGTTTTGGGACCTAGGTGTACTTTGTATATACTATACATATCTTTTTTTCTTCATTTTTTATTTACTCTTCTTAATTACTAAAAAATAAAAAAAACTCTTTTATGTTTCATTTTATTTCTACTATTTTATTTTATTTTTAGTTTGTAAATATCTTTTATTGAAAATACAAAAAAATCAAATTTAAAAAGTAAAAAATCCATGTACATAGTGTTTTTATGGACCCACTTATGTAAATATTTCATTTTGTTTTCTTCTTTATTTTATTCTCTCATTTAAAGTATGCTACTTTTATTTACTTTATTTTATTTTCTATTCTCTACAATAACCAGCATTCAATTCCATCATTCCATCAAATTTTCTAACTTCTAATTCAACCCCATTATTTTATTAACCTCCCCTCCACCACTTTAATAACTTCTCATTTTTTCTCATTATATACATCCCATTCTCCTCATTTTTACCTTTGATCCATCTTTATGCGAGGAGAGTATATTTTCCAGAGTTGGATCGGTGATAGCTACACAACCGTGATCGAGCGACGACAGCCCTCTCTCCGGTGAGATACGTTGGCTTTTTTGCCAACATTGCAGCCGCATTTGCGCGCTGCTCGAGCTCGTCGCTCACCAGGCGATTTGAGCGAAGATCATGCTTATCGTGAGCACATCATAGGCGTCTGCGTCCATCGTAGGTAAATTTCTCTTTTCGTTCGACATCATTTATATTTCGCATTTTTTTATCACATCACATTCACCACCCCTACTTTTTCATTTGTTCTATTTCATCATATTACCACCATCACATTTTTCTTTTTATTATTTGCATTCCATGTTTAGCAAAAAAATTAAAAAAATAAAATTTAAAAAACACAGCACAACAATAAAAAAATTCAGAAAAATAAAAAAAATAAAAAAACGGAGCAGCAGTGGCTCCGTCGTCGCTCCCTTCTTCCACGAAGGCGGCGCAACCAGCCTGCCGACCTCTGCCATCGCAGCTGCCGCTCCGAGCGACGGAGCCCCTCCTCCTCCAACCGTCAGCCGGTCTCCGCCCAGCGTAGCCACGTGCGATCGTCCCCTCCCCGTGCAGCTCCAGTGGCGCTGTGCCCCCTCTTCCGCTCGTGGAGCTCCTCGCTGCCGCTCCGAGCGGTTGTGCCGTTCCAAGCCGAGCCACCTCCTTGGCCGCTCCACTGCCTCACCGTGCACTGCGCGTCGCCGTCCACGATCCTCCGACGTCCGTCGACCACGCGCCACCGTGCCTCCTCCCGCGCGGTTCGCGCTGCCTCGTCGCCCCACCATTTCCCTCATCGCGCCCTAGCCAACGAAGGAGAAGGTGATTTTCCTTTTTTGTAAAAAATGCAACATTTTCCCATACAGTTTCTTTAATTACAACTTAGTCCTTGTTCATAGTTTGTTTGTATGTATTTTCTTTCTATTTTACATTGATAACCCTCTATTTATGTGTTAATTGGACACATGTTTCGTATCATTTTGTTTAATGAAAAATAGCGTTATGTTGAGCAACTAATTTTCTACCACTTGACTATTTATTTTGATTTTTGTGTGTCAAGGGTAATTAATTAAAAATGCTTAACTGAGATTCTGCATATTTTACCCATTTTGAGGATTAAATTCATATCTCACTCATATTTGCTCGAAAAATTCCATAAAAATTAGAAATGATGCCTTGAATTGTGATTGAATCACTTTCCAAATTTCACCTCCATTGGAGCTATCATGTGCCCTAGATAAATTGTAGAGTGATTTTAGTAACTAATTTTTAATTAAATAGATAGACATCTTTTTTGTGAAATTTAAAATCTCCTGGATTCCGTATAAAAATATCTTTTTGAGATAATTCTCACTCTGACTAGTTCATTAATGTGGATTTATTAGAAATTAATTACTCACTGTCACTCTGTTTCCATTAAAAAAATCATATTTTGTCAGATGAATCCAAAAAAATATTGTAGCCTCCTTACATCATGTTTTATTTCTAGTAATTTTTTCATAATTTTTGCTTATTGTTTGTGTGAAAAATTACAAAAAAACCCGTAAAAAGTGTACATTTTTCATTATTACATTTTAATTCTTAAAATTCCATAAAAATGTGTTCTACATTCATCATTGGATTAGGTTTCTAGGAAAATTATAATTTGGCTAAATTAGACTGATTTCCCATTAAAATTAATTTGGCTGAGTTGTTCATTTTCTTATTAACTTGATTCACCCGCATATCGCATTCGCATTTCTTTTTCCATAAAAAAAATCCGCCTTTGAAAACCTAAACCTAAGTTTTTGAATTAACCCGACGTTGTTCCTTTGCCTCTTTGTATTCGATCCCTGACTTACCCGGGATATAAATTAAAGTCGAGACACTCTTCACGGAGATCCTCGGTTCTGACTGATTCTCTAAGTACACGTACTACAACGAATGCAAATTAAATTACGTGCTCAATGATTCATTAGATGGCGCCATTGCCGGGGAGGAAACGACTTAGGGATTAATTTGAAAATTAGATTTAGATTTTCATTCACTCGAGCAGTCTGACCTATGAGCCACCTTGTATTTATTCCATTTTTTGCAATTATTTTTCTGCTCATTTTTATACATATTTTATTGTTGATCTCTCTAACATAAATTTTATTTTCCTTGCGAGGGTCCGGTGGACTTGGAGTGCATCAGAGGTCGACGGACGTGATGCGCGTCGACTGTTGAAGAGCAAGGATTTTAATTTATTTTCGAGAGCAATTTTTGTAATTATCGTGTTGTAATAATTTAGGTAATTTGCTTATTTACAACGGCTCTTGTTTGAGAGCTCGCGCATGTAAAAAGACTTGGACTTTATCCTGTGGTATGTCGAGACCTGTTTCACTCTCCGGTGAGGGTGGGGCTCGACTTGAGTGGCGAAATTAAGGATAAGCACATGGTAGTATAGCATCAAATTTGTTTGTGACCTTCGTAATTTAGGTCACACATATCTTATAAGATTCACACATCTAATAAAATTCATAATGAGATGCACGTACTATTTAGCTCAAATTAACTTGATTCTTCCCCGCTAACAATATACTGTTTAGGTGTGGTTTTCTCGATTTGCATGCATTTAGTGTAAAATTTATAAATTCAGTTTTGCATAACGCATGGAGAGTGTTGGGATTCACTGTAAGTATACCTTCTTCTGAGCATGCATCATCATTTCACGTTTGCATTCTGGTACATAAGGTCAAAAAGGAAATCGGTACTGAACGGTAGACATGTTTGTGTGTTCAGATTAATTTTCAAGTGATAAACTAACTCTAAAATTGGGCTGAATTGAGCAGGTCGATTTAAAAAATGGAATAAAAGAACCCATGTTCGTGCATAAAGCCCTCATTGCTTGATTTACTTGCAAGTGAGAGAGAGACGACCCTAGGATAGAGCCAAGCCAGGATTTCTTACATACTACTGGTTCTTTCTTTTTAGGCGATTAGCTCATTTTCAGCGAGGATCTACGGGTAGCCGGTAAACGGTACAAATTTCCTTAGAAGAGTGGAAGGTTTAGAGGACGCCTTAGTCCTCAAGGAACGGATAGACATATTTATTCGGTCCGCGCTTACTCCTATACTTGCTGAAAGTAGGTCCAACTAGCCGTAAGAATCGGGTTAGTCTGTAGGAAAATACGTGCACCTAACAGCTCGTTAATCTTTCCAAGATTACATTTATCGCAAATTAAAATTGACCAGATCATTCGTCCGAACCTTTACGGCCATCACGTGTTGAGTTGGTGAAGTTGAGGGTTTGAATTGCATTTGTATTGTGTGAGTTTACTCCGCACATACATGTGCATCGTAGATTTAGTGCCTTATTGAATATTGTATTCTAATCGGTTCTTTTAACATCAAAGATGACTAATTGGGGGGGTATTTATTCAGACTTTGTGAATCTCTCTTTGAACCCTCCAAGAAGTATGTCTTCAAAGGTCTAAGCGCAACTTGGGCCAATCTGGACTCGTGACCCTCTTGAGCCCATGATCACTCACTCTCAGGATGGTTACTCTCAAACCATTCCCTTTCTCTCTTCTCACCTCACCGAGGAAGACCTTCGCCTCGGTGAGAATATCTTCATGCCTTAATCCTCTTCTAATCAAGACCACATTGCTGATTCAGGCCATAAAAAAGATTCAAGTAAAATGCCTCAAAAGAAGAAAGAAGAGGAAGAAGAACACCCTGAAGACTTGATGAGAATGGTACTAGCCAGGTTAGCTACGTCTGAGCAGCAACACGCAGTTCTCATAGCTCAGTTAGGACAGTTCAATGTTGGGGTCGAACCACCAATGGATGCGGCATATAACCCGGACAGTACAGAATTCAGAACTACTTGAGTCCGACCGAACCCACAGTTGATTTTGATTTGAAGTTGCATTTTCTGAACCTGCTGCCACACTTTGATGGGAATGCTTCTGAGGAGCCATATGCATTCCTAGGGGACTTCGAGCTTGTCTGCGCTAACCTTAGACATCCTAATGTTATCCAGGATTATATTAGGCTCACAACCCTTCCATTTGCCTTGGGTGGAAAAGCCGACTACTGGGTAAAGAATTTGGGAATTACAGTCACCACTTATGCCTAGTTCAAGGACCTATTTCTGAAGAAGTTCTACCCCTTTAGTAGGACTAACATGATGAGGATGTGCATTACGAGTTTTTCCCAATTACCCCAAGAAGCCTTCTGTGATGCTTGGGAAAGATTCAAGGACATCCTGCAGAAATGTCCCTGTCAGGTCTAGATGACAACATCTAGGTCCAGTCGTTCGTTACTGGTCTCAACCCTAAGATGCAGGGTTTAGTGAGCACTGCCTGTGGAGGCATCTATACATCACGAGGATCGGATACCGTATGGAAGGTATTCGAGCAGATGGATGAAACTAGCTACTCACAGATGGCCGGTAGGGCCTATACATCGTCCCCCAATTCACTCTCATTTGGAGGGGAAAATCATCTATAGTCGATCTCTCTTAGGATGTGATCCCGAGCATTGGACTCCTTGCGGACAAGCTTACAGTACTCGAGAAGATTGACAGGAGGATTGATGAGTTAGACCGGAGCGTCTCCAAGATTCCAAAACAAATGGAGGAGTTGATTGAGAAGGTATCTAAGATAAGGATACCCGTCGTGACTGCACCCTCCGCCCTTGTATATCGAATTCACCATATTCAGGAGCAGTTGGTGTCAGGGCTACCCCAACCGTGGGAGCATGACCAATCCTACGCCTACACTTTCCAGCAGCCACCTCCATTAACAGAGATAGTTCAGGAGGATCCTCCACCAGTTTGGGAGGTGAATGGATCATGGTATACTCAGGACCCTGCCAGGCAGGGACGTACGGGAGACCGACAGACCTACCAGTGTCCCCGACCTTTCACAACACCGCATGCAGCTGCGTACCACCTCCTTCACAATAGAGCCCTGGATTCCAGCCACCCCAGCAGCAGCGGCAGCAGTACCATAGTATGGCTGATAGGGTCATTACCAGGCGGGCCAGCAGGGCCCCCAATCTCAGCAGATACCCTAGCAGCAACAACAGAGGAAGTATCCAGCCAGCAGGACTAGTCTTCCCGTTCTTCTTCCTAGTCTTATCCCCTTCCTTCTTCGTCTGGTCCCGTGGATATTCAGCAGCAGATTCTCGACGAGCTCTGTTCCTACATGAACAAAATTCATGACTTACGGGTGGATGTCAACCGCCTGTCCAGATGGCGAGACGAGCAGACTGCACCCTCTACCTCAATCCCAGCCCAAGTTCAGGCTAACCCCAATAGCCTGAACCGATCTAGTTCTCAGCAGCACTTTGGTTAGGTATACTATTCAACATCTCCGAGATCTGAACATGAGATTCTTTCGTGTGAAGAGGCTAACCACATGTTACTGAGAAGCGGAAGGACCGTGATTGTACCTGACCGGGTGAGGGACACGAGGAGGGGCATCTCTAGAGCTCTACCTGAGGAGTCTTCAGACGACGAGGAGGAGAGGCATCATATTTCGGAGTCCCATCAGCACCATTCGAGGATTTTTACTCAGGGAGCTTAGAGGAGAAGGAGAGAACGTATGTAGCATCGGTAGCATGGATACACTTCTGAGTCTACGGAGGACCTTGCATCTCCGGTTGTGGCGAATACCACTTCAACTTTTATTCCACAACCTATAGTAGATAGTTTAAATTCTGATTCCATGTTGCATCAAAAAGATTCTTGTATGAAGAACTATGCTTCCATTAATGCCAAGAACCATCTTTCAGTTCAAGATTCAGATTCTTCATCTTCTGTTTCCCTAGATTCAATCCCTTTCCCCTGTGCTCTTATAGCAAGAAAGCGCATGAAAAAGATTAAGAAAGATGACCGCGATATGGCATGATTTTGTAAAGAAAATATCATTGTAAAGGTGACATTTGATGAGTATGTGTCTAACCATCCTGCATTTCAGAAATACCTTAAGGCAAGATGTACACCTACTAGGGTTAGCAGGAAGAAAGAAACCAGAATATGAATACACACGTCTTGTCAGTATCCACAACATATTGTCTCAAGAATCAGACATTGCCAAGGAAAAAGCGAGACATGGCTGCTCACTATGTGGAGAGTCGTATTGACGACATTGCGTTTGCATGCACACTCTTGGATAACGGTTCTTCAATCAACTTACTTCCCTTAGCATTATATCAGAGATTGGAGTTGGGACCACTTCGCAAATCTAGAGCTTTACTCCAATTCGCAGATCGTTCAGTGAAGAGACCTAAGGGAGAAGTGAAGAACGCCATTATCTCGATTGAGAGGTAGAACTATCAGGTTGACTTCACAGCCTTAGACATGGAGATCCCCAATCATTGGAAAGAATCTCATATAATTCTCGGGCGGCCCTTCCTTAGGACCGCTGGCGCAGCTTTCTATTATGGCGCGGGAATGATGAAGTTCCATTCTCCAGGCGTACAAGTGAACCTTGAGATGAAGCAAACCAAGTATCAGCGGCCTAATTCAGAGAGTAGCAGAAAGTACTCATCTTTAGAGGCAGATTGCAGAATGATTAGCACAGTTGGGATTTGGGGACAAATTCCTTCAGGACAGAGCGAGACCTTTCATCTGGAAAGGACATAGTGGATGATTCAGTTTGCCAGGTGTTGTCTGATCTTGTGAGAGATGCATCTACCTATTCCCATGATGGCATAGAGATCCATCTGGATCTGTCAGTTTCATCCCTTCGGAACGATCATGGGACATAGATGATGAGTTAGACGTGGCTTTGGCCGAACTACTGCGTTTCTTTGGCGATCCGACTCCCGATACTTCTGAGTTGGTGGCGAGTACTACACAGCTTAGATCACCTTCATGCAACACGGAACCAAATTCAGATTCAGTTCAGCTAGATTTTCTTGATGACATCACATTGCCAGAACTGAAATCACTACCTCCTACACTTAAGTATGCCTTTCTTGCGGGACCCAAAGAGAGAGATCATATTATAATTAGCTCAAACTTGACTTTAGAACATGAGTCTAGGTTGTAAGAAGTCTTAGAGAGGAACCGCAAAGCAATAGGCTGGACAGTGTCGGATCTCGTGAGGATCAACCCCGCTCTCTACTCGCACCACATTTTTACTGGGATAATGTGAGACCTTCCCGTGAGTTGCATAGGAGATTTAACCCTAATCTACGGGAAGTGGTGAAGAAAGAGATTGAGAAATGGTGCAAGGAAGTGTTTATATACCCTATTTCTGATTCCAAGTGGGTGGCACCACTTCATGTTGTCCCAAAGAAGTCGGGAATTCAGATGGTCACCAATGAGGAGGGGGTAGAGATCGCAACACGAGTACCCACATCATGGCATGTCTGTATAGACTACAGGCGCTTGAATGCCGCAACCAAGAAAGATCACTTTCCCTTGCCTTTTATTGATCAGATTTTGGAGAGACTCACAGGGAAAGAGTTCTTCTGTTTTCTTCAGGCTACAACCAGGTGGCCATAGCCCCTGAGGACCAGGAAAAGACCACATTCACATGTCCATTCGGCACTTATGCTTTCAAGCGCATGCCATTCGGGCTCTGCAATGCCTCGGGCACTTTTCAACGGTGCACGATCGCCATATTTGCAGAGATTGTGGGAGATTTCCTGGAAGTGTTCATGGATGACTTCTCGGTTCATGGTGATTTCTTTGATACATATTTAGCGTACTTGGATCGAGTCCTCAAGAGGTGTAGAGAGGTGAATCTGGTACTCTCCTAGGAGAAGAGTTACTTTGTGGTGACGGAGGGTATCGTGTTGGGACATGTCATCTCCAAAAGGGGAATGGAGGTTGACCCTACCAAGGTGGAGGTGATCAAGAAACTTGATCCACCTACCAATGTGAAGTCAGTGAGGTCTTTTCTAGGGCATGTTGGATTTTATAGGAGATTTATTCATGATTTTTCAAAGATCGCCCGCCCACTGACTGAGCTCTTAGGGAAAGACATGGAGTTCATTGTAGATCACAGGTGTCTGGAGGCCTTTGAGCTTTTGAAGATGAAGATTTGTGCCTTGCCTATCCTACAAGCTCCTGACTGGTCTCTCCCCTTTAATATCATGACTGACGCTTCAGATTTTGCTATAGGAACCGTGTTAGGATAACAACGAGGGTGGATCTCGTTTGCGATCCACTACGCGAGCAAAGTATTAGATACTACACAGAAGAATTACACTATAACTGAAAAGGAAATGCTCGTTGTAGTATGGGCCCTCGAGAAGTTCAAGTCATATATTTTGGGCTCTAAGGTGATAATCTACACTGATCACACAACCATTCGATATTTAATGGAAAAGAAGGATGCGAAGGCACGTCTTCTTAGGTGGATTTTACTCCTCCAGGAATTTGATTTGGAGATAAAAGATAAACCTGGAGTAAAGAATGTTGTGTTTGATCATCTTTCTCGGATTGAACTTAAGGATTCTCCTGATTATGAGCGGATTAGAGAGACCTTCCTAGATGAGTCAATTTGTGTTATTGACTCACTCCCGTGGTATGCCAACATAGTGAACTATCTTGTCTCTAAGTAGGTTCCCTATGGTTGGACTAGGAGCAGCATTGATCGACTGAAGTCGGATTCGAGGAGATACCACTGGGACAATCCTTTACTTTTCTTTGAAGGGTCGGATTGTGATTGGAGAAGGTGTATTCCTTAGGAGGAGTACCAGAGTGTCCTCACATATTGTCATTCACTTGAGGCTGGAGGACACAATTCGGGGAAGAGAACCACTCACAAAGTACTTCAATGTGGATTGTATTAGCCGACCTTGTTTAGAGATGCTATTGATTTTGTACAGTCGTGCCCGCTCTGTCAAAGGATGGGAGGGACAATTGGACAGAGAGATGAGATGCCCATGTTGCCGGTGATTATTTGTGATGTTTTTGATGCATGAGGCATAAATTTTATGGGTCCCTTTTCCAACAGCCAAAGACATGAGTACATTTTGTTGGCGGTTGACTATCTTTCTAGATGGGTGGAGGCTATCCCAACCCGAACCGTAGGCATCAAGACTGTCTGTAAGTTTATGAGAGACCATGTTATTGATAGGTTCGGGATGTCAAAAGTTTTAATATCTGATAGGGGTAGCCACTTTGTGAACTGAGGTATGAGATCTTTAGCTAAGGACTATGGATTTGAGCATAGAGTTACTAGTCCTTACCACCCATAGTCCAACGGCATGGCAGAGGTTTCGAACAGAGAGGTGAAGAGTATTTTACAGAAATTGGTTCATCCCGATAGGAAGAGCTGATCCCAACTCTTGGACCAAGTTCTGTGGGCCTATAAGACAACCTACAATACACCATTGGGTAATTCACCATTTAGAATGATATATGGCAAGCCATGCCATTTGCCCGCGGAGCTGATTCACAAATCTGAATGGGCAATTAAGCAGATTAATTGGAGTTGTCATCTAGGTAAGCTTTTTCGAGACTTGAACTTAAACGAGCTCGTGGAAATCCGAAACAACATGGCATATGACAATAGTTTGATTTATAAGGACAAATTAAAGAGATGGCATGATCAGCACATTAGATACAAAGACTTTGTCCCTGTACAAAAGGTATGTTCGTTTAATGCCCGGTTGAAGATGTTCCATGGGAAGCTTAAATCTAAATGGATGGGTCCCTTTGTTGTCAAGAAAGTGCACGGGAATGGAAGTGTAGAGATGGATGATCTCACAGATGGTGCACAATCTCATATGGTGAATGGGCAACTGTTGAAGCATTTTGTAGATTCGAAAGACCAGTTAGTCCAAGTCGAGGTCATCAATTTCGTGCAGAGTGAGCACATAGCCGATACATCATATTACTCTTCATGAAGATGCAGCATCAAGATTCAGCAGCTTAGAAGATTCATTCACTCTTGTATATCATCCATTCTCTGTATATTTTCCAGATCACATCGGTTTTCACACTTACTCCTGTCCTACACTTAGGCTGACCAGAGCCTAAGTATAGGGGGAGTCGATGCCCACCATGTCTACATACTCATCCATCTCTCCTCCTGACCTCGTCTGCCCCATTTTTGCTTTTTTTCTACACTTAGCCTTCCAGAGCCTAAGTATAGGGGGCAGATCGACTTCTATACTTTTTGTTATTTTAGCTTTCCTACGCTTAGCACGAGCTATGTCTTTTTCTCGCTTCTTATGCTCTGAGG
Organism: Ottelia alismoides; assembly: GCA_037367405.1. Classification (NCBI taxonomy): domain Eukaryota; kingdom Viridiplantae; phylum Streptophyta; class Magnoliopsida; order Alismatales; family Hydrocharitaceae; genus Ottelia; species Ottelia alismoides. The sequence goes on along the minus strand of JAZKJV010001537.1, from coordinate 1,725,046 downwards.
ACATAGCACATGCTAAGTATAGGGGGTGTGTATATATTACATATATACTTTACCCATAGCTCGCACTTTCGTGTATTTTTATATATGTTATACAATAATTACGGGGTGGGTAAAATTGGTAAAAAAATATTTTCCAAAAAAAAACTTTTTCAAAAAAAACTCTTTTCTTTCCTTATTTGCTTAAAAAACTTTTTCAAAGAAAACAAAGAAATCTCTTTTCTTTCTTTGCTTTAAAAATCAAAAAATGTGTGTGTTTTTCAAAAAAAACTTTTGAAAAAAACATCTTTCTTTCTTTCCTTTCCTTTTCAAAAAAACATCAAAATCAAAAAAACCTAACTAGTAAGTTGGTTTGGTCCCTGACACTTACACTTTCACACAAGACTAGTGATGTTCAAAAACACTTAGTTTATGAGATCTTGAGATTTTGGGTTAACCAGCCTTAGTCATTAGGGTCTTTGACTTAATTATTCACATTTCCCTGGTTTGAAAGATTTGTGCGCTATATTGCATGCTTAGTCTCTACCTTAAGAATATGATCAACACCTCACATACACGACTGCAATTATGATGAAATGAGTTGAAATTTCACTTAAGGAACTAGGATGAGGGATTTGAGTTTGGACTCAATTTGATGATACTCGAGGATGGGATAAAATCAATGAAGGCTTCATGAAACCTGAGTGTCATCACCTTTGGCCAGTATAAGAACATGGTTCTTGTACTATCTCTTGACATTTACCTAAGTGCCAGGGTGTGATAAAATAAAAAATGGTGATCAGTGTACGCCAACTCTTGGTAAAAGCAGTGGAGCTAGCCAAAATTAAAGCAAAGAAATATCAATGTTGAAATAAGCTCTCCTTCCACAAAGTCAATTACCAAAAGAGCTTTCACCAAAGGAGAGCGCTCCCAACCATTTCAAAGTGTCCACTTGGACCACCGCTATTAAGACCAAGAGTCGAGCTTGCACCAAAAAAGGGCTATGTAATGTAAATGCTACAAGTCTGGCCGTAGAAGGTACGTTAGGTACTCAAAAAAGGCACACTCCGGTGTACTCCCAGGAAAACAAGTGCAGACGACTCCAACTTCTCTTGACGGATGCACTGATCAACAACAAAAAAATACGTTGAGTTAATAAGGCACTCGAGAGGATCCTTGTTACAATGAGAGGGAGAGAAGAAAAGACACAATCCTATGCCCTCCATCCACTGGCCATCATCTACACTTTCAAGTCTGATAACTAAAGAGGCGTTGGATTGGATGCAAGAAATGGTTTATTCCCTAGTGTCGAGGATTGGGTTCTTACGAGAGTCTCTTAGACTGGAACCTTGGGTGACTTTGCGACTCTACTCTTGTAACTGCAGTCCACGCATAAGTCATATCCCTACTATATATGTATACAGAGAGAGTCTGATGATTAGGGAAATCGGATACCTTTTGACTAGAGCTTGGTCCAGCTTAGAAGTTTAGGATCTCTAAAACCGAGAGTTCTTGAACAGATCAAATCTTGTATTCACATGCACAGTCAAAGGTTATTCCAACTTATTCATTCTTTATTTACTCGAGGACTAGCAAAGTTTAAGTATAGGGGGTGATGAATCCGCAATTCATCATCTCAATATCTCGATCTTAGCAAAATTCCCGAGTAAAATCCCAAATAAATGTTCATAAAATCAATAAATTAACAAAATATCTCTTGTAAATAAAATACACTAATTATTATGTATTATATTATATAAATTAAATTAATAATAAAAAGCTGCAAAATTAAAGGAGTTTTTCACCTATAAAACACCCAAAACTTTATTTATTTTTTAACAAATCTATTTCAACTCCTTTTTGGCTAATTCCTTCATTGTTTATAAAAATATATATAAAAATACAAAAATATAAAGTAAATTTCACCTCAAATAAATACTCCTAGATCTCAAAGATAAAAAGCCACAAAGTCCAATTTTCCAGCCAAATTCCCGCTCCGTATGAACTCCAAATTCACCAAACTCACTTTTAAAGTTTAAGTTAGAAAGTTAACTATCCAATGAAAGTAGTTTCATTAAAATCGGAACTCGTTTGCAAAATTTGGGTTTTGGGACCTAGGTGTATTTTGTATATATTGTACATATCTTTCTTTCTTCATTTTTTATTTACTTTTCTTAATTACTAAAAAACCCAAAAAATCTCTTTTATGTTTCATTTTATTTCTACTATTTTATATTATTTTTAGTTTGTAAATATCTTTTATTGAAAATACAAAAAAATCAAATTAGAAAAGTAAAAAAAATCCATGTACATAGTATTTTTATGGACCTGCTTTTGTAAATATTCCATTTTGTTTTCTACTTTATTTTATTCTCTCATTTCAAGTAGGCTACTTTTATTTATTTTATTTTATTTTCCATTCTCTACAATAATCACCATTCAACTCTATCATTCCAGCAAAATTTCTCACTTCTAATTCAACCCCATTATTTTATTAACCTCCCCTCCTCCACTTTAATAACATCTCATTTTTTTCTCTTTATATACATCCTATTCTCCTCATTTTTGCCTTTGATCCATCTTTATGTGAGGAGAGCCTAGTTCCCAGAGTTGAATCGGTGACAGCGACACAACCGCGGTCGAGTGACGACAGTCCTCTCTTCGGTGAGATCTGTTGGCTTTTTGGCCAATATCGCAGCCGCATCCGCGCGCTGCTCGAGATCATCCCTCGCCGGAGATTTGAGCGAAGATCGTGCTTATCGTGATCACATCATAGATGCCCGCATCCATCATAGGAAAATTTCTCTTTTCATTCGACATCATTTATATTTTGCATTTTTTTATCACGTCACATTCACCACCCCTACTTTTTCATTTGTTTTATTTCATCATATTACCACCATCACATTTTTTTATTATTTGCATTCCCTGTTTAACAAAAAAATTAAAAAAAATTAAAATAAAAAAAACACAGCACAACAGTAAAAAAATTCAAAAAAAAATAAAAAATAAAAAAAACGGAGCAGCAGCGGCTCCGCCGCCGCTTCCTTCTTCCACGGAAGCGACGCAACCAGCCCGCCGGCCTCCACCATCGCAGCTGCCGCTCCGAACGATGGAGCCCCTCCTCCTCCACCCGTCAGCCGGTCTTCGCCCTACGCGGCCACGCGCAGCCATCCCCGCCCCCAGCAGCTCCAGCGGCGTTGCGCCCCCTCTTCCGCCCGTGGAGCTCCTCGTTGCCGCTCCGAGCGGTTGTGCTGCTCCAAGCCGAGCCACCTCCTTGGCCGCTCCACCGCCTCACCGCGCGCCGCACGCTGCCGTCCGCGATCCTCCGACGTCCTTCGATCACGCGCCACCGCGCCTCCTCCCGCGCGGGCCGCGCCGCCATTTCCCTCATCACTCCCTAGCCAACGAAGGAGAAGGTGATTTTCCTTTTTATTTTTTTGTAAAAATTGCAACACTTTCCCGTAAAGTTTCTATAATTACAATGTAGTCATTGCTCATAGTTTGTTTATATGTATTTGCTTTCTATTTTGCATTGATAATCCTCTGTTTATGTGTTAATTTGGACACATGTTTCGCATCGTTTTGTTTAATGAAAAATTGCATTATGTTGAGCAACTAATTTTCTACCACTTGACTATTTATTTTGTTTTTGTGTGCCGTGGGTAATTTATTAAAAAATTTTAACCGAAATTCTACATATTTTACCCATTCTGAGGAATTAAATTTATATCTCATTCATATTTGCTCTAAAAATTCCATAAAAATTAGAAATGATGCTTTGAATTGTGATTGAATTACTATCCAAATTTCACCCACATTGGAATTATCATGTTCTTAAATAAATTATAGAGTGATTTTAGTAAACAATTTTTAATTAAATATACAGACATCTTTTTTGCAAAATTTAAAATCTCATGGATTCCTTATAAAAATATCTTTTTGAGATAATTCTCACTCTGACTAATTCATTAATGTAGATTTACTAGAAATTAATTACTCACTCTCACTCTGTTTCCTTAAAAAATATATAAAATATTCATATTTTGTCAGAAAAACCCAAAAAAATTGTAGCATCCTTGCATCATGTTTTATTTCTAGTAAATTTGTCATAATTTTTACTTACTGTTTGTGTGAAAAATTGCGAAAAACCAATAAAAAGTGTACATTTTTCATTGTTGCATTTTAATTTCTAAAATTCCAAAAAAAATGTTCTACATTCATCATTGGATTAAATTTCTAGGAAAACTACAATTTGGCTAAATTGGACTGATTTCCCATTAAAATTAATTTGGCCGAGTTGTTTGTTTTCTTATTAACTTGATTTACCCGCATATCGCATTCACATTTCTTTTTTCTTAAAAAAAAAATTCTGACTTTGAAAACTTAAACCTAAGTTTTTGAATTAACCCGACGTTGTTCCTTTGCCTCTTTGTGTTCGACCCCAGACTTGCCCGGGATATAAATTAAATCAAAGACACTCTTCACGGAGATCTTCTCTCGAATCTGACTGATTCGCTAAGTACACGTACTACAACGAACACAAATTAAATCACGTGCTTAGCGATTCATCAGACATACAGGCTTGACTTGGGCAACAATATAATGGTACTTCAGGATGTACTATATGCTCCAGGCTAGAACCTCGTATATGTTCTAGTTCTGCTCAAAAAAGATTTTGAAGATTGTTTTTATAATAAGCGGGTATCCATAGGAAATAATAAAAAGGTTTACTCCATGGGAAAGTTTGTACCCGAGCATGACCTGTTCTGTATTCCAGTAATAAGTTCTAGTGAATCAGTAAATGTGGCTTCTGAGTACTCTATGTGCTATTTTATCAGATTATGATTTATGGCACGTGAGACTAGGTCATCCAGGAAATTCAAAAATAGATCAAATGGCTAAATTTGATCTTCTCCCTAAGATTATGGGTGCAAGGACATTGCCATGTGAGCATTGTCTGATCGGTAGAATGAAGAGAAAATCCTTCTCGATAGGAATTCAATCAAAAGAATTATTAGGATTGATTCATTCAGATACATGTGGACCATTGAGTGTTAGTACACATAGAAATAAGGAATATTTCATAACATTGATTGATGACTACTTTAGGTTCTATTATGTCATCTCTTAAGAAGAAAGGCAGGAGCTTTTAAAACATTTAAGAGATACAAGACATAAGTAGAGATAAAATTTGGAAAATCATTGAGTGTATTCAACCAGGCATTTGTAGGCAGACTACAATGCCTTATACACCACAATAAAATGGCGTAGCTGAAAGAAAGAATAGAACACTGATGAATGCAATTAGATGTATGTTGTCACATTTAGGTCTCTCAAAGAAACTTTAAGGAGAAGCGGTATTGATCTCTAACTACATAAAGAATCGGATTCCCACCAAGTCCATAGAATCAACGTCATATGAAATCTAGAATGTCAGGAAACCTGAGTTGGTCATCTCCAGAAATGGGGATGTGTTGTACATGTCTTGGTACTGAGTCGGATCAGAGACAAGATAGACTTCAAGATATTAAGGTGTAAACTTGTTGGATATAGTAAATATTCCAAAGGATATAGGTTCTTCCATGAAATTAAAGGTTTGATGAAAGTCATGATGCAACTTTCCTTGAAAATCATCAAGAGAATGAGCATAAAGTAGAGGAACAAGATCCTATGATTATCCTACTGGAAATGAAGATGACTTAGAGATTAGACATGAATTAGTTGATGATATAGATTATTCACGCCTATAGAATGAATCTACAAATAATGATGATCCTTTAGAAGAAGTGGGTAAACCCATACAACTCACGAGTATAATCGGCAACAAGAGACACATAACACTAACCACATGGATGGAAGATTATTATTTATTTGGATGCGAAGCATTGTGTTACACAGTAGATGAGGATGCAACAGATTGTACATATCACATATCCTTTAACGAAACAATGGCTTCAAACGAGTCAGAATCATGGACAACCTTCGTGAGGGACGAGTTAGACTCGATCGAGCAAAACAGTATATGGGACTTATGTGATCTACCAGAAGGAAGGTAATGCACAAGATGTAAGTGGGTATTTAAGGAAAAAAGTACTGAATTGATGGTATGGTCGATAAATATAAAGCAAGATTATTTGCCAATGGTTATGCTCAACAAGCTATAATAGACTTCCAGAGTAAGTAATTGTAAGTAAAGGGATTGTAAGTAAGAAAGCCATTATATGGCTTAAAATAGTCTTCACGACAATGGTATCTCAAGTTTCATGAGAAAATTATCCAATTTGGATTCGTTGCAAATAAATTATATAATTCTGTATATGTCATGAAGAGTAGGAGCAAGTTTACTATCATGTTATTATATGTAGATGACATTATACTCACGAGTAATGACATGATTCTCAATGAAATTAAAGAGAAATTGAGCGGTGAATTTAAAATGAAGGACATGGACAAAGCATCCTATGTTCTAGGAATTCAAATTATAAGAGACAGAGACTCAAAGACATTGAGTCTTAGTCAAGAAAAAAAATATTTGCATATTATATTAAAGAGATTTGGAATGCATAATAGCACTCCAGCTCCTACACCGATTGTTCTTGGAAAGAGACTCAATAAGAGTCAATGTCCTAGAAAGGGGCAGAAATCTTTAAAAGTTCCATATGCACAAGCGGTTGGAAATCTGATGTATGAAATGATGTGCACTCAATCTAACTTGGGTTATCCAGTTAGCCTAGTTAGTAGATATCAAAGTAGTCCCGAACCAACACATTGGGAAGCTGTAAAGAGGATATTTCGATATCTGAAAGGAACTGTACATCTGAAACTAGTGTATCAAGTTGAATCACTTGAGATAGTAGGATACTCCTATGCAGATTTCAGAGGAGATGTGGATGAGAGGAAATCTACATCAGGTTATCTTTTCGTATTTGGTGGAGCAGTCGTTTCTTGGGGTAGTAAGAAACATGATGTGTATTTAGACATATACAGGAGGTACAATATATTGCATGTAGTATGGCTACCACTCATGCGGTTTGGATTAAATGCTTTCTATAAAACTTAAGCTTGAAATTGGTCAAAGGACCAATTGAAATGTATTGTGATAATCAAGCTGCAATAAGATTAATTAATAATAGGGCTAATAGTTCAAAAGAAAGCACATTAAAATCCAATATCAGTATATGCAAGATATAGTGGAAAAATAATAAATTACTGTAACATATATACCTACAAGTGATATGTTAGTTAATTCTCTAAACAAGGGAATAGTAGCTAACACCTGCACTAAACATGTTGATTTAATGAGACTCAGGAATGCATGAGACAAGGAAGAGGTTTTCATGAACAATGAACCTCGATGTAGACATCTCTGTATACTACATGAATAGTGAGAGTGTAAAAGCTTTGACCACTACTGTCAAGTGGGATGTTAGAACAAGTCTCGTAGATGACTGAATGATCAAAAACCACCGATGGTAGTTGTACGAGGGTTGTGTCTAGTGGAGACCTTAACTGACAGGGTATGGGAATGGGGTGGATGACGTAGGTTTTATGCCCTATATATACCTCCATTGGGAGAAGAAATGGATCAACGCATCTCAACCCATCCTCGCTCATTGGGAGACCCTTCCCTACCACCCTAATCATATCTCTCCCCCATTCTCCCTCACGAAGAAAATCAACGGCAATGTACATCACTCCATCAGAATCTTCATATATTTTGTCACTTTCCCCAAAACTCTAGTGAGCTATGAGATTCCTTAGAAGGTGACAACTCCTGAGCGAGAAACAAAAGTTGTTGTAGCAAGTGTTTAGAATGGATTTGGGCGAGGTCCGACTAGGAATCACCACCTCCCACGCTTGCTTCATCTTCTCTAGCGAAGTAGAGTTGGAGCCTCTCCGATCCATTGTGAATTGAGGCAACAACCGTCAGGGTCGATATTCCGACACCTAGGTGACTTTCTCCCTGGTTTTACAGGTTGATTTCCGTTCCTTATTCTCTGATTTCATATATATTACTCTCCCTATGTTCCTCCTTCTCTTCTCCCCTTATTTTCTCTCGTGATCGATAAATCAATTCTAAGTTTCTGTTCGCTTATCGTTGTTTCCACACCTCTAATACCTTCGCTGCTCATTTTAGTTTCACATTTTATTATCTTCAACCATCATTGAGCTAGGGCTTTTCCTCTGCTTCTTCTGATACAACACTTCACACATCATTTTTCTCTTATTTTTGGTCGAGGAGATTCGCCTCGAGTTGATCTATTATTTTAGGTGATTAGGGATACAAACTAGACGTGAATCATCAATCTGAGTTCTTGTGCATCATCTCTAGTGAATGCGAACCGTCATAGCCCTTTGATCATTGATCCCAACCATTTTGTTGGGTGAACATAGGGAAGGAGTCCCCATGTGTTGACACCAACTAAGGAGCTGACTAGCCGCAATTCATGGCCAATTTAGGAGAATCTAAGCTCCATCTTCATACCAAGGATACCAGACCTCCATATCCTCCAATTCATCATCTCCAGACTCGATTCGATGCACATTCTACTTGGATCCTTCTGATGAAGCTATTGGAATCATTCTAAAGTCAATCTGATCGGATTCGAGAGAGATCCGGTCAATATCAATTCATCAAAGGCAGCTTTCTTCGATGTTCTTCATGGATAATAGGTGTTATCGATCAACCACCTTCAACGACTATGACTGTGATTAACCATGCAGTATCTGATCTCAGCCTCCCAATTGTAAGGGTGTCGATATATCTTGATCGTCCTTCATCGCCTTATTGTGGACCGTACGATCCGAAGCCATCCGGCATATGAGGTGCATTCCATACCAGTTGAACGAGCAGAAGCACCCACTCACCGATGACACATGGAGGTATGGGAGATTCGAGGCTGACCTGAGCTTGACTGATATCACATACAACCAATATGTGATATGCCATTTCGCAGCACCATCCCTGAAGTTCCTTCGTAATTGTGGTTTTATCCATATTTGTGTTGTAAAGTGGTGACGCCACATAGACGTTGGATGTTTTGTATTTTTACATGTACTATCTCATTAACCCGTGCTTCACAACGGTATAATGTTCGTAATACTTTAATAGATGTTATAATTAATAAATGATTTTTATTAGTGGTATGCTCAATATTTGTTATGCAAAGATTTTAAAAGAAATAAAATACTTTTAAATTATCTCTAATATAGTCATTCAAAAAAATCATTGAGAAATTTCAACATTAATATTTAATATTTAGATAGAAATGGGACACATATGATCAAAGTTTCTTCCGTGAATACTACAATTTCTTACTTAAATCCCTATTTAATTGTGTGCTCGTCAAATTTTGATATATTTAGTATTGAGTAGAACAAAATTAGGATTATATGTATGAAATCATATATATAATCAATATGACGACCTTTATAATTTAAATCATATATAATCTTATTACCTACGTAAATTTCCATGAATAATATAAGCTGAAAATAATTTCATCTTTCAAATATGTTTAATCGGATATCCATGGATATATCAACTTTCGTAGAAACTAAGAAACTAAATATTTACTTATTACCATATAAGTGAGTTATAGGAGCAAACCATACAAGTCTTGAGCAAATATAAGATTAAATCAACAAGAATTTCCATCAATATATTATATACTTAAATGTTTACTTTTAGTCATAACTCATTATACATATAAAATATATACATATAAATAAATGTTAGATTCGTAAAATGTATTGAGGTGAAATAAATATGTAAGTACCAAGGTGATCAAAGAGTACATATTAATGTGACCAACGATTCTACAATTTTATAACCTCAATACAAATGTTTGTTTTACTATTAACTATAATATTTTAGTTTACACATTTGTGCCATTCCTATTAAGAGTAATTCATTTCATTTAAACATATGTGCATGTGCACGCATATACATGCAAACAACTTTATACATACTAATGAGTTAAGACATTATATAATATACTTTGTAAATATATTTAAGGTATTTATACTTTAAGTCAATACAATATAGACACTAAAATACATCATAAATACAATAATCACCCAATATTTACTCCTTTATTATGCAAATACTCTTTGGCTTGGTACACTTTTAACCTCGATATAGTTTAGAATTTACTCATTTATACATAACATGCTCCGGTATTTATTTTTAACCATAAATCCTTTTACACCGTAAATATTACTAAATTGATCGTAAATAATTAAAAGCAACTAAATGTAGTTTATTTTGATTTTTATTTTTTCTTTAATCATTTGTGATCACCTCTATATATATGAAGTAACCTAGATTGTTGTTTTTTATTTTATTGAATGATGGAATTAGCAATTTTGGTGATCTCTCTCCTTCACCATGTTGTATAACAAAGTAGTTATTCAATTGGTAGAAAATTTTTCAAATCAAAGTGAAGATGTAGGATGTATGATCTTTTCAAATGTTATTAAAATTTTGTGACAAATCTACTGTTGTTTGTCATGAGGTGTTATTTTGGTATTTGGTGTGTGTATATAGGATTGGACATGGAAAATATTGCAAAAATTACATCTCATGTGTTTTATACAAAATTTACACAAATTAAATATAGTTTTATATTTTCCTTTAACATAAATTTTAATATATGTTTTTCGTGCTTTGATTTTCATAAAATTTGTTCTTTAATTTTGGTGTCATTTTATCACAACATTGAGGAGATTTGGAGAAGGATTAAAAAAACGTACCATGACCTCAACTTATATGTAATATTACGCGAGTAAGACATAACAAATACATTATATGAGAATATATGTGTGTGTGGTTATTATTTGATCAAAGGTGAAAAACTGCATGAAAAGGAAAGGACTCTATGTGGGGGTTGGGGTATTACCGTTGGACTTGTAAGCCTTCGGTGACCCATTAATACAATAAAAATTATTGTCTTATCATGTCCATCTGAAATGAATGAATGAATGTAAATGCATTTTATTATTAAGGTCCCTTTGTACAATTAGGGTAATATCCCATGGTCATATTGAATACCATGCAGTTGGGAGGACACAACTGACTTCAAACATGTGATATTCAATAAAGATTTCCAGTCTAAGAAAGAGATGCCAAACTTTCTCTAAAGAGTGATTTCCAACCGACTTCTTGATCAAGGTCCTCTGCATAGGAGTGGAGATTCGGAAGTGTTGGAATAATCAAGTCAATGAGTTGACTTGAAGAGGTTTATAAACTAAGACTTGAATTGTGACTATCACGATCAGGTATACATCCTTTAACCTGAGACATATATGAATTTATATGTCTGAGTATGCACATTTGAGAGATCTATAGGTTGATGACCTCGCCGAGGTCCATATACAGGTGCGTTGGTGTGCATGTGAAGTCATATGAGATGTATGATCTCTCAAAGGAATCATACAGGTTCATAGTTGATGAATCGGGAGGCAAAGCTCACTCGTGAGATATTTTGGGGTTTAAATGAATTCCATGAATGATCCTCTTATTTATGAAATAAGAAACGAATGTGAAATATTAATATATTCTTTTGAAAAATATATGATTAATATTGTCGCCCAATTATCAAATGAGAAACCTACTGTTATATTCTAAAGAAGACAATCAAACTTGGGTTTGAACTTCAGATTAATCAAAGTCTTCAAGTATGAAGGATGGATGAGTATTGGGAATACTCAGGGTTACATCTATTGTAATGATCATCTACTATGATACTTCCATTCTGAGGGGATAATGGAACAATATGGATTTTAGTGTCTCTATTTAGATAGCATATTTGTGATTTAATTGGATTAAATAACAACTCATTTGAATCTAATTTCCAATTCCAATTCCAATTTCAATATCCAAATGTCGAAAACGGAAATCATGAAAATGGAAATATACAAGCTCATTTCTTAGCTTCAACTGGTTTCAACTATGATTAAAAATGGTCAAGGAAGTTGGATTCAGCTCATTGACAGTTTCTCCAGCTCATGAAGAGTGTGATGCATTTCATTGAGCACACTGAGATTGTAAAGTGTTACAGCTCAAGCTCAATATTCGTAAGTGATGGATTTTTGCTAAAACGGTATAAACCATGAAATTGGATAATTATTCACATTTCAAGTCACTATAAATGGATACTATGATCTTCCCGACACTATCTCTAAGTATATGCATTTGTATCTCATAAGTCCTAATTGGATTAGGACTCATACATATTGATGTCAAAATTGTAATAATAATAGTTATTATTGCATAAGGGAAATTTTGTGAATAAGACTAAAAAATGTGTCTCATTAATTAGTATGAATAGTGATTCACTATAAATAATATTTATATGAATATGATTCATATAAATATTTATGTAAATATGATTTACATAGTATTTGCAAGGCATGGAATTATGTGGATTTGATTCACATTAATTTTGCAGAAGTACATTGGATTTACATTCAATTTTGAGTTCATGAATGTGATTCATAAGCTTTGAGGATTAATTTCATAATTTCTCTAATTTTGATAATGGGATTATCAAGTTTATTAATTAATAGGCAAAAAGGCAACAACCTTAAGTAATTTTAGTTAAGCAAAGTTGTTACTTATTTATAGTTAATTAGATAAAAAGGAGATAATCTTTATTGAATTAGAACTTGCTTAAGCTCTTGATTAAAAATCCAAGGGACTATAACACACATGTTTGACATGTGGTGTAAGTATAAAAGGAGAGCGTGGCTCTCTCTTTTGCAATACAATTATGGAGAGCAAAGTCCCTTAGAAATTTCATGTCCCTTGAGATATAGAAGAGTCTTGAGAGTCTCCATCTCACATACACATCTTCTTGTTGCTCTAGTCAAGGTCTGGGTTCATGGGAAACAACGTGATTCATATCCGCGCCCACGAGAGAGACTCTACAGATCTAACTTGATTCAAGGGGTTTCTTACTTTAGAAACTCGCACTTCAAAGGTAAACCATGATATATATTCATTATTCATTGTGAATATCAGAAATTATTTTGGAAATTATTTCCTTAGAAATTATAATTTCTGAATGCATAAATTGTTGTGCTTCATTTTCTAGTTCATATGATGAGCTAACATTTTTTTGACAAAACATTTGCTAAATATTCTGCATTCCATGATGCGTAGTAAATAAAATTTTATTTACTTCCTACAATTGGTATCAGAGCCTTCATTTTGAGAATTTGAATCACATCCAAGTCTGATAAATAATCGACTAGATTGCCCCAACTATCGGGTACATAGTCTTGCGACTGTTTATCAATTCAAATGATTCGACAACTTTCGAAGTTGCTAATGTTCTTCCCTATTTATATGTATTTTTATGATATATATGAGATCAAGAAGGTCTGGATTCATACCCAAAAGATGCACCAATTATTGTGACATTTGGGAGAAGATTCGGATGTTAAAAGCAATCACAGACTCCGATTTCGACCAAAGATCATAGCATTAAAATTATATATCATAGCATTATAATTATGTATTTTCAGTTAATATTTTAGGATCACATAACATGATAAAATACTGATTAATAAGTCATAAATCAATTCCCCAATCAGTGTGAAAAAGTTTCGCACGATTCTAATCATGAGACCTCGAGAAATTGGATTTCTCTGTAAGCGGAGTTGGAAGAGGACTCGATTGTTTTAATTGAATTATTTCTCATATTGTAGGACTTAAAATTGATGGAAATATATTTGATATATTTACATCAAGAGTTGGACCTCATATTTTGGAAATATCCAAGGTCGTAATGAATTTTAAATCCAAGTTGTATAATGCCTTCTAATTTGAAGCGTGATAGTCGCAACTTGCAAATTAGAACTCGAAAATAACTATTTGTTTATTTTTGAATATATGAAATAAATTAGAAAGTCTTTTTATTCCATATTTTCTCTGAATGTTTATGCACTTGAACACTTACAATGCAATCAGAAATAGTGAATTGTTTAGATTGTTGCACTGGACTTCCTTTGCAATTGAAATTATTTTGATTCAAAGAAATGTCTAGATTGTTGCACTAGACCTTTTGAAATTGAAAAGTGTTTTAAAAAAATGTCTAGATTGTTTCACTAAACCTTTTGGGAAATTAAAAGGAGTTTTAATTCTTAAAACATCTGAGAGTTACTATATAGTATTACATACGATCGAAAGGTTAATATAACCTCCTCAGTATAACATGTATTGATTGTGTTGTCTTGAATTGATTTGGTGAAGGTATCTAGACCATGGACATGCTAATGAGTTACTTAATTGACATCCTGAGCTGCATTTGCAGTGGAAGCACTCATTGTTAGCATTGTCTGTCTGAACTAGTTGGATATGTTAACATGAAAGGTGGTATGAGGAGTCATGGTGTACTTTAACAACTAAAATTTGAATACTAAATTGTATTAAGTGAGGGTATAATACTATATGGTAACAAAATACATAAAATGATCAAACCCTAGTTGGGACCGCTTATGTGTCATTGATTTAATTGGATTAAAACCAAGACAATAAGCATGTGTCCTAAGTCTAGCCCTTAGTTTAATCACGTGAATATGGTTCAAAGTGATTAATCATTAATTTAAATATGATATCAATTAAGTCATATGATGACATCCATGGTCTTTCGTCATTGCGGAGAACTCTGCCGCCATAGGTTGTATTTTTAGAGATGCTCATTCATAGTCATGACTCCGAATACAAATTCACATGGATCGAATTCTTCGTTTCTCGAAAGAGATGGATCGTATGCGTAGTGAAACCAATGTTGTTTCCCATATTATTTATGCGGCATTGGATCGTGCATAATGTTAATTGATATCCGCTCATTGACAGTTGGTTTATTAACAACATGCTAACTCTGTATATGTGGGGGTGTGGGTGTTGAAGACCGAACTGAGAATACAAGTTAGACTTGTAATGGGGAAAGAGTTCTCACTTCTTTCATCATAGTTGCATTTTCTCATATTATTGAGGCATAATATAAATAGAAAGAAGACTCAGATCTCGTAGTGAGACCGTCAGTTAACCTACCTCATGCTTTAAAGCTTATATGGAAAGTATTTCAAAGTAAAAAAATGAGAACTCTTGATTTGAAAATATTGATTTATTTAATTTCATTAATTAAGATATTAAAGTGTATTCTTTTTTTCTTTTTATTTTAGATGAAATCTCTCAACCAACTTAACAATTTTTTTGAGGTCAATCAGTTGACCGACCCAAATTATTCGGATTGGACTCATAATTTGGAACTCGTACTTGAGATATAACACATAGCGTATGTGATCTAATCTGTGAAGTATGAGAACCCTCAGTCAAAGGGTGCATGTGAGTTCAACAAGAAGTGAGACGAGATCATTCAATAGCTCGTTGCTACATTCTTGGATCATTATCTAATGTGCTTAAGAAGCAACTTATAGACATTGAATCTGCTTATGACATTCTCCTGAATCTGAAGGAGATGTATGGAGATGTGAATCGTAATCTTTTTACATTAAAATCCACTGAGGATATTAGGAAGAAAGAATTTCCCTCTAATGGTGCAAAGGTCACACAGGTTAAAGGGAAGCACGAGAGGAAGCGTGGATCTCGGAAGGGTCAGATCCAAGAGAAGAAAAAAAGGTGAAAATATTGATCAATCTTCTAATGCTTCAACACATATGACACACATAGAGATGGATGCCTACCATCACAGCAATAAGCCATGATTTTGGAAGAGTAACCATCCAGAATATATAAAGTCCTTAAAGAAGGACAAAAGTGTATCATTGTCAAACAAGAAATCTGCATTCATCATTGAAACCAACTTACTTGTAGGACAAGAAGGAAGTTGGATTGTTGATTATGGTGCTTTTGTACATGTATGCAATCAGTTGCATATGTTTCAAGACACCAGAAAACTTGATAAAGGGAGATAGTCATCCAGATGGGATCCGATGCAACTGTTGCAACGATCGCCATTGGGACATGTAGACTATCATTATCCAGTGGGAGAGTCCTTGATATTAGAGATTGTCTCTATGTATCATGTGTTAGAAGGAACCTACTATCCGCATCTAAGTTGGTTAGACATGGATATACTTTCCTTTTCTTCAATAAACTTATCATAAATCATTATGGTAGTTTATAGCAGATGATTTTCTAACAATGAGTGGACTCTATTAATTGAACTTGCATGAATGTGTCGTGAATGTTAATACCATTGTTAATAATAAAACCCCTAAACAATCAAGGGAGGATGGACATCATTTATCTATGATCTGACATCAAAGACTTGGACATGTGCCTATTAATAGGATCATAGAATGGTAAACAACATACCTTTAGATTTTCTAGAAATTCGTGATTTACCAACCTGCGAACAATATATTCGTGGGAAAATATTCAGAGCACCCTTCTCTAAGAAATGTGAACGATGCGAAGGTATATTGAAGCTGATATATATGGGTGTATGTGGTCTCTTTCGTACCATGTCTCGAAATGGAAATCAATATTATGTGATCTTTCTTGATGATCATTCACGATATGACTTTGTCTTCTTATTACACCACAAACATGAAAATTCTGAAAAGTTGAAAGAGTTCATAACTTTGGTTGAGAATCAGACATGAAAGAAGATAAAACAGTTTTGATTTGACTGAGGTGGTGAATACCTCCCAGATGAATTCAAAGAATACCTTAAGGAGAGAGGAATTATTTCCAATCTCACTCCTTCGAGTACTCCTCAACTCAACGGAGTTGCAGGAGACACAACAGAACCATGTTGGACATGTTAAGATCAATGATGAGTAAATTAAACTTACTTCTCAGTTTCTTGGGAGATGCAGTAAAGACCGCAGCTTATGTCTTAAACAAGATTCCGTCTAAATCTGTACATAAATCCCCTCATAAGATTTGGTATCATACCAAGCTAAGTGTACGACGCTTGAGGATTTGAGATTGTTTGGTCCATGCTAAAAACGTAGATGCAAGCAAGCTGGAATCTCGCACTAGAGAGTGCTAATTCATTAGATATGTAAAAAATCGTATTGGATACTAACCTTATGATCCCAAGACTGAAAATATGTTTATTTCTAAGGAAGTCAAATTTATGGAAGATGAATTCCTTAGAAGTAAAGAAGGTAATGAAGTAAAGGAACTAATCGAATCTAGCAAGATCAATGAAGTTCCTATACCAGAAACTGAATAGATAGTTGAAAATGACGATTGTACCTACTAGAAGGAGTTTTAGGGTTGTAAGACAACCTGAAAGGTATGGATTCCATGTATTAGAAGAGTTTGATGACGATCCAACTTCATTTGATGATGCTTTGGGGGATCGTGACATGGATAGTTGGATGCTAGCAATGAAGTCTGAGATAGACTCCATGCACAAGAATTGTATATGGACCCTCGAAGATCCACCTAAAGGGGTCGAACACATTGGGTGCAAATGAATCTTCAAGAGAAAGAGGGGACCTGATAGAGACCTTCAAAGCATGCTCGTAGTCAAGGGTTACACACAGAGAGAAGGTATCGATTACAATGAGACATTCTCTCACGTGGTCATGCTCAAATCCATTAGGGCATTGCTTGCCATATCTGCAAACATGGACTATGACATCTAGTAGATGGATGTCAAGATCGATTTTCTCAATGAACAACTCGAAGAGGACATCTATATGGAGCAGCCCCATGGCTTCATAGCTGAGGAAGGAAAAGTGTGCAAGCTAAAGAAATCCATCTATGGGCTCAAACAAGCTTCTCGTAGTTGGAACATTCAATTCGATGAAACCATAAAGATTTATGATCTCGTACAGAATCCAGACGAACCATGTGTGTACAAGAAGCTCAGTGGGAGCACCATCATGTTCATTGTGATTTATGTAGATGGCATACTTATCATTGAGAATGATACATAGATGACGACTAGTGTTAAGATCGGGTTGTCCAATACCTTTGAGATGAAAGATCTCGGAAACACCTCTTATATCTTGAGTTTGAAACTGTTCAGAAATAGACAAAAGAGGATATTGGGACTATCACAATAAGGATACATCAAGAAGATCTTGGAAAGTTTCGACGTAGATAACTCCAAGAAAGTCTTCCTTCCCTTAAGACATGGTATTCACCTATCTAAAGGGATGGCTCCTCAAACTGCTGAGCAAAAGAAAGCCATGGCCAGATGCTCTTATGCATCGATTGTAGGAAGCTTGATGAATGCCATGATGTGTACTAGACCACATATCTACCATGTAGCGGGAGTGGTAAGCCATTATCATTCCTGCTATGGAGAGAAACATCGGGCTACAGTGAAGAGCATCTTCAAGTACCTAAGAAGAACTCAAGACTGTCTTGATTTATGAAGATTATGATCTCCAAGTCTTAGGGTACGATGATTCAGACGTTGTATCATATAATGATGATAGGAAGTCAATCTTCAGGGTATTTTTTAATCCCCTATTTTTTATGTTTTGTATTTTTTGTATTTTTTATTTAGTTTTTAATTAGATATATATATATATATATGTATGTACATACACACAATATATACATGATGGATCATCATATATAAAATATGTATAATTTATACAGAGTCAAAATTTTTTTATTTTTTTTTGATTTTTCTGAAATTTATTTATCAATGTTATGTTAGTAAATAATTCAAAGAATATAAATTAAAAAGAATAAGGTCAAAACAATTAGTTTTTATACATAAAATGATAAGCACAATTTCAATTATTTTCAAGGTTTATTTATTCATAGATTTCTTGCACAATTAGTAAAGTTAATTAATCAATTTTAGGAGGTTTCTTTAGTAAATTAATACGAGAATTTTGCACAGATCTTTGTATTGAATAGATGAATCATGGATTCATCAGAACCCAAAATCATTGACTATTTGTTTAGTTGTATGAAATAATTAGAATATCTAGTTATTTTATATTTCCTTACTATTCTTACACTAGCTTGATTGTGAAGAAATATATTTAGCAATCATTTTAATTGCTCGGTTACAATCGAAACTTTCTCTATGATGTTGATATCAATATTGATTTTGTGACTAGGTCTGGCTTGTCATGTTAGTTACTTTATTAATGCCTGAACACGTTAAGGAAGTGCTACCATCCTTCATTCCGCATGACTTGGCCAAAGAGATCTTTCTCAAGACTAAACATGAATATGTGATATTGTAATCTTCTAAGATAAAAGAAAAATATGCTTGTATGCATGAATTGTTTGATTTTATGGTGATATAATTGTTTGTTGCCTAGATTGTTTGACTTATTGTTGTTTTAATTGGATTAAGATTAACAATAGTGTGGATAATTAATAAATCACTTGTTAACAATCACCTGTGAATAGAATATTCACACATCAATAGATACATAAGTGATGCAATTAGAATTACTTTAATGGATAATTAATAAATCATATCTACTTCATGTTTTCCATCTTTGGATGTGAAACATAAGATTTATCAATTAAACCATTTGACGTGTATAATCATGGACAGTGATCCACTTTTGAATGATCTCCTAGTACGCGATCGTATTGTTCCAATTATCAGAATAAATGTCATGTCATTAGTTTTAATTTGCATCAAAATTATGATAATCAGAGCATGAGTTCAACTCCATGCATGGTTAGATCTAGATCACTTTGGTGACTAACCATTGAAAGTTATAATTTTATTGATCATCTAAAACGTGCAGGATGTTCTTACGCAAATGCATATCTATCATTGATCTGACATTAAAGTTATGCACCACTAGACTTTATGGGAAAGATTTCCATTCTATTGTAATTTCTACCATTATTAATTTCTACAAGTTTTCAACAAGTCAACTTTTATGATAGTATCTGACATTAATAATTAGCAATTCATTGATGATGATATAATAATCTATATACTAGTGCAAGCCATAAAAGACGAGCATAGAAAAAGAAATGTCGTACCAATATTAAAATTAATTTATTAATACTCAAACTAATTTAGGAAAACCATTATCCGTGCATGGATGGAAGGATGGGTAATGGCAATTTACGATTTATGTGATTAAGGGAATAGAGTCAACAGCCATTCCTAAATTTCTTGTTATCTTTAAACTAAAAACATGGTTGTTAAATGAAAACAAAGCATTATTAATACTTTTAATATCTCTAACTGCATCCACCTTAAAAAAATTTAATTCCAACGTTTGAATGATTAAAAAAGACTGCGCTTATTTATCAATTAATTAAAGTAGATAATTATCAACACTTAAAATGCCCTAGTGTCCCCTTTTTTTAACAAGATTGCATGTTGGTTCAATACATTATCATTGTTCTTATATAATCAAGACATGCAATAATTAATGCAATCTCCGATTTCAAACTCAAGAATAACAAAATGATTATGTTAATTCTATCAAAATCATATTATCACAACTTGGCTCGGATACCATATTATAGGAAAATTTAAGGACAACGTAATAAAATCAATATAAAAAGCAGGAAACGATCCCCGAGTTACCTCATTCCATCGTAAATAAGAAAGTCTCGTAATAGAGACGATGAAGATGGAGAGATGATTGCGATCCTTTCTTCCTCTCTCCTCCTTCCCTTAATCCCAAATGTAAAGATTCTCTCTGATGGTCGAGAGTTGGGACAATGGCTCTCAAATTCTTGATTCGATGATTTGCATAATGAGCCATCGCGTCTCTTTAATATGGGTATAGTTGGAGCGTTTAACAGGATACAAACCTTTACAAACCGACTCCTGATAACCCATTAAACACCAACATGGGGCAACGTAATTCGGTTATGTATCCCTTCGCATACAACCAAACGAGGAATAACAAATAACTACCACTTATCCCTTCTCGTTCTACATAATCCTATAACTACAAATAAAAATGAGGGATATAACAGTTTAATCCCTCCTTACCATGTATCCCGCTACTGACCGGTATTTTTGGATGTGATTGCGTTGGGAATAAAGGAGGTGAAATAAATAAGAAATTTGAGGATTTACTGGCAGTGTTTATTCGTTTGAGTCAATAGGATAAAAGTAGCATAAGAGTATTCACACATATTCCTTGTTTGCTTGTTGTTATTGAAAACGTAGAACAAGCGACGTGTAAGCAGGGTTTAAAAAACCCGATCGGATCAGTCGGTCGGATCAGGAACCAGCCCCGACCCCATTGGTTCGGCTGGTCTTTGTAATTAATTTTAACAAAAATTAAAAAATAAAAAATCGGGTCCGATCAGTGGTCGGACAAGGTTGACCCGGATGGTCGGACTGGGTTGACCCAGTTTTGATAGTTTGATAATTTTCAAAAAATAAAGGTTTAAATAATGAAAGAATGGGGTTTTTATCATGTATGTCCTTCTTAACTTCTGTGATAAGGTATGTCCCTCTTCTTTTTGGAATATACGTTATGTCAACACTTTCTTAGAGTAATTTTCTTGAAACAACTATAAATAAATGATTACAATATTACATTCATATATAATTCTAGAAAATACGACTAGCTTTGTAGAATTTTACTCGAAATAGACAATCATGTTATTCTATTTAAAATTTGAAATTTTTAACGATTATTTCATTGATATATAAATACATACTTACATATATGTATCTGGTTTTATTGTTCAAAAAAACGATTCGACCGGTATGACCAGTAAATTAAGCCCGATCCGATTTTTTCCGAGCCGATAAGAATGACAACGTCATGCTGACACCATCACCGGTCCGACCGATTTTGATCGACGGTTCGACCCGGTTGGACCAAACCGAAGACTAACCGGTTCAATGTCCGGTCCGATTTTTAAAACCTTGCATGTAAGTGGTCATTATCGCTTAATAGGCAACATGACATCATTGTTTAAATGAAAGAAATTAATTCTTTCAAAGGAGAATGATTATTTCGAAAACAGGAAAAATCGGAATAAAAAGAGAAATTTCGGGTTATTTTTTTTTATTTTCCATGTGAACAAGATTTATACTTTAAAAATGATTTAAAAATGATTTCATGGAAATATGTGCACACACTTCCTCTAATTCTGGATAGTTTTGACCAACTTAAGAATGTTTAAATGTCATTTTTCCTTGCATGTGGAGTAAAAATTTAACGCAAAATTGTTTTGAAATTATACTTTCAAGTTTTTTTTGAAGATAAATTTAATTTAAGTTGTTCATGTATTATAGTCCCAATAGCAGGCAAGTTGCCATGAAATTTGCTTAGATACATGCACAAGAAAATAACTTTCCTTGTGGTTACTCCTATTTATGCATCCCAACTGTAGAGTTGATCCCTCTTTCCCACCAAGCGTGTAGTTCCCCTCACGAGATTCGGCTGGCCATCGAGGAGGAAGAGAAAAGGAGAGAGAGTAGGCATCCACTGAAGAAGGCGGAGAAGAAATAGTTCTCTTCTCCTCCTCTTGAGAGAGTCTAGATAATGAGAATTTAGTATCTTTACTGAGAGGAGCCAAAATCCTTCTTATACGGGACAATGCATGGCTAGGATCTCAATCCTAGTTCTTGCATCAATGAGCAGGTTATTATGCTTCAAATATAATCAGAAGGTATAAAGAAAAGGAAAGAGAATATCCCCATTTCAAAAAATACTCTCTCCACCGAGAGGAGAGAGAGCGGAGGATACCCACAACGAAAATCCATTTTCCTAGTGTGGTTGTCCACCATATATGATGGAGATTTTTTTCTTCCTCTTTTGTCTTTCCTATTTTAGATAGAAATAATAATTTGAATTATGCCCGCGCTTAAATTGTAGCAATTTTCAAATTCTCCTCCAAGAATAATGAATCATATTCATCAGTCGGAATGTAAATCCAGTTCACATTTATTTTCAATGTGAATCCATCTTTCACATTAACATTATAAATCTCAAATTAAACATGAATAACATCTACATTATTAATAGTTAATGTAAACCAATATTTACAACAATTATTCATCCACTCATGTGAATCCGATTCACATAATATCAATCGGTAACATTGATTAATCTCTCAATGTAGGAGTTCTAATCTGATTAGAACTCATATGCAGCATATGTGGATACTTGTAGATACGAACAAGGATATTGTATAGATCATGTATAATGAGCTGATATTCAAGATCATATCTGATATCATGATTAAATTACTTCGAGACATCTGATGATCATTAAATGTTGAATTCAACCTTCTCATTGATTTTGAACTATTTCAAATCAATGGCCATATCATTAGACCGAGATGGGTTCCATGAATCAATAACAATTCTTATTCACATAATCTCTTAGTGGAGTCACTAAAATCCATCTGATTTTACTATTCTATCGGAATGGAAGCATCATGGTCTACAATATTTTACGATCACATCGCCCTAGAGTATTCCAAATGCTCATACATACTACATACTAGAAGACCTTGATTAAACATAAATTTCACATCCTTATTTGAATGTCTTCTTCAAAGCTTATCAGTAAGTTTCTCAAATAATCATTGGGTGACAATATCGATCATATGCTTTCCAAAAGCATGTATCATACTTCCAAATTCTTGTCTCGTTTCCTAAACAAGACGACCATCGATGTAACATGGTTGACCTCAGTATCTCATGAGTAAGATCATGTCTTTTGGTTCAACGAATCTATTTGATTCATTCGATAGATCATACATCCCATGTATCATTATATGCACACCAGCTCGTCGATATATATATATATATACCTTGATCAGGTCATCAACCTAATCGTCTGCCAGATGCATATACCTAGACATATAGACATGTGTGTGTGTGCCAGGTCGAAGGATGTGCCTATTTCGTGATAGTATATGATACATTTCTTGAATTATCTCAATCTCATCAAGTCAACTTTTTGACTTGACTCATTCAACACCTCTGAATCTCTATTCCTTGCATAGGACATGCATCGAGAGGTTAGTTGAATGTCAGCATCTAGAGAAAGAGTGGCGTATCTTTCTCAGACGGGAGACCCTTCTTGATTGCCACTTGATAATGATGGTTGTCTCATCAATCTAACTTTTTATATTTAAACCTTGCACCAGTTTTCATGATCTAACCGTTAGATCAATAGCTATATGACATCAAGATGGCCATGGTACATAACCCTGATTGTACAAAATGGACCTTATAAGTGCAAACTTAATTACCTTATAAGTGCAAACTTAATTGTACTTTGTCGCAGATAAAGGAGTGTTTGTAATAAATTTATTGCATAATGGTTCACCATAGGCTTACATGTCCAGTCATTAAAAGGCTACTTTGAAAATCCACACTTATGGGCTAATCGATCAAGCCATATATTCAATTAGCTTGGTTAGATGATTAGACACCCTGTCACAAGAGACTATGCCAAGTCATGTTATGGACTTGCATGTATCACCCCAAACATAGTACTACACCAAATAATCACAAGGTGTAGTAGTAGCTCATAAGTAGTTGGGGCTACTACTTTATAACTTGGGATTAAGCACTTTGGGTTGTAGTTGAGGGCTCCAGTTGGGCTCAAGCCCAACAAGTTGTCTGGGCTAGTAATCCCCAATAACATACCGGGTTTAGGGTCTGAGATATTCGTAGCATGCTTGCATCCAATGTGATCGTTGTGTCTTATGCAAGAAATACCCGATCTTGTTAAAGCAAACATAGTGCCTTCCATTTACTCTTATCCAATGAATAATGTAGCTTAATAGAAAACACAAATAGTAATGGATTTATATTTTCGTTATCAGAACACATCTCTATCTTTTTCAGATCAAGAAATATCTTTTAGCCTCTTTGATGATGAAGATGATACTTGGAGATCACTATCTCTAAAGTATCAAGTGCCTAAAGATGTTTTATTACTGCAGTAAAGTGTTTATCTCCATAGTAGGATTAGTTTATCACTCACATTACCTGGCAGATATCTGACCTTTGTGCATATCATGGCATACATCAGTCTTCCTACAGAGGATGCGTAAGAGCATGCAACTGTAGCATTCACATCCTCAACATTTTGAGATGCCATCCCTACAGATAGGTCATTGCCATATCTTAAGGGGGAAAAGCCTTTCTTTGAATTTACACGTGGAATCGGTCCAAGATGTACTGTCGATCTAATGGTTCCAATGCTCTCTCTTATCTATCTTTAAACAATTTCTGATGTACGATATGAGAGACATCCTTAAGGTCTTTCATATTAAAGTTATGCAATGATTAGATAACAAAACACTTTTATCATCCTTATATCATTCCAAATGATTAGGATTTCATCTACATTGAGCACAGTGGACATAACCGCACTCTCACTCAGCTTTGTGTCAACAACAAGAAGCTTGTTTGAGCCCATAGTTGGAGTTCTTCAGCTTGCACATTTTGTCTTCCCCAACAATGAAGCACGGAGGCTACTCCATATGAATATCCCTATTGAAGTATCCATTGAGAATGCAGTCTTGACTTCCATCTACTAGATGTCATAATCAGTTTGCATAGTTATAATTAGCAGTATCCTGATGAACTTAAGCTTGACCACATGAGAGAACTTGTCATCGTAAACAATGCTGCTCTCTATATGTACCCCTTGGCAACGAACCGTGCTTTGAAGGTTTCCACCTTTTTATCAGGTCCTCTCGTTATTTCTAAGATCCATCTATCCATGCCATGATCTGCAAGAGCTTCATCAAATGAGGGCGGTCCGACTCCTCTGATGCATGGAATGTATACCTTTCAAGTGGTCTTACCACCCTTGAATTCTTTCGAAAAGGTATATGTGTGCTATCTTCAATTATCTCTTTAGTTTCTAGTTTGGGAATCACGTCACTCTTAATAGAGTTGACGAGTTCCTTTACTTCATTCTTATCTTGACTCTTTAGGAAGTCATCCCCCTTGGAATCACATTCTTAGAGATGAAGACCCATCGAGTCTCAAGGTCATAAAGTAGGTGTCGAATACCATTGTTTATGGACCCAATGAAGTAGCACATCCATGTGTGAAATTTCATCTTTCTTGCATGAAATCTTATCTAGGATATATGTCGTAATTTCTATTATATATCCCCAGAAACTAAGAGGCAATCATGCTTAAATCATCATTGATCTGATCATGTCCAACATGATCTTGTTGTATCTCTCTGCAACTTTATTGAGTTGGCAAGTTTTTAGAGGAGTGAAATTGGAAACTGTTCCTCTCGCTTTACGGAATTCCTTGAATTTATTTGTGAGGTATTCGCCACATTATTCAGATCAAATCCCCTCTCTCTTCCTTCTAAATTCTGGTTCTCAACCAAAAAGTTTGAATTCCTAGGACATTTCGAATACTCCATTCATGTGAGAAAAAAACAACATACCATTGATGATCATCAATAAATATCATATATCAGTAATGTCCATTGTGGTACGGATGGTTTACATACATTACTATGAATTAGAATAAAGTTGCATCATTACACCTTTCTCAGAGAAGGGTGATCGGGCATTCTACTTTGAATTCAATATTCATGAGTAGGTAAATAATGGATTCTAGATAATTCTAGAGGCTCATATCTTATCGATCTTTCGATCCTATTAGAAGACACATGTCCACATATTGATGCTTGATCATTGTCAAATGAATTTCATCATCCTTTGATACTAAAAGTTTAGATTTCCAGTAATAATTAAACGTTAATAAATGACTAAATTCATGGAGTCATTTATATATTAGAATATCTTCAAAAATATACTTAGAATATATTTCGAAATATACCATCATAACTCTTTATGATAGTTCTTTTTCCGAGATTGTATATCTATATCTAACAAGTTCAGAGATAGATAGCAGATTCTTTCTAACATATAGATCATAGAGACATTCTCTTAAACAAAGGTCTTTCCTACCGGTATGTGGTGTTAATCTAATGGAGACTAACACAATAATTGCACCAAATCCCATGTTGATGACTACCAACATTTAAATCAAGTCTATTGGTCTTCCAAAATATGTGCAATTGATTGCAAGTGTTGGTAGAATCACTATATACAATCACCCATCTTTCTTCTCGTCCGACAAATAAGACGGTATCAATGATGTATTGCATATGCAGTTTAATATAATGAACCACTTACGTCCTTCTATAAGGATCATGGGTAGTATGGATAGTCAAGCTCCAGTATATCGTCTAGCTGTAGTAGTGGCAATCACCCAACTATTTAGATGTCATTAATGTGGAAGTTACATAAGTGTTGTCAACTCTTTAACCTTTCTTCTTTATACGGGTCGAACCTATATTTCAATTATGCTCCCTTGAATCCTTAAACAACCACAGTTAAGATAAAGGATCTATCTAATTTATCATGTCCTCATAGGAATCCAAGTTGAGATCATTTCAACATTTATAATTACTTCATCTTTTTCATACAATATGGAATTATGAAGTTCTTGAAGGACTTGGGTAGATATACTAGAATAATGAGGATCATTATATTCACATTTATATATACTTAAAATTCTTTGGTTCGGGTACATACTCAAATATTTTGAGTACATCAACTCCTATGGAGCCACCTTCATGTATAATTCAGCGAACCATTTCCTTTATTATTTTAAATGTTGAGTACCCATCTTATTGCCAAAACATCTCCTTTGCGTCTAGAAGGATCTTGACAATTATCATCCATATCGACATGTTGCTTTCAAAGCACATTCGACAAGGAATTATTATTGTAGCAACATAAAAGCACTAGGTCGTTGGTCTACTTCATGTTTAATTATCTATCCTCATCTCCATAAGAAATCTTGCATATTGCATGCCCATAAATTATGTGTTCAATTGGACCTACTATATCCAAATCATGGATCATATCCATGAAAACCGGTTATAATCGAGTATATAAATATTTGAGTGGTTTTAGTGAAGGCGATCTAAAACAAAAAAATGCATGTTTATAAACTTGGATTGATGAGATATTACTTTAAAACAAAGTTATCTCACGTTTTGTTACTTCAAAAGTTTTTTCCCTTTCCAACTTTCAAAGTATTAGGTATGCTAATCAGATAACTCAAGTGAGATCTAGGATCTCCTCTTCACTTTCGTCACACCCCAATTATACGAGAATACGAAACTATAGTGAAAGAACTGAGAATTTTTTCCATCTTGCAAGTCCAACTTGTGTTCCCAGTGTTCGATCTTTAACACACATGCCTACCACCCCTAAAACGATGTTGACATGTTGTCAATTAACCCAACTATTAATGAGCATATACGCTATGCACAATCCAATACTGCCTCATTTATACGAGGAACAATACTGGGGTCACTACACATACGACCCATCTTTAATTCATGTGTGGTTGTATCCTAGAGTCCTGACTTTGCAGAACATCCTTAAGATACAATCTAGGGCGATGATACACTCCACAATGACAGAATACTATGGATGTCATCATATGATTTTCCATATGTAGTTTAAATTGAAGATTGATCATTTTGAATCATATTCCCATATGATCAATTGATAAGGGAAATTTAATCCTCAGAATATGATTTTTGGATTGAGATTTTAATCAAATTGATCTCAAACCATTCAACGTGCGAACTAATTTTGCTTGATACTGCTTCCTTTTTGAACTTGCAATTATTATCATGGGTGCATACAAATCACCCAATTTTAGTAAAAGGACTTACTCAATTAGCCTTTCTTCGAATTAATTTGGTCAATTCATGCAGAGGGTTGAGTAAGAGCACTTCCTTACCAAGTAAGGTGCCAATAAAGTAACCGTTACACAATCCTAACCTAGACACCAAATTCATTTCAACTGCATTAATATGATTGGATCAATTTCTACTACATTTTTATCGATTCACAATCAAGCATGCACATAATAAAATCAGGAAATATGGGATAAAAAATATCCAATTATCACATAGTTCCAAAAAAACAAGCAACAATTGATTTCAAATTCCAAACTAGCAAGCTACGCCAATTGTACTTTGAATTGGAAAGCCATCACATAATGTGCATTTAGAATCGGTTGCGACCACAATTATTTTATAAAATATTGTGTCCAACTCAAGATATAGATATCACTTGCAACTATAAATATTTAGAATCTATAATTGTAAAGAAGCACACAATCTTGACGATCGAATCGTCTTCCAACCATAGGTCATTTAGAAATCCAATTTATTTGTCTATCATGGTCAGAATTGCATGGAATAAATTGGATGAATGGTAAATTAATGTACGACATTTATTTATTATTTCTAACACATTATATGACTCAAAATAGTAGCAACAAATCAATAATATTTTAGCATGTTTTGAACGAAATCAATTGCAACGGTACCTTTTTTTATCTGAATCGCTACCTGATTACACCTTTGGGGTTGTGTCTAGACCCTATAGACGTCATCTAGACCCTAAAATGATGT
The DNA here is from genome assembly GCA_037367405.1 of Ottelia alismoides. NCBI lineage: Eukaryota > Viridiplantae > Streptophyta > Magnoliopsida > Alismatales > Hydrocharitaceae > Ottelia > Ottelia alismoides. The sequence continues at coordinate 1,695,661 of JAZKJV010001537.1, read as the reverse complement.
TCAGTACATCATCAGACAACAACAACATCAAATGGCCAACAAATATTTAGAAATACAAAAACATGGAAAAAGAATGTACATGCATATCATTGATCTTTTGGCCTTTCATCCTTGGAAATTGGATCCAATCTAAATCCTTTGATGTAGGCTATGATAACATTTGATGGAAATGTTTTATAATCTTGTGCATCACGGAAGTGAAACAGTCGAATCAAATTCGACATTATAAAGGTTCGTCGTATCCGCACAATGGTTAAGGCTGAATAAATATAACTATGAAGCCACATGTTTGCGGAAATAATTTCCGAAACGTTTCGCTAATCACACAAGAATATAAATCATACCCCCGAAACGTGATTGTGATCGTAGTCTTCAAAGTAGAAGACCTCCTAGTTTGAGTCCGATCCAACGGAGCTTGCGCTCTCGGGCACAATGATGAACCGCATCTCTCCTAGGAACTTGAGAGGTGATCCCTCCTTCCCACCAAACAGGTAGTTCCCCTCGCGAGATCCGGCTAGCCATTGAGGAGGAAGAAAAAAAAGAGAGAGGTGGACGTCCATTCAAGGAGGTGAAGAAGAAATGGTTCATTTTCTACTCCTCTTGAGAGAGACTAGAGAATGAGAATTCAATGTCCCTATCAAGGGGAGTCGAAACACTGCTTATATAGGATAATGTATTGCTAGGATCTCAATCTTAATTCTTGGAGTCGAAACACTCCTTATATAGGATAATGTATTGCTAGGATCTCAATCTTAATTCTTGAATCAACAGCTAGAAATTAATTATGCTTCAAATATAACTAGAAGGTACAAAGATAAGGAAAGTGAATATCCCATTCCAACAAAAGTACTCTTTCCTAATCCAAGAGGAGAGAGAGTGGTGTACATCTACAAGGAATATCCCATTTCCTTACGTAGTCATCCACGATATATATGGTGAATATATTTTTCTTCCTCTTTCTTCTTTCCTATTTGAAGCATAATTAATAATTTGAGTTATGTCAACAATTGAATTGTGACAATTTTTAAATCCTTCTCGAAGAATTGTGAATCATATCCATCACCAAAATGTAAGTACAATTTACATTTATGTTCAATGTGAATCCAACTCACATTAACATTATGATTCTCAAATTAAATGTGAATCACATTCATATTATTATTAATTAATATAAACCAATATTTGCATCAATTATAAGGCGGTGGCTCGATTATTTTTGGGGTTTTATTGAAGATGTGGACGAAGAGGAAAAAAGTAGAAGACAATGGAGGAGGGGAGGATAAGAAGGTGCGAGAGAGGAAGTTTTTACCTGACGTTGTGGGTTATCGCCTAGGTTACGAAGCCTGGATAGCTTCGGTTACCATCTAGATGTGAAGAAGATGATGTCAATCGGAGAAGCATTAGTAAGAGTTTACAATAAATCTGTAGCAAGATGGGTTACCCACCTTGGATCACCTCGAATAGAGTGTTGAAGGTTGGTCGTCGTGGCCTACAAGGGTCGATCTATTATTGTCACCAAAAGCGACCCAAAGCTTGGCCTTCCTCTCATAAGGCAGTTGTTTTGGATCATAAGATTTACGACCTTTTATCTCCCAAAATAGGGTTTGGATTTATTGTTCAGTTATACAAGTTATATTTTTGGGTATTTTTCTTGATTAATATTTATATTATCTGCACAATGGAGTTTGTTTTATTCAATTAGTATGCGTTAGTTAAAAACTAGTGGAGATGTGAACATATACAATTGAACTCCTTTTGCGACTATTTATGTGTGAATGTTAATTAGTATACTTTACTTATATCATAAGATGTATTGATTTATGATTTTATTGGAATCATAACTCAAGGATTAGAGCTAAGATTGGTCAATCAGAGGAGATGAATCACATGTTCATCAAAGGTTCATTTGTATAATTAGGGTTATGCACCATGGTCATCTTGATGTCATATATGTATTAATCTAAAGGTTAGATCATAGAAGCTGATGGAAGGTTGTAAATCTAAAAAGTTAGATTGAGGATGCAACCAACACCTTCAAGTGACTAGCAAGAAGGATCTCTAGTATGAGAATGAGGTGGCAATCTTTCCCCAAAGTCTGACATTAAACCAACCTCGTGATGCATGTTCTCTGCATAAGAATAGAGATTCGAGTGCTTTGAATGAGTCAAGGTCAAGGAGTTTACTTGACAAGATCGACATAACTTAAGACATGTGTATCATATATCATGAAATTGGAACACATATGTCTAAGTATGTGCATTTAGCAGACCCAATTAGGTTGATGACCTGATCGAGGCTTATATACTGACGAGTTGGTATGCATATATTGACATGTAAGTATGTGATCTCTCGAAAGAATTATACATGTTCGCTGAACCGGAAAACATGAGATCACTCATAAGATATCCAGGTCAACGAAATTCTATCGGTGGTCATATTGTTTAGGAAATAAGACGAGAATTTAAAGGTATGATACCTGTTTTTAGAAAGCATGATCAATACTCTTACCCAATGATCGATTGAGAAACTTACTGATAAACCTTGAAGAAGACAGTCAAAGGATTTGAACTTCGAGTTTAATCAATGTCTTATGGTATGTAGGATGTATGAGTATTGGGAATACTCGAGAGTTATGTGATCTTAAAAGATTGTATACCGTGATGCTTCCATTATGAGGGAGTAATGAAACCGGATGGATTTTAGCGACTTCACTAGGAAATTATATGAATAAGAATTGTTCTTGACACATAGAATCATGTCTTAGTACAAAGAGTTGGACACTGGTTTGAAACATTTCAGAGTCAATGAGAAGGTTGGATTCAACATCTAATGATTATTATAGGACTCAAAGTGATTTAATCATGACATTAGATATGATCTTGAATATCAAGTCATTATACATGGTCTTTACAAATGTCCCGTCCTTATCTTCAAGTATTTACAGAAGTTGCATATGAGTTCTAATCAGATTAGAATTCATATATTTAGAGGTTAATCAGTGTTAGTATTGATTGATATCATGTGTTTAGGATTCACATGAGACCATATGACATCTCGCTTCTATGCCTTCTCTATCAAAACTTCTCAACCTTCTCCTACTCATGGCCGAAGGTCCTTAGCTCCTTATCTCCTCTACCAACGACACAGGAGTACCATCCATGTTCCCCTCTCTTTTGCTTATCACACAAAGACTGAGCATAGCTCGAGCCTTCATCTTCTTTCAGACACGCAAGAACTAGGGTTCACCCAGATCTGAGCCTTCACCTTTGATGGTTCACTGAGCACGTGGTTTAATTTGGGTACGTTGTAGTACGTGTACTTAGTGAATCAATCAGAACGAAGAGAAGGATCTCCGTGAAGAGTGTCTCGACTTTAATTTATATCCCGGACAAGTCCGGGATCCAACACAGGGAGGCAAAGGAACAACTTTAGGTTAATTCGAAAATTAAGATTTAGATTTCCAAATGCGTATTTTTTAATATTTTTTATGTAAAAACAAATGAAACAACACAACGCAAGTGAATTAAGAAACTAAGAAAGCATACAACTTAGCCAAATTAATTTGAATAGAAAATAAGTCCAATTTAGTCAAGTTATATTTTTCTAGAATCCTGATCCAGTAAGGAACACAAAACACATTTTTTGTATTTTTAGGAATTAAAATGCAATAAACAAAAATGCACACTTTTTATGTGTTTTTCGCAAATTCTCACACAAACAGTAAACAAAAATCATGAAAAATTTACTGAACATAAACATGATGCAAGGAAGCTACAGTAATATTTTGGATTTTTTTGATAAAATATGATTTTTTATGGATTTTTTAGTAGAAATAGAGCGACATTGAGTAATTAATCCTAATAAATCCACATTAGCAAATAAGGTGGAGAGTGAATTATTTCATACAAGTATTTTCATATGGAATCCAGGAGACTTGCAATTTCGTAAAAATGATATACGTGGATTTAAATAAAAATCAAATACTAAAATCACTACACAATTTATTTCAGGCACAAGGCATCTCTATTTTGGATGAAATTTGGATAGTAATTCAATCATATTTCAAGGCATCATGTCTAATTTTTGTGAAATTTGTGGAGCAACAGTGAGTGATATATGAATTTAAGAGTCCAAATTGGGTAAAATATATAGAATTACAATTAACCAATTTTAGTTAATTCAAAAAATCTCACAAAAATATAAATAAATATTCAAATGACAGAGACTAAGTTGCTCAACACAATGACATTTTTCATTTAAATAAATGATGCCAAAATAAAGTCCAAATAAAAAGATGAACACAGGTGTATGCATGCAATTTCAGAAATTAAAAACTTATAAGCAACTATTTACAAGGATCTTTTTGCAATAACGAAAACATGAAATATACACAATGCAATTTTTACATTAAAAAATTTAAAAAGTAGACCTTCTTCGTTGTTGCAGGTAGGGAATAAAGGGGTCGGCGACCGGCGCGGGTGGTGGAGGCGTACGCCGGTGGTGGGGGGTGTGTGGTGGGCGGTGCGGCTTCAGTCGTTGGCGAGGAGGAAGGGGTCGTCGTGCACGACTGGGATGGAGTCGAAGTCGGCTTGGACGGTGGAGGGTCGGTGCGGTCGTGGTGTCGCTCGTGCACGTGCGGCCGAGGCGGCGCGCGAAGGATGAGGGAGGCGGAACGGCCTACGCTGGCAGCGGTGGGGCGGGCGGAGCAGCCCGCCGTGGCGGCGCGCGGCAGCTGGAAAACAAGGGCGGTGGGCAGTAGAGCCACTGCTGCTCCCGCATTTCTTTTTTATAATTTCTTTTTTTTGCTGTAATAATTTTTTTGTTTTTATTTTTGTTTTTATTTTTTTAATTTTTTTAATAAGTGAGTAAGTAGGAAATATGGGGGGAAAATAAGATGATAGGTAGGTGGTGGTGGTGATATGAACTAAACAAATGGAGGCATTTGGATGGTCATGTGATGTGATTAAAAAATGAGAAAATAATAACGATGCCGAATGATAAAAGAGATATTACCTACGATGAACGCGGGCACCTATGAAGTGCTCACGAGAGCACGAACGCTGCTCAAATCGCCGGCGAGCGATGAGCTCGAGCAGCACGTGGGTGCGGCTGCGATGTTGGCCAAAAAGCCAACGGATCTCACCGGAGAGAGGGCTGTCGTCGCTCGACCGCGGTTGCGTCGCTGTCACCGATTCAACTCCGGGAACTAGGCTCTCCTTACATAAAGATGGATCAAGTGCAAATTGAGGAGGATGGGATGTATATAAAGAGGATGAATGATAGGTTATTAAAGTGGTGGGAGGTTATATTATTAATGGAGTTGAATGGGAGGTTTAAGAAATGGTGGGGTTGAATGGAGGTTGGTTGTAGAATGGAGTTGAATGGTGGTTATTGTAGAGAATAAAAAATAAATAAAGGAAAATAAAATGAAATAAAGTAGGCTACTTTAAATACAATAAAAAATATAAAGAAGGAAAAATTTACAAAGGAATACATACAACATGTACATTATATTTGTTTACTTTTCTAATATGTATTTTTTCTTTTTAATAAGATATATTTACAACAGAAAAATACAATAAAATACTATAATCAACAAACAACACAACGATGATTTTTTTGGATTTTTAAGTAATTGAGAAAGATAAAATAAAAAATGAAGAAAGAATGAATATATATAATATACAATGTACATCTAGGTCGCAAAACCCAACTTTTGCAAATGAGCTCCGATTTTAATAAAACCACTTTCGTTGGATAGATAATTTTCTAACGTGAACTTTAAAAGTGAGTTTGGTGAATTTGGAGTTCATACGGAGCGGGAATTTGGCCTGGAAGTTGGACTTTATAGCTTTTTCTCTTTGGGATCTAGAAGCATTTGTTTGAGATGAATTTTGTTTTTTTATTTTAGTATTTTTTCTATATTTTTATAAACAAGTTAGAGAAAGATATAACCAAAAAGGAGTTGAAATAAAATTATTAAAGATACATGAAGTTTTGGCCTATTTACAGGTGAAAAACTCCTTTAATTTTGCGGCTTTTTATTATTAATTTATTTTGTACAATCTTATATACAATAATTAATGTGTTTTATTTACAAGAGTCATTTTGTTAATTTATCGATTTTATATACATTTATTTGAGAATTTGCTCAGGGATTTTGTTAAGATCAAGATATTGAGATGATGAATCGCGGATTCATCAACCGTTACCATAGTGGTAAAGCCATCCTCGAGCAGACCATCAGCTCGCACCGGAACCACTGGGTCATGTGGCCTCTTTCCTCAAGCCAGCACGTCGATCCAAGAAAAGGGTTGTTTTCGATCTCAATCCGACATCTCTAGCACTTCCGAGCCCTTATCTTTGATCCAGGTAGTTGCATGATTCGACATTGCCTCCGGGTCCCCTTCACCTTGGACTTGATCGAAGAAGACAATTGGCAGAGGAGCATGATTGAAGCATTTAGCTACAGTCTTTGTTGGATAAAGAGGGACAACCCCATCGGTCGTTGGTTAACAGATCATCATTACCATTCGATCACATCGGTTCGCCTATCTTACCGCTTATTCAAGGTAAGAGCCTCCCCACAGATCAGAGCTACCCCCGGTTGTAGATATAAACACTTGAGTCATGTGCTTCGCATCACGTGACTTGGATATTTTACACACAAGTTCTCTAGAGATCCATTAACTGTAGAGAGGCCCCATTTGGTACACGTTACCACAACCCCCTGATGACTTTGCTTAATTACAGATAAGCCCCATGAAGGACCTTTATGATAAGAAAACTTATTATTTCATTGCAAATAATCCTTTTCTTTGACATCATATATCTTGCTCATTTTATATCAAAAATCACAAACTCGATTTTGTTTCGAAGCTCGTTTTATTATCTATCATATGAAATATTATTGTACCTCATCAGAGTTAATCGAAATTAGACATTTATTTGCAATATAAATATTGTGTGGGATTCATTTATCTGATATAGAATGACAATTGCTTTTGAGAAAATTATATAGGAGCCATTGTTATGCACGGGAAGACTTTGAGGACATTCAAGCACCTATCTTCGAATATTTTATTGATTTTAGTGCTCAATTAAATTGGAGTTAGTTGACTAGTTTTTTTAAGATGGTTGATTGATCGATACTTTTTGGAGATGGATAATTATACTGTAGGAAAAATATCGAGGATAGTTTGCATAATCTATTTTGAGATGTTATTAATTGAGTTTAGTGGTTAAAAATAATTACGTGCTTTATTACACTATTTCTCTACTTAATCAACTAGAATTGGTCTTCTCAACGAGTTGCTCCAAGCACCTCGCCTTCATGTAGCCTCTGTCTTCCTCAGCTCCTCGAGCCCTCTCCACAACACAACATGGTTAAATATGAGCTAAGAGAGATATCAATAACACTAATTAAAAATAAAAGTAACAACACATAAAGAACTATAAAACAAAGTATCGCAAACAAGATGATTGTCTTAAATAACACTAAAATCACACAAAATAAATATTTAAACTTAAGTAAGTAACCTAAATACAATTTATCCCTGGCAATGGTTCCATATTATGAGCCACTAAATCCTACTCTAAATAAGTCAAGTTGTTGAATGAGCGATCATCAAATCAATCAGAATTATGTTTAATTTATCTCATTGAAGAGAGTGTGGTGGAAATTTATACCCAGATAATTCTAGGGTCGAACACATGGACTTGAGCGATTAAATTATTCAACTAAGGTCTAAATAGCTAAATTATGAAATCTAGTGTGATTTGGGTCAAGATGAGTGTATGCGTGGTATTTTTTATATTTATATATATTAGATAGGATGCAACAGAATAAGTACATAAACACTATATAATAATCGCATATTAATGCAAGAAAACTCCTGAATTAAATTGTAAGCATGAAAACCAATTAAGTACAACATGGTCCAAAATAATACTCAACTAGAAGCTCCTTTTTTCTTTCTTAATTCAATGCACCTAACTAATAAGACACCTACATCACTTCATATTCATTAAGAAACTAAACATGAAATGAATGATACGGAATCAATAAATCAATCACCTTATTGAATTCTAAACTTAATAAGTTAATTGATGCCTATTTAAATTCACAAATTGGAGTTTGGGTTGATCTATGGCATTCAAATCAGACATTAAGATTCAATACACTTCTCAGATTAATTATTGATTAAATATAGTCCATATTAGAGAAATAATTATGCCATTAAAAAGAAAATGAACTAAGCTTTCAAACAAGACAATTTTATTAAATTTGAAGTTTATATGCTCAAGTTATTAAAAAAACATTCTAGGGGTATAACTGTAATACAAAACATAATTAAAAATATATAAAACATTATACATATCAAACAAGGGCTAAAATACAAATACAGAAAGTCAGAGGGGATTATTTCTAAATGTCCAAACATGTAGGGATTTATTTGTAATATTAAAAACCCAATGAGGTTGTTCTGCAGTTCACCCAAGGCATGCACGTGTTGATGGCATGCAGATAGGTTCTGAGGGTTGCTCGGGTTGCAAGGTATCTTGATCCACGTGGAACTTTACGATTGCTTCGACATAGAAAAAAATCCACCGAGGCTGAAGGGTAGGAATGGTGGCTCAGGGATGATATGGATCACATGATCAAAGCAAAGAGGTCCAATCCAATGGTATATGCTTCTCTCCTTGGTGCTCCTCCGCAAGCAGTGCTTCGGTGGGCACGTAACTACTCCTTCTTTGTCTTTCGAGGTTGTTGATGATTGGAGGTCATTGCTAGAGCCCTTGTGAAGGTGGAGGAGGTTCGTTGAAGGCGTGGTGATGGTTGGATCGCCGAGGCGATGAAGCCTCATCTGAAGATTGAGACAATGATCGAGGAATGGAATTGGAGCTTGGGGGCAAAGCTCTGAGAAGCTTCTGGTCCTCGCTCAACATGTTGGCATGGCATGGAACTCGAATAGTGCATGGAATGAGGGCAACATGGTTCAACAACCGTGGATCACACCGGATGAGTTGACCACCATCGCTCGACTAGACTCCCTCTCTCTATCATGGATGGGAAGCAAGGGGCTCAAGCATTCTTCGTACAAGGTTGGATAGCTTAAAATTAATGCCCTATTGTAGGTTTTCTTTGAAGAACATATGGTGGACATGGTAGTTTCAACAGTTGGTGATTAACAAAGTCAAAATGGAAGGCTGCAATGAAGGAGTTGGCAAGGGTAAGTGATAAAAGAGCTACAGTTTGGTACCAGCAAGATGAGGAGACAACATGCGGATAAGACGCAATTAAATAGTGAAGAACCACCGATAAAGGCAGTTACCTCACATCTAAGGGAGGAGGCAAAGGTTAAAGACAAGCAGGGGCTGTTGGATCCGAGGATCCAATGACCTTGATTTGGATGTAATTAGGTGAATGGGGCGCTCCAGATGGGAGCGAGTGCGGGTGAATAAGGGTCGTCTGATTTAGAGATTAGGCGTATGGGAATGAGAGCAAGGAGGGGTCAAAGGTCGGTCCCATAAGAGGCCATGTGGCCTAATAAAAAAATCCAAAACTAAAAAAATAAAAGATAAATCAAAATAAAATAGCAAACGTGTTAAATAAAAAGGTGTTAAACATAAAAGTTATGTATCTTTTTAAGATATACTACTTTTGTGTAGAACTCAAAATCAAAATACATCACAGATGCGTAGTAATATTTTTGTTGGTATTTTTATAAATATAAAATTACCATTTTTATGATTTTATATTTTTTTGCATTTTTGAATATGAATTAACATGTTATATATTATTTATAATATTACACTATTTTTATGGGATTTTAAATATATGAGAAATACATAAAATAAAGATGACATATAGACACATGTATAATAAATTGAGACTTTATTTATTTACGAGAATTAGCATTTTATTATATACAAAGAGTATTCTATTAATTATAGATAGTAAGTTATTAAATTAATCAAATAGGCTAAGATAGAGGGTTAAATACTCAATATAATGTTGATGAATATGAGCTTCATCATATATCTACCAGAAATGACCTCAACCATATTACGTCGCGAGTATATGTCAACTTCTCGTTGTGGATCAAATCAATCACAGGAGAATAAGTAGATGTGATTTGGTTCTGGCATGTTATACTCTAATTCAATCACCTCTCGGAGAATCTCATAATAGCTTAAGTTATCCTCGTTGTAACAAAAATTTTATACCATGCACCTAAATTAAATGTGGAGGACCCTTTATCCCCTTTCGACTAGCGTATTCTTGATCCATTAGCATAGAAACCGTTAAAGAATTTCATCGTATAAGTTGGACCCAAAGCGAAGTCCAATAATATTTTTGACTTCACAACATTGGTTTAGCGATCCAATGTGCTCTCATGTTGTATTGATTCTTCAAAGACAACAACTCTGCAACATTAGATAATTGGGGAAAAGTAAGGCACTCGAACCATAATGGCTCCTCTACCTTTTGTAGTAAGTCCTAAAATTTTTCATTGTCTACTTCTTTCTCATCTGATTCTGATGCATGATTGAATTCAGGTCCAGCCACTTCTCTAAACATTTGGGTGAGCATATTCTTAGGACTATTACAAGTCTGGACATTAGAATACTTCTTTTCACCACATGCATATCATATCATATCATATAATAGTAAAAAAAATCCCTTTCTTCACAAGTATTCTGCAATGATCTTCCTTGATGCCTTCTTCATTAGATGACACTTCTTGAAGGGATAAATAATATTCCCATGTCTGTCAACAATCCCCAATCCATGTGTATAAGCAAACCAAAGGAAGCCTTCCACACCACGTAGGAATATATCGCTCGTAGAACCATCAAAATCCAAACATTTATACAACAACACACGCAAAGGTCCATCACTTAACCTATACCACGAGGAGATTTTGAGCTTTATTCCTCACTTTCAAAACGAACCATCAAGAACCACACTGTCTTACATAAACCACAATGATCTCTTACGTTGGCCACATTCATATCTTACATACCCACATTTAGACTTACAACCTACATCCATACCCATAAACTTAATATGAGATAGCGAAAGAACATTTTATTTAAATTTTAGTTTTGTTCATCCGCGATGATTTCAATGTAGACACGATGTAGATATTCCTTGCATATAAGATTTATTCTTTGCTAAATTTCGGTAGCATAACCACACACCTCTCCAATATACCTCATAAATTGACCTTTTATATTTTAATAATACATGAAAATGCATTAATTAACCTTTAAATGATCAATTCGGTATATCAGAGGATTGTTGTTGTGTTGCCGATATTTAGCAAAGAATAAATCTTATATGCAAGCAATATCTACATCGTGTCTGCGTCAAAATCACTAAGGATTCCCTTATCTTGGGACCTCCTAACTAAGGAAAGTCAATATACATTCCGTAATATACATAAAGCTTAAATCACGTATATACATGTGTCGTATATACATGATTAAATAAGATATATGTATCTTACTATAATATATATTAATTAGGCATTGGCTCATTTGACTACTTCGCTACCTTACTAAAAAAATTCTGCACCTAACACGTATCTATAGTGTATAAAAATTCTCCCCCCTCCAAAATGATTTCATACAGAAATTTTTCTTTGAATTCCCATATTTCAGTCGTTCATACCATTATACTCACATTATACGCATATGTACATCTAATATATATATATATATCCTTGATGTATATAGCATACACCTTTATATATAGATATATACACACACTTACACACCTACATCCATACACATGCACACATTCCCATATACCTTCATACACTTGTGCATGCCCATAAATCTCCAGCATAGCCCAACTACATATACCTACCTACTACCGGTAGTACTCGATAATGATTGTGCGTTGCGCTACCCGTTGTTGATAGCACTTGGTAATGACACATCACTGACTTGCTCCCACACGTCCATTTTCATCATACATGGCAATGCACCTTCATATTCCTCATACACTTGCATATATGCCCATGCACATATATACACTCTTGCATTCAAGCCAACATTGTTATGTACACTCTTTTATACCTACGTGCATACCCATATTTCTCATACACTTGCATACATTCTCAAATACTGCAATACATGCTTGACTACATAGATACCTGAAAAACACGGATTCGCCCTACTTAATTCGTGAGAATTATTTGGTTTGTGAGAATTATTTGATGTGTCGCTTCCTTGTAGGCGGGTATATCACAATTTCTAAAAAAACCACTTAATTAATGTTAATTGTTTCTATTCAAAGCATCCCATTTTTTTTACTTGGGCAAGCCCAAGGTTGATCATAGGGAGGCAACTTTATCTTTAGTATAATTTTTAGATAATTTAGTCACTAGGTTTTCAAGGGAGCATTTTTTAGAATTTTAATGCAGTTTAAAATGCAAATGCAATTTAGCTCAGTTCAGGGGTTAAAATACAAATTTTGACTCAGATGATGATAAAAATCCTAAAACTTGGTCAAAATCTTAATGCATGCAAAAAGCTACTGTGAATTTTTGATAATTTTCAGACGTAAAATGATTTTTAATATTTTAAACAACATAAAATTGGTCATCTGAAGCAATTTAAATTTTAATAAACAGTAAATATTAATATTTCCAGGAAATAAAATTATCCAAAATAGTTCTATACTAGAAGAATCCAGAACAACTTTGAACCATAAAAGCATCGAGTTTACATGCAATTAAAAATTACATTACTCAATCCACCAATTTCTTTACTTATAAAAATATGCATGCAAATGATGTGATTTTTTGGCACTTACAGAGAGCACTTAATCTAACTACTGTGATCTTTCGAGAATTTTTAGAGCAAGGAATAATTTACTATGAATCGCATATCACCAAGGCAGGTAAAATATGAGATTTACATCAATCTAGATTAGTTAAATCAACCATGACTCTAAAATTTATAAATGAATAACTAGTAGCTATAGAATTAAACACTCTACCACATGAAATTTTTATAATCAAAATATGATGTGAAATGTGAGTTCAGAGATTTGCTCAAACATAGGAATGTCTATGTAACATTACAAATTTGAATTACTATAATAAAATCAAAAAGGGCTAAAGGAGCATTACCAATACCTGCTGGGTTTTTTATGCAAAATTTCTAGAAAATAAAAAGGGCTAAAGGAGCATTACCCGTGGATGGTGAAGGATATTTCAGAAAATAAAAGTAGAAGAAAAATAAAAAAATTAAATTTAAAAAGTAAAAATAAATATAATTTATTTATCGATTAAAATAAAAATAATAAATAAAATAAAATAAAATAAAATAAAATAAAAAATTACGAAAAAAATATAAAATGAGATGACACGTGACATCTCTAGGAGCTACCATGTGTCGCATCTAGAAAAATAAAAAATAAATGTAAAAAACCAAAAAGAAATAAATGGGCAGTTTGGTCAATATGTACAATATACAATAGGGGTTTAAAACCCAAGTTTCACATACGGACTCCGATTCTTTTGAATTTGATCTTGTTTTGAAGGTAATTGAATGTACATTAATTCAATAGTGAGTAGGAGTCCATAGGAGACTTTATGAGAGAGATATTCACATTTTAAGATTCTTAGTCCCAAACTATGGTTTGGGTTTTATTGGTCAATTTTACAAGTTAGTATTTTTTTGATATTTTTTCTTTATTAGTGTTAATAAAATATACATTATAGAGTTGATTTTATTTTATTTGAAGTTAGTATAAAATAGATAGAAATAAGGAAAATAAGGTGAATATGCAGGTGATATGCACAAGTGAATTTCAGGCTTCTTATTTATGCAATTATGAATGCTAAAACGCAGACATTAATTATAAATGCATGAATGAGAATAATGCACAATAAATGGAGATATGCAATTAATTACTCAGGAACAAAGCCCCTTATACTTAAACCTTGCTCGTCCCTGAGCAACTAAAATGGAATGCAAAAGTGAAATGATTTTGGGTCCCATACCAGGGTCACGAATAAAAGGTGAAAATAGACCTCGACTCGACCTTAGGATTAATAATGCGGCAGAACCTTATTGGGATCTTAATTTAAGATTTAAAAACCTTTGAGTTCCACAAGCCTCTATTCCAGTCGGCTCAACAGTCAGGTCAGAATAGATCCTCAAACACAAATTCTGATGACTATGAATCTTACTTGTACTATGTAAGTGAGATATAACTCTCCACATCATAAATGGCAAAGAAACAACCTCCTCTAACCAGGTAACTCTAATTCCCCGGTCTAGCAACTCTTTCCTCAAGGAGCGGGGTATTCCCTTCTAAGTTCAATTGCAACCGACTCAAGAAGAGGGGGTAGAGAAGAGAATGGACTGTGATACGTGTAGTCACATATTCATGGAGCTTGACCAATGTAGCCAAGTCTCCAGCTGTAGACTTCCTTAGTGTGAGACTTTGAAGCATATGCCTTGCAAATATACACACTCCGGTAGGCATTTTATTTTCAATCAGTCCTGTCCAATTTTTTGGAGCTCTCTTTTTTCTCTCTTTTTTAACTATATACAAGATGCAACATGTACATCATGAGTTTTCTTCATGAGCTAGTAGACTATCCCTCTTTTGAAGCTTTATTGCAACCCACAACATCCCATCGTTAAACGTCGGTGCCACTAGAGTAGGTTGAGATGCACTACCCTCCCTAGAGGAGGACAGATATTTCCATCTGTGTGCTACTCCAAACTAAAGGATTCTACTTCCTCACCACCTCGCCAATGAAGAGCTACGTCATGGTGCTTGTCCAATTTAGGTCACTGTCTACAAGAATCACGCGTATGTATGAAATATTATACCTAGATCAATCAAGATGACATGTGAACATAGACTTGTGGATTCCAAGAATTGTCACTCGATCAGAAAAATCTTAACTCCAGTTCCTATAAGATTCCTCTGAAATTGCGTAGATTAATTTCTAATCAAATCCATCATTGACTTCTATTCATAACTTGGTTCAGAACCCACTGACTTTCCACTTTCATATGCTAGATATTCAAATGACATACAATGCATATGAATGAAGTGCAAGACATTTTTTTGAATGCAAGGATGATATGCAAGAGTAAATAAGAAGCCACTTTTTTGGTATACCTCCTATTTTACAAAAAAAAATACAAAAGTATTATTTACAAGAATTTTACAACTTTATACCCATTTTATATACAATATACATATTATACATGTATTTTACAAAATGTTTTTTTACCCAAATTTTACACACCCTATAATTATTGCATACTATGTACAGAAATACACAAAAGTACGAGCTATGGATAAAGTATATATGTGATATATGCATGCCCTATACTTAGCATGTGTTATGTCCTCAGATCACAAGAAGCAAGGAAAAGACAGAGCTCGTGCTAAGCGTATGAGAGTTAAAATAACAAAAAATATAAACGTCGATCCGGCCCCCTATACTTAGGCTCTAGTCAACCTAAGTGTAGAAGAAGATCAAAAATGGAGCGATCGAGGTCGGGAGGAGAAATGGATGAATATATATACATGGTGGGCATCGTTCCCCTCTATACTTAGGCTATGGTCAACCTAAGTCTAGGACATGAGTGAGTGTGATCTGGTCAGCCTAAGTCTAGGAGAGGAGTGAGTGTGAGAACTGATGAGATCTGAAGAATATACAGAGAATGGTGAAGAGACTCGGGTCACTCTCCCCCCTATATTTAGGATCCGATCATCCTAAGTATAGCCATAAAATGAAACAATAAGATGCACGGGCGAGTGATACGAATCACTAGGGAGGCAGGGAAATAAAAGAAAGAAAATATATACAAGGAGGAGTAAGAATATACAAGGATCAAGAAGGTTTGTGACGAACCTTCTTGCGAGCGAGAAGGTGGGTAATATACATATGTGTCGATGTTGGAATGTCGTCAGATGAATAATGGTGAGGTGTAGAGATCATCCAACGAGGGTCGACACACGGTTGCTTGCTCAGATATGGCTTAAGAACAACTGAACTGAGTTCACTCATATAAATCTCCTCATCCGGACCCGGTGAGGACTCCTCAGAAAAGTCCTTCTCTGTTATGTTTGAGGAAACTTTCTTAGTCAGTTTTCTAGAACCTGAAGCAATGTGAGGGAGAGGAGAGTTACATGCCATGAGGGGTTTGGGGGAACACCTTGAGGAATCAATTCTCGACTTCCTCTCATTATATAACCGACTAGAGGAAGGAGCAACCATGTTTTTGGGTGGGATCAATTTGGTCTTGGTTTTCTCCTTTGTTGAGGGTCCGATATGTTGTGTTGTGTTGACCATGGGTTCCCCATCATACGAATCACCATATAGATTGTAATATTCCTGAAGGGTCAGCACACAGCTTGGATAGGTTCTAGTGATCTCTGTTGGTTTGGTAGTGATGCAAGTAGCATGAGTCATGGATATGTGGAGAGTTTTTAATCCGATGGTCGGCTCGACAGTCAGTATCTCAGGTGTGGCAGGGAGGTGGGACTCATCTACCTCTCGATGGTCACAACTGTCAACAGCTTTGTGGGTTACCTTAGAGTAGAGTGTGACAAAGAATGGTTGAGGTTAGAGTGGTCCCAATGTTGAAAAATCGATCTCCCGAGTCTCACAATCTATAGTCGCCTTAGCCAAGGCTAAGAACGGTTTCCCGAGAATAATTGGAGACTGGGTAAACTCTCCTCGGTGCTCAATGTCAATGACTGTGAAGGCTACCAGGATTAGAGCACCTTGGAATGTAATGATGACTGAAATGGTCCTCTCGGTCATTTTATAGATCGATCAGCTAGCTGAACGATCTCTCTCGACTTCTTGATTGGCCCGAGTTTGAGCTTCTCAAACATGAAGGTCGGGATGATATTTATTGATGATTCATCATCGATTCTAGCATGGGTGAAGGTTGTGTCTTTGACTTCACATTCAACCCTAGGCAACCGCTTCACTCTGTGTCTCTTAATCTTTCTCCCCTTCACAAAGAAGGTGGCCATAGACACTATGTGTCTCTCAGTCCTTGTCCTCTTATTGTTCGACCTCTAAGGCATCAATTTACTTCTTACAAATCGTTTGAGGTCAAGGAAGTAATCTATGGCCTTTATTAAGGGAAGCTTAAAAATCAGTTCCTCATCGAATACTTCCCTTGGGGCATGATCTAGTTTTTTAGTTTTTTTTATTTTCTATTTTTTATGATTTTTTCTGATTTTTCAATGTTTCTGGTCTTTTTGGGATTTTCGGTTTTTTGTTGTTTTGAATAGGTGAAGGAGGAGTGGGAGGATGTACATACTATAGATTGGAAGGTAGGTGGTTAGTAGAAGACGGAGGTAGAATGGACTCCATCTGTACAAAGTGTGTGTTTCCTTGTATCTTCTAAGTTTTCAACATTGAATCCGTTTGTCCCATTCTCCACTTCCATACTTGAGCTGGAACAAATTGAAATTAGTCGGTTGATGACATCTCTAAGTTTATCCTCAATTAATTCATATCTCTTCACAATCCTAGAAATGTTATCCTCCAAAGATTCCTTATAGCAAATCATGGAAGCAGTATGTTCCCTTAAAGGATATGACTAAGATCTTGAAGTCTCATACTCAACATACCTAGACTTTGGCATGTAATGCTGGGTTGACTGTGGACCATCCGGACGACAGATATTAGTCTGAGCCTCGAATAATGAAGACAATGATCGTGGGGCTTGTAAGTCTAGATCATGATTCTAAGTGTGTGCATGTGTAGGCTCTCTGAATGTGTGATATGAAGGTTGGTCGATGTGGGCTTGATTAATAGGGTCAATCAAGTCAGGAAGATTATAAGGTGCATGCCTCTCTATTCAGTTTGTTCGATCGACCAAGTTGTATCCTAAGGTCAAGTCAGGATGTGGACGTGTAAATTGCTGACCTGTCCCAACTTTCATGTGATGAGTGAATAAGGTATGTGGGGGCACATAGTTCTGCCAATCATTTGTCTCAGCAGTGGCTTACTCTTTGAATTGTTCCTTGATTCCAGCAAGCATCCGACTAGAAGGTGAACCAACCCAAGGTGGAAGTGGATATGGGGTGTAAGGAGATAGGGTAGGTGAGAAATGTGAAGAAGTAGAAAAGTCAGTTGAAGGTCTGACTTCATAATTGAGTCGAGGTGGAACTAGCCACGGGTAAGGGTCTCCCGTGGACGGTGAAGAATATATGGAAGATAGAGAAGGCGAAGATGAACGGTATATGGTCGAGGAGGAGTGACCAAAAAGGTCATGGTATGGGGACCAATATCTTGACATCTTGAAGAGGAATAGATGAATCTAAGCGGATCGAGGTAGAAAACATGCAAGTACCCAGAATAACATACACTGGCAGTCACAAAACAAATGCAAGAGCAAACCTCAAATTCACCAACTCTACACATGAGGGTCATAAAGGTCTGGCCAAATTATCTTGTCAGTTTTAGTTGGTGATAAATGCAATCTTTGAAAGATTAACGAGCTATTAGGTGCATGTATTTCCCTACAGACTGATCCGAATCTTACGACTAGTTGCACCCAGTTTCAGCCAGTATAGGAGTAAGTGCATACTGTAAAAATACGGCTACTAGTTACTTGAGGATGGAGCCATACGCAATGTCCTCTAAACCTCCTACTCTGCTAAGGAAATCCAGACTGTTTACTGGCTACCCATAGATCCTCACTAAAAAGTGCTCAATTGCTTTTGTAGAACCAATATTTTATGAAAATCTTGGCTTGGCTCTATCCTAGTGTAGTCTCTCTCTCTCACTTGCAAGTAAATTCAAAGGATGACGGGGTTGCTCTCCTGCAAACAAGGGCTAATTTTAGTCATTTTTTTGTCCAATTCAATTAGCAGTCATGATTTTAGAGATTAGTTATCACTTTAATTAATTCACACAAGCAATCACGTCTACCGTCCAGTCCTAATTCATTTATCCTAGGTCAGAAAAATTGAGAAAGGGAATCGGAAACGAAAGATGAGATCAAGAAAACGATGATGAATGCTTGAGTAAGGATACTTACAGTGATTCCAGCTCTCTACATGCGAGATGCAATACAGAATTGAAATTTTACATTATATGAATGCAAACAAGAAAATTATTCCTAGACAGGTAGTTATATTAGCGAGTGATGAACAATTTAATTTTGACTAATAATTCTAAGGTCTAAGTGTGCCTTGTTCAGTGTGATGTATGGTCCTATAGAGTGCGATCACAAGTAAAAAAATTTGCTCTGAGAGCAGCGAGTGTAGGTCCTAGTCTACGTCAATCAACCACACTACCGAGAAGGGTTCAATGTCCTGTCCTGATACCACGCGAGATTCCAAACAGAATACGCTAAAAATCAAGCAATTATTACAAGTTAATTTTTTTTCAAAAACTAAAATCTCTCTTCTCAAATAAAAGTTTCTTCTTGGTGCCTCCACATCTGGCTCGCTCCACGAATTGCCATCCTCCAATGTACTTCGAGATGCGTTGATTTCAAGAAAGCTGCTCCAAGTCCACCGGACCCTCGCACAAAAAGATAAATTTATGTCAGATAGAGATATCAAAATATATACAAAAAATAGAAATAATTGAAAAAGAAAATGAAATAATTACAAGGTGGTTCGAGGGTCAGACTACACGAGTGAATGGAAAAACTGAAATCTATTTTTCTAAAATGATTCAAAGTCGTCTGCCTCCCCGACAATGGTGCCATTTGATAGACCACTGATCACCCTACGTTAATTGTATCGTGTTGTTGTAGTCGGGCAACCGGGATTGATCAAAAATAAGCCACGCAATTAATAAATCAATGAATTAATTAATGTGTGATTTTATGTATTTTTAACCTGGGCAAGCCTTAGGGTCGACTCAATGAGGAAAAGGAATAACGTAGGATCAAAATAAATGAATTAGCACATAGTTTTCCAAGTAGAATTTTTTGGTATTTTTTAATGCAAAAGAAATGCCAATGCATAAATGCGGTTGGACTAGGTTATTAAGCCAAATAAGCAACTTAACTAAATTGATTTTAATATGAAATTAGTCCAATTTAACTAAGATATATTTTCCCTGGAAACCTAATCCAATGATGAATGCAAAATATATTTTTTAGAATTTTCTGGATTAAAATGCAACAATGAAAAAAGCAAACTTTTTAAGGGTTTTATTCCATTTTTCTTGCAAGCAGAATGCAAAAATTATGAAAATTTTAGTGGAACTAAAATATGATGAAATGAAGCTACACTATTTTTTTGGAACTTTCTAACAATATATTATTTTTATGAAATTTTTAATAAAAATAGAGTGATTGTGAGTATTTGGTTTTTATTAAATCCACTAAATCAATTTATCGAGAGAGTGAATCACCTCAAAAAGGTATTTTAATGACCAATCTAGTAGAGTTGGATTTTCACAAAAATAATGTGTGGATTTCATTAAAAATCATTTACTAAAATAAGTCACCGATTTATTTAAGGCACATGACAAATCCAATTTCGAAAAAAACTCGAATAGTAATTAAAACACATTTCAAGACATCATTTCGATTTTTGAGAATTTTTAAAGCATATGTGAAATAAATATGACTTTAAGACCTCACAATGGGTAAAATAAATAATTTTTCACTAATAAAATTTTAATTAATTACCCAAAGCTCACCAAAATCGAAATAAATAACCAAATGATAGAGAATTAGTAACTCATCAACATGTTATTTTACATTAAAATTATTGATGCAATATTAGTGTCCGAATTAAATCTTAAACACAGGGGTGTCTGTGCAATTACATAATTAAAATTGAATGAACTGAAATGTGCACATGACACTTTTGCAATTAAATAGATATGATAGAAAGAAACTGCAAATTTCATAATAAAAAGAATGGACCTTCAAAGAACGTGGGTTCTAAAAAATAGAACCCACTTCTGGGACACGATATGAAGGAGGGACGGCTGGTGAACGACGTCTCCGTGCGAGGGACAACGACCGCGATCGAGGGTGCGACAAGGGCTGCACGAGTGACTAGGCTTGGAGGGCAGGCCCACGGTGGCGACTCGCCGTACGCAGCCAGGGGCGGGGAGGTGCGCGGTAAGGGTACAGTATCCTACGTGGCACGCTCGCTTGCGGCACACAGGGGCAAGAGTCTAGAGCAGCGAGGGCGGAGGCACTGGCGGACGAGCATGGTAGGAGGAGGTGCACGGTGGCGTGGCTGGAGGGAGGTCGGTTGCAGGCATACACACGAGGTGCTGCAACTTTGCGATGGTCGTGCAGGTGCACGATTCCATGCATGGCGGCACGCGTAGAGGTAGGGTGGAGCATGGGTCAGGCTCGGGCCGAGTCCAACCTATCCCAGCCTAGGCCCATCTAAAAAAATCAGGCCCATGGGTCGGGCCCAGGCCTGCTATTTTATCAACAGTTGGGCCAAGCCCGAGCCCATCCCGACTCATGATGGGTCAGGTCTGGGTTGGGCCGGCCCATGAATCGGTGGGTCGCGTATATGGGGGAGGGAGGGAGTCGGGGTGGGAGCTCTGGACTGGGAGGTATCCTGGCATGATCGAGCGGCGGCTGGGATCTGGGGGTAGGGGAAGAAGGGAGGGAGAGGGAGCACGCGGTGGAGCTGGTAAGGGAGGGAGGCCGAAGTTGGGTCAGTGGGAAGGGAGTCGCATACGACGAGCCACAAGACGGTGGGTCGAGGGAGGATGGGAGGGAGACCCGGAGGGCAGAGGCCAGAGAGGGAGGAATAGATATTGGCGGGAGCCTGGGAGGTGGTGGCGGGCGATCAGGGAGGAACGGCTGGAGGCTAGAGCGGGATCTTTATGGGAGGTGGAGAGGGGAGGGAGTACAGGAGGCGACGGCACTCGGGTCGGGCGAGCGACACTTGGGAATTAGGACAAATTAGGGAGGGGCGTAGGAATTCGAATTTAGGGGGCGGGCCGCGGGCGGCACTTGAGAAACGGGAATTGGGGTGGTGGGGGCGACAGGCGGACAAGCCGGGTCTGGATGTGGGTAATTGGGTATCAAATCGGGCTGGCTCATGGGCTGCGGATATGGGCACATGCGAGCCCGATCCTGACCTGATCTAACAAATGGGCCAAATTGGCAGCCCAGGCCCGCCCATTTAGATAGTGGGCTTGAGCTTGGGTCAGGCTTGTGCGGGCCGGGCAGCGGGCTGGGTCAGGTCGGGTCGGCCCTGGCCCATGCTCCACCCTACATAGAGGTGGTTGTGTTGGGCAAGGGCACACGGGGGATGGTCGCAGTTGATGAGTGCAAAATCTACTTCTTTAATGATAGGGAATTGTCATAGTACAGAAGGCAGATTTTGGTCAAGCAAAGACCCACACCTTCGAATATGTGGAGATTATTTTACTTGGCAAGCATACCAAGGTCGAACACAGGGACACGAGCCTCTTCATCTATTTATCGAATATTATTGTTTAATTCAAGAGAGAGTGTCTTCTCATTTTAGATCTTCATGCAAATGCAAAAGAAAATGGCAGATAAAATAATGCAAGGAATGATGCATGCAATTTTTATTTGAATTTTCAGTGCAAGTATGATGTGATGAATACAGTATACAATGATGTGCAAAGGACAAGCATGCAAAAGATTGTCTACAAATATGCCCTATAGAATATGAACATAAATGATGGTGTAATTTCAGAGTCAAATAGAGCATGAAAATCAAGATCAAGTATATATTAATGGCAAGAATTTATAGAGCAGGAGACACTATATGTCATAAAAATTCACCATATTTTATTGAGTGTCAAATCATGAAATTAATAATGTTGTTAGGAAGATAATGAAAAGAGCATAAAAAATAAACTGAAATCACTCAATTTGGACTTAATATGCTCAAGATATGAAAGAAATAATGCAGGAGAATATATGTAATAAAAATACATGAGAAAATAAAGATAGATATTACAAATCGGTCCCTGGACGGACCCATTTGCAAATACCGAAACCCGGAGGGGCACTTCTGTCAATTACCCAATTGTGCACAAAGGCTTCCTTGCAAATATCCAAACATGGAGGGGTCTCCCTGTAAAATACCCAAGGCGTGCACGTGAGGCACGTGCTTGGAGGACCTACGTATAATATCAAAAACATCTCGGGTCTTTCAAGCAATTTACCCAACCCTCGCGTGCCATGTACGCGAGGGGGCTAGGCTCGGGAGACGCAACAGCTTCGGGCTACGTGGCAGGCGTCGGGTGCTTCAGGTACGTCTTGGTCATCCAAGGCTCGATGTCCAATCATTGTGTACCTACATGAGTTAGTGGTAGCCGAAGCATGTTCGTGAAGTGCGGGTGATTGAAATGGGGGTGAGGTGAGAGCTGAATCGAGTGGAGAAGGTGGAGGCTCACGTAGGTTCCTCCACCGTGAGGCAGAGAAAAGGGGTGAATCGAGGGGAGGTTATGACGGAAGAAGGGGGTGAGTGAAGTTTATGGCGAGGTTGGTGGTGATGGAGTAAAGGTAGGGAGATGGTCAGGTGGCGGCGAGGATCATTATGTATGGTGAGAAAATTCAGAGAAAAATGAAGAAAAACCAAGAAGGAGACGTACCTGGAGAATAGGAGAGAAATGGCGATCGGAGGTGGCTTGAATGAGCTTCAGATGAAGCTCCGGTCTTCGCACGACTATCCCAGTTGTGGAGAGGTGCTCAGTGGTGGCAGAGCTGCTGCAACGTGGCCGGACGGTCACGGGTCAACACCTGGGTAGAGGTCGTCTTCGCCTCGACTTATCGCCCATTCGTTGACACCGGATGTGCGATGGAAGTTGGGCCTGCGCTCGTGAAATGGTGGACGAGGAATGGAGGTGGCGGAGGCGATCGTTTTATAGGAGGTGGGGGTTACAGGTGGTGATGGAGAGCTTTTGAACGACTAATTGAAGTCCCGTGAAGCTTGGAATTGATGGAAGGAGGGCACGCGAGGATGAGGGAGGTAACAGCTCCGTGGGGCAGCCGTTAGGGAGTGGAGTAGGGTGGTGATGATGGAGCAAAATTGGAAAGGGGGTGTGGCGGGCGCGAGGCGTAACGTCTGAGGTAGCAAACCTTTGGAGGAGGACAATGAAGGCTGATCGTTGGATCTGGTGATCCAACGGTCCAGGTGGAAGAGTTGATGGACGGCGCAGATCTAATCATCAGATTGGATCGAGTGGTGGGGGATTAGCGTGAGCGTACGGTTCTGATTGAAGAGGGGCATGATCCAATGGTGAAGGAAAAGGGGCGACGTGGAGAGGGTAGAACCGTAGGATGGACTGAGATCGTGCATGCAAGGTTAGAGCGGGTGTGGGTGGTTGAGATTAAATCAGGGGAGTTGATTTGACGGTAGATACACAAAGGGCGATGGGCGGTTGAGATGGAGGCGACCCAGGGAGAGCTAACGACTTGAATGGGGGTCGGGTGGCAGACAAGGAAGCGGGCGCGTGGCAGCTCCAGAGAGCACCACGTGGCTGCTACAGGAAATTCAATAAAGAAAAAAATAAAGAAAAATCAAAAAGAAATAAAAGGAGGTTGAATTAGAAAAAAAGTAAAAACATGAAATTGTAGATCTCGATGAGATCTACAAGTTACATGTAGAACAAAAAGCCAAAGGAGGTCATTTGTACAAAAGTGTATTCTTGGGGGCATTTTTAAGAGATAAAAACACCGATTTTGTGGGTTTTGAGATTTTTTGTGTTTTTAATTTCTTTTGAAAACTAAAATAATTATATAGAACATTATCCTAATTTTTAGGGGTTTTTAGCAAAATAGAAAATAAAGAAGAAATGTTAGTAATTAAATATAATAAATAGAGCTACCTATTTAGAGTTATTTATAGGTTAATTATATAGAGAATATACACAATATAATACAAGTTAACATTAAAGAATTATTAGTGGTTTTTATTGAATTGTTTAAGCTCAGGGACTATTATGTAGATTTTAATATGATTAATTTGAGATTTATCATACCCCTATACTTAAACTATGCTCGTCCTCAAGCATCTAAAGAATGAAGGAGTCAGATTAATTCCTGACAGTGCATGTGAAAATTTCAAATCTCAATTCGTAGAAGACCCTTAATTGAGTGATGCTAAAATTCTAGGCTCAACCATGCTCTAGTCAAAAGGAATCCAACTTCTTTAATTATCTTACTCTTTGTTGTACATAAAATATAAGAATATGACTTTTAGTTTAATGCATTCATGAGAGTCGAGTCGAGACATCACCCAAAGTTCCAATCTAGGAGACTCTCCTCTGGACCTAATCCTTAACACTATGGAATAAGTCATTCTTTCTTCAGTCAACCGTCTCATTAGTTTGTCAGACTTGAAAGTTTGGATGGATGGCTAGATGATGGAGGGTATAGGATTGTGTTTATTTTTCTCTCCCTAGTATTGGAAAAAGGGACCTCTCGAGTGCCTTATTACTCAACACTTGTAGATTTTTATTTTTGTCGATCAATGTGTCCATCAAGAGAATTTGGAGTCGGTTGCACTTGTTTTCCTGGGAGTACACCAGGGTGTGTCTCTTTTGAGTATCTAAGATATTCGATACCCAAACTTGGTTCACTATACGATGCAGAGCCCTTTTATGGTGCTAGCCCGACTCCTTGGTTCTAATAGCACTTGGTCCAAGTGGATACTTTTGAAATGGTTGGAAGCGCTCGCCTTTGGTGGAAGCTCTTTTGAATTTGACTTGTAATGATAGAGCTTTTTTAACATTTATTTCTTTTCTTTTCTTCTTGGCTAGCTTCACTGCTTTTACCAAGAGTTGGCGCACATTAATCAACAGTTAAGTTAAGATTTCATCACACCCTGGCACATATGTAGATATCAACTGATAGCATGCGAACTTGTTCACATACTGGCTAGGGTTTGCTGACACTCAGGTTTCTTAAAGCCTTCATTAGCTTTATCCCATCCTCGAGTATCATTAGATCGGGACTAGTCTCGAATCACCAATCCTAGTTCCTCGAGTGATAACTCAAACTCATCTCATCAATCATGCAGTTGTGAATGTGTTGTGTTGATCATATTCTTTAAAGGTAGAGATGAAGAGTGCGATATAGCGCTCGGATCTTTCAAACCAGGGAAGCGTGGATTATTAAGTTTTAAAACCCTAATGACTAAAGCTAGCTAATTCATACTCTCAAGATCTCAGAAATCCAATGTCTTCAAATCCTTAAGCCTTGAGTGATAGTGAATGTATCAGGAATACACCACCTCCTTGGTCAGTGATTTTTGTGATTTTTATCTTTTTGCAAATTTTTTATGAGTTTTAGTTTTTCATTTTTTTTAATTTCTTCAGAGAGATAATGATTATCCTAAGCTCATATGAATAGTTGCATCTACTTCTAGCCAGTATGGGTATAAGTACGAGCCGATAGACGGACACGTGTTACTTAAGTACGGAGCCATAGACAGTGTCATGTCCTCTAAACCACCCGCTTTGCTAAGGGAGACCAAAGTTCCCTCACTGAAGAGTAGCTACTCATTTTTAAGCCTAGTAGTCAAAGTCATTACAAAAGAAAATGTTTTTAATTTTCATATTTTTATGGAGGCTTTGAAAAAGGTTAATTTTATTTACAAAAAGTTAATCCCTCAATTTTAAAAAGATGACAAGAATTTTTACAAAAATCAGTTCACAAGCCAACTTAAACTAAGCCCAAAAAGTTTACAAAAATTTTAAAACACAAGCTATGACTAAAGTATATATACAATAATATACGGTATACCCCCCTATACTTAACGTTACTATGTCCCCATAGCATAAGTGATATGAATCCATAGCTCTGGTTAAATACAAGGTGATATAGCGAAACTGAGTCGAAGGGTCCCCCTATACTTAGGTCAAAAATGACCTAAGTATAAGAAGACAGATAGGGGGAGCATGGATAGATTCGGATCCTCCCTATACTTAGGTTGAAAATAGCCTCAGTAATCAGATGCAGAATTTTGAGCTGGGGGATCGAGGTTGTTAGGGGTAGAGCATGAATTCATACAGATGAATATGAAGGAGAGGAGGGGGTGAGGGTGATGGATTTTAATAGATGGTGAGGGGGTGAGTGGATGTACAGATATGGATGCGTGCATGAGTGTGGTGTGAGGGGAGTTGGTAGATCATCTAGTGATCTACTTCTTCTTTTTTTCAACACACGCGAGCCCTCGAACAGGGACCGCTAAAAATGCACATGATACAATTTTTTACAAGAAAATGCATGAATGAAGAGCTGACTAATATTTCTTGAATCCTTCTTCTTTTCTTTGCGGCTACTTGCACCGGAAGCTCCCAACTCCAAGGGCTCTGCCACAAAAGAAATTGGCAGATTATCACGAAATTTAATCAACAAAATGATGCAAAATAACATGATGAGAAGACCTGAAAATTTTAAAAATATTCATATAAAAAAATAATTCAATAAAATTCGATAAATAAATAAAGGCGAGCCGTGTCCCCGATAACGACGCCTTTCGATGAGCGCAAAATCTGCCTCTTTAATGATAGGGAATTGTCATAGTACAAGAGGCAGATTTTGGCCAAGTAAAGACCCACACCTTCGAATATGTGGAGATTATTTTACTTGGCAAGCAAACCAAGGTTGAACACAAGGACACAAGCCTCTTCATCTATTTATCAAAAATAATTATTTAATTCAAGAGAGAGTATCATCTCATTTTAGGTCTTCATGCAAATGCATTTTTATTTCATTTTTCAATGCAATTATATGATGTGATGGACACAGTATATGATGACGTGCAAAGGACAAGCATGCAAAAGATTGTCTATAAATATGCCCTACAAAATATGAGCACAAATGATGGTGTAATTTCAGAGTCAAATCGAGCGTGAAAATCAAGTTCAAGTATCTATTAATGGAAAGAATTTATAGAGCATGAGACACTATGTCATAAAAATTCATCAAATTTTATTGAGTGTAAAATTAGAAAATTAATAATGCCATCAGAAAGATAATGAAAAGATCATCAAAATGAAACTGAACTCGCTCAATTTGGACTTAATATGCTCAAGATATGAAACAAACAATGCAGGGGCATAAATGTAATAAAAATGCATGAGAAAATAAAGATAAATGTTGAAAATAGGACACTGGAGGGACCCATTTGCAAATACTAAAACGCAGAGGGGCCTTTCTATAAATTATCCAATTACGCTTAGGGGTGTCCTTACAATTATCCAAACAAGGAGGGGTATTCCTATAAAATACCCCAATCGCGCCCATGGGGCACGTGCCTGGAGGACCTACGTGTAATATCAGAAACATCTCAGGTCTTTCATGCAATTTACCCATCCCTCACGTGTTGCACGCCAGGGGCCAGGTTCGGTAGGCGCAGCAGCTTCGGGCCACATGGTACGCGATGGGTGCTTCGGGCACGACTTGGTCATCCGATCCTAGAGGTCCAGAGTGAGGCAACATGGCATGTTTAAGGCCATTAGATGGTCGTCGCGAGGTGGCCTTCCAACAGCGTGTGTACTTCTTCCTCCGCCAGGAAGTGGCGATGTATTTAGAGCTTCGACGTCATAGCCAGAGCTCCTCCGGGCTCCTCCGTGGCAGTAGAAGATTTGTGAACCACCATGGTCCTCTGGAGAGGATGATTATTGGTAGAAGAAGCCGCCCAGCTAGCTGAAGATGGCTCCTAACGTCGCCTCACTTGAGAGGCATTTCGAGATCGGAAAAAAAGCCCAATGTCCGATCATTGAGTACCTGCATGAGTTAGTCGCAGCCAAAGCGTGTTTTGTGAAGTACAGGTGATTGAAATGGGGGTGAGGCGAGAGCCGAATTGAGTGGAGAAGGTAGAGGCTCAAGTAGGTTCCTTCGTCGTGAGGCAGAGAAAAGGGACGAAGCGGGGGGAGGTTATGACGGAAGAAGGGGTTGAGTGGAGTGTATGGCGAGGTTGGTGGTAATGTAGTGAAGGTGGGGAGATGATCAGGTGGTGGCGGGGATCATTGTGTACAGTAGTAAAATTCAGAGAAAATGAAGAAAAACCAGAAAGGAGACATACATGGAGAATAGGAGAGAAATGGCGATCGGAGGTGGCTTGGGATTAGCTTCAGATGAAGCTCCGGTCTTCGCAATCGCCCATCTGTGGAGAGGTGCTCACAGTGGTGGAGCCGTCATGATGTGATCTGATGGTTACGAGTCAACACCTGGACATAAGTCGTCGTCGCCTCGACTTATCGCCCCTCCGATGTTACCGGATAGGCGAGGGAAGCTGGGCCTTCGCCTGTGAAATGGTGGACAAGGAATGGAGGTGATGAGGCGATTGTTTTATAGGAGGAAGAGGGGGTTACAGGTGGTGATGGCGATCTTTTGAACGGCCAATTGAAGGCCCGTAAAGCTTAGAATTGATGGAAGGAGGGCGTGTGAGGATGAGGGAGGTAACGGCTGCGCGAGACGGTTGTTAGGGAGCGGAGAGGGGTGGTGGTGGCGGAGCAAAATTGGAAAGGGGGTGGGGCGGGCGCGAGGCATAACGTCTAAGGTAGTAGGCGTTTGGAGGAGGAGGATGAAGGCTGGTCATTGGATCTGGCGATCCAACGGTCCAGGTGGAAGCGTTGATGGAGGGCGCAGATTCTATCATCAGATTGGATCGAGCAGTGGGGAATTAGCATGAGCGTGCGGTTCTGATTGAAGTGGGGCATGATCCAATGGTGAAGGAAGAAGGGGCGACATGGAGAGGGCAGAACCGTATGATGGACTAAGATCGTGCGGGCAAGGTTAGAGCGGGTGTGGGTGGTTGCAATTAAATCAGGGGAGTTGATCTGACGGTAGACCCAAGAGGGGCGATGGGTTGTTGAGATGGAGGTGACCCGGGGAGATCTAACAGCTAGAAGGTGTTTCTTCCATCAATCATCCGGATCTACGTCGTATATCAACTGATTATGGTTTCGAGGGTCATCCATTACGAAAAGACTTTCCTCTGAGTGGATATGTGGAAGTACGCTATGATGATCCAGAGAAACGTGAATGGGGGTCAGGTGGCAGAAAAGGAAGTGGCCGCTTGGCACCTCCAGAGAGCGCCAAGTTGCTGCTCTAGAAAATTCAATAAATACAAAAGTGTATTTTAGGGGCATTTTTAAGAGATAAAAACACCGATTTTGTGGGTTTTGAGATTTTTTATTCTTAATTTATTTAAAAAACCAAAACAATTATAGACAACATTATCCTAATTTTTAGGGGTTTTTAATAAAATAAAAAATAAAGAAGAAATGTTAGTAATTAAAAACAATAAATAGAGTTAGATATTTAGAGTTATTTATAGGTTAATTATACACATAATATACACAGTATAATTCAAGTTAATAGCAATGAATTATTAGTAGCTTTTATTGAATTGTCTAAGCTTGGGGACTAATACGTGGATTTTAATACGATGAATCTAAGATTCATCAGGCACAATAGGGTGCGAGGAGGGAGGTTGGCCACAGGTGTGGGGTGCCGTAGGAGGGCACTAGAGGATGAGCGATGCAGGAGGAGGCACACGGCGGTGCAACTGGGGAGAGGTCGGTTGCGGGCGTGCGCGTGAGGAGTTGTAGCTTCAGGATGATCACACAGGCACACGTGAAGGCTGGTCGGTCGCGTGTGGCGACGCGCATGGAGGTGGTTGTGACAGGCAGGTGCGCATGGGGTAGTTGCAGCTAGGCACAGTAAGGTGCGAGGAGGGAGGTTGGCCATTGTGACTAGATGGCACTGGCGGACATGCAACGTAGGAGGATGCACGCGACGAAGTATGGTGGAAGGGCCGTCCAAAAACCTTTTTTGTTTTGATTTTATTATTTTTTTCAATAACTTTTTTACAAGCAATAAAATGGGAATTAAGAGGTGGTGTTGATGATGATAGTGGTGATATGGTGTAAAATAACAACAACAACAAAAATGTTAGATTAAAAAATGAAGAGAAGGAGAAGGATAAAGAACTTACTTGGGATTTCGCCAGAGGCGGAGTAGCTATGCTGGACCCTTGTCGTCGCCTCAAGAAGGTTGGCGAAGATGGACCTTCGAAGATGAAGCATCTTCCTGCAAGAGATGGTTGCGACGACGTGGTTGAGACCACCTCGGATTCGCCTTGGATAGGTCATTGCTCGAGGAGGATGCTAGGACGCTGTCACTGACGGAAACAATCCAAGCTCGCACTTTTTTTGTTGAAACATGGAATGACGGGTCGGAATGAATGAAGGAGGAGAAGGGAATAAAATGGAGGGGGAAGTTAGAAAAGAGGTGGAGAAAGTGACTTGACTGGGAAGTTGGAGTAGATAACAAGTAAAAGGAGAAGAGAAAAATAAATAAAAAATAAAGTAAAATAGGCAGGCTACTAAAAATAATGAAGAGAAAAGAAAATAAAAGTAGAAGAAAATATAAAAATAAAATTTAAAAATGAAAAATAAATAAATAAAATTAACTAATTAATTAAAATAAAAATAACAAATGAATAAAGAATAAATAAAATAATATAATATAATAAAGTATAAAAATAATATAAAATGGGATGACACGTGGCGAGAGCCGCCACGTGTCGCACTAAGAAAAATCAAAACTAAATGTAAAAAAATAAAAAAGAAATAACAAAAGGGAACAACTCAAAAAGTGATCAAAACAAAAGTTGTTCATCTCGACGGGATCTACATCTTTCGTAAAGTACCGAAAATCAAAATAAATCATATGTATAAGTATTTTTGGGTGGTATCTTGTAGATAGAAATATCATATTTTTATCTTTTACAATTTTTTTGGCATTTTTAAATTAGACAAAAATCAAATTAAAACTAGATAAAATATGAAATAAATAATTACAACTTAATTTTTTTATTTTAATAATCAATAAAATAAAAAGATAAAATAAAGGGGTAGTTTGGTCAATAGATACAATATACAACAGGGGCCCACACCCCAAGTTTCACATACGGACTCCAATTCTTTTGAATTTGATCTTGTTTTAAAGGTAATTGAATATACGTTAATTCAAAAGTGAGTAGGGTCCATAGGAGACTGTGTGATAGAGATATTCATATTTTACGGTTCTCAGTCTCAGACAAGGGTTTGGGATTTATTGGTCAATTTTACAAGTTTGATTTTTTTGATATTTTTCCTTTATTGATGATAGTAATATATACACTATATAGTTGATTTTATTGGATTTGGAGTTAGTATAAAATAGACACAAATAAGGAAAATAAGGTGAATATATATATATATATGTGATATGTACAAGTGTATTTCAGGCATCTTATTTATGCAAATGTGAATGCTAAAACGTGAACATTAAATCTAAATGCATGAATGAGAATGATGCACAAAAAATGGAGATATGCATTTAATTACTCGGGAACAAAGCTATATTTTTTACTTTTAGAGGTATGAATCAGATATTTGTCACATGTGCCACCCTCCACTTCGCCCACCTCCGCATTCTCCTCTAACCGCACACAAATACCCACCGCAACCCCCCTTTGCCGATCATCCATCATTCTAGGGAAGGCACAACCCTAGCTCGCTCCTCCCCCTTGGTGACGGCTCCGGGCGTTGGAGCTTGAGTCGACGACGACCATTGCTCTTCAAGCGAGATCCAAAGGATTGAGGTCCTTTGCAGCAACTCATCCCGTGAGCTGCTCGAGCTCCTTCGTTGTTGTGAAGTCGAGCGAAGTATCGAGGGGCTCCAAGCTTCCCCTCCCCAGGCGCCCTCTTCCATCATCAGGTAATTCCATTCATCTTTTATTTCTCTTGTTCTTCGATCTTTGCCCAAATCCGCACAATCATCCACGTTCGTTCTCGTTCCCAAGTCGAACCCCTAATCGATCCGAAATCGTATCGAGCAACCATTCCCCTTCAGATTTCTGTGATCTCACTTCTATCTGTCACAATCTGCCATCAATCGAACCTCAATTCTCCACCATCGCCAATCAATTCTGCACTCCCCTCGCATGGTTCCATACTTGAAGGTCATCATTGATCCTCGCCCTTCGCGTTCACTAGACTCCACCTCGCCGGTCAACACCACCACCGCCGCTCGCCCTCGACCCTTGTAAAGAGCTCCTCTTCTTCGGCCCATACGCTTTCGTAAGTGGAACACAACAGCTCCACCTCGGGCAGCCTGCCACCACCTAGGCCAGTCAATCTCCACCGTCTCCTCGACTTCTGCAACTCGACCACCGCTCGCCTTTGCCATCGAGCCCCTTCGTAGGAGAGCTCACCTCCATCGCGTCATTACGCGCTTCAGAGCAGCTTTGACCGCCACCAGATCCCTCGCTCTCGCTACTTCTTATCCCTCCTCCCCTTCATGTGCGCAACTGATGAATCTCGTATTCATCATGCTAAAATCAGTCATTTAGGCTCTGTCCCCCATCATCTACCTGTAATTATTCATTAATAGAGCATTATTAGCCATCATACATGTGTAAATAATATCTGCATTCCATCATGCATAAATTGCATTTAAAATCCCCAGTGTAAATTAGCCCAAAAAGCCGCTAACTTCTCACATTTTTAGTTAATTCATCCTAACTCCAATTGACCCCAAACCACTTCCATTGTGTAGATATTACTAACCTTATTAAATAAAAAATACAAAAAAATTACTGACTCCAATAAGTGTCAAATAATCTCAAAGTCAAATTTCACACCTGACGGACTAAAACGAGCATATCTCCCTCATACAGTGTCCAATTTTGGTCTACTCACTTTTAAAGTACTCCATTTTCAAATACCTTCAAAACAAGACCAATTTCATAAAATTCGGAGCTCATATGTGAAAGTTGGGTTTTGGGCCTCTTTTGCGCATTTTAACTTCTTGCCAATTTTGACCTGAGTTTTTATGTGCATAATTAACTCTTTTAATTTTATTTCTTTTTCATTTGTGTCCTTTGATGAAATTTTTAATAGGAAATGCAAACATTCAAATCCAGATTAAAACTGAGATCAAAGAAATTGACCAAGTCCGAGTGTCCGTTGTCGGTCTGCACAAAAGTCGTGTGATTCTGACTTCTATTTTATTTTCCTAATTCCTTATCCTTTAAAAATAAAAAAAAATAGATTAATGTGTAAATAATTTTCTTCTATTTTATTGTATTTTTTCTAGATTTTTTATCCTCTCTAAAACTACCAAAAAAATTACAAAATCTCAAAAATACGGTTTTCTATACACATGGAAAGCCGCCAAAAATACCACTTCGTACAGGTGACCTCTTTTGCTCCCGGACCCTTCATGAAAGTTGTAGATCTCGACGAGACGAACAACTTTCGTGAAGAAAATTTTTCGATCCAAGGTCATCTTCTACCTCTTTTGCCCAAGATAAAATCTGAAATTTTTTTGGTGCCACGTGGCAGCTCCAGGGCGTGCCACGTGGCACCCCACTGTTACTCTCTCCCCAGCCGCACCCAGGTCACGTGCCTAGCACGTGACCCATCATCTCCCACCTCCAGCCGTTTCTGCACAACCCCCCACCCACCTCTGCATGTACGGCCATCAAAGCCGCATGCGCGGCCATCAAAGCCGCATGCACGGTCGTAACCTCCGGCCTCTCCCTCGCGCAAAACGGCCGCCATCCTCTTCCCTATAAAACTCAGCCCCCTCACGCTGCTCCAGGGATCCGCCCTTCGTCCTCCAGTGCCGGTGACAGCGGCAGCAACAAGGCGGCGTGATCCGGGGGTGCCGGCCACCCTTGTCGCCGATCTTCCTTGAAGATACGGCTGAAGCTTCGGAGTCCCCTTCGCCACCTCCTCGAAGCAATCATCGGAGAACCACCGCTTCTCCCCCTCCAGGCAAACTCGACACCCCCCCCCCCCTTCGTTTTTTTTGCTAACTCTTGCAGGAAGCATCGCCACCACCTCCGCCGCGCCTCAACCTCGCCTCCTCCATCCTGCGCCTCCGCCCAGGCATCTCGGCCACCGCTTCTCCGCCTCCACCCTGCCACGCGCCACCGCCACCGTCACGCACGGCCACCGCCACCGTCACCTCGGCCACCGCCACCGCCACGCCTCCGCCCAGCCTCCACGTGCGGAGGCGCCGCCCTGTGTGCACAGCCTCCTGCTCCGCCGCCCGCGCCTCGCGCCGTGTGTCGGCCGAGATGCGGCTCCAGCTCCTCCGCCTTCGCGCGGAGGCGCCGCCCCGACCACCCTCCGCCTTCGCGCGGAGGCTCCGCCGCGAGAGGGCCTCCGCCTTCGCGCCCTGCTCCAGCTGCCGTTGGATCGGGCGGCCGAGCCCTTGATCCAACGGCCCCTGTGCTGCCACGTGCATCCCCTCCAAGCCTCAAGGCTCGACCGCCCGAGCCTGAGGCTCTCCAACCGAGCCTTAGGTTCGGCCCCCGAGCCTCTGGCTTGGCGTCCGAGCCACAGGTTTGGCTACCGAGCCTTAGGTTCGGAGCCCGAACCTCAGGCTCGGCCACCCGAGCCTGTACCAGCGGCCCGAGCCTCCTGGGCGCACGTGCTTCGCACGTGCGCGTGGGTAAATTGCAATAAAACCCCTGGCACTTTTCGAATTTGCAGATATACCCCTGCCAAAGGGTAAATTACAAAGAGACTCCGCCGACTTTTGGAAATTGCAGATAAGTCCTCCTAGGGACCATTTTGAAAGAATAATTTTATTATAATTACATTTTAGTCCCTGGAATTTCTTTTTAGCATATCTTTGTCATACGGACTCCGATTTTAGCGTATAATATGTCGTTTCGAAGCTAATTCCGTTCTCTACAACTTAGCATCATTTGTGGACAGATTTGAGGTTGTTTATTGATAATATTTATTGAGTACATCTGTTGACATGTGTAGGCTTATTTTGACATATTTGTGCCACAATCACCTTGGATAATTAGATGATTTCTTTTGCAGGAGTTCAGTTGAGGACTTTACATTGATTAACTTCTTATGATCATTGTCGATAATTCCCACAATTTTATTATTAGGAAAGAGTTAGATCAAAGATCAGGATATTTGTCTCTTTATTTGGTTGATGAACTATTGACTTGGAGAAGACAACTTCCAGTGAATTTTTGACATAAATATCCATTGGTTTAGCTCTTTACCTGCAATTTGGATTTGATAGATCTTTCTGGGTGTTAATTTTATTCGATCTGTGATAATATTTGATGATTAATTGAAGTTGTTAATTGAGGATTTAAATCGAGCAAAATCACAAGATCCTGAGCTGAATTAGTATTCCCATTCATTTTTTGTGCATAACATTCGCATCTTCGCATTGTATATTTTTGCAAACACAGAAATTAATCAAGCATTAATTAATTATTTAATTTGATTAAAAACCAAGCAACTAAAAATCACTGTTCCCTGTGTTCGACCTTGGTAAACTTACCAAGTAAAAATATTCCACAACATTCAAAGCTTGTGGTATTTTGACGACCGAAATCCGCTTCCTATACTACAATTCCTCATTATTAAAGAGGTGGATTTCGCGCTCATCAGCAACGTGTGAGGCAGGGGTAACTTGCAGCACGACCCTCCCCAACTCCACATATTGCACATGCCACCCAAGAGCTCCCTCACATGCGAGGCACGTAAAGGGGTGGGAAATTTGTGAAGTAGTACCTGGGTCTCCAGGAATCTCAAGAAGGTCCTCCCCCAGCTAACACGTGCTTTGCACGTGATCCTTGGAAACATTGTGCTTGAGGCCCCAGCAGAACAACCAAATTAGCAAAGGAGCCCAACCTTTGGGTGGCATCAACCTCATGTGAGAGGCATGTGTGTCCCGTGGTAAATTGCAATAATAACGCCCTAGTTTTTGGTAATTGCATTTCAGTCCATTCACATATTTTTTTATCAATTTTATTTCTATATTTTGCATTCAGATCCTTATATTTGTCTCGTAATATGAATATCATTTTCGTATAAATTTTTATTTCTAAAAACTGCATATTGTAGAGCACTTGATGTTATATCTTCATAGATGTTTGATTAAAAATTTACAAGTCATGGTTTATTTAATATAAATATTTTGGTGGAAAATTGTATAATTTACCGATTGTGTGCTCTTTAATTGATATTAAATGATTTGTTGCTCCAAAAATTTCCAAAAATTCTTAGTAGGAAGATTTTAGGTTTCTATACTATGCCCAAAAATCATCTTGTTTGCACACATATCGAAGTCACAATAAAATAGTTGGTGATTTGAGTGATTGTTTTTAATTAATTCTATACTTAGTATTTTAAGGAATTAAAAATTGTTCTAGATACCTCTCATGTAGATCTATCTAGAATAATCTAATCTCTAGAAAATATTGGTGTTTGATATTTATTAAAATTAATTTTCTCGAAATCACCCAACGTTCATATTTAATTCATAGCTAATCCATTTTGCATCAAAAAATTCCAAAAAATATTGAGGAAGCTTAATTTCATCATTTTTAATCTTCCAGCCAAGTTTGAGGATTTTCGGACTTGATTTGATTGTAAATTATAATTTTATCCTTAAACAAGCTTGCATTTGCATGGCGTTTTGACTTGCATAAAAATTACAAAAAATACTTCCTTGAAAACCTAGCTTCTATATTGCCTAATAATTAATCCAAGGAGACAGTGTCCTCCCTGAGTTCGACATTGGGCTTTCCCAAGTAAATAGAAATTTGACCTCTTACATTAATCGATAAAATTAATTAACTAGCAGATTTTGATTGATCTGTTAATTGTACAACTATAATAATTCGACACTATTAACATAGGACGTTCACGGGTCTGTAAATCACGGAAGTGTGAAGATCGCATCATATGCGATCGGAGCGACTCGTCGCACTAGTTGCTCAGTGCATCAAAATTTTAAAAATTTTAAATGATAAAACTACATGATCCAATAATATTTCTTGGATCGTTTCATCAAATCACGTGTAATAATAAGGATTCCCTCTTTAAGCCTGGTTTTGATTGTAATCTCCAAAGTAAGAGACTTCCTGTCTCAAGTCTGTTTTGATTGGAGAGACGCTTGCTAGCGTGGTCATGAACCACACGCTTCTCACAATCCAAAGTATTGATCCATGCAACGAATCTCCTGATCCCGTCTTACGAGATCTAACGTCTTCTCCAAGAACGAGACACACTGAAGGAGATGGGGATCCATGAGCGGTCGAGGGTGCTGCACAATGACATGGCGATGACGATGATCTCTCTAGGGTTTCCAAGTGGTCTGGCACTTAGAGAGAGAGAGATGGTGTGAGATGAGAGAGAGGTTACGAGAGTGCGTAAATAAGATCAAGGGGTGCCTCTCCTTTTATAACATTTTAGGAGTCAGTGGATCTCAATCCATGGACAATACAAATCCAGTGATTCATAATGATGTGTGTTTCTTTTAATGGCTATGATTTTGTTTTAAAAACACAACAAATATTTATTTAAGTTAATTTAATATTATTGAATAATAATCAATATATATTAATTTAAATTAAATCAATTTAACTTTGAGAAATAGGAATTAGGCAACCTCCTTCCATAAAAGGAGTGGACGACCACCATATTCCTTATAGGAATTGTGGTCGTCCACACTCCTTACATGGAAGGTGGCTCCACCTTTCCTATTTCATGGAATCTCATATTCCATGAATATCTCCAAAATTAACAACAACATTCGTTGCAAATAATTTCACAAAATAAATCCAATTTATTTTGTGAACATTACAATCATACCATTGGAAATTTGTGAATCACATTCAAAACCCAAAATAAAATGTAAATCACATTTTCAATTAAGTATCCAATGTGAATTCAATTCACATCAACATTTAAAATGTAAATGCTACATACAAATAGCTCTCTCTTATATAGTTTAAATCATATTTATAATATATATGAATAATATGGATAGTACCATCCGCATTATTCATATCCACGATAATTAAATCACATTTAATTATATTGGATCATCATTTTCGTGCATCTAAATAATATGAATAAAATTCACATAATTCACGGTAATTAGATCACATTTAATTATCCGTTTCTCAAAGCTTGGATATAATTTAACAATAGAATTATTCTTAAACTATTTCAAGAATAATGTGCTTTCTCCGCGGATACTTGGAGATAAGGATAGGGTGATTGTACGGTCCATGTATAATGACTTGGATATTAAGATAATATCTCAAATACAGATCCCGGAGACCTCTCATATATGCTTGATTAAATCAAGACCGTAAATCTAATCTTCTCATTGAATCTGAATCATATTCAGATCACTGTCCAACATTTGGACTGAGATTATATTACTTCCCTACTGAGAGGAGTCACTAAAATCCAGACATGTTTCATCACTCCCTCGGAATAGAAGCGTCATGGTTATGCAATCGTTTATGATCACATCACCCTCATGTATTCCTAATACATGTACACCTTGCATATTGGAAGACCTACAATAAACCCGAAGGCAGAGAACAATTTATACTGTCATCTTTAGGGCTTTATTAATAAGTTTCTCATTCGGTCATTGGGAGTTTATATTGCTCATATGCTTTCCAAAAGCATATATCATACCTACAATCCTAGTCATGCTTCCAAAACAAGCTGACCATGCATGGAATTTGATCGATCTCAATACCTTATGAGCGAGCTCACGTCTTCCAATTCATAAGTGAATATGTATGATCCCTTTGAGAGATAGTATTACTCATATGCCCTTATATGCACACTGGTTCATCGATAGATAGACTATGAATAGGCCATCAATCTGTTGATCTGCCAAAAGTACGTTCTCAGACTATATTAGTACATCTATCTCTGGTCAAAGGATGCATGCCTATATCATGACACCATATGACATAGGACTTGGTTATCTCGATCTCGTTAAGTCGACTCTTTGACCTAACTAATCTGACACCTCCGAATCTCTATTCCTATGTAGAGGACCTGCATCAAGAGGTCAGTCAGATATCAGCCAAATGAGAAAGGATTGCCATCTCCTTCTCAATCTGGAGATCATCTCTTAACAATCATTTAACATTACTTGATGAGTCCTCAATATAACTCATTAGATATTCATCCAAGCACAAGCCTCTTTGATTCAACAGTTGAATCAATATATGTATGATCAACAAGATGGTCATGGTACATAAACTATAATTGTACTAAAGGACCTTATAGCGCATTCATTTACTTAGTCTCAGTCAGGGAGTGAAATAAACCAATACCTTTGTTGATAAATCAAACATTACAATAACATTTATTGTAGGAATGGTTCGCCTCGGGCTCACAAGGCTAACAAGTGGATCATATCAAAAAGTAATGTGATTGAAATAACCCCTCTTGGTCATTTTATGAAAAGGATAGCCAACTGAATGATCCCTCTTGACTTCCTAATGGGTCTGAGTTTGAGCTTGTCAAATAAAAAGGTTGAGAGGATGTTAATTGATGATCCATCGTCAATCTGAGCATGGGTGAATTTGGTGTTTCTATTTTCACACTCAACTATGAGCAACCACTTCACTCTGTGGCTCTTGGTCTTTCCCCCATCAGCAAGGAAGTGTCCATAGAAACTAGGGGTCTCTCAGTCTTGGTTCTCTCATTGTCCGGCCACTTGGGCATCGGTTTACTCCTCACAAATCTTTTGAGATCAGGAAATTATTCTATGGCCTTTATTAACGTAAGTTCCAGAATCAGTTTCTTAGTAATCGCTTCCTGACGAGTCGCTGAATACGTTGTTTAATTCGTGTTCGTTGTAGCACGTGTACTTAGCGATTCGGTCAGAACCGAGAGAAGATCTCCGTGAAGAGTGTCTCAGCTTTAGTTTATATCCCGGGCAAGTCCGGGGTCGAACTCAGGGAGGCAAAGGAACAACTTGGGTTTAATTTGCAAATTTAAGATCTAGATTTCCAAACGGTATTTTTTTATATTTTTTTAATGCAAAAAGAAATATCAATGCAAGATGCGGTTGAATTAAAACACTACGAAAGCATACAACTTAGCCAAATTAATATTAATGAGAAATTAATCCAATTTAGCCAAATTATATTTTTCCTAGAATACTAATCCAGAGATGAAAACAAAACACATTTTTTTGGAATTTTAGGACTTAAAATGCAACGATGAAAAATGCACACTTTTAAGGGTCTTTTTACAATTTATCACACAAACAGAAAGCAAAAATTATGAAAAAATTATTGGAATGAAAACATGGTGCAAGGAAGCTACAATAATATTTTTGAAATTTTTTGACAAAATATGAATTTTTTATGAATTTTTTAGTGAAAACAGAGTGATAGAGAGTAAATAATTTCTAATAAATCCACATTATAAATTTAATCAGAGTGCGAATTATCCCAAAAAAGATATTTTCATGAGCAATCCAGTAGAGGTGAAATTTCACAAAAAGGATATACGTGGATTTAATTAAAAATCAAATACTAAAATCACTCTACAATTTATTTAAGGCACAAAACAACTCCATTTTGGATGAAATTTGGATAGTAATTACATCGCATATCAAGGCATCACATATAATTTTTGTGGAATTTTAGGAGCAACTATGTGTGAGATATTAATTTAATGGCATAGAATGGGTAAACTATGCAAAATTTCAATTAAACAATTTTAATTAATTACCCATTACTCACAAAAATACCAACAAATAGTCAACTTGTAGACAATTAGTTTCTCATCACAAAGGCATTTTTCATTGAACAAAATGATGCAAAAACGAGGTCCAAATTAAAGTACGAATACAGGGGTCTTTGTGCAAAACAGAAATTAAAAAAATACTAAGCAACTTATGTACAGGGACGGAATTGCAATTACAGAAACATGAGAAATAAAGTATGCAATTTTTACAAATAAAATAAAAAAAATGGAAGAGGACCTTCTTCTTCGTACAGGCGTTGGGGATGAAGAACCCAACTTGGACGGGGTCGGCGGCGGCGGTGCGGGCACGCGCAGCCGCGCGAAGGGCAGCGCGCACCGCGCTTAGGAGGCTGGAGGTGGAGGGCCGGCGGAGGGGGCCACGGAGAGGCGGAGGAGGGAGCGGGCCCAGCCGTAAGGAGGCGGGAGTCGGTGGAGGGCTGAAGCTCCTCGGCGGCCGGCGCGGGTGGAGAAATCGACGCCGCGGCAGGCCGCGCGGCCTGGGAAGAGGCGGCGAGAGGGGCGGCGCGGGGGCGCCGATTGGGGCGGCGATGGCAACCACCTGGAGGGGGAGGGGGTGGCGGCTGCTGCCTCCTTCCTCTTCCGTTTTTTTTTTATTTTTTTTAATTTTTTTTGAATTCTTTTTACTGCTGTAAATAAAAAGAGACTTTTTTTTGTTTTAATTATTTTATAATTTTTTTTAAATTTTCTTCAGACAGGGGTTGAACATGATAAAAAAAAAGGAAAATGGGTAGATGGATTTGTAGATGCTACGATGATGATGGATGATGGAGGTAATGATGAAAATGATATGATGGTGGTGAAATGCAAAAGATAAAAAAAATGTGGTGGGGAAGGTGGTGGTGGAAATGATAAGAGATGAGATGATGGTTGTGGTGGTAATATAAAAAAAACTACGGAGATGATGAGACAACAATGGAACAAACTATTAAATAAAATAAAATAACAAGAAAAATAAAAGGAGATATCCTTACCTGATCTTCGCCGGATTAGCGGAGCAGCTACGCTGAACTCCTGTCGTCGCCTCGATCCGATTGGCGAAATAAAATCGGAGAAGCTTAGCGAGCTCGACGGGGAACTCGTGACGCGAAGCGGAGCTCCGCGGATCTCACCTGAAGGAGGTCGTCGCTTGAGGACGATGCTTCGCCGCTGTCACCAATAAAACACTCCAAGCTCTCTCCTTATTCTATAAGAATGGTGGATGGGAAAAAATGTGGATGTGGAGATGATTATAAAGAGATGAATAATGGGAGTTAGAGAGGTGGTGGTGTTGAATGAGAAGTTAGATTATTGGTGGAGTTGAATGGGAGGTTATAT
Source organism: Ottelia alismoides (assembly GCA_037367405.1). NCBI lineage: Eukaryota > Viridiplantae > Streptophyta > Magnoliopsida > Alismatales > Hydrocharitaceae > Ottelia > Ottelia alismoides. Next base: position 1,652,765 of record JAZKJV010001537.1, on the reverse strand, counting down.
GAAGAATATGGAGTGGAATGGAGGTTGAAAGAAGACTTGGAGGTTAATGGAGAAAGGGAAGTTATTGTAGTGAATGTTATTAAATAAATAAAAAATGAAATGAAATAAAGTAGGCTACTAAAAAGAGAAAATAAAATAAAGAGAAGAAAAAGAGTGGGGAATTTACAAAAAGAAGATATACAACATGTACAATTTTTTTGCTTGCTTTTCTTTTTATATTTTTTTCTTTTTAATAGTAGCTATGTACAATAAAAAAATACAATAAAATAGTACAATCAAAATACAAGACCACAATGATTTTTTTGGATTTTTAGTAATTAAGAAAGATAAAATAAAAAATGAAGAAAGAAAGAATATATACATAATATACAATGTACATCTAGGTCCCAAAACCCAACTTTTGCAAACGAGCTCCGATTTTAATGAAACCACTTCCGTTGGATAGATAATTTTCTAACTTGAACTTTAAAAGTGAGTTTGGTGAATTTGGAGTTCATACGGAGCGGGAATTTAGCTTGGAAGTTGGTCTTTACGGCTTTTTCCCATTGGGATCTAGGAGCATTTATTTGAGATATAATTTGTTTTGTATTTTTGTATTTTTATGTACATTATTATGAACAAGTTAGAGAAAGAATTAGCCAAAAAGGAGTTGAAATGAAATTATTAAAAATATATGAAGTTTTGGATTATTTACAAGTATAAAACTCCTTTATTTTTGCGGCTTTTTATGTGTAATTTGATTTTGTACAATCTAATATATAATAATTAGTGTGTTTTATTTACAAGAGTTATTTTGTTAATTTATTGATTTTATGGACATTTATTTGGAATTTTACTCGGGGATTTTGCTAAGATCAAGATATTGAGATGATGAATCGTGGATTCATCACTTCCCTAAGGGCAGGATCCAAATTTTTTAAATCTTTTTCATTTTCAGCTTTTATAATATTATCTGATTTTTCTTTTTTCGTCTTTTTAAGATTTTCATTTTTTTATCTTTTTTATAGGTGAAATAGGAATAGGAAAATGTTCAAACTCTAGATCGAGGACAAGTGGTTAATAGAAGAGGGAAGTAGAAGGAACTCCAACTATATAGAATGCGTGGGTTTCCTAGTATCCTCTAGATTTTAAACATTAAATACGCTCATTTCAGTCTCCAGTTTCATACCCCGACCTGGCATCAAATGAAATAGTTTTTCACATTTCTCAATTTATCCTCAATTAATTCATATATCTTAAAAATTCTAGAAATGTCATCCTCCAAAAAGTTATCAAGACAAATCATCGGAGAAGTATGCTTAGTTGGAGGATATTGTTGAGAACATGGAGTCTCATACTCAACACATCTTGACTCTGGTTGTAATGACGGGTCGAGTATGGACCGATTGTATGGCCGATATTGGTCGGAGTCTCATATGGTGGAGTTAATAGATAGGGGGCTAATAGATCGAGCTCATGAGTCCAATCCACTATATATGTAGGCTCTCCAAATGTGTGGTACGAGGGTTGGTCAATGTGAGCTCGATCACTAAGGTCAATCAAGTCCATAAGATCATAAGGGATAGGAATTTTCATTCGGTTTGTTCGTTCCACCCTATTATACCCTAAGGTCAAGTCAGGATGTGTATATATAAATCAGTGACATGTACCATCATTCAGATGAGGAGAGAAAGAAGTTGGTGGGGGTAAATAAAGCAATGGCTTGTCCTTCGAATGGTTCCTTGATTTCAGCAAGCACGTGAGAATATGGTGATCCATCCCAGAATAGAAGTGGATCGGGAGTGTAAGAATGTGGGGTAGGTGAGAAGTGTGAAGAAGTAGAGACGTCGGTCAGAGGTCTGACTTCATATTCCGGGTAGGGTGGAAACAACCACATGTGAGAGTCACATGGGATGGTGAAGGATATATGGAAGATGAAGAAGATGAATATTATCAGTATATGGTCAAGGGGAAGTGACCCATAGGGTCTGGATACGAGGACCAATATCCCGCCATCTTCGAAAAAAGTGAATGAAACGAAAGAGGATCAAGGTGGAAAATGTGCAAGTGCACAGAATAACACACATACACATAGATCAAATAAATGCAAGAGCAAACCCCAGTTTCACCATCTTAGCAAGATGATAGTCACAAAGATCCTACCTTTATATTTTCAATTTTAGTTATGTGACAAAATAATCTTTATTATACAAACACACAAGGTGAGTCGCATGATGCCCAGCATACGCACCATTATCCCAATCAAAGAGACGATCTGTCTGAGATCCAGGGTTATATTACATCCATAAGGAATACAGTGAGAATATGTACACTGAAACATCTCTCTAAGGTCGAAGGCAGGCACTTGCAGCTCCCGCGCTTGCAAAATTCATACCTGGTGACTTAGGGTGCAAGTCCAGGGATTTTAGCTCTAAGCTTAGTGTGTAGGTCCTCACCCACTCTGTCTGGAGGTATGTACATATATACAAGGATGTAGTTGCTCTCCAAAAAAATAAATGTTAAATTTAGATAGTTTTTTGGTCAATTTTAATTAGTAGTCCTGATTTTAAGTTACATTATTACTAGATTAAGTCCACCGAAGAAGATATGCCTAACGGTCAGTCCTAATTTTCTTTAATCCCAAGTTATTAAAATCGAGGGGGGAGGAAGTCGAGAAAAAGTGATGCAATCAAGTAAATCAATGATGTTGGGAAAAATGAACAAGTTGTTTATTCCATAAGCCCTAGGCTCTCTTATATAGGAGAGTAGCCTATGGGTAAATTACATAAAGCATACAACTGAAAATAAAATTAACGAAGGGATACAGGCACTACTCTATATGCGTCAACACTCTCCCTCAAGATGGAGCATAGATATCAATCATGCTCAACTTGGACGCACACTTCTGGAATGGGCCTCGAAGTAATGCCTTGGTAAATATATCAGCAGTTTGATTCTCTGAGGTGACATGGGATGTAGCAATGAACCCCTTCTGAATCATATCACGTATGTAGTGAAAGTCAACCTCAATATGATTGGTCCTCTCATGGAAGGCTGGGTTGTTTGCAATGAACAAGGATGCCTGATTATTACATTACAACTTCATAGGAAGTGGTATATCAAGACATAGATCTGTAAGTAGAGCTTTCACCCACATCATTTCTGTGTTGGCCTGGGCCATAGCCCTGTATTCAGATTCAGTACTGGATCTAGCTACCACTGTCTGTTTCTTGCTCCTCCACGAGACTAGAGCATCTCCAACATAGACTGCAAATCCTGAGGTGGACTTTCTGTCCTTGGGGCATCCTGCATAGTCTGCATCAGCACACGCTGTGAGAGAGATCTCCTTTCCCTTCTTAAATAGCAAGCCTGCACCTGGAGATGATTTTAGATATCTCAGAATCATGTGTATTGCATCCATATAGACCTGACGTGGTTGCTCCATGAACTGGCTCACGCGACTCACTGCAAATGATATATCAGGTCTAGTGATCGTGACATACAGCAGTTTGCCTACCAGTTCTCTATACCTTCTTCTGTCCACCTCCTCTGTGTCATCATCATAAGGCTTCATGCTGGGATCCATTGGTGTCATAGCAGGCCGACACCTAGGCATACATGTTTCACTCAATAGATCTGTAACATATTTCCTCTGCGACATTACTAATCCATATGGATTTCTAGCAAACTCCAGCCCCAGAAAATATCTAAGGACTCCCAAGTCCTTGGTGACAAATTCGGTTCCCAGTTTTTCTTTCGCCTGCTTTATACCCTGCTCATCATCTCCTGTAATCAAGATGTCATCAACATAAACCATGATTACAATGATACCTCTAGCAGTCTTCTGTACAAACAAGGAATGATCAGCATGAGCATTTGTATCCTTGTTTCTCGAAGAGATCTGAGAGCTTCTGAAACCATGCTCTGGGGCTCTGCTTAAGGCCATAGATAGCCTTATGTAACCTGCATACCTTGGAACACTCCCCCTCAACAGCAAAACCAGGTGGTTGTTGCATATAAACTTCTTCCTGCAAATCTCCATATAGGAATGCATTCTTCACGTCCAGCTGATGAGCGGCCAGTCTCTAGCGACTGCAACTGACAACAAGATCCGTAGAGTGGAATGACGTGCCACAGACGAGAATGTGTCTAGGTAATCCACCTCGTATGTCTGTGTAAAGCCACGTGCAACAAGACGCGCCTTGTACCTGTCAATGGAGCCATCTGCATTATGCTTCACTGTAAACACCCACTTGCAGCTCACCGGGTTCACATCTGGAGGTATAGGAACCAAACTCCAAGTTCCTCTGGACTGAAGTGCCGCCATTTGTTCCTCCATTGCTAGCCGCCATCTACTATCCTGCAGAGCATCTTGATGATTTCGTGGAATATCTACAGCTGACAGTGCCACAACAAATGACCTAAAATCTCCAGATAGCCTGTCAAAAGACACGGATGTTGATAATGGATATGTAACACAGCTCCTCTTCGACTTGCGTAGTGCAATGGGAACATCTAAATCAGTTGTAGTCTCATCTGGCCCCTGCAACATATCCTGCTCAGAAATGTCGTCAGATCCACCAACAGTAATATTTTCATTACATACCATAGGCGAGCTAGTAGACGAGTCATGACCATGAGCGGGAGGAGGCCTGCGGGTATAATGGAACGGTAGCGGTGAGATAGGTGGTGGTGGTGGCGGTGGTGGTGGTGACGGCATCTGAGGTGGTGGTGCTGGTGACGGCATCTGAGGTGGTGGTGTCATGTATATGGCATCAGTGAATAGAGGTGATAGCAGCTTGTCTCCTGAGGCTGAAAAATACATAACAGATTCAAAAAATGTAACATATGCACTGATCATATACCGCCGACGCAGAGGATCAAAGCACTTCTACCCCTTTTGAGTTCTGGAGTACCCAACGAAAACACATTTGACAGCCCTAGGAGAGAGCTTGTCAGTACCAGGCGACAACTGATGGACAAATGCAACCGACCCAAACACACGAGGAGTAAGAGTAAACAGATCCTTGCCAAGATGAATGAGGGAAAACGGAATCTGTTCATTCAAGACAGAAGAAGGCATACGATTGATTAGGTAACATGTAGTGAGAACTGCATCACCCCAGTAGGAGTAGGGAACATGACTCTGTATAAGGAGCGATCTTGTGACATCAAGAAGGTGACGGTGTTTCCTTTCAGCAATTCCGTTCTGTTGAGATGTATGAGCACAAGATGTTTGGTGAACAATCCCTTTTATAGAGTAATAATTAGCAAGAACATTGGTGTACAATTCTAAAGCATTACTACTTCTCACAAACTTCACAGATGTGGAGAAAACATTTTGTATTTCATTCAGAAAATGGATAATGATATTTCCTGCTTCAGATTTATTTTTCATCAGAAACACCCATGACACTCTAGAAAAATCATCCACAAATACTATATAAAATATGTCTCCCTGATGATCAGGTACATGACTCGGACCCCAGACATCAATATGAAATAACTCGAACTTGGAGATACTACTCCGACCTGGACGACTGGGAAAGGACGACCTGTGATGCTTTCCCAACTGACACGCCTCACAATGAATAGGTATGTGAGGAAGACCATAAGGTAACACTTGACGTAACTTCTGAAGCGGTAAATGACCAAAGCGCAGATGCCACTATAAAGTATATACTTGTCCAGAAGGAGAGGATGAGGTTCCAGCAAATGGGGTCTGATTCAGGCGGTAGAGGCCTCCTTGCTCATAGCCACGACCAATCACGTTGCACGTATGGATGTCCTGAAAAATCAAAGAAGATGGATCAAAAATTACCCGACAATGTAGATCCTTCATAATCTGACTAATTGACAACAAATTCATTGAAAAATCAGGTGCATGTAGCACATTCTTAAGTTGCATAGAAGATGTCAATCTAATCTCCCCCTGACCAGTGATGGGGGAATGTGTACCATTGGCAATTACTAATGTCCGTCCTGGAGGGATCTGAGTGTATCCTGTAAGTAGACTCTGGTCGCCACATAGGTGATGTGTAGCGCCCGAGTCCATAATCCATGGTAATGTATCTGATCTACTACTGTTGAGTGCGAGTATACTACCTGAAGCACTGGTAGACGCAGACTTGAAGGATATGGTTAGATCCTCAAGCGCATCACGGAAGCGTGAGCGTCGTATCGAATACGACGAGGAGAGACTAGTCGCACTAGTAGCTCGATGCAGCGGAATTTAAAAAAAATCATGCAACGAAACCATATGATCCAAGAACACTTCTCGGATCGTTTCGTCTAAACCACAAACAAATAATAAGATTACTTCTTGAAGCGTGGTTGCGATCGAGTCTCTAAACGAAGAGACCTCCTGTCTCAAGTCCGATCCGGCGGAGGAGACGCTTGCGAGCGCGGGGATGAACTGCGTGCTTCTCGCAATCCATGTTGATGATCCAAGCGGCGGATCTCCTGATCTCGACACACGAGATCCGTCATTTTCTTCACGAGCGAGGTGCACCGAAGGAGACAGAGATCCATGAGCAGACGATCGGGCAGCATAACTATGATGTTGCGGCGATGGAGAACCTCTCCATGGCATCCATAGTGGACGGCCATGAGAGGGAGAGATAGGGCTGACATCTAGAGAGAAAGAGAGAGAGATGCCTCTCAAGCATTATGTGTAAAATAGAGAGCATGGTATGCCTCTCTATTTATAGGATTTTAGGATCCATGGATCTCAATCCATAGGACAACACAAATCCAGAGGCTCTCATTGATTGTGTTTCTTTTAATGGCTAAGGTTTGTGTTGGTAAAATCAACAACAATCAATTTAATTTAAATTAAATATATGTTGATAAATCAACACAATTTAATCATAAAATCAAATCATCAATACATGGAGATAATGAAAGGAGAGAAAGCCTCCTTCCACGTGGAGAGCGGGGACGGCCACCTTTTCCTAATGGAAGTGGTGGCCGTCCACCCTCCTCCATTAGGAAGGTGGCTATTTCATCTTTTATGAAATCTCCATTATTTGCAACAACTTTTGTTGCAAATTATTCTACAAAATTAATTCACAATTATTTTGCAGACATTGCAATCTTGCCATTGAAAAATTTGTGAATCATATTCACAACCCAAAACAAAATGTAAATTACATTTTCAATTCAATGTCCAATGTGAACCCAATTCACATTAACATTTAATTAACAAATGTAAATTACAAATAGCTTTCTCTTATATATTATAAATCACATTTATAATATATATGACTAATATAGATATTGCTACCCCATTATTCATATCCATGATAATTAAATCATATTTAATCATCTTGGATCTCTATTCTCTTGTTCTCAAATAACATGAATCATATTCACATTATTTACATCTTTGATAATGAAATCATATTTAATTATCTAAGACAACTCTCTATATAATATGAATCGAATTCATATTAATCATGATAATTAAATCACATTTAATTATCCATTTTCTCAATGCTCGAATACATATATCAACAATAGAATTATCCATGAACTCTTTCAAGGATAATGCGCTTTCTCTGCAGATACTTGGAGATAAGGATAGGGCGATTGTATTGTTCCACGTATAGTGACATGGATATTGAGATCACATCTCAAATCCAGATCTCGGGCCTCCCATAGATGCTTGATTAAATCAAGATCGCAAATCTAATCTTCTCATTGAATCTGAATCACATTCAGATCAATGTCCAACATTTGGACTAAGATCAGATTACTTCTCTATTGAGAGGAGTCACTAAAATCCAGACCCATTTCATCACTCCCTAGGAATGGAAGCGTCATGATTATACAATCGTTTATGATCACATCACCCTCAGGTATTCTTAATACATGTACATCCTGCATACTGGAAGACTCAGATTAAACCCGAAGTATTGGATCAACTATACACTGTCTACTTCAGGGTTTTATCAGTAAGTTTCTCATTCGATTATTGGAAGTCGGTATCGATCATATACTTTCCAAAAGCATATATCATACCTAGGTCTTGATCATATACTTTCCAAAAGTATATATCAAACCTACAAATTCAGTCAAGCTTCCAAAGCGTGACGACCATGCGCATGGAATTTGATTCTTCCCAATATCTCATGAGTGAGCTCATGTCTTCCGGTTCAGTAACTGAACCTGTATGATCCCTTTGAGAGATCGTATTACTCATATGCCCTTATATGCACACCAGCGCGCCGGTGTATAGACCTTGATTAGGTCATCAACCTATTGGTCTGCCAAATGTACATACTTAGACATATAGTAACACATCTGTCTCCGGTCAGAGGATGTGTGCCTATATCATGACAGCATACGATATAGGACTTTGGTTATCTCGATCTCGTTAAGTCAACTCTTTGATCTAACTAATCTGGCACCTCCGAATCTCTATTCCTATGCGGAGGACCTGCATCAAGAGGTCGGTCAGATATCAGCCTAACTGAGATAGGATTGCCATCTCCTACTCTGGCTGGAGATCATCTCTTAATAATCATTTGACGGTGCTTGACGAGTCCTCAATCTAACTCATTAGATATACATCTAAGCACCAGCCTCTATGATTCAATAATTGAATCAACAGTTGTATGATCATTAAGATGGCCATGGTACATAACCCTAATTGTACTAAGGGACCTATTATGCAAATTATGTATTCTTTATTTCAGACTAAGGAGTGAATTGCAATAACATTTATTGCATAATGGCTCGCCGTGGGCTCGCATGTCCAACAATCTCCCACTAGCCCAAAGAGCCATTAATGGGCTAATCATTTAAACCCACACTCATGTGACAATCATAGGCTATTTAGAAAATAGCTAGGTAAGCTGATCAGTCACTCTGTTCCCAAGAGACTACGCCAAGTCCTTTTACGGCACTTGCATATCTCCTATTAACAGTGCTCGCATCCAATGCGAATATTGCATCTTATGCAACCAATACTCAATTTTATCGGTTATAGTGTCCTTGACACTACTTCTTATTAATTATCATAACCAGTATTCCCATAATCCTTATTAGAATACCTTTATTTCTGGAGATCTCTATCTCCTAAGGTATCTACAGTTAAGATCCTTATAGATCACTATCTACAAGGTTTTAAACTTTTGAAGATAAGACTTTGAGATCACTATCTCTATGTTTCATCATCTTTGAAGATATTGTTATTACTGCAACCAAGTGTTTTATCTCCAGAGTAGGATTAGTAACAATTTACTACTCCCACTGCATGGCAGACATATGGCTTTGGTACACATCTAGCATACACTTCAACTTCTCGTAACTGATGCACAAGTGCAAGCAGTTCTAGCATTCACTTCCTCAACTCTTTGAGGTGCTATCCCTTTAGACAGGTCACCACCACATCTTAAGGGAAGGAAGCCTTTCTTGGAATTTTCCAGAAAATAGAATAAGTCCAAGGTGTACTACTAACGTGACGATCCCAATACCCTCTTCTCTTTGCTTCTGAACAACTTCAGAACTAAGATCTAAAAGGTATCCTTGAGATCGTATCTCAAGGTATGGAACAACCAAATTATAAAACACTTATTATTTATTCTTATATCATTTTAAATGATTAGAATAATATCTACATTTAGCACGATGAACACAATGGCACTCCCACTAAGCTTCACATGGTTCATCAAGATTTTATCTGAAATCACAACATTTATAATTTCATCAAATCTTATGTTCCAACTACAAGAAACTTATTGGAGTCCAAAGATGGAGTTCTTCAGCTAGCACATCTTGCTTTCCTCAATCTTGAAGCCTTAGGGATACTTCATATGAATATCCTCAGAGAGGTATTCATAGAGGAATGCAATCTTGACTCACATCATGAAGAAGTCATAGTCAAGTTGTGTAGCTACAGTTAGCAATATTCTGATGGGTTAAAGCAAGGTCACTGAAGAGCAAGTCTCATCACGAGCGATGTCTTCTCTTCGGTGTGTAGCTCATGACTACGAACCGTGCTCATCAGGTTCCCTCTTTCTCTTGAAGATCCATTTACACCTTAATGGGTCGGACCCATATAGGTGGATCCTCGAGGGTCCATATACAACACTTGTATATGAAGTCTACATTAGACTTTTATTGCTAACATCCATCTTTCCATGTCATGATCCTCTGGAGCTTCATCACATGAAGTCTGATCATTTTCACATGGAATACATCCTCAAACTCATTTGAAGAGGTATTAGTGTTTCATCTTTAATTGTCCTTTTAGTTTCCAATTTCAGGAGCCTCATTGTCTTCTCAAGATTAAATGAGTTCCTTCACTTCATTTTATCTCGATTCTTAAGAGAGTCATCATCTAAGAATCACATTCTCAGAGATGAGATCCTTTAAGAATCTCAAGGTCATAAAGTAAATATACAATACCATCCTTTATTTTCCTGATGAAGTAGCACTCTCTAGTGCTAGAGTCCAGCTTACATGCATGGAAGCTTATTAAATATATAATGTAGTCTCTACTACATATATACCTTGGAAACTAAGATATAATTATGCTAAGATAAATCATTGATCAAATCATGTCATACATGATCAATTGTATCTCCCTACAACTCTATTGAGCTAAGGTTCATCAGGAGGATTGAGAAAGGAATGATATTTACATCTCCATAAGGTATTCCTTGAATTCATCTAATAGGTACAAGCTACCTTAGTTCATCTTCCTTCGAACTTTGGTCCTAAACCAAAATTGTGAAATCTTTGAACATTTCAAAGTTTTCTAAGTAAAGACAAGAAATCTCATATCACAAATAATCACTAATAGATATCACATATCCATAATGTTTATTCTGATGTAGATGATTCACCTACATCAATATGTATGAGATCTTGAATACATTAACATCTTACACCTTTCCCAAAGAAGGGTGTATTGGACATTTTTACTTTGAATACAATATTCACAAGTATGTGAGATTTGAATCTTTAGACAATCTAAAGTTTCATGTCTTAGTAGTCCATTGATTTCATCAACAGACATATGTCCAAAATTTGATGCCAGATCATTGTCAAATGATCTTTATCCTCCTATTGATCTTTAAAGGTTTAATTTTCAGTATTAGAAATCTTAATGAACCATTCATTAATTTTCTAATTTAATAGAGTCCACTAGATTTTAGATTACTATCTGAAATATCTCCATCATAACTCTTTATGATAGATTTATTACTGAATTCATGTTTATATCCAACAATTAGAAATAAACAATGAGTGTATTCTAATATCTAGGACATAGAGACATTCTCTAAGACTAAGGGCTCCCGCTGAAAATATGAAGTCTATTGATCTCATGGACTTTGTTGCAATAATTGCATCACTTTCAACATGGATGACCAATAAACCTTAAGATCAAATTTCTAATATTCTAATACATATGCAACAAATTGCAAGTGTCATTAGAATATTGAGATACAATTATTAGACTTTACCTTATCAAATAAGTAAGTCAATTTCAATGATTATATCTAGGTTATTCTGATGTGTTATCTGATTCCTTCTCTAAGGATTCTAGATAGATTTGATAGTTATACTATCAACACATCAACTTATTGCAGTATTGGCATTCATCCAACTCTTTGGATGTCATATGGAAGCCACAGAAGTACAGTCAACTCTTTGACTATACCTGTTACTTGGGTCCAACCCATGCTTCCACTGCGCTCCCTTTGTCTATAAGCAACTATTGCTCAAGACCAAGGATCTCTTATGTTAAAATCAAAAATTTCAATATAAGAGTATTTCAACATTTATACAAGCTTGATTTAAGTTCATACAATATGAATATTATGAAGCTTCATGAATGACTAGAGTATAGATAGTAGAATGATGACACTCATCATCTACATCCATCTAAACTCTTAAAACATAGGTTCAGGTAGGTACTCAAACAATTTGAATACATCATCTCTTATAGAACTACCTTTCTACATGATGAAGAGAACCATGTCATTCATGATTAAATGTCAAGAGCACATATGTATGCTAGAATATCTTTATTGATTATATGAATTATTTGACAATTGCGATCATCATCGTCATGTCACTTCCAAGGTACATTCGATGAGATCAAGACTTATAGAGACATACAAACCCTAGGGTTTTAGTCTCATTGTCTATTTAATTATCATTCCTCGTTATTATGAGGAAACTTGCACATTGCAACCACATACATTATGTGTCCAATTGCAAGCATAATATCTGGATCAAGGGTCCAATCCATAATATTTTACTGGTTATTATTGAGTATAGAATTGAGTGGGTTTAATGAAGGATTATCTGAAATAAGAAATTTGCATGAGTGTATATATTTATATATATATACATATTATACTTTGATTTAGGAATTTTATATCAAAGTTGTCTTGCCTTGTCAAAGACACTGAAAGTTCATTCCCTTAATCACTTTCAATGTAAGAGATATACTTACCATTATATCTCAGCAAGATCTGGGATCTCCTCTTTATCTTTGTTACATCCCAATAATATGAGAAACTGCAACTCCAATGAAGAGAAGCGGGAACACATTCCGCCTTGCAAGTCCAACTTGCATTTCCCAATTCGGTCTTTAATGCCCCGGCCCACCACCCCTAAGGTGATGTTGACCAGTCATCAATTGAACCAACCGTCAACAGGAATAGAACTCGCTATGCGCAATCCAATATCGTCCCAATAATATGAGGATCCGATATTGGGGTCACTACGCATACGGCCTTACTCTTTCGAGAAGCAAAGAGTCAGATTCAGATGTGCTTGTATATAGGAGATGTCACTTCATACAGGCGTCTCCTATATACAATCCCTGGCGACGGAAACCCTTCGCCTTGACGGGAGACCATGGATGTCACTTATGTGATCCTCCACCTCTTATTCAAATTTAATTAATTACTATAAATCACATTCATATAATTAATTCTTTCAAGGGAATTATTAACTCTAATCAAATTAGAGTATAATTGGACATAATCAATTCAATCATATTAAATTAATTATCAATCCAATTCAATCAATCAAACTCGATTTTTATGCTTGAATATATACAGTATTATTATCAAAGTACGCATTAATTCGTATTTTAATAATTAGAAAAATACAACTTAATCCCTTGGACATTATCCCGGCCCTACCCGCTGTCATGGCCAGTACCGGCGGGAGTGGGACGGACTGCATACGTTGCAACCCGCTACCCCAGCGATCCCCGACTAGACACCATATCCGCCTCAGGAAAGGATAATGCCAAATTGATTAATTTGTACTTGAGATGATCATCGGTTCTTCAACCGAAATTATACCATATAATAATCAAAACAATTTTGATTATAAGGAAATTTGCTAGACAAATTCCCAATCCTATTCAAGCAAGGAGTTTGTTGATCGTGTTTCCAATTATGATCTAGATCAAATCTAATCAATTAATTGGTTGAGGCCAAGTCAATTAAGGAAATAATCATCTTCCAATATTTCTCAAATATTTTTCATAATTATTTCTCGAAATTAACAATTAATTTCATTAATTGACAATCACATGGTTCTTGATTAGGAAAGTAATTTCAGCAGTGACTCCTACTTACTAAAATTAGCATATCTCAATCAATTTAAATCCAAATTAAGCAAAGTAAGTTTTCATAGTTTGCTAACTTTATTTACAACAGAACTTATGTGATTTTCACGCATTTAGAGGCATCTCTAAACAGTAATTAACTCCTTAATTACGTTAAGATTCGCAGTTCCCGTAACAGTGAATACATGTTCATTAAAACAACCATATCTAGAGCAAACGAAATCCGATTTACGCAAACTCAGATCCTATGGTTTCCTTATTTAATGGGGAACAAAATCCAAGTAATAAATTCGTGTTTAAACAATTTAAACAGTGCCGAATTTATTTACTAAACAGATCTGCGAAATCAAACGCGAAGAAAAACTTTCGCGACCTTAACGAACCCAAGTCGTCTTTAGTTAGCGAATCATATTCGAAACCATCGACCTAAGGCTCTGATACCACTTGAAGGATATGGTTAGATCCTCAAGCGCATCACGGAAGCGTGAGCATCGTATCGAATACGACGAGGAGCGACTAGTCGCACTAGTAGCTCGATGCAACGGAATTTTAAAAAAAAATCATGCGACGAAACCATATGATCCAAGAACACTTCTCGGATCATTTCGTCTAAACCACAAACAAATAATAATATTACCTCTTGAAGCGTGGTTGCAATCGAGTCTCTAAACGAAGAGACCTCCTGTCTCAAGTCCGATCCAGCGGAGGAGACGCTTGCGAGCGCGGGGATGAACTACGTGCTTCTCGCAATCCATGTTGATGATCCAAGCGGCGGATCTCCTGATCTTGACACACGAGATCCGTCATTTTCTTCACGAGCGAGGTGCACCGAAGGAGACGGAGATCCACGAGCAGACGATCAGGCATCATAACGACGATGCTGCGTCGATGGAGAACCTCTCCATGGCATCCATAGTGGACGGCCATGAGAGGGAGAGATAGGGCTGACGTCTAAAGAGAAAGAGAGAGAGATGCCTCTCAAGCATTATGTGTAAAATAGAGAGCATGGTATGCCTCTCTATTTATAGGGTTTTAGGATCCATGGATCTCAATCCATGGGACAACACAAATCCAATGGCTCTCATTGATTGTGTTTCTTTTAATGGCTAAGGTTTGTGTTGGTAAAACCAACAACAATCAATTTAATTTAAATTAAATATATGTTGATAAATCAACACAATTTAATCATAAAATCAAATCATCAATACATGGAGATAATGAAAGGAGAGAAAGCCTCCTTCCATGTGGAGAGCGGGGACGGCCACCTTTTCCTAATGGAAGTGGTGGCCGTCCACCCTCCTCCATTAGGAAGGTGGCCATTTCATCTTTTATGTAATCTCCATTATTGGCAACAACTTTTGTTGCAAATTATTCTACAAAATTAATTCACAATTATTTTGCAGACATTGCAATCTTGCCACTGAAAAATTTGTGAATCATATTCACAACCCAAAACAAAATGTAAATTACATTTTCAATTCAATGTCCAATGTGAACCCAATTCACATTAACATTTAATTAACAAATGTAAATTACAAATAGCTCTCTCTTATATATTATAAATCACATTTATAATATATATGACTAATATAGATATTGCTATCCACATTATTCATATCCATGATAATTAAATCATATTTAATCATCTTGGATCTCTATTCTCTTGTTCTCAAATAACATGAATCATATTCACATTATTTACATCTTTGATAATCAAATCATATTTAATTATCTAAGACAACTCTCTATATAATATGAATCGAATTCATATTAATCATGATAATTAAATCGCATTTAATTATCCATTTTTTCAATGCTCGGATACATATATCAACAATAGAATTATCCATGAACTCTTTCAAGGATAATGCGCTTTCTCCGCAGATACTTGGAGATAAAGACAGGGTGATTGTATTGTTCCACGTATAGTGACATGGATATTGAGATCACATCTCAAATCCAGATCTCGAGCCTCCTATAGATGCTTGATTAAATCAAGACCACAAATCTAATCTTCTCATTGAATCTGAATCACATTCAGATCAATGTCCAACATTTGGACTAAGATCAGATTACTTCTCTACTGAGAGGAGTCACTAAAATCCAGACCCATTTCATCACTCCCTAGGAATGGAAGCGTCATGGTTGTACAATCGTTTATGATCACATCACCCTCAGGTATTCTTAATACCTGTACATCCTGCATACTGGAAGACTCAGATTAAACCCGAAGTATTGGATCAACTTTACACTGTCTACTTCAGGGTTTTATCAGTAAGTTTCTCATTCGATTATTGGAAGTCGGTATCGATCATATACTTTCCAAAAGCATATATCATACCTAGGTCTTGATCATATACTTTCCAAAAGTATATATCAAACCTACAAATTCAGTCGAGCTTCCAAAGCGTGACGACCATGCGCATGGAATTTGATTCTTCCCAATATCTCATGAGTGAGCTCATGTCTTCCGGTTCAGTAACTGAACCTGTATGATCCCTTTGAGAGATCGTATTACTCATATACCCTTATATGCACACCAGCACGCCGGTGTATAGACCTTGATTAGGTCATCAACCTATTGGTCTGCCAAATGTACATACTTAGACATATAGTAACACATCTGTCTCCGGTCAGAGGATGTGTGCCTATATCATGACAGCATACGATATTGGACTTTGGTTATCTCGATCTCGTTAAGTCAACTCTTTGATCTAACTAATCTGACACCTCTGAATCTCTATTCATATGCAGAGGACCTGCATCAAGAGGTCGGTCAGATATCAGCCTAACTGAGATAGGATTGCCATCTCCTACTCTGGCTGGAGATCATCTCTTAATAATCATTTGACGGTGCTTGACGAGTCCTCAATCTAACTCATTAGATATACATCTAAGCACCAGCCTCTATGATTCAATAATTGAATCAACAGCTGTGTGATCATTAAGATGGCCATGGTACATAACACTAATTGTACTAAGGGACCTATTATGCAAATTATGTATTCTTTATTTCAGACTAAGGAGTGAATTGCAATAACATTTATTGCATAATGGCTCGTCGTGGGCTCGCATGTCCAACACCCCTGACCAGTGATGGGGGAATGTGTACCATTGGCAATTACTACTGTCCATCCTGGAGGGATCTGAGTGTGTCCTGTAAGTAGACTCTGGTCGCCACATAGGTGATGTGTAGCGCCCGAGTCCATAATCCATGGTAATGTATCTGATCTACTACTGTTGAGTGCGAGTATACTACCTGAAGCACTGGTAGACGCAGAGGCGGAAGCAGCGGCATCAGAATGACTCTCTGTAGTCGCTGTTGGACCAGATGGTGGAATTATGCCCCTTAGACGGGCAACTAGATCATCGAACTGTTGATCCAAAGTAGCAGCAGATGGAGGCTCTATCTGCTCAGTAGCTCGTGCGGATGCAGGAAATCCTTGCTTCGAGTAGCATGTGTCTTCATTGTGTCCAACTCAGTGACAGTAGGTACATGTTGGCCTAGTGCGGCCACCTCTTCCAAGAGGTCCGCCTCCACGGCCCTGGTGATGAAATCCGCGACCTCTGTTGGCTACCATGGCTGAAGAATTCTGACTTGCAGCCGTGGAAGGAACTGTGATCCGACTTAATCTATGAAAAGCTTCCTGTATGGGAGGAATAGTAGAGTTAGCCAAAATCTGTGATCGTGCAGCCTCATACTCTAGATCGAGTGCAGCCAAGAACACACCCACCATGGTTGCGTTCCTGTATGTCTTCTGCTGTTCTGGCGTGGCTGTAAGAGGAATGAAGCTATAGAGCTTCTCGAACATTCCTCTCAGTGATGTATAGAGAGAATGTAAAGGGCGACCATTCTGCTTTATTGTGAATATATCATGCTGAAGTTGCAGAATCTTCGTCTCGTTCTTCGCCTGAGAGTATGTTGCTGCCAGAATATCCCACATATCCTTGGATGTGGGTTGATGTAGGATGTCATTGGCAATTTCAATAGCCAACGTACCAGATAGCCAAACCTTGGCATATGCATCATCAGCCTCCCAAGAGGCATTGACTCCAGTCTTCTCAGCAGGCTCAGGTTCAGTAAGGATGTGCTTCTTGCCTGTTGACTTCATCATGCTCATGAACTGCATTGCCCACAGTTCATAATTTGTACCATCCATCTTAACTATAGGCGCTGGACCACGAAAGGCGCCAATAGATGGGATGTCTGACTTGTTTTCTGACATCTTGGATACTGAAGACTAGAGTTATTGACCAATGATGATCTTCGTCTACAATGATATTGACGGGTTTAGTTGCACGTGTAGACCTCAAGCAACTAAACCCATGATGATGATTTTCTGAGCTTTAGGGCTGGACACGTGCATGCGTATAGGAGGTACATGCGCTGGCGCACTGGTCGCGCGCTGAAAGTGCAGTTCACATGCACTGGATGCGCACTGGACTGGTGCAGTTCACGCGTACCAGGAGTTCACGGTACACGCGGCACAGGTGCACCAGGAGTTCACGCGTACAGCCGCACAGCGCAGTCGCACAGCCTCGCGCGCAGGAGTTCACGCGCAGGAGTTCACGCGCACAGGTGCCAGGTGCACCAGGAGTTCACGCGCAGCCGATGGGAGAAACCCGCATGCGCTCGTGCAGATGGGATGCGCGCAGATGGGATGCGCGCAGGCGCAGGAGATGCGCGCAGGCACCAGAGATGCGCGTAGGCACCGGAGATGCGCGCAGGCGAGGGGAGCGCACGGAAGAGAGGGCGGCGTCGATCGGATGAAGAGAGAGAGAGAGAGGCTGGCGGGTGTGGTGGGGTAGGGTTAGGGTTTCGAGAACTCCGGTCTAGGACCGTCGCTTTGGTACATGTTGGGAAAAATGAGCAAGTTGTTTATTCCATAAGCCCTAGGCTCTCTTATATAGTAGAGTAGCCTATGGGTAAATTACATAAAGCATACAACTGAAAATAAAATTAACGAAGGGATACAGGCACTACTCTATATGCGTCAACAAATGATGCATGCATAGTTTAGGAGATTTATAATGATCCTCGTGCTCTACATGCGGGAACGCAATTGAAAGAAAATTTATGCTAAATGAATGCATACGAGAAAACTGTTCCTAGACAAGAAGCTCTATTAGGGAGTGATGAACATGTTCTAATAGTGTTACAGTCTAAGTGTGTCCCATAAAATGAAGAAGTGTGGTTCTAGATTAAATGAGCATATGCAAAAATCTGACTTATGTAAAGCTCCAAGAGTCGTGAGTGCAGGTCTAACCTACGAGCCACTCATGTCGAGCCTTGACGGATCCGGAAACGCCGCTTTTAAGGAGTTGTTTTTATCGTGTTGTGCGTTGTAGGCGGCAATCGGAAACGGTCAAGAAAATACCACAATTGATTTATTCAATTTTTAATATCGTGGTTTTATGTTTATTTTACTTGGGCAAGTCCCAAGGTCGATCACAAGGAGGCAAAGGAACAACCTAGAATTAAGTCTATCAAAGTTCGTATTCGGTTTTCGAGGCGGTCTTTTTTTGGAATTTTAAATGCAATAAAGGATGCAAAATGCAAATTCGGCCTTATTTTAGGGACTAAAATGTAAATGTCAATCAAACAATGTCCGAAAAATATGAAACTTGGCCACAATGTAAATTATAATGAAATGGATGTCCTGTAATTTTTTTTAGAATTTTTGGATGCAATATGAATTTTTTATGGATTTTTAAATGCAACCAAAATGATTTTTAATATTTAATTTTAATAAATATCAAACCTACTTATTTTCGAGAATCAAAATTATCCTAGATCTATCACTAGGTGACGGATCTCAGAAAAATCCTAAACCTCGAAAATGTGGGGTTTAATACCTACTAAAAATTAAATACTAAAATGTGCTAAATGATTTTTACAGGATGAAATATGCGTGCAAATGCAAATCTTTTTGGGCACAATGTTAAGAATAATTAACTCTACAATGTATGATTTTTCGGGAATTTTTAGAGCAACGGTTAATCAATTATCAATTTCAGAGCAGAAAATGGGTAAAATATGCTAATTTTCACAAAACAAATATTTATTAATTAACCATCAATCACAAAATTACCCACAAGATGTCAAACAGTAGAAAATTAATTAACGAACATCATGCTATTTTTAGATTAATAAAATAATGTAGAGAAGATGTTCAAAACTGAGGTGGAACACAGGGATATAATTGCAATAATATAAAATCAAATAACTACATTGGAGGGCTCAGATGTAAATACCGAGAAATAGGGGGGATACTTGTGCAAAATGTCCAAGGGGCACGTGCTGCGCACGTGCCCTTGGATGCGGGGACTGAGGCGCGAAATGGGCGGAACTGGGGGCGTCTGTTACAAATAGCCCTGCGGTCACGTGCGGGGCACGTGACCCGGGGATGATGGAAACGTGACGACCCCCCACCCTCACGTGCCGTGCACGTGGCGGGGGTCTCGGGTCTGTGGTGCCCGGCTGCGCGGTGGCTGAGGCGGAGGAGGGGCGCTGGCTGGCGTCCGGCCAAAGCAGAGGGTGGCGGTGGAGCTGAGGTGGGCCGGAGGCTCCGATGGCGCGGTGGCTCTGTGGAAGGTTGCGGCGTGGCGAGGCGGTGCAGGCGGAGGAGAAGGAAGTTGATGCAGGCGTTGGCGGCGATGTTGCTCGATGGTGCACGGCGGAGTCGAAGCGGGCGGTGGTGGCCGACAAACGGCCGAGGGACGTCGAGGTAGCGGCGTTGCTAGGCGGAGCTGCTGGAGGCGACGTGGCTTGACGCGGAGGAGGAGCAGAGCTCCAGGCGGTGGTGGTGGTTGTCGATGTCGTAGGCTCAACGGCGACGAAGGCCGGAGCTTGGCAAGAACGGCGAGGGCTTCGCCGTGGGCTGCAACGAGTTGGGTAGAACTCGGATCTCGCCGGAGAAGGGAGACGAACGACGCTGTCACCGCCGTCGTCTCGTTGCTGTTGAGGGTATCGACGGATAAAGTTCGACGAGGGGGCGGCGGAGGTTAAATAGCGCGGGTTGGGTCACCGGGTTTGGCAGGAGATCGGGCGCGTTGGGATTGAAGGGGGTTTGATTTGATTGGGATCGGAGATGGGGATGCGACGAAGATCGGCAGCGAGATACGCGGGGGGAGTTGGCGAGATTCGCTGGCGGCGGAGATCACGAAGGAGGCGGCGGCGGCTTTCCAAAGGGGGTTGAGGAGGACGATGAACAGGCACCGTCCGATCGGCCGAGATCGGGCGGTCCTGCTCATGCCACGTGGCAGCTAGAAGGGAGAGAGGGGGCGCGCGTGCGGAGCGCGTGCCTTGAAGGCACGCGCGACGCACGTGCGTCTATTATTAATTAATTTTTTTATTATTATTTTTTATTATTTTTTTATTTATTTTTTTTATTAAAAACGAATTATAAAAAGGCTAAAAATGGCTGACACGTGGCGGCACCAGGTGCTGCCACGTGTCAGCACCAGAAAATTCAGAAAATAATTATCTTGTAAAATCGAAAATAAATAGTAAATGACCTCGGATCGAAAAACTTCCTTCACGAAAAATGCTCGTCTCGACGAGATCTACAACTTTTATGAAGACATCAAAACCAAAATCGATCAAATGTAAAAAGTGAATTTTTGGGGTATCCTATGTACATAGAATACCTTGATTTTTTGGGTTTTATAATTTTTATGTCATTTTTAAACATGATAAAAATCCGGAAAAATTACGGTAAAATCAAAGATAAATAAAGACACATTAATCTAATTTTTTTTGGATTTTTAGTGATTAAGAAAATATATACATAAAATACAAGGTCGAAAACCGCGAAAATATACAATGTACAAAAGAGGCCCAAAACCCAACTTTCACATATGAGCTCCGATTCACTTGAACTTGGTCTTGTTTTGAAGGTAATTGAATGCACATTAGTTCAAAAGTGAGTAGGATTAAATCGGACACTGGATGGAGAAGATATGTGGCTTTTAGTCCGAAAATCCTGGAATTAGGGTTTGAGTTTTTGGTCCACTTATTTGGGTTAGTTATTTTTTTGTATTTTTCCTTTATTCTTGTTAGTGATATGTACACAGTGGAAGTGGTTTTGAGTTATTCGGAGTTAACACGAATGAGTTAAAAATCCGGGAAGTTAGGCTTATTTACAGGTCATTTTGGCTTGGATTTTTGGCTTCTTATTTTATGCAGATTTTTGTGCTAAAATGCCATTCTTATGAAAACATGCATGAATACTAATTATGCAAAATAGATGCAAGAATGTTGTTGATTTTTAGGGATTTGAGCTTAATAAATGAGATTTAGAGTGATGAATACGAGATTCATCATCCCCCTATACTTAAACCATGCTCGTCCCTGAGCATCAAAAAGAAATGCCATGAGGTGAAATGAGATTGGGTTCCATACCAAGACCATGAGCTGAAGGTGAAAGTAAGCCTAAACTCAACCTTTGGATTATTTATGTGTCAGAACTTCTGCGAGACTTAGAATTTTAAAATCAACAGCCCTCAAGTTCTACACATCATTGCTACAGTTTCGGCTCAGAAGTCATCTTAGATCAATCATCTTCCCAAAGTATACTCTTTGAACATTGAATAACCGACTCTTGTGTGTGAAATATTTTAGCTCTTCCCACCCAGAATGCTGGACTACCGCGCAAGCCTCCTCTCCAATAACTCATCCTCGGGGAGTCAGGTATTTCCTTCTAAGGTCTGTCGCGTTGTGTTCACAATCGAATTGGGGGGAGAAGATAGAAGAATGAGAAAAGAACTGGAGGGTGGCCAGTGTAGTCACCTCTCCTTGTGAAGATGGCCAGTGTAGCCGAGTCTCCACCAAGATCTGCAGGTTTCTGGAAGCTTGGACCTTTTTGGTCAGATTTTATTTGGTAGTTGCTTCTTTGTATTTGGAATTTTTGGTGGTTCTGCTTGGATCTTGTTGTGCCCCTACGGATATAGCATCTTTTGTTTCCGTACATTTTTTGGGGTCTTAGAAAAAATTATGCCCAGCTGTCCATCCCTTTTCCGAAGCTTTATTTCAACCCGTACTCCGGTCTTTAGATTTCCACGCTACCAGAAAAGAAACTCACACAGTCTTCCAACATATGTTTGAGTTGAGCTAAGTGCAGAGTGCGAGAGTACAAATTAATTCCTTGTTCCAGAGTTGTACCCAGAATGAAGAGACCAGGTTAGACACTAAGAGTCAAACGCTGTACATTGTCATGTGGAACTCAAAGAATTAAGTCAAAGACCTGAAGACTTTAAAATCCTATTTCTCGGTGAAGTTCCTCTGAAAATTAGGTGGATTAAGGTTAAGTCCAGACCACTC
Organism: Ottelia alismoides; assembly: GCA_037367405.1. Classification (NCBI taxonomy): domain Eukaryota; kingdom Viridiplantae; phylum Streptophyta; class Magnoliopsida; order Alismatales; family Hydrocharitaceae; genus Ottelia; species Ottelia alismoides. The sequence continues at coordinate 1,629,861 of JAZKJV010001537.1, read as the reverse complement.
TCGGTTTCGGCTCATAACTCGGTTCAGAACCCAAAGACTTTTCACATATGCAAATGCGATGCTTGATGAAATGCGAGTGTGTGAAATGCAGGCACATATTTTTTTTCTTTTTTTTTCCTTTTTTTTTATTTGTGATTTGATTTTTTTTAATGAAAAAATGAATAAGAAGCCATTTTTCAAAATTTTTGGGCAAGGTCAGTGTTGGTGGAAAAGAAAACATTTTTTTTTTGTTTTTGTTTGTTTTTTTTTATTAATTTTTAAGAAAAACCCACCCCGTAAATACATATAGACTTACGCGAAAGTATGAGGTATGGCTAAAATATATACACAGTATATATACAGACCCCCCTATACTTAGCGAGTGATGTGTCCTCAGAGCACAAGAAGCGTAAAGAAGACATAGCCCGGGCTAAGCGTAAGAGAGTGCAAAAGAAAAAGAAAAAGATTTACAAAAATCGCCCCCCTATACTTAGACTGTGAATAGTCTAAGTATAGAAGAAGAGAGAAAAAGAAAAAGAAAAAGAAGCGGTCAGGGTATGTGAATGAGGAGGGTATATATAGGTGGGTGGCGGTTCCCCCTATACTTAGGCTTTGGTCAGCCTAAGTATAGAAGAAGGATGGATATGGAGTGAGCGAAAGATCGGAATGTGATGAGGGAAATGGTATATACAGATGGCATCGGTCCCCCCCTATACTTAGGCCTTGGCCTAAGTAGAGGAAGAAGCTGTACAAGGAGACCGATGTGGTCGGGAGGGAGGGTGGGTAACCGATGATTAAGGCGGTTTACGGCTGATCTTCTTGTGAGCCTGCGGTGGGAGATCGTAATGATGAGTCGGAGATGAGGCATATGATTCCCAACTATTATCAGTGTCATCCTCAGAAATATCATGATGGATAGTGGACGAAATATTTGAGTCAGATGAAAAGTACCCATCATCAGAGTTATCCTCAGAGGAATAGTATTTGAAAGTGGACATACTCCAGATGTTCATGTCTTTTTGTTTCTTCAATTGTTTCCTCAAGCTTCGTTCCTTTTTAAGATCAATCGATTTGTCCTCAGATGAATATTCAGATGCTCCGGTCTCAGTCAGCTCATAAGAAATAATTCCAGTGTATTTGAAGAATGCAGGAGCATCATCTTTGGATGAGTAATAATTAGGAACGGGAGTTGTCCAACGAGAATCGAATTTTGGATCCTTTCGAAGATATGGTTTTAGAGATGCCGAACATACTTCACTCATGTAGACTACCTTTTCCGGACCTGATGAGGGATCATCAACCGATTCCTCTTCCGAAAGATCAAAGGTGACTTTCTTTTTCTTGTTCCGTGAAGATGTCGGTTCACTTGAGTACCCAGATGAATAGCCATTAAAATTCTTCTCCTTGGTCGGTGTTCGGGCTACGTATTCGTTCTTTGTTTCCTGAATGTTGGTGCACTCTTGATTTGGGAGGATTTGGTCAAGATAATCAGAATATGTTGCTCCAGGGTGCGACCATGCAAATGTCTCAGGATCGTAGTAGAAAGCTGCGGGAATTGAGATATCGGGGAGAGTCTCTAAACCAATAGTCTCATTAACAAACGCAATCTCAGGTGTAGCAGTGGGGTAGGGCTCTTCTACCGTTTTATGGTTGCGGTTGTTGGGGACTTCGTGGGTTACCTCAGAAAATCGTGGTTCCTCAAAGACTGTATCAGATCGTAGTGATTCCAATGCCGTAAAATTTATTTCCCGAGTCTCACAATCGATACTCGCCTTGGCCAATGCCAAGAATGGTTTTCCGAGAATGATTGGAGATTGGGTGAATTCTCCTTGATGCTCAATATCAATGATCGTGAATTCTACCTTGAGCGGAGCACCTTGGAATTTCATGATGACAGAAATGGTTCCTCTCGGCCTTTTTATTGATCGGTCCGCTAATTGTACAATCTCTCGTATCTTCCGAATCGGTCCGAGTTTGAGTTCCTGAAATACAGAGGTCGGGAGGATATTGATTGGTGAATCGTCATCAATACGAGCATGTGTGAAAATTGTGTCTTTGATTTCGCAGTCAAATCTGGGCAACCGCTTCACTATGCGGCTCTTGGTTTTTCTCCTCAACACCAAGGAGGAGGCCATTGACAAGATATGTCTTTCAGTTTTTGTTCTAATCCTTCCTGACTTTTTGATTATTAATCTGTCCATTAGAAATTTCTTAAGGTCAGGGAAGTGTTCAATGGCCTTTATAATGGGAAGTTCAAAAATCAAGTATTTTTCCAATGCTTCCCGTAAAGCAGGATCCAAACTCCTCAGATCTTCTTCAGATTCAATTTTTATGAGATTTTCTGGATTTTCAATTTTTTTGTATTTTCTGTGTGGTGTGGCGATGTGGTGTCTTCCTTAGATGAGATGGGGCCTTGATATTCAGAGTTTGGGTCAGAGGCATAGTCATTCCCAGGGGAATAATGAGCAGAAGTGTTGATGTTGGAATCATCCCTAGGTCTTTGCATATCCTCAAAATTTTCATCATGGGACTCAATCATTTCCTTATTTAGTTTTACACCCGATCCACCATAGAATGAGATTACTCGGTCGGCAAATTTTTGAAATCTATCCTCCATCAATTCAAATCTTGTTTTTATCCTCGAGACATTATCCTCACAATTTTGTTCATGATTAACCACAGGAGCATTCGGATTTTGTTCAATAATTTCGTCTTCCATTTTTCTGTATATGCGGAGAGGAGAATTTCTTGGAATATCCATTATATGATCATTTCTTGAAAAATTTCTCCTCAAAATTTATGGACGGAGGCAGCTCATATGGTACAGGCATGTGTGTTTGATCTGAATAGAGTTCGGTCCTTTGATCATGTTTGGTCAGCTCTTGATTTTTTGGAGTCGGCATACAGGGTTTATATGTGTCTAGGAGTTCAGTCCAGTCCTCTGTATGAGTGTCATGTCTGTTATGGTCAATCCAACGATGATGATCATTAAGCGCATGTCTTTCCATCTGGGTTTGGGTTCTCTGCCAGTCATGGGAGTTAAAGAGATTTTGATCTTGAAATGTTTCATTGGCGAGAGAGTGAGAATAAGATGGTTTAGTCTAAGATGGTGTGGTTGGATGATTTGAGAAAGGATTTAATGAGGTCGAAGTCATCTGCGGTTGAAATTTTCCCACAAATGTTGGAGGATTATTGAAAGAAGAGGATGCAATTGATTTGGGCCAAACCGAGACAGGTTTGTTTTCATAGTGATGTTCGGTCATTTTTGAAGGAGTTGCGAGAAATGATGGGTTGGATCTGAAATTTGGAAAAATTTCCATGATGAGATTAAAATCAAGAGATGAGAGAGATGAATGTATGGGACAGAAAATTTATCAAATGTGCGGCTATTGATCTTCGATATCGGTTCACGCACACCAATACAAATACAAATCAAACCCCGGGTTCACCAACTCACACAATGAAGCCGTAAGATTTCGGCTGATTATCTTTTCAATTTTAGTTGGTGATAATTCAATCTTGGCAAAAATTTTAGCGGGCTGAGATTTTGGATTTGGGCGCTATCCTTAAGTGTCGTCTCTCGCTCACTCAGAAAAATAAAATCATCCAAGGTCGGGGTTGCTCTCCCGCAGAATTTCTTGATTTTATGGGTTATTTGAGATCAGGTATATTTAGCAGTCCCGATTTTAATGAGGTGATCACTGAGAAATTAGATGAGCACAAATACACGTCTACCGTCCAGTCCCAATTTCCTTTAAAGTTATGTTATAAAACAAGAGGGAGGAATTCGAGAAAAGCCGATGCACGCGGAAAACTATGATGGATGCTCAGTTAGAAGACTTATAGTGAATCCTCGCAATCTCCATGTGGGATGCTAGACAGAATTTAAAAATTATTCTAAATGAAATGCAAGCCGATGGAAAAACCGCACCTAAGCAGAAAGTTCTATTAGCGGGAAGAATTGATTTAAATTTTTGGCTAAATTGAACGATCTATGTGCGTCTCGATTAAAGTGAAGTGTGGCTTAAGATCCTACGAGCACAATCAAAAATTAAATTGCTCTGAGAGCCGTATGTGCAGGTCTATCCTAATCGCCACTCAAGTCGGGCCCCACCCTCGCCGGAGAGTGAAACAGGACACGACACACCACAGAATAAAGTGTAGAGGTCTTTTCTACACACGCGAGAGTCCAAACGGACACCGCTGTAAAATTGCAGGAATTAAAAGTGCAGAAATTAAAACCTAGACTCTACTCTCTCTCACGACTCGACTCGATCTTAAATTAATTGCGGCTTTTGGTGAAGTTGCGTCGGTTATTGAAAACCGCTCCACGTACAAGGTACCTCGCAAAAAAATAAGAGAGAAAATGTAAGAGAGTGACTCGAAAATAATATGAAAAATAAATGCTGAAAAATAAATTGCAGGAAAATGAAAATGAAATTTATAATGGAAAATTCGGGGGTCAGACTACCCGAATGCGGAAAACCGAAAAAAATATTTTTTTAGACAAAAATCTAAGCCGTTTGCCTCCCCGGCAACGGCGCCATCTGACGGGTCCGGAAACGCCGCTTTTAAGGAGTTGTTTTTATCGTGTTGTGCGTTGTAGGCGGCAATCGGAAACGGTCAAGAAAATACCACAATTGATTTATTCAATTTTTAATATCGTGGTTTTATGTTTATTTTACTTGGGCAAGTCCCAAGGTCGATCACAAGGAGGCAAAGGAACAACCTAGAATTAAGTCTATCAAAGTTCGTGTTCGGTTTTCGAGGCGGTCTTTTTTTGGAATTTTAAATGCAATAAAGGATGCAAAATGCAAATTCGGCCTTATTTTAGGGACTAAAATGTAAATGTCAATCAAACAATGTCCGAAAAATATGAAACTTGGCCACAATGTAAATTATAATGAAATGGATGTCTTGTAATTTTTTTTAGAATTTTTGGATGCAATATGAATTTTTTATGGATTTTTCAATGCAACCAAAATGATTTTTAATATTTAATTTTAATAAATATCAAACCTACTTATTTTCGAGAATCAAAATTATCCTAGATCTATCACTAGGTGACGGATCTCAGAAAAATCCTAAACCTCGAAAATGTGGGGTTTAATACCTACTAAAAATTAAATACTAAAATGTGCTAAATGATTTTTACAGGATGAAATATGCGTGCAAATGCAAATCTTTTTGGGCACAATGTTAAGAATAATTAACTCTACAATGTGTGATTTTTCGGGAATTTTTAGAGCAACGGTTAATCAATTATCAATTTCAGAGCAAAAAATGGGTAAAATATGCTAATTTTCACAAAACAAATATTTATTAATTAACCATCAATCACAAAATTACCCACAAGATGTCAAACAGTAGAAAATTAATTAACGAACATCATGCTATTTTTAGATTAATAAAATAATGTAGAGAAGATGTTCAAAACTGAGGTGGAACACAGGGATATAATTGCAATAATATAAAATCAAATAACTACAGTGGAGGGCTCAGATGTAAATACCGAGAAATGGGCGGAACTGGGGGCGTCTGTTACAAATAGCCCCGCGGTCACGTGCGGGGCACGTGACCCGGGGATGATGGAAACGTGACGACCCCCCGCCCTCACGTGCCGTGCACGTGGCGGGGGTCTCGGGTCTGTGGCGCCCGGCTGCGCGGTGGCTGAGGCGGAGGAGGGGCGCTGGCTGGCGTCCGGCCAAAGCAGAGGGTGGCGGTGGAGCTGAGGTGGGCCGGAGGCTCCGATGGCGCGGTGGCTCTGTGGAAGGTTGCGGCGTGGCGAGGCGGTGCAGGCGGAGGAGAAGGAAGTTGATGCAGGCGTTGGCGGCGATGTTGCTCGATGGTGCACGGCGGAGTCGAAGCGGGCGGTGGTGGCCGACAAACGGCCGAGGGACGTCGAGGTAGCGGCATTGCTAGGCGGAGCTGCTGGAGGCGACGTGGCTTGACGCGGAGGAGGAGCAGAGCTCCAGGCGGTGGTGGTGGTTGTCGATGTCGTAGGCTCAACGGCGACGAAGGCCGGAGCTTGGCAAGAACGGCGAGGGCTTCGCCGTGGGCTGCAACGAGTTGGGTAGAACTCGGATCTCGCCGGAGAAGGGAGACGAACGACGCTGTCACCGTCGTCGTCTCGTTGCTGTTGAGGGTATCGACGGATAAAGTTCGACGAGGGGGCGGCGGAGGTTAAATAGCGCGGGTTGGGTCACCGGGTTTGGCAGGAGATCGGGCGCGATGGGATTGAAGGGGGTTTGATTTGATTGGGATCGGAGATGGGGATGCGACGAAGATCGGCAGCGAGATACGCGGGGGGGAGTTGGCGAGATTCGCGGGCGGCGGAGATCACGAAGGAGGAGGCGGCGGCTTTCCAAAGGGGGTTGAGGAGGACGATGAACAGGCACCGTCCGATCGGCCGAGATCGGGCGGTCCTGCTCATGCCACGTGGCAGCTAGAAGGGAGAGAGGGGGCGCACGTGCGGAGCGCGTGCCTTGAAGGCACGCGCGACGCACGTGCGTCTATTATTAATTAATTTTTTTATTATTATTATTATTATTTATTATTTATTTTATTTATTTTTTTATTAAAAACGATTTATAAAAAGGCTAAAAATGGCTGACACGTGGCGGCACCAGGTGCTGCCACGTGCCAGCACCAGAAAATTCAGAAAATAATTATCTTGTAAAATCGAAAATAAATAGTAAATGACCTCGGATCGAAAAACTTCCTTCACGAAAAATGCTCGTCTCGACGAGATCTACAACTTTCATGAAGACATCAAAACCAAAATCGGTCAAATGTAAAAAGTGAATTTTTGGGGTATCCTATGTACATAGAATACCTTGATTTTTTGGGTTTTATAATTTTTATGTCATTTTTAAACATGATAAAAATCCGGAAAAATTACGGTAAAATCAAAGATAAATAAAGACACATTAATCTAATTTTTTTTGGATTTTTAGTGATTAAGAAAATATATACATAAAATACAAGGTCGAAAACCGCGAAAATATACAATGTACAAAAGAGGCCCAAAACCCAACTTTCACATATGAGCTCCGATTCACTTGAACTTGGTCTTGTTTTGAAGGTAATTGAATGCACATTAGTTCAAAAGTGAGTAGGATTAAATCGGACACTGGATGGAGAAGATATGTGGCTTTTAGTCCGAAAATCCTGGAATTAGGGTTTGAGTTTTTGGTCCACTTATTTGGGTTAGTTATTTTTTTGTATTTTTTCTTTATTCTTGTTAGTGATATGTACACAGTGGAAGTGGTTTTGAGTTATTCGGAGTTAACACGAATGAGTTAAAAATCCGGGAAGTTAGGCTTATTTACAGGTCATTTTGGCTTGGATTTTTGGCTTCTTATTTTATGCAGATTTTTGTGCTAAAATGCCATTCTTATGAAAACATGCATGAATGCTAATTATGCAAAATAGATGCAAGAATGCTGTTGATTTTTAGGGATTTGAGCTTAATAAATGAGATTTAGAGTGATGAATACGAGATTCATCAAGCCTCGCCCTCAACACAAGCGTAAAACTAGTTTCGACACACCAAATAAAAAGAATGTCCAAGTCTAGTTACACGCGAGATCCCAAATGGGAACCGTTGTAAATGTACAATTATTACAACTAGTTACAAAAATTAAATAAATGCAGAAATAACAAAATCTAAGACCCTACACTCTCTCGCGACTTGTCAAGATCTTAATTATTATATGTCCTTCAGTAGCCATGTCTATTCATGAATAGTCAGCATCGATACACCTAAGCTTCTCGAACACTGAAGTAGACAATCCGTTCCACCATTTCCTCACACAAAAATCAAGATTATGTCAGGGTCAGATACATGAATAAAATAAATAAATAAAGTAAAATAAAAAATGGTGAAAATAAATGGAGTAATTAATTATAAGAACTCAGGGGGTCAAACTACATGAGGGTGCAAAAACCAAAGTCCTATTTTTTCTAAAAAGTTATCCTAAGACGTGCCTTCCCGAGAACAATGCCATTTAAAAATGCAAATTCAACCCACCCAAATCGTGAGAATTATATGATGTGTCATTTCCTTGCATGCGAGTATATCACAATTTCTCAAAAAGACCACTTGATTAATGCTAATCATTTCAATTCAAAATCAGTTCATTTTTATTTTACTTGGGCAAGCCCAAGGTTGATTACAGGGAGGCACCTTTATCCTTAAGATAAATTTTAGATAATTCAGTCACAAGGTTTAAAGGGAGCACTTTTTTAGATGCTTGACGCAGTTTAGAATGCAAAATTCATTTTGGCCTGGTTCATGGGTTAAATGCATTTTTTTCACTCGAATGATGTCCAAAAATCTTGAGAATGTTAGTGCATGAAAAACCAAGCTACTATGAACTTTTGGTAATTTTCTAATGCAAAATGATTATTTAATGATTTAAATATGCACATTGGTGATCAGAAGCAATTTAATTTTTGTAATAGCAAATATTTCCAAGAAAGAAATTATCCAAGAAAGATCTAAACTAGAGGAATCCAGAATAACTTTAAACCCTAAAAGTACTAAGTTTATAGGCAATTAAAATTACATTACTCAATCCGCCAATTTCTTTATTCAGGGAAAAATATGCGCACATTACAGAGATAATTCTAACTACTGAGATTTTCAAGAATTTTTAGAGCAAGGAATAATTTATTACGAATTACATATCACTAATACGAGAAAATCATGAGATTTACACCAATTAATTTTAGAAAATCAACCAAGGCTTAAACAAAATATAAATGAATAATCAACATGTATAGAATTAAGCACTCTACAACATGCAATTTATATAATTTAAATATGTCGCAAAATGAGAGTTCAGAGATATGCTCAAACACTGGAGTGCCTATGCAACATTACAAAATTAAATTACTGGAACAAACGCAAAAAGTGCTAAAAGGGCATTACCAATGCCTGCTAGGGTCTTTTATGCAAAATTTCTAGAAGGCATATGTCGTACACGTGTTGATGAGGGTTGAACCGTGAATTACAGGAACCAGAGGCAGTGGATCACAAAAATTTCGCACATAGTGTGAGGCGTGTGTGCAATCTGAGGGTCTGGTGAAGAAGCTTGGGACACACCTCCACGTGGCATGCTTTGCGCCACTTTGATGTGAGCCGAGATATGAGGCTTGGCTCTGAGTCCTCTAGAAGATCTAGAGCGTTCATGTGTCTCGATCCAACGACGGATATTTGGTCGTGCTTCATAGACCTAGATCTCCCTTGTTATTGATTAGACGCTTCTTATGCCTTAGACCTAGAGTCTTCTCCTTCTCCGAAGATGCAAGGACCTGAACTTTGGTCGATACATGACCAAGGGTGACCATGGAGTTGCGGATGAATGGAGCATCGAGTATGGTGGTCTGGAACTACTGCTGGTGGAAGAAGTCAAGGGGAGAGTCGATGCTGAAGGAGGTGATCAAGATGGTGTGAGGCACAGACCCGCGAGGACTTAATAGCCGGCGATGAAGGGACTATCGATCACATAGGTGCAGTGACATTGATAGAGGTCGAAGGAGATAGGGATGGTCGGCACACGACAGATTGCTTGATGGAGTGACTTGCAATGGAGGGGTGTTATGCGGTGATGAAGGTGGAGGTCCTTGTCGAAGTCTGGAGAAGGTGGTGGACCTGTGGATCCCTCTTCTAGTGCGAGAAAGATGGAAGGGCAAAGAGGCAAGGTTCTGGAAGGGATGAATGGAGGTATGTCTGGGATGCTGGAGCTTGTGCTCCTGCCAGTCCTTGCTAGAGTCATCCGGTGAGACGACAAGCTTGAGCAACTTTCTTGCGGGAAGAGGCTGCATCAAAGAAGAAAGGGGATCCTTCTTTGGATATCGTCGAAAGGTTTGGGGGGGGAGGAGATCGTCACTCAATGGTGTAGTACCTCAGATGTCGCCTAAGGGTAGTTGGAGCTCTCTCCTCACTTCATGAGAATGGTAGATCGGGATGAAAGCCGACGATCGAGGGGGCTATGTGGGGGTTCAATTAGGGTTCCTGAAGGGTATGATGATGTGGAGATGTGGAGGAGAGGGGGACTTGGTCAAGAAAGAGAGAGAGAAATGGGATGAGGGTTCGATCGATGGTGGAATAGGTAGTGGAGTCGTTGGGTTCGGGCGGTGGAAGCAGAGGGAGGAAGATGAAGTCGTCGTCGTCCGATCGACCGAGATCGGACGACCACAAGGAGGACACGTGGAATAAGGAAAGAAAATAAAAGAAAAGGAACAAGAAAAAGAAATCTGGATTAAATAATAAAGACAAGGCAAAACAACTAAATAATTAGATGAAGCACCCTTCAACCAATGGTCCAGAAAAGGGGTTGATAAGAGGGCTTAAGTAGGGGATACGTGACGACTCCAGAAGCTACCACATGTCGCCTCCACAAAAATCAAACCCAAAAATCAAAGAAAATTAAAATTAAAATAGAAAATGTCGTCAAACAAAAAATAGTCTTCGTGAAAGTTGTTCGCCTCGATTAGGCCTACTTCTGTGAAGCAAGCAAAACCAAAAGAAGTCATCTGTAAAAAAATGTATTTTTGGTGGTATTCTGTGTACATAGAATACTGCACTTTTATGCTTTGCTAACTTTTTTAAGATCTTTTACATAGGAAAAGTTCAAAATAAAAGCAAGTAAAATATAAAATAAATATCTACATAACCAATTTTTGGTACTTTTAATAATTAAGAAATAAATAAATAAATATGAGAGACTTATGTATAGACACTATATACATACTCAAACCCATTCTTTTATATACAACTCATACCCATTATTTTTCTTTGATCTTTAGATTATTTTAGATTTGGATTTTTACGCATTTCATTAAAACATAGATCAAAGAAATATAATGCAGAAGAACCAATTAAAAAGAGTAAATATTATACACAACAAAATGGGTCAAAATATACAATGTACAACGAGGTCCCAAAACCCAAGTCTCGTGTATGCACTCTGATTCATTAGAGTTTGGTCTTGTTTTGTAGATAATTGAATTTACATTAATTTGAAAGTGAGTACGAGTTTATAGGATATTGTATGTGGGAGATATTTGACTTTGTGCCTTTTGTCTCAAAATTAGGTTTGATTTTATGTGACTGATGAATCCTCGATTCATCATCTCAATATAATAATCTTAGCAAAATCCCTGAGTAAAATGTCAAATAAATGTCCATAAAATCAATAAATTAACAAAATAACTATTATAAATAAAATACACTAACTAGTACATATTATATTGTATAAAATAAATTAACAATATAAAGTCGCAAATAAAGGAGTTTTCACCTGTAAAATAGCCCAAAACTTCATGTATTTTTAATAAATTTATTTCAAATCCTTTTTAGCTAATTCTTTTTCCAAGTTGTTTATAAAAATGTATATAAAAATACAAAAATAAAAATAAATTCCACCTTAAATAAATGCTCCTATATCCCAAAGAGAAAAGGCCGTAAAGTCCAACTTTCTGGTCAAATTCCCGCTCTGTATGAACTCCAAATTCACTAAACTCGCTTTTAAAGTTTAAGTTAAAAAATTATCTATCCAGTGGATGTAGTTTCACTAAAATTGGAGCTCGTTTATAAAAATATAGGTTTTGGGACCTAGGTGTACATTGTATATAATGTAAATATTCATTCTTTCTTCTTTTTTATTTACTTTTTTAAATACTAAAAATCTAAAAAAAATCATTGTTGTATTTTATTCCTAGTATTTTATTGTATTTTTTGTTTAAAATATCTTTTATTAAAATTTTAAAAAATTAAAATTAGAAAAGTAAAAAAATGTACATGTTGTTTGTCTCCTTTTGTAAATTCTCCACTATTTTTCTTCTCTATATTTTATTGTATTTTAGTAGCCTACTTTATTTTATTATTCATTTTTTATTTAATTTCCATTCTCTACAATAACGACCCATTTAACTCCAACACTCCACCATTTTTTTCTAACTTCTAATTCAACTCCACCATTTTATTAACCTCCCATCCACCACTTTCATAACTTCTCATCTTTTCTCTTTGTATACATCCCATCCTCCTCATTTTGCACTTGAACCATCTTTATGTGAGGAGAGCCTAGTTCCCATAGTTGAATTGGGATGCAATAACGGTTGAGCGACGACAACCCTCTCTCCGGTGAGATCCGTTGGCCATCGCAGACGCACCCGCGCATTGCCTGAGCTCATCGCTCGCCAGCGATTCGATCGAAGACAATGCTTCTCATAAGCACACCATAGACGTCCTCTTCCATTATACGTAATTTGTCTTTCATTTTTTTGTCATCATTTTTTTATTGTTGTATTTTTTATCACATCATATTACTACCCACCCTCCTTCATTTGTCCTACTTTATCATACTTCCACCATCACCACATCCTCATATTTAGTTTAATTTTATGCTATTCCCTATTTAAAAAAATAGAAAATTAAAAAATATAAAAAAAAACAACACAACAGTAAAAAATCAAAAAAAAAATAAAAAAATACAGCAGTGGTGGGCAGCACCCACCGTCGCACGTCCCAGCCGAAGCTGCTCACCCAATGACCCAACGTCGCCAGCCGCAGGCAGCGGCCTAGCCCTCTGCCCACCGGTCGCACCTCTGCTCAGCCCACGCCGACGGCCTCTACACGCCAGTGCGTGGCTACTGCCGCCCTATCCACCAAGCGGCACCGTCTCCCCATGCTGCCCCGCCTTCCTCCAAGCACGGCCGCCCGTACCACCGCGAGCCTGCCTCCAGCCTCCCTCGTTGCAGCCGCGGCTCCCTCCAGTAGCTCGCCATCCTATTTTACCTACACGGCCAGCCCTCAAGGCGCCTTCGTACGCCTCCAGCGCAAGGCCATCCCGCCACCAGCCCCGTACGCCGTCGTGCGGTGCCAGCTTCACCCCGCCGTCCTCCGCCTTGCTTCGTCCGCACTCTCTGCGCGCCCCACAACCGTCGCTTCATCTTCATGCCACCCTGTCGTTCGCCCACCTGCAGAACCTGCGAAGAAGAAGGTCTCGCTTTTTTTTATTTGTGAAAATTGCATCCTGTTCCGTTCATGTTTATGTAATTACAAACAAGTCCTTGTGTGTTTTTTATGTTTAAAGTTGATTCTGTAATTTGCATGTATAACCCTCTTTTTATGAAGTAATTTGGATGTTTACTTAGCATCATTTTATTCATTGAAAAATATCATGATGTTGAGCAACTAATTGTGTAGCATTTAAATATTTATTTGTATTTTTTGTGATCTTTAGGTTATGTATTAAAATTATTTTAGTAGAAAATTGTATATTTTACCTAATCTGGTCTCTTAAAGTCATAACTCATACATAGTTGCTTCAAAAAATCCACAAAAATCAGAATTTATGCTTTGAAATGTGATTGAATTACTGTCCAAATTTCATTTTAATTGGAATTGTCATGTGCCTTCAATAAATCATAGAGTGATTTTCGTAAATGATTTTTAATTAAATCTATACATTTTATTTTTATGAAATTTCAATTCTCCTGGTTCTTATGCTAACCTCTTGACGTTGACCTAAGTGTCAGGGTGTGAAATAATAAAAAAATGCTGATTAGTGTACGCCAACTATTGGTAAAAGCAGTGAAGCTAGCAAGAAATAATATAAAGCAAAGAAATATCATTGTTAAAGAAAAGCTCTCATTCCATAAAGTCAAACATCAAAGAGCTTCCACCAAAGGTGAGCGCTCCCAACCATTTCAAAGTGTCCACTTGGACCACCACTATTGGGACCAGGAGTCGGGCTTGCACCAAAAAGGGCTCTGCATCGTAAATGCTACAAGTATGGGTGTAGAAAGTACGATAGGTACTCAAAAAAGGCACACCCGGCGTTTTCCCAAGAAAACAAGTGCAGACAACTCCAACTTCTCTTGATGGACGCACTGATCAACACCAATATGCGTTGAGTAATAAGGCACTTGAGAGGATCCTCGTTACAATGAGAGGGAGAGAAGAAATGATACAATCCTAAACCCTCCATCAATTGGCCGGCCATAAACACTTCTAAGTCTGATAACTAAAGAGACGATGGATTGGACGCAAGATTTGATTTATTCCCCAGTGTTGAGGATTGGGCCCTTAGGAGAATTTCTTGGACCACGACCTTGGGTGACGTTGCGACTCCACTCTCTTGATCACGGTCAACACTTTAATACATATCCTTAGTTTATATGTATCAAAGAGAGAGTCTGGAAAATTAGAGAAACCGGATACCTCTTGATTAAGGCTGGGTTGAACTCTGAGATTTTGGATCTCCAAATTTGGGAGTTTTTGAACGGATCAGATCCTGTAGCACATGCACAAGGGGGTAAATCTAGCTCATTCATTTTTTATGATGCTCGGGGACGAGCATAGTCTAAGTATAGGGGGTTGATGAAACCCGGTTTCATGTCATTAATTCGCGATTATTAACCCCATTGCTTAAATTTAAATTAATACAAACTAGACAAATCCTTGTTTATAGCAGAGTCATGGAATAAATTAAAAATACAAAAAATAGCAAAATTAAAATCGTGGAGTTTTTATACCCTTAAAAATGCTCGCAAAAATATTTCTCCCTTTGTTTGACCTCTTTTCCGTTTTTTTGTCAACATGAAATTTGTAATCTCATCGAGATCTACTACTTTCATGTTTTGAGTTTTTCCAAATTCTGTCTCCTTCTCCCTCATATTTCACATTCTTTATCTGAATAACTAGACTAGGCCACGTGGCACTTTCTGATTACGCCACGCAGACCGGTCCCTTGCGTGCCACGTGCCCCGCTCTCTTCGTCGTCCAATTGCCCTCTCTCCCTTCAGATCACCGCCGTTCTTCCCGCCTCCTTTCCTAGCCCTCCGATCTTTCTTCCATTAATACCATGTCTGTCCGTGAGCACCTTTCTCTCCTATCGACAAGTGGCTTGACCGTCACCATCGATCTTCTCCAATCCCCACCGCACGCTACCACTATCAACCACCCGATCATCCTTCAGATGCTATCTGAACCATCCGCTCCTGTCTTCTTCTCCTTTCTCCAGGTGTCTTCATTCCAGCCGCCTGATCATCTCCAAATCTTCTCCATCCGCACCGCACATTCAAGCTGTGCTCTCCACCCTTCGATTTCCCTTCAGATTACATCTCATCTGCCCCGTTACCGACTGCTCATCCGCTCGCCACATGGCTAGCCTCTTCACCGCTTGTTCTCGCCTCCATGCTCTAAACTTAGCTGCATTCGAGTGCCATCTTCTCCATCGTTGGATTGTAAGATCCAATGACTGAGGACCCTTCGTCAACCTCCGAACCCCCCTCTATCACACGATCACCCACTTTACGCAAGGCCTTCGCCCTTTCTGTTTTCCCCGCAGCCTCTGGTATCTTTTCCACTCACGAAACACACCATGACATAGACTGGTCATCCCTCTTCCTCGCGAGCAGCCACCCCCCTCCATGATTCCCTCTACTTCGCTCCAAATAGCCCCCGCAATCCACGCTAACCATCACCAAAACCGATGCCCCCGTCCTTCAAATACTCCATCTCCGCCGCATTTCACCCTCGTCCACATGTATGTGGGGTTCCGTCCAGCACCACTCTGCCTCCCCGTGACAGGGGAAGGTCGAATTGATGACGTAATGAAGGTGGCACCTCTGGTGAGACCCCTGGCCATGGTAGGAAGACCTAAGGTTTACATAGAACCTCAATCCCATGCCTCACTCTGCCAAAATCTCAGGTAAGCTTCCTCCGATCACACTTTGTATTTTACTTCTATTTCTCATATTTTATTAGGGTAATGCTCGCACGTTCTTCCTCCATTCATCATTCCATCTGCTTCACCTCGCTTCAGCCACCTACGCACACACATTCGTAAGCCATCTTCTCTTCTCCAATACCTGACCTCCTTCAACCCATCTTCTCGTCGGATCACCAGAGAGAAACTCCCGTCTCCCATCCTTCCATCCGTATGATATCCCATTTCACTCATCCTATTGCATAAAATGCACGCTTCGACTATATTGGACTAACATTGCGGGATCTACGCTTCAATGGACGGAGCTCGATCGGAGTAACCTTCATGAGTTCAGGCTCCGACGAGGGAGCATTAGCGTCCTTCTCCAGACCGCCCCGTCGAATCATGGACGTCTGAGCTGCATCGCCTTCACCTTAGGAACCCTTGTCGAGCTACAGACGTCCATCCACGGACTGGCAGAGCAAGGGTACCTTCACCGGAGCACAACCAACTCCGCCACAGGAGGCGACGGAGATGAAGAACTTGACGCACATGCACCGTCTGATATCCGAGATCAGACGACCCACAGTTAGCCACACCGCCTCCCCGTGCTCGTATAGTGATCATCCGATCTTCACGGTCGGGTGGTCCACAGAGGTCCACGTTGCCAGCTCTGAGCGTCAACAACAAACCTCTAGGTCCGGAGCATCCAAGCCTCGACCGAGCCTGCATCGAGCCTCGTCCGAACTGAGCCGTATTCTGAACCTCATCGCATGTGCCCGATCACGTGCAGGCAGGGGTATTTTGCATGGAGGCCTCGGAAGTTTTTAATAATTTCAACCATGTCCTAATTGCTTGTGATAACCACGCGCGCATGGGGTATTTTGCATTCAATCCCCTGCGGGTTATAATAATTGCAAATATACCCCCGTGCATGTTGGTAATTTATAAGGAAGGCCTCGTGCTTAATTTAATTTACATTTTAGTCCCTCCCAGGGACCTGTTTGCTAGTTATCTTCATGTTTTCTTGCATTTATGCCCCTGGTTTCGTTTGTGGATATCTTGAGCATCCTAGCTCCATTTGAGTTGATTTTGGTCTCGTTTCGAAGCTTTTATCATTGTCTTCTTAATGGAATGCTTATATTTCTGTTTTGACGATGTGAATTTTGATGCATTATTTGATAGCCAAGTGCCACTTATATAATACGTTTAAGACCTTGCCTTAATTGATTAATGAAACTTGATTCATGATTCTAATCGGAATTCGACTACTGTTTGATTGCTCAAATATTTTGTATAATTCAGGTATATTTGCAACATTTGTAATTTGCATTTCCTTGTATAAAAAAATCAAACAAAAATGTTTTCTACATATTTCATGTGTCTGCATTGTCTGTCCATTTGCATGATGACATATGGATATTAATTCATCACTAAGTCTGAGTATCGGGAGTCTAAATGATACTTAAGAGGCTCGTGTCCCTGATTTAACCGAAATTCGGTGGTCTTAAGTTCAACACAAAGCGTGAACTCAGTCGAAGTGCCAACCACACAAATCTCGATTAAAGTCAACAATTAACCCACACTAAAGATCAATAATTTAGAACTAATGTGGAGTTAAAATTTATTTTAACTCTGCACAAATGGTGTATAGTGACAAGTATGCAGAGAGTTCGAACACAGGGAGCAAGCAGGGTAGTTCAAGCAAATGTGCTCAAGTGAATGTGTGTGATGTGTCTACACTAAGCAAACAAGCAAAGGAAATTTTTGTGGGTTTTTAATTTTTAATTTTTAATATATTTTTTTAAATTTAATTTTTAATTTTGTATTTTGATTTTTAATTTTCTGATTTTTATAATTTTATATTTTATATTTTTTTTCTTTTTCAATATTGGAAAGCAAAGACAATGTAATGAAAGACAAGGTAAAATATTTATAAAAATGTGCAAAAATAACCAAAAATTCAGAACTAAATTATTTTTGGTATTTTTTAGGATTTTTTACTGTTTTTGTGATTTTTGGGGAATTTTCAAGGTGTTTTTGGTGTTTTTAAATATCAAAATAAAGCAAAACAGTGCAAATAGTGCTGGCTGTGAGTAAAATGAGATTTAAAAATAGCAACCAGTAACTAAAAATTTTCACACTATTTTTCAAATAAAAAGAACAAAATGAGGAACAAACAGGAACTGAGTTTGTGATTTTTGGAGTTTTCTACTATTTTATATATATTTTTGAAGTTTTTGAGTGTTTTTTAATTTTTAGTGTTTTTCTTTTGAGATTTTTAATGATTTTTGGACTGACACTAAAATAGGATATAATAAACACTAGGTAATTTTTTTGTGATTTTTAGAAGTGTTTAAATTTTTTTTGGCATTTTCTAAGCTAGACAATAGAGAAAAGGCTTGTTTTTTATTTTTAATAAATATGAAAATAAAATAAAATCAAAAACTAAATTTAGGGCGTGGAAGAACACGTGTCCAGGAGTTTAAGTTCAAATTTTTAGAATTTTTGGAGTTAAAACGAGGCCTAAAATAAATAGAGCAATACAGCACAATTGGAAAGCCTGACAGGGACCTTTATGCAAATAGATAAAACAATAGGGGCACGTCTGCAATTTTCTCTCAAAAATTATAACTGATTAAAATAATTTGGTGACTAAATGCCAATATCAAAAGCCGCAGGGGCTTCTCGCAAAATCTCCCAGACGCACGTGCGTGCACGCGTGCCTAGCAGGGGCGTTTATGTAATATACAGAAAATTCAGGGGCAAGAATACAATTTGCACACAAAATTTGAACTGGATAAAATATCTTTTAGACCAAAATTAAATTCCACGATCCGTAGGGTCTCCCTTGCAATATGCCCACCCACGCGCGTGCTATGCACGCGCCTGGAAGGATGAGTTCGCAATTACACAAAACTGAAGGGGGATTGATGCAAATTATACAAAATTAAATAAACTGCCCATGAAAGATTTTGGTCCAATAGTAAATACAAAATGTTCGCAGGTAAAGAGCAAAATTACCCACAAATGGGCGCCATCCGACGGCGGGGCAAAAGTCACTTGGACACGTGTCGCCTGGAGGTGCGCCGATACCCCTTCGCTGCGGGTGGTTCAGATTAGATCTCCTGGAGGGTGATCAACGGCTGGCAGGCTTCGAATCGGACGGTAGCTGTACACCTGGCCAGGTGTTCTTGATCCTACGGCCAGGGACTCGACAGGATGAACTGGTGAGGAACTCGGCCCGTGCCGAGCTTCGTGGAGGTGCGGGGTTCACCTCCGTCCGCCAATCCCACGCCCGAGAGGCTGATCGTGCTCCTGCTGGTTCCAGTTACCTCCTGGTGGCGTCAAAATAGGCCGGCACCCCCAGGATCCACCCCTCGACGTCGAAGGAGGTGGGGCGCTCCAGGTGGTACGGCGGCCTCCAAAACCGCCTCCAGGCGTGCCTCTTTAATGATCAAACCTGCAGGAAGAAGTGAGAGGGTCGGGGGTAAAGTGCCCCGACCCCGCGGGATGGAGAAAACAAGGTGGGAACGGAGTGCGCGGGCATAGATGAAGTTGGTCGGAGTGACTCCGGCCGAACGTCGATTAAGCGAACCGACGCGCGGATGGACTGAATAAATGAGAGGGAATGAAGATGGGAATGCGAGGAGTGAACTGATGGCGAAACTAAGGGAAATAAAGCTGCCTCTAGCCGGAAGGAGATACCTCGACGGCGGCTGCCGGAGGTGCAGAACTCGCCTGAGATGTCGTTCTTCCTCCGCTGGGGTGATGGGAACTCGATGCTGTCACCAACCGGCTTCCTCTCGACCCAAACGTGGAAGAAAACTCGGTGTAATGCGGTTCAAAATTCAAAATGGGATTCAAAGTTCGGTTTTAAAGGGTTGACGGAGGGCTCCCTTGACCGAGGTATATCTGAAGCAGCAGTGGTCCAATGCCCGAAATGATCCAAGGGCGTGAAAGCTCTATGAAAGGGCTACAAAAGTCGTGAAGGTCGATTCACGAAAGGATGAAAGGATTCGCCTCGAAAAAAGGTTGAAAACAAGGTCAAACGTAGCTCTGACACAGCCCAGGTGTTGGGCAGAGAGTTGACCGAGGTCAACTCTCCTAGCCCCCTGGTTGGTCCACGTGGACCAACCAGGAAAAACCTGGAGAAAAAGTCTTCTAAATTCAAATTAAAATAGCAAATGATTTTATTGATTTTTGATTATAAAATAAAAAATGTTTTTATTTTATGAATTAATTTATGGTGATTTTTATTTATTTTTATGGAGTATATTTTTACAAGTTTGCATTTATACCCCTATAGGTATCTATATCTATGTATTGGAGTCTTTTATTTTTTATTGTATATACTTGATTTATTTATTTTTGATTATTATTTTATAAAATTATAACATACTTTTATATACACAAATATATTTTTATTTTATTTTTATGAGGTGTTTTGTATATTAAATAAAATATAAAGATATAATATAGAGGTATGTGTAGTAATGTATCTATGTATTGAAGATATGTTCATTTTTATTTTTATTTTTCTTTGCATTTTTATTCTGATTTTAATGCACATAATTACTATAAGTAATATTTACAACATTATAAAAATATAAAAATATAAAAATAATGACTGAATAATAAATTGAATATTTTAATATGTACAAGTATACAATGAGGGTCCAAAAGTCAACTTTCAAACCGTAGCTCCGCCAAATGCGAAACCACCACCATTAATTAGCTTATTTTCTTCTATATACAATTAAAGGTGAGTATGTGGCATTTGGAGTTTTCATTTGTGAGATACGGGTCTGGGAAGTTGGGCTTCTGGATTTTTATTCAGACCATAACTTTTTGTCTGTACAATATTTTTTGTGAAATCAATTTTGTATTTTTCTTTATAAAATTATCTACAACTTTCATGTACAAAGTTTCTTTATTTGATGTATAAAAAGTGGAACCAAAAATAGGTCCCAAAAATGAATAAAGAATGAATTAATAATTATAGGTATTTGGCCCTTATCTCCCCCTACTTTATTCCTTGTCGACCTATTCATCAAGATGCCTAGGTCTCGGGGTTTTGGGTCATAAAATATTTACAATATTTTATTCTTTTTCTTTTCTTTATTTATTCTATAATTTTGGCCTTAATTACAACATTTTATACACTAATTGAATGCACATACATGCATGCTAAGATGGTGATTTTAATGTTATTTATAGGCATTTGCTAGGGTTTTTGGTGCCAAAATGATAGAATAAAGATGATGAAATGTGGATTCATCATCCCCCTATACTTTACCTTTGCTAGTCCCTAGCAAACACTTATGCAATAAGTGCAAGGAGAAAAGAAAGAAAAGAAAAAGAAGAACTTGGATTTTATTTGATTATCAAACTCGGCTTCGCAAAATCAAAGTTTGGAGCTTAAGTCAGACCTTTGGAAATTTAGTGCGGGCGGAACCTTAGTGAGAACCGTGTTTGAAATCCAACAGTCCTTGAGACTCCCAAAACTCTATCCAAGTCTCCTCAATAGCCAGGTCAGAAATACTTCAACTCATACGCAAATTCTTACGACTATGAATCTGACTTGTACAGTGTAAGTGATGGTGGCTCTCCCCAACTGGAATGACAAAGAAACTGACTTCTCCAGTACGACAACCCAATGATTCCCCAATCCAATGACTCCATCCTCGAGGAGCGGGGTATTCCCTTCTAAGTTCAAGTGGCAACCAGCTCAAGAGGAGGGGGTGAAGAGAAGAATGGACGGTAGCCAGTGTAGCTACCTATCCTTGGATGCAAGACCAGTGTAGTCAAGTCATCCAGCTGCAGGCTCACATGATATGACTTTGGAACTCAAGCTTGCTTATTTTCTTTGTACATACTTGCAGGCTTTTTATTTTTGTACATGCCTGAACACATTTTTTTTTACTATATACAGCAGCATTTACATAAGGAGTTTTTCCTCTTGAGCCAGTAGACTATCTCTCTTTTGAAGCTTTATCGCAACCCACAACCTCCTGTCTTTAGACTTCCTAATCATTGGACGGGTTGGGGTGCACTTCCCTCCCTAGAGGAGGACAAATGTTTCCACTTGTGTGCGTCTCATACCGGCAAATCCAATCCCCTCACCACTCCAACTGAGTTGAGCCATGTGAAAGGTGCAGGTGTCCAAGTTAGGTCATTATCAACAAGAATCGTGCGTGTGCTCCGAAATACTCTACTTAGGCAGTCAAGAATCCATTGAACCAAGTCTCGTGATCCTCAAAGAATTAAGTCAACTAGACCTGAAGTACCTCAAACCCAGTTCCTATAGGGTTCCTGTTATTAGGTAGATTTTTAAAGTCCAATCAAGCTCCAATCTTCAGATTTTACTTAGACTCGTTCAACTATCAAACTCAATCCGAAAAATGCGAATGC
This sequence comes from Ottelia alismoides, assembly GCA_037367405.1. Lineage (NCBI taxonomy): Eukaryota > Viridiplantae > Streptophyta > Magnoliopsida > Alismatales > Hydrocharitaceae > Ottelia > Ottelia alismoides. The sequence goes on along the minus strand of JAZKJV010001537.1, from coordinate 1,607,743 downwards.
TATGCAAATGATATGCAGAATGCAGAAAATATTTTTGCGATGCAATTTTCAAAGATTTTGAACTTTTCATGGATTTTTGAAAAGATGATGCATGATGATGCATATGCATTTTTTTGTCTTTTTCAAAAAGCTTTTTCAAATGTTTTTTGGATTTTAGTTTTGCAAATGTTTTTGGGCTTTTTGAAAACAAAAAGATTTTGGCTGAAAAATAGGTTAAAATATGTACACGGGAGTGCTTCTTATATTTACAAGAAGTAGATTTTTAGGATTTACAGGGTAAGTGGTCAATTTTATACATATATACATAAGATGGATTTTGGTGTGATGTGTATATTCCTCAAACTTATTTGAAAACAATTTACACACAATTTTTGAAAACTATAGTCCAAAATAGTTTTTACAAACATTTTACACACCTTTGAAAACATTTTGTAAAGGCTTTCAAAACAGTATATATAGGTTTTTCAAAACATTTTTGCAACCATTTTTCAAACCATTTGCAAATCATTTTGCAAACATTTTATTTCACACAAAGAAAATAAATTTTACAAACCACACAATTTCACACAGGTTGAAAACATGTAACAAAATACTTTCAAAATAGTTTTCAATAGATGTTCACAAAGATTTTCAAACTATTTTTCAAACATTTTGCAAAAAATATTTTCACCTGATTTATTAATCAGTAAATACAAAAAGAATCTGAGGAATAACCACATCTTTTTATTAAGGATTTTAAATGAATTTTAAAGAATTTTAAAGAATTATTAGCCATATTTATTAAGAAAATACGAACGTACGAGTTATGGCTAAAGTATATACACAGTATATACGACCCCCCTATACTTAGCTTGAGCTATGTCCTCATAGATCGGAGAGAGAAGAGAAGACATAACTCGTACTAAGTATAGACAAGTCAAAAGAATATAAACTAATGAAGGAATCAACGAATGAGAGGTTGACCGTCCCCCCTATACTTAGGATCAAATAATCATAAGTATAGCAGACTGTACACAAAGCAGGGAGGATCAAGGGTGTGAATGAACAGATCGTACTCAGATTGTCTCCCCCTATACTTAGGGTAAGATATCCCTAAGTATAGACAAGAAGAGGAGACAATGGAGAGGATCGAATAAGATAGAGAAACTCGGGGTGCACACCCCCCTATACTTAGGACAAAGTACGTCCTAAGTATGGAAAACTGTCTACAAGGGCGGCACCTTTTTGATAGATAAAGAAGATAGAAAAGGAAAAGAAGAGAAGAAGAAAAGAAGAAAATTAATTAACAGATGAAAGTGATATGAACAGATGGATCTGTACAGCGGAAGATGGAATTGATTATCATGTATGAGATGCAGATGATCAGAATCAAAGGACACACATCTCATACCAGAAGAATGGGGGCAACGTCAATGGTCGGCGGATCATGATCAAGATATAGTTTCAGGCCTTGACCATTGACGCGGAAGGTAGAGGAAGATGACGGTTCGGATATGTCGATGCTGCCATTGTCATGTACCTTCCTAACCACATACGGACCTTTCCACTTGCTCAGCAACTTTCCTGGAAATAATTTCAGCCTGGAGTCAAACAACCATACTCTCTGATCTGGCTCAAACTGTTTATGGCTGATATGCGAATCGTGCCATGTCTTCACTTTCTCTTTGTACTGTAGGCTGTTGGAAAAGGCTGTATCTCTCAATTCTTCCAAGGCTGCCAATTCAGCTCTTCTTTGGTCTCCTATACTCTCGGGATCTAGAAGTAACTCAGTGACTGCCCAAAAAGATTTGTGCATGATTTCCACTGGCAAATGGCACGGCTTGCCATAGACGAGACGAAAGGGAGATGTCCCTAATGGATTCTTGAAAGATGTCCGATAAGCCCACAAGACCGAGTCCAAAAGCTGTGACCAATCCTTTCGGTCTGGGCGGACAACTTTCTGCAAGATAGTCTTTATCTCCCTATTCGATACTTCGGCAAGACCATTAGTCTGAGGGTGATAAGGAGTGGCACCCCGATGGTCAATGCCGAACTCGTCTGCAAGGGCCCCGACTTTGTCATTGATGAAGTGAGACCCCCCGTCTGAAATCAAGACTCTAGGTACCCCGAACCGTGAAATGATATTTTTCCTCAAAAATTTGCACACGGTTTTAGCATCTGCGGCTCGGGCGGGGATGGCCTCAACCCATCGGCTGACATAATCCACAGCGAGCAAAATATGCTCGAATCCCTGACTCTTAGGAAATGGGCCCATGAAATCAATCCCCCATGCATCAAAAACCTCACAGAAGTGAATAGGTTGCATGGGCATCATGTCTCTCTGCCCGCAGGTTCCCATTTTCTGACAGTCAGTACATCTCTTTACGAACTCATCAGAATCCTTGAAGAGAGTAGGCCACCATAGGCCGGATTGAAGCACCTTCTGTGCTGTCCTTTTTCCAGAATGATGTCCTCCTGCCTCAAGCTTGTGGCAGTATGTGAGGACGCTATGCTGCTCTTCTTGAGGAATGCACCTTCTCCGGATACTGTCCCCTCCTTCATGATAAAGGACGGGATCCTCCCAATGGTAAAACTTGGCCTTCGCCAGGAAGGTCTCGAGTTTCTGCCTGGGCCAACCTTGTGGGATCGTCTTGGCAACAAGATAATTCACAATGTCAGCATACCACGGGAGCGAGGTGACAGCCAAGATCGCCTCATCTGGAAATGTCTCTGTGATAGGTGCGCTGGGCTCAGATTTCTCAAGATTCTCCAATCTGGAGAGATGATCCGCCACCACATTCTTGACTCCAGGCTTATCCTTAATTTCAATATCAAATTCCTGGAGTAGAAGGATCCATCTGGTGAGACGTGCTTTGACATCCTTCTTAGCCATTAAGTACCGGATGGCGGTATGATCAGTGTAGATTGTCACTCTAGATCCGAGAATATATGATCGATACTTATCAAGAGCGAAGACTACGGCCAGCATCTCTTTCTCAGTCACTGTGTAATTCCGCTGCGCGGCATCCAAAGTCCGGCTGGCGTAGTGAATGGCAAAGGGTAGTCCATCCCTCCTCTGTCCGAGCACAGCCCCAACGGCAAAATCTGAGGCATCCGTCATGATCTCGAATGGAAGAGACCAATCGGGTGGCTGAAGGACAGGAGCTGAGACAACCACATTCTTGAGAGTCTCAAATGATTCAAGACACTTATCATTAACAATAAACTCGGTGTCTTTGGTGAGCAAATCAGTGAACGGTCGGGCAATTCGACTGAAGTCCTGAATGAACCGTCGGTAGAAACCGACATGCCCCAGAAAAGACCGTAACTGACGCAAATTGGACGGTGGATTGAGCTTCCTGATGATGTCCACCTTGGCCGGATCGACCTCCATGCCCCTGTTGGAGACGATATGACCGAGGACCGTCCCTTGAGTCACCATAAAGTGACTCTTCTCCCAGGATAAAACAAGATTAACCTGAATGCAGCGCTGAAGCACACGGTCTAGGCAGTCAAGACAGGCATCAAACCCGTCGCCATAGACCGAGAAATCATCCATGAAGACCTCTAAACAGTTACCCACCATGTCCGAAAATATGGACAACATGCACCTTTGGAATGTCGCTGGAGCGTTACATAGACCAAAGGGCATCCGTCTGAAAGCATAAGTCCCAAACGGACAAGTGAATGTCGTTTTCTCCTGGTCTTCGGGCGCAATGGCCACTTGATTGTATCCAGAGTACCCGTCAAAATGACTCTTCCTGGCTAACCGCTCGATAATCTGATCAATGAAGGGTAGCGGGAAGTGATCCTTCTTGGTGGCCTCATTCAATCGTCTGTAGTCCACACAGACCCTCCAAGAAGTCGGTACTCTGGTCGCGATCTCCTCTCCAGACTCATTGACAATTGTAGTGATACCCGTTTTCTTGGGTACCACATGGAGTGGACTAACCCATTTAGAGTCGGAGATGGGGTAGATGAAATCGGCGCTCCACCACTTGGAAATTTCTTTCATGACAACGTCTCGAAGATTCGGGTTCAGCCGTCGTTGGAACTCACGCGACGGCCTGGTGTTGTCCTCGAGATAAATGTGGTGGGAGCAAAGATTAGGGCTCAGCCCATGGAGATCGGCTATATTCCATCCTATTGCCTTGCGGTTTCTTTCAAGAACCTCCATCAGACGAGATTCTTGCTCTCCAGTCAAATCTGCTGAGATAATGACTGGGTGCATTTCCGGTTCTCCTGCAAGGAATCTGTACTTCAACGACTGCGGCAGAGGTTTCCGTTATGGACAAGTGGGAGGTGGCAGATCTGGCTTCTGATATGTCTGTGTAAATGCGACCAGGTCTGCATGGGAGAACTCTCGCTCTACATGAATTTCTGACGAAGGGCGACCGACTAGATCATCAATAAATTGTACTGGCTCGCACTCTGTCATGGTTGTTGGCTCAGTAGGAATCAGACAAGGTAAATAGTCATCAAAGTCATCCCAGTCAATGTCTGAATCCGAGGGATCAGAAGAAGATGAGCAAGAATGAAAATCATCTGCACCACTCATCACAATACTGTCAGCTTCAGATGTATCCTCCTCCAGGGACGTGCTCTCCCGGCTCTCGACCGCCATGAGCATGAGATATGGTGAGTCTGTAGGCAAGGCGAGAGTCGGTGCCACAGGATCTATCCAATTGGATTCATCATCAGTCATCTCAAAGTCACAAACCTGGTGGATGTCTAGCTCTTCCTCTGTCATCTGCGCTGCTTCACTGGACTGCTTGGAGCACTCTAACTCTCTGGCTCTGGTCTCTTCGATCGTCTCTATTTGTACGGTTTCGCCCTCTATGCAAAAGCATACCTTCTCGCTATCATGGTCGGTTACCGCCTTGGCTGTGGCCAAGAATGGACGTCCGAGAATGATGGGGGCATCAGTTACCGACTCAGGGATCTCCATGTCCAACACAACGAAGTCCACGGGGAATTTCAGGTCCTGAATGGTAACGACCACGTCTTTCAATAACCCCTTCGGCCTCTTAGTCGACCTGTCAGCAAACTGAAGGACCGTTCTGCTTCGAAGAAGAGGGCCAAACTCGAACTTCTTGAGTAAGGCTGCCGGAAGAAGGTTAATTGAAGAGCCGCTGTCTAATAGGGTACGATCAAACTGCTGCTCCTGAATCTCGCATCTGACATAGGGAGCTCCTGCGCCTGGTCGCTTGGCTGGCAGCTTGTTCTGTATGGTGCAGCAAGTGGAATGAGTGAGCACATGAATCTGATCTCTGTGATTCCTCCTCTTCCTGCGGATGGTGGTTTTCTCTTTCAGGTTCTTTTTGAAGAGGGGGATGTGCTCAAGTGCCTCTTGTAGAGTCAGATGAATGTGGAATCTGTCTATCATCTGATTGCTGAACTCCACCTGCTGGTTCTTTTTTTGATTTTCTTTTTTATTTCCCTTCGCTCGACGGAGTGCCTCAGGGAAGGGGATGGTAGGGGCCCCCTCAGATGGAGGACTAGGAGTCGGTCCCTGTACCTGTGAAGACGGAGAATCCATACAATAATCATCATTCACCACATATGGATCCGTAATTTGAACAGAAACCTTTCCTTTATTCATATTTTTGTTTTGTTTTTGTTCCCACAGTCTCTAGATACAAAATGTGGCAACATCACAGATGGTGGCTCAACAAAAGTAGATGTGGTGGCCTCAGCACCACCACTAGCACCTGTCTCTGCGGCATCAGCACCGCGCTCTGGTTCATCATCCAAAATGGTGGCTTCAGCACCACCGTCTACATCTGGTATCACGACGGCATCAGCACCGTCGTCCTGGACTCCATCATTGGTGGCATCAGCACCACCGTCTTCGACATCATCATTAGCGGCATCAGCACCGCTCCTCTGCTCCTCTGGCGCTCCTGGTTCAGCATCTGGTTGTCGCTCAGAAGAGGCACCGCCGGCTGGCATCCTACCGCTCCTAGTAGTCACAAAATCAGCATCATTCAAAGAATAAGACATATCATTCAAATCGTCACTAGGAGAGGTATCCTCTGTGAACTCTACCTGCTCAGATTTTCTTTTCAGGTTATTAGGATTAGGTTCGATCTGAGCGGGTATGGCGGCTTTGCCTTTGATGATATCCCGCATTTCCTGCCGGAATTCATCCATTTCTTGCCTGAAAGATGCTCGCTGTTCAGATAGCAAGCGGGCAAGATCATCAAGGGCTGGGTTCTCAAAGACTGGACCCTGAGAACCGGATGTCTGTCCCTGCTGGAAATGGGGCTGCTGCTGCTGGTGTTGCTGCTGATACTGGGGGGAAGGCTGGTGATAAGACTGCTGAGGCGGCTAGCGCTGCCTCCACTGTTGTCCCTGATAGGCGGGACGAGGACCATTCTGATACTGATGTGGCTGGGCATACTGGGGCTGCTGGTTATGCTGCTGTGGCTGACTGTTCTGGTGTCCTTGAGAAGGATTCTGCTGCTGGGAGGAGGAGCCACCGTTGCCCCAACGGAATCCGGGGTGATCCCGATGAATCCCGGGCTGAGGGTACCGGTCGTACCAAATCCCGTTGACTTCCATCAACGGTTCCTGCTCGAAGGAGGGTGGGGGAAGAACTGCCAGTGGCTGCTCTGGCTGATACACCACCATCTGCGTCTCTTGAGATGGCGGTTGCTCTGGATGATACTGTAGTAGTGGAACCGGCTCTGCCTGGATATGATTCACCTGTCGGTATGAGGTAGAGGGTTGGTTGGAGCTGCTACTGCTGGAGTCAGCCCGTGACCTGGGAGGCTGTTGGGAGTGAGCTTGTGCCTCCTGGATGCATAGGATTTGAGTTTTCAGGTCACTCATGGTTTTGGTGAGAAGGTCCATCTGAGCAAGACCTTGGTTCTGCTTCTTCTCGAGGATCTCCATGCGGTCCAACTTTTCACTAATAATGCCCATGTCGGCTGCTGCTGATTCGGCTTGGGCTGCGGCTACCGACGTTGTGTTGGGACCGGCATCAATGGGGGCGATCCTCTGAAATGATCCCGCTCCTTGCGGGGGTTTCTGCTGAGTATAGACTCGGGCTTGGGCCATCACTGTGGAGTTTTCTGCCATGCCTTCGTAGATGGCCCAAACGTCGTCTTCTCCCTTGGAGAAATAAGACCCACTGCAAGAGGCGTTCACAAGCTCCTGCAGCTCCGGTGTCAGCCCACAGAAGAAACTCTGTACGAGATTGGGCTTGGAGATATCATGGTGCGGACACCGGTCGATGAGCTCTCTGAATCGATCCCATGCTTCATGGAACTGTTCATTTGGGATCATGACGAAATTGCTGATCATGGCTCGAGCTGCGTTGGTCCGGCCGAGAGGGTAGTACTTCTTTAGGTATGCGGTCCGGAGATCTGCCCAGGTATCGACGAATCGCCCAAGGTGTTTGAGCCAATATGCGGCTCTGTCAACCAAAGAGAACGGGAAGGCGATCATCTTGATGGTGTCCTCGGTCATCAGCCGATCATGGATAGTGCTGCAAATCATCTCGAATTCCTGGAGGTGGAGGTGCGGCTCTTCGGTCGGCAACCCGTGAAACTTGGGTAGCAGCTGGATCGTGTGGGGCCGAAGCTCGAAATCTCCGTGAATGGGTGGGAGTCTGATCCATCGGTGAGTGAGGGATGCAGCTGGGTTATGCAGTTCCCTCATGATAGTCTGTGGCGGTCGCTCAGCGTCTGGATCGCCTCCTCCTGCATCGGGTCCTCCTCCTCCTCCACCGCCACCGCCCCCAGGTCGGTTCTCTCTCAGCTGTGCTATCTCTCTCATCAGGTCACCCATGAATGTTCCCTGGTCCCGGATCTGTCTCTGCATGGTCTCCAGGGATGCTAACAAGGAGTTTTTGATGGCCACTTGATCGATTATGAACGGAGGGTGATCGTGGTCATCTGGGTGCTCGCCTCTGTCTGCCATTGCTGGATTCTCTGAAAAAGCAAAAGAGGCCATCTCAGGTGCTGTTGAATGAGCCGAACTCTGTGATGCACTGAAGTCTGAAACGATTAGAGTGAGAGAAGGAGAATGGGAAAGGTGGTCGAGGGGGAACAGGGTGGATGTGAACTCGGGCTCGGAGATCGGACTCTCCGAGGCATTCCTAGATGAGTAAGGAGGAGTGCTAGATAGCGGTGCCGACAAGGTCGGCCTAAGAGATCTCCGTCCCATCATCTTGATTATTCGAGAAGAGTAGGGAAAATGCAAGAGAAGAAGGAGAAGATGATATGCAACAAAATTGCGCACAATTGTGTGGTGTTTTTGATCTTGACCTAAACAAATCTAGCAATCAAACGCCAATCAAGGGTGAATTCACCAACTCAACTCGTGAAGCCGTGAAGGTTCGGCTTTTATCTTGTCAATTTTAGCTTGTTTTCAGGTATTTATCTTATCACAAGTCCTTAGAACGCTACGCCTATAGGAGCGAGAGTACTGCCAGGAAAGTGTCCCCGTACTTGTCCTCCTCCTGTGTAACCTGTAACTTGCGCTTTTTGAGGTCCTTGTAACCCTTCCTGGATCCCTACTCAGCCAAAGAAATAGAGGGAGGAAGCCGATAGGCGAAACCGATACTTCGGACCTCGCTCGCAACGGAATCACCCGTGAGCGTACAAGGTCCTACTCGGACGCAGCCGGTGAGACAGACACACCCGTGAAGGCGTGGCCTAAGCTCGGTACTTCGGACAAGGTCGGCGCTCACACAATAGTGAGTCACCAATGGCGACCAAGCCCTACTCGACTACGTACGATAGTAGCGCCAATACTTCGGAAATCCAGGCGATACACAAGGCAGCCACAAGTTGGGTTTTGGGCTCTAATCCTTACGAAGCGCTCACCTCACTTGGAAGGAAACCTTCCCATGCAACCTGAAGACAAGTGAGGGTGTTACTCTCCCCAAGCAATGAATCCGATTACCAATTTTATTTTGGTCAAGTTTTCTTAGCAGTCCCTGTTTTAATTTTTTTGGTGTTATCGCTTCTTTTGAGTAGATTCAAACAAGCGCCTAACGGTTTTTGTATTTTTCCTTTATCCTACTTTGTTCCAAAAACAGAGGGAGAATAGAGACGAAAAAGCCGTGCAAGTCGACACCAAGGTGGAAATCTCACCTTTGTGCCTAGATGATGCATGCAAAGTAAGAAGACTTACAGCGAATCCCAGCTCTCTCCATGCGGGATGCAAAGCAGAATTTTTAAACCTACACTACATGGCGATATGCAAGCGGAAATCGTCCTAGAACAGGCAGCTGCTAGCGTGAAGAACCACAAGCTAGCTACTAACTCCTAATCCGAGTGTCCGGTCTAGGCTCACCCCTCCTCTGCTCAACACATTTGAGTTAGGAGAAAGCGCTTGTTCGGGTGTGAGCTCGTGGCGCGTGGATCGGAAGCTACTAGCCAACTGTTTTAATTAGTCTAAGTCCAATAACGATCTATAGGAACATGCAAGAGATATTAGGGTGTTTGGACCTAGGCTAATCGAATCAAGCAGGACCTAATCTAAGAGCTCAATCCACAAAAGAAAGGAAAAATGAAAACAAAACCGGAAAATGACAAGCGATGAAAACGCGATCAAAACTGCGGTGAGCCCCCGGGTGAACAAACACCCGGAAATGAGGCCCGGTAGTGTCTAAGTGTCCAGAGAGTCCAAGTGTACCTGTATTATTACAATTAAATAAATCACTCTCTCACGAAAATAAAATAAGAGCTAATCTAATCTCTCTTCCTCACTCCTCTTGCTCCCTCCTGCCGGCTTGGCTAAGAATAGCCGGCTCCGCGTCCCAAGGTTGCTTCGGGTCACCTAGGCAATCCGCCTTGCTCCGCGGTCCCTCGCAAGAAGACAAGAAAAGAAATGGTCAGATAACTCAATCAATATGTATCAAAAATGCAAGAGAAATGGAACGAAGCTATAGTAGACAATCACAATCAAACAAACAAAATGTAAACTACTCGCTGTTGCTCCCCGGCAACGGCGCCATTTGATTTAACCGAATTTCGGTGGTCTTAAGTTCAACACAAAGCGTGAACTCAGTCGAAGTGTCAACCACACAAATCTCGATTAAAGTCAACAATTAACCCACACTAAAGATCAATAATTTAGAACTAATGTGGAGTTAAAATTTATTTTTAACTCTGCACAAATGGTGTATAGTGACAAGTATGCAGAGAGTTCGAACACAGGGAGCAAGCAGGGTAGTTCAAGCAAATGTGCTCAAGTGAATGTGTGTGATGTGTCTACACTAAGCAAACAAGCAAAGGAACTTTTTGTGGGTTTTTAATTTTTAATTTTTAATATATTTTTTAAATTTAATTTTTAATTTTGATTTTTGATTTTTAATTTTCTGATTTTTATAATTTTATATTTTATATTTTTTTTCTTTTTCAATATTGGAAAGCAAAGACAATGTAATGAAAGACAAGGTAAAATATTTATAAAAATGTGCAAAAATAACCAAAAATTCAGAACTAAATTATTTTTGGTATTTTTAGGATTTTTTACTGTTTTTGTGATTTTTGGGGAATTTTCAAGGTGTTTTTGGTGTTTTTAAATATCAAAATAAAGCAAAACAGTGCAAATAGTGCTGGCTGTGAGTAAAATGAGATTTAAAAATAGCAACCAGTAACTAAAAATTTTCACACTATTTTTCAAATAAAAAGAACAAAATGAGGAACAAACAGGAAATGAGTTTGTGATTTTTGGAGTTTTCTACTATTTTATATATTTTTTTGAAGTTTTTGAGTGTTTTTAAATTTTTAGTGTTTTTCTTTTGAGATTTTTAATGATTTTTGGACTGACACTAAAATAGGATATAATAAACACTAGGTAATTTTTTTGTGATTTTAGAAGTGTTTTAATATTTTTTTGGCATTTTCTAAGCTAGACAGTAGAGAAAAAGCTTGTTTTTGATTTTTAATAAATATGAAAATAAAATAAAATCAAAAACTAAATTTAGGGCGTGGAAGAACACGTGTCCAGGAGCTTAAGTTCAAATTTTTAGAATTTTTGGAGTTAAAACGAGGCCTAAAATAAATAGAGCAATACAGCACAATTGGAAAGCCTGACAGGGACCTTTATGCAAATAGATAAAACAATAGGGGCACGTCTGCAATTTTCTCTCAAAAATTATAACTGATTAAAATAATTTGGTGACTAAACGCCAATGTCAAAAGCCGCAGGGGCTTCTCGCAAAATCTCCCAGACGCACGTGCGTGCACGCGTGCCTGGCAGGGGCGTTTATGTAATATACAGAAAATTCAGGGGCAGGAATACAATTTGCACACAAAATTTGAACTGGATAAAATATCTTTTAGACCAAAATTAAATTCCACGATCCGCAGGATCTCCCTTGCAATATGCCCACCCACGCGCGTGCTATGCACGCGCCTGGAAGGATGAGTTCGCAATTACACAAAACTGAAGGGGGATTGATGCAAATTATACAAAATTAAATAAACTGCCCATGAAAGATTTTGGTCCAATAGTAAATACAAAAAGTTCGCAGGTAAAGAGCAAAATTACCCACAAATGGGCGCCATCCGACGGCGGGGCAAAAGTCACTTGGACGCGTGTCGCCTGGAGGTGCGCCGATACCCCTTCGCTGCGGGTGGTTCAGATTAGATCTCCTGGAGGGTGATCAACGGCTGGCAGGCTTCGAATCGGACGGTAGCTGTACACCTGGCCGGGTGTTCTTGATCCTACGGCCAGGGACTCGACAGGATGAACTGGTGAGGAACTCGGCCCGTGCCGAGCTTCGTGGAGGTGCGAGGTTCACCTCCGTCCGCCAATCCCACGCCCGAGAGGCTGATCGTGCTCCTGCTGGTTCCAGTTACCTCCTGGTGGCGTCAAAATAGGCCGGCACCCCCAGGATCCACCCCTCGACGTCGAAGGAGGTGGGGCGCTCCAGGTGGTACGGCGGCCTCCAAAACCGCCTCCAGGCGTGCCTCTTTAATGATCAAACCTGCAGGAAGAAGTGAGAGGGTCGGGGGTAAAGTGCCCCGACCCCGCGGGATGGAGAAAACAAGGTGGGTACGGAGTGCGCGGGCGTAGATGGAGTTGGCCGGAGTGACTCCGGCCGAACGTCGATTAAGCGAACCGACGCGCGGATGGACTGAATAAATGAGAGGGAATGAAGATGGGAATGCGAGGAGTGAACTGATGGCGAAACTAAGGGAAATAAAGCTGCCTCTAGCCCAGATAGGGCGAGGGAAGGAGATACCTCGACGGCGGCTGCCGGAGGTGCGGAACTCGCCTGAGATGTCGTTCTTCCTCCGCTGGGGTGATGGGAACTCGATGCTGTCACCAACTGGCTTCCTCTCGACCCAAACGTGGAAGAAAACTCGGTGTAATGCGGTTCAGAATTCAAAATGGGATTCAAAGTTCGGTTTTAAAGGGTTGACGGAGGGCTCCCTTGACCGAGGTATATCTGGAGCAGCAGTGGTCCAATGCCCGAAATGATCCAAGGGCGTGAAAGCTCTATGAAAGGGCTACAAAAGTTGTGAAGGTCGATTCACGAAAGGATGAAAGGATTTGCCTCGAAAAAAGGTTGAAAACAAGGTCAAACGCAGCTCTGACACAACCCAGGTGTTGGGCAGAGAGTTGACCGAGGTCAACTCTCCTAGCCCCCTGGTTGGTCCACGTGGACCAACCAGGAAAAACCTGGAGAAAAAGTCTTCTAAATTAAAATTAAAATAGCAAACGATTTTATTGATTTTTGATTATAAAATAAAAAATGTTTATTATTTTATGAATTAATTTATGGTGATTTTTATTTATTTTTATGGAGTATATTTTTACAAGTTTGCATTTATACCCCTATAGGTATCTATATCTATGTATTGGAGTCTTTTATTTTTGATTGTATATACTTGATTTATTTATTTTTGATTATTATTTTATAAAATTATAACATACTTTTATATACACAAATATATTTTTATTTTATTTTTATGAGGTGTTTTGTATATTAAATAAAATATAAAGATATAATATAGAGGTATGTGTATAAGTAATGTATCTATGTATTGAAGATATGTTCATTTTTATTTTTTTTCTTTGCATTTTTATTCTGATTTTAATGCACATAATTACTATAAGTAATATTTACAACATTATAAAAATATAAAAATATAAAAATAATGACTGAATAATAAATTGAATATTTTAATATGTACAAGTATACAATGAGGGTCCAAAAGTCAACTTTCAAACCGTAGCTCCACCAAATGTGAAACCATCACCATTAATTAGCTTATTTTCTTCTATATACAATTAAAGGTGAGTATGTGGCATTTGGAGTTTTCATTTGTGAGATACGGGTCTGGGAAGTTGGGCTTCTGGATTTTTATTCAGACCATAACTTTTTGTCTGTACAATATTTTTTGTGAAATCAATTTTGTATTTTTCTTTATAAAATTATCTACAACTTTCATGTACAAAGTTTCTTTATTTGATGTATAAAAAGTGGAACCAAAAATAGGTCCCAAAAATGAATAAAGAATGAATTAATAATTATAGGTATTTGGCCCTTATCTCCCCCTACTTTATTCCTTGTCGACCTATTCATGAAGATGCCTAGGTCTCGGGATTTTGGGTCATAAAATATTTACAATATTTTATTCTTTTTCTTTTCTTTATTTATTCTATAATTTTGGCCTTAATTACAACATTTTATACACTAATTGAATGCACATACATGCATGCTAAGATGGTGATTTTAATGTTATTTACAGGCATTTTCTAGGGTTTTTGGTGCCAAAATGATAGAATAAAGATGATGAAATGTGGATTCATCAGTCCCTGAGTTCGACCTTGAGCTTGCCCAACTTATAAATCTGACCGCTTTTGCATTTATTTGATGCTTTAAATCAAGTGGTCTTTGACGCATCCGATTTTACCCAACTGCAAGGAGACTGTTAATTATGCATAATTGGAAGGGTGAAATCGTGGATCATCAGTGGCAAATATATGCTAGTATTTTTCTGATATTTTTCCTTTGTTAATATTAATATTATGTACATAATGAAGTTGATTTATTGGATTTGGAGGTAGTATAAACTAAATAAAAATACGGGGAGTTATGCTAATATACATGTGCTTTATATATATATATATAATTTCATGGCTTATTATTAATGCAATTATGAATGCTAAAGTATGGATATTATTTATACATGAATGAATGCAAATAATGTAATACTAGTACCTAAATGCAATTAACTACTCGGGAACAAAGCTCTATTTTCAGCTTTGAAAGTGATGAATCACATATTCATCAATCAGAGATTCATCAATACTCCATTGCATACATATCTAGGCACTATTGTACACATACACTTAACTAGATACAATACATGCAATGCCCACGACGATCACAACCACCCCAACACCCTCCCTACCCCTAATTTACAACCCTACCTCAAAGATCACCCTTACATACACCCCAAATCAATCACGGTCACAACATCACGGACACACAACCAGCCTTAGACCCCACCCTCTCAGCCACCAACTGATAGCGTTGACACCCTCACAACACACCCTTACGACTACCCCAACACTATCATAGCCTACTTTCACAGCCACCATATACCCGTACACCAGCATTCATATCCACATGCATACCACATGCACACATACAGATTTACCCATAATTGAGTGTCGATAATTTGTTTTCTCTTCTTTTTTTTCACAGTTATTAGGTTGTTTAATTATATTGGAAATTTTCATAAGATGTTGAACTATGAGAGTGAGCGATGTTGCTCGAATGCAACAACACTCGAGATGATTTAGTTTTGATATGGGACAATTCAGAATATTGTCCTAACATATCCTACCCCTACCCATGCACTTGCAAAACAAACATCAAGAGTCGCACGGTGTTGTAAGGGCATTTCTTAGCTTCTAATGCTAAGATCCCAGCAGTTGTGAGAAGAAAAATATAACACATGATGGGGCATCACTCCCCAAAATGTGTTGCACATGCCTCCCATTTTGAATGTCTACAATAAACCTAGTGTGGAAGCACACGTGTATGAATGGGGTTTTGTACGATTTTGTGCAATATCCTAAAATGCATTCTATATGTTGGGCCTACTCAATAACACATAGTAGACAATATGTAATTCACATACACAATATCTAATTCACATGCACATTGACCTACAATTATCGACATTACACACACACACCGATACTAATATCCACACTTCAAGACACACTCGTATACGAATATCATTTCTAATTCACATATGATGACAAAATAACATATTACAGACAAATGACTTTTTAATTTATTTAATTCATCATCCAATAAGATAGCATCTCTTGAGAATTTCAACAAACGCCAACAATGTAGTTGAAAATAATATACATACTCAAAATCAGAACAAAAACTAAACTATATGACAAATTTAAAGGAGAAGAGATATACCTAAGGAAGAGGAGGATGAGAAGGGGGAGATGCATGCCAGTGGCCAGAGATGGCTAAGGAAGAGCTTCTCTATCTACAAGGACAGAAGCTTCTCTTCTCCACATACAAGGATGGGGGATGAGGCTGCAAGAAAGGATGAGATGGTGGGGAGAGGAGGAGTGGGAAGGTCAAGGGTGGAGGGAGGAGGAGAGGCTGTGGGAGAGGGAGGAGGTCATGAGGGGAGGGAGGGCGACAACTATGACAAGAGATGAATGTAGATGAGGAGATATAACTGATCATGTCGTTCTGTTTAACAGAATACACGACTACAATATGTGGTCATATTGTGGTCGCATAATAAGGCGTTGAATAACTTGCCTCAAATATGTGGTTACATATGTAACTATGTGACCACTAGTTATGGGAAAAGTGCTCGCATTTTCATTTGCGATCACAAACCCACTGCTAGTGGTCGCAAGGATGTGTTAGCAAAACAACAGATTTCTTGTGGTGTATTTACAATATGCAATTCGGTCCCAAAACCTAAGTTTCAAAACTGATCTCTGATTCTTCCGAATTCGATCTTGATCCGTATATAATTAAGTGCACAATAAATATAAAATGAATAGAGTGAAATCAAACATTGTATGAAGAAGTTATGCAACTTCATGGAATTCTGTCATGGAGTTAGGTGATGAATGATTTTCTATCTTTCTTAATATAGTTGAGTTGTAGTATAGGGGGCAGAAATCAATGTGTCAAAAGCACACATTCAAATATGTGACAATTATTACTTGGCAAGTGTACCACGATCGAACTCATAGAACAACGACTCTTTAATTGAGTGGTTTAAAATAATATATGTATTTGATTATTTGTAATGATAATTTCTGTGTTGGAATGAAATAAAGAGTTAAAAATAAGCAAAGAAAATAAAATAAAACAAATAAAGAAAGAAGTAGAGAGATAGATCTGTGAGTATGCATCTCAATCATCGATATTATGATCAATTAAACTCTTAAATAGTTCATAGATCTAAGATGATATACAATAGAGATTTGTCAAACAAAATCCAAGACTGCAGGCCAAAAGATCAACTATCAATTTAATCTTGCACAAAATTAAGATCAAATCGAACCAAATTGAATCTCAAGCTTCATCTTTTCCTATAATAATGAATTCCTCGAAGAACAATTTTAAACATTAATGATCAGAGAATCAAGTTTGTAATCTCCTCGATATTGCTTATGTAAAAACAATTCAATTATCTATAAGATGTAATTGCAAAATATATTAAATTATGCATAGATCAATTTAATCTTAAATTAAAACATCGATTTTGATATGCTCTATTTTATCCACATAATAAAAAATGATTGAACATGAAAAAAGCTTCAAATTCACATAAATACATAATTTTTGGATAAAAAACGATGAAGTTATGTGATGAACAATTTATGTGGACTAAAATGCAAGAAAATACAAAATTTCTATTTATTATGAGTCATGTGGAGGGCTTATCTGCAAATTATGGAAATTCGAGGGCATCTTCTATAATTTCCTTGAACGGGGGGAGTTTATGTGATTTCAAAGAGGTAGAGGATTTTCAACGCAACAATGGACAAAGTCATGCACACAACTTTCGTGACTGAGCGTCATTGTGATTCCGTGGAGCATGAGGGGCTTTAGTGCTAATTTTGCTCGCCACGTGCTGGGAGCATGTGACTGATCAACTTCGGGTTGGCTCGAGTTCAAGCCACCATGTAGATGCTTCGTGTTGTTTCGATTCCACCCGAGGCTAGGAGGTTTGAGTGGGGGAACTATGGTCTAGATGAAGAGGGAGGAACCTAATTGGACATAGATTGTAGGCTATGGGGTTCCTCCTTCTTCTCCTTCATTTGTTCCTCTTCGTCTCCAGGTGCAAAGGTTGACGTTGAGACTCCCCCATGTCCGAAACACGGCCAACAGTCATTGGGGCAGGAGGTGCAAGGAGGAGGGGGTGGAGTCTTTTACCTACAAAGTGAGAGGAGGAGCTCGAAGCTTGGCTCTAGTGGTGATCTCCATCGGATGTGAGGGAGTGTGGGAGGTAGAAGAGTTTGTGAGGTGGTTGGGGAAGGTTTGGTGCTCCTAGAGGTGAGATGGCTTCCATGGGAGCTTCAATCCATGAGTTCCAACATGTTAGAAAATAAGCAAAAGAGGGGGGGGGGGAATCTCCAATCGATGGTGAGAGACATGGAGATAAGACCTCCGGCATGTGCGGGATCAGTGGTGGGTAGATCTATATGAGATAAAAGGAATTCACAGCGATGGAGAAGGGTGAGGTGAAGTTGGTCGACGGGAATGGAATCCGGATGTACTGAAGCTTTAGCTTTAGGTCCTTTGCGATGACTTAAAGATGGATTGGGTTGACAGGATTTTGGGTTTCACTTGAATCGAAGAAGAAGAAATTAAGGAGGGTGATTGAGATGCGAAAAGGATACATGGAAGTGGACTGCGAGTAAGAGATGAAGTGTGTATGTATGTATGTGTGTGTGTGGGGGGGGGGGGGTTACATACATGAGATGGACGATCGAATCCGAGACGGGACTGAGTGTAACGATCGTAGGAGAGGGGTTTGGGTCGTCATTAGGGTTTTGGTGACAAGTCTGAGATTAAGAGATGGAGGTGATGTGAGATGGATTAAGGAAGTAATCGAGGCAGTGGTTTTGGTCAGAGAGACGATGGGTTTGGTGAAAGGGCATGGCTTTGATGGTGATCTAGAGGAAGGGGGAAAGATCATGTACCGTTGGATCGGTTGAGATCCATTGGTTGAAGATGTGCACGTGTTAAACACATAGGGACGAGGGAGTAGCATGCGCAAGGAGCGCGCGACCAAGCTGGTTTTAGGTGTGAATGGTGATGGTCATTGGATTGAGATTGATCCAACGGTCTAGAATGAAGGCGCTACAAGAATGCAGTCCGAGTCAACAAATAGGCGGGCGTCTTGTGGCGTGGAATGTTGACCCAAAGGTCAAATAAAAAAGTTATCAACGTGAAAGTTGTCGGTCTCAATGAGGTCCATGACTCTCATGCAGGGCCCAAAAACAAGAGAAGTCATCTGTACAAAATACAATCTTTGTAGAGGTATTAGAATGCTAATTAACCTCCATATTTTATGTTTTATAATTGTTTGTAATTTTAATTTATTTCTTAATAAGGATCAATGTAGATACAGTATATACAATAGTAACCTAATTTTTATGGATTTTTATAAGTTAAGAAAAATGTGAAATAAAAATATCAAAGTTAAACTATGTACAATATATACATGGTCACGTTTTTTAATTTCTTTTACTTTTGTGTTTTTCCCCGTATCAAGTTAGTAAATAATTCAAATAAAAATAATTAAGTCAAAATAATATTTTTTTGTACATAAACTAATAAGAAAAAATCAATTCAATGCCAGAGGTTATTTATACACAAGAATTAGCCATGATTTTACATCCTATTAGCAGAGTTAATTATTTCAATTTAGAGGGTTTATTGGATGATTTATTAATGAGATTTTTCTAAGATCATCATATACAATAGATGAATCGTGGATTCATAAGTAGGGTATGGGTTTTTTGTGCAAATATTATGAGTTAGTATTTTTTTGATATTTTTCATGTGCTGAGGTTAGTAATACGTATACAATGGAGCTATTTTATAAAATTTTGGAGTGAGTACGAATTAATTAAAATGAGTGAAGCAGGTGAATATATACATGTGAATATGAATACAATATGAAGTGCTAGTTGATGTATTTTTTTTACAAGTGCATGAATGCTAATTATGAGTTATAAGCACCTAAATACACTTAATTACTCATGCTGAATCTCTATTTCCAGCTAGGTAGAGTGATGAATTAATTATTCATCAACATTCTACTATAGTCAACACTAAATGTCATATTCGTTACCCTTTAGTATAATAAGAGAGATTGAGATCCAGGTGTTTTGAGTTACTTTTGTTAAGAGATGAGCGAGACTTGATATTGACGAGTTCATGAAACTCGGAGCATGATCGACAAGTCTTGTAGTTCACCTTCAGTACGAGGAATTTAAATTAAGTTTTAATTCTTTAAATCATTGCTTGAGGACGAGAGGGGGTTAAGTATACAGGGTAATGAATATGTAACTCTAAATGCCTAATCTTAGCTCTAATCCTTGACCAATTAACCCAACAAAACCCCAAATTAACACCTCTTGTAAATCCATTAAAATGTGCTAATTAACATCTCTTGCAAACAACTGTAAGAAAAAGGAATTAATTCCGTATAAATATTCACATGTAAATAAGAAAAATTTCACTGATTTTTCACTAATTCACACTACCTCCTAATTGAATAAAGCAATTCCATTGTGTATATATTATTAACCATTAATCAAATAAAAATACTAATAATACTAACTTGAATATCTGACAAATAAAATCATATTGATCAATAGAAAGTCGTAAAGCTCAATGTCTCATACACTCAGTCTCGCATGAAAACTCTACTCACCTTTTATTTAATGCACTCTTAATTTTCTACAAAATAAAGACCAACATCAAACGAATCTGAGTACATATGTGCATCTTGGATTTTGGGACCGATTTGAATATTGTACAAGAGGTCGATATCTAGACTACTGTATTATGTACAAAAACTAACCATTTTAACTTATTTGTTCTTCATCTATTTTATTTGAATTGTGCTTTAACTAATCACAAAGAAATAACATCCAGAAAAATATAAAAACCAAGAGAAAATGATGTGAACCTCCCCTAATGGTCTAGTGGCAGAAGCAATGGCTCCCACTGAAAAAGACCAGGGTTTGAATCCCCACTCCAATCCCCCTTCTAGTATTAAAAAGAAGCGAAAATGATGTGTTGTGACTCTGTATATATTGTACATAATTGTTCCTTTCTTCAATTTTTTCACCTTTTCAAAAATTAAAAATAAAAAGGATTATTATTTTTTTTGTTTAGTATTTGATTTTATTTTGTTTATAGTTTTTATTTAAAAAACTAAGAAAAATACAAAACATGAAAATAGGGTATTTTATACATATACCCTATTCCATTTTCCACCCCCTTCCATTTTCCACCAATTAGAACCCAAGAGATGTTGAATCATGGTCAACACCTTCCATCTCCCCTTCTCCCCATTTGTGGACACTGCAAATGAAACCCTACTCCCTCGTAAGTTCCTCCTTCCCTTCAGCGACACCCTCTCCATCCCAAACTACACCTAGCCTTTACCAAACACTCATGTAACCTCCACCACACCCCCGATCCGTTACTCATCGCAAGAAGACCCAAATTCGTAACACCCATCTCCGTCGCTAGCCACTCATGAACCGACCTCCCTTCCCCATATTTGTAGCCCACCATGCATGTAACCATCATCGACCATCATCTCCAACTCCCCTCATCGTGCATTCACTCGAAGCACTGACGACCAATCTTGAGACCCCCGTGCATGCAGATGTTATCCCCCAATCAAAAAACTCATCGTTGCCATTTACACCCCAAACCCCATGCATCCGTTTCTGTTTCCATTCACACCATCGCACCTGTAAAAGCATCTTCCACCACCATAATCATCATATGCTAAAAGAGAGAATGAAAGCATAGCTTCATCCCCCGCTCAGGTGACAACTCATGAAGTGGTTCGCAAGCAACGACGACCTGCTTCAGCCTAGGCGAGATCTGAGGACACCATACCCACGTCGCAACGGATCTCAACTGTTGTCCATCATCATAGCTCAGTTGTCGAGTTTCTTGAGGCTATAATTAGAGATGCTCAGCAGAACTTTCCACCAGTATTATAATTTATATAACATATATATTCATTTATTGTACATTGCTCGATAAATGACGATTTAATCTAATTAATTATAGTAAATACTTTTTAAACAACCCCTTATTATTATATAATATTTTTCAATTACTATTTTGAAATTATCTTATTTAATTAGAAATAAATTGTCTTATTTTCATTCAAATCGCACATTGAATTTTTGATGTATACACGCTAGTATCAATCTAAGGATTGAGTGTGGATCCTAATCCTAAGAAAATATATCAAAGAAATGCCCACTTTCATTAATTTCTTGATTTATTTTCTTTATACTGCTCTGTATTACAAATTAGCAACAACTAACCACCGGATATATCACTCTTCTTCTCTTTCTACCTCAGATCCCCTCTTTTCTTCTTTGTTATCTCCACCTTCATATTTTCCTTTTTTTCTCCATCAAATCAAACCCAAATCAAAAACCTGAAAATTGACATTTGACAACCATCACTTCCTCAACCACTTCGGATTCCCCTTCGTCCCTCAAGGACCTTCCACCTCTGGCAGATTAGCTGGAGCTTTTGCTATGATCCCCCATTTGCCAACTGAGCCGCCGTGACCCATTCCTCTTCACTTGTTTGAACTTCAAGCCACCGTTGAGTACCTAGGATCGAGCGCCAATACCGCATGCATGTGTTCAAGATAACATAAGCTACTTGAGCCATGTTGATTTTTGAAAATTTCAGATAAGCACCAGAAGGACCTTCTTGATAAGAAACTTATTATTGTAATTATAAACATGTTCTTTTCTTTAATATTGCACATCTTACTCGTCTTAAGTCCAACAAGTATAAACTTGGTGTCGATTTAAAGCTATTTTTATTCTCAGTCTTATGAGACACCGAGAGCTTGATTGAGATGCCTTTAAAATTAATTATTTATTTTGATCAAAAGTTTTGTTGTGGGTATATTTATCTATTTTCATTGTTGACATTTATGGGAAAATTTGTACATTATTAATTTTATTGCATGGGAAAACATCGAGGAACTTTGAGCACCATATTTAGACTATTTTATTGATTTTGTCGCTTAAAAATCAAGTTGACACATATTATTTGAATTGATTGATTGAATAGATTGTCAAGATGCCATTTGAATCTTTTTTATAAGCAGACAAAATAAACAATAGACACAAATGACAAGGCAGTGTATGAATATAATTATCTCTAGTCTAATTCATGCACATAGATAAAAAATCTCCCAGAAATATTTTACAATCCCAATAACACTCAAAAGTTGATCATTTAATCCCTACAATGATATGTCTCAATTTAAGCAACATGATTAATAAAATTCACCTAGTCATTCATGCTCGAATTCCCCTTGAATTTCTCCAGTAATAAAATGATTTCTGATTAATTTTATGAAAATATCTTACAATATAATTATATAATATTCCATAAATATCTTAAAGAAAAAAATCTACATTACCAATTTCTTTCATGCATTTTTCTAACGGAAAAATTATTACTATGAATATTTAATACATGAATAATTAAATCACATCACTAGAATTTGCCCATTCCATGTGTTCACCCCGGGTATACTTACCAAGTAAAAAATGACCACATTTTAAATTTGCATAAATATACAGTTTTTGAGAATTCGATTTTTATCCAACTATATTACACAACAACAGAATTAAACAATGTAGACATCAAGTTATCACACCACCTTTTATGTAGCCCTTTCTACTGTCAGGGTGAAATTGACTCTAATATTACTTGTAACATTCTGGTCTTAGGTCCCTAGACCGTTATTGGAAAAAACTAACCCGGACAACTTGTTGGGTTCGAGCTCAATTGGACTCATTTGCAACCACCTAGAATTCTTAAAGCCCAAGTTGTCAAGTTGTAATCCCCGACACTTATAACTCGCACCCCACACTTTGTGAGTTTGTGATGTGTGACTATGTTCGGTAAGTGGGGTGTTATATTAGCATTAAACTGATATGTTTAAAGTATGCAATGGTTTTTATTAGTCCGCGAATCAACTGCGATGTTGCTTGTAGGTATATATTTTATTGTATTTTTCGTTTTGCCTCTATATTTTATATGCAATAGTACCTGATTTCAATATAGTTCACTTTTAAACTGATCAACTTTATTATTGTACGATTAACGTAATAGAACTCAGTTAGTCCTCAACCCAATTTAAGGCATATGTTCTCCATAAAGTTTATGATCCAAACATGAAAGAGGGGCTTGATATATGCATTGTATTATACCTCCGATATATGACTTTCTACTTCAAGAAATTGTTGTACCATCATGCATAAATATGTATCCTTATAGGATTTTCTCAACATCTGCATCCTTTAAAAAAATTAACATTAGATCTCAACTATTGGGAACATATTCATGGTACATATCAAATTGAGAAAAATACATGGTTGAGAAGTAGGTCATGATCAATATGTCAAATCCAAATCAACCATAACTACAGATAAAATCCAACCACATATGCATGACAAAATTTAACGTGGTAAACTTCTAAGGACATGATAGACAATCACAAGGATGATCGTAACTTAAAATCAAACATGATAATCAAATCGGACTCTTGTGAGGGGCTTGCACAAAGTAAACAATCTACATGTTGTTAGAAATCATCAAACAATAGAGAAAATTATAGATAAACAATATCACTAAACTATTCTTCTAAAATTTTTGGGAAATATATCAGAGTGTAACAATCCCAAATACTGCTCCCTCTAAACTCTGTTTTAGTATCAAATGACATTAGTCCCATCTCTTTAGTTTATTCTTGTGCTAAGAGAACTTGTGAGAACTTACGAGAACTTGTGTTGGCATGTTCTTTATTTATAATCCATGGAGAGCCTTGTGCGTCTATTAGAAATCTCCAATGATATTAAGAGAATCTCACCAATCAATATGTGAGAGGATCAAGAAATCAGTAGTATCTCATTAATTAATCAAAAGACTCATAAGATTCATGAACCGAATATCTTCTACAGTGATTGCAAATAAAAAAATTTGAATGTTGTAAATTCATTTCTCCATTAGGCTCGTGATTGGTGCAAATTAGGATAACTTCCATTTAGAGGGAAGCTTACCCAATAAATCTCCCGCTTCACGTATGATATGAGAATTATTCCAAACTTGGGATGGAACATCATCTCTTCAACTTTCCAAGCGGCGCAGTCTTTGTCATCATATCAATACCATTATAAACTATGTGGTGTATCAAGTACAAGTTACTTTGATTCTAATACATAGGCCAATAATTATGTCTGATATCGATGTGTTTTGAGCTTGCACGAAAAAATGGAGTTCCCGCCGAGGTGAATCGTGCTTTTATTGTCACAATAAATGATATAACTGCCTCGAATAAAATTAATTTTTTGTGCGAACTTCTTTGTCCACTAAACGTTCTTTGTTGACTTATGCGGTGGCAATGAATTGTGCCTATATAGTAGACAAATCCATATACTTCTGTGACCTTGATTGTCATGAAATCGTACTACCTTTATATATCATCAAGTACATGGGTATAATTCATCTACAATCAACATCACCTACCATACTATAGCATGCATAACCCCAAAGAAGAGCCTTCCCTACTCCAAAATAAAGATATGTGTTGTCCGTGCCCCTGAGGTGTCTCACGACACATTAAACTGCATTCTAATGTTTTTTTCCGGATTTATGAAAAATATGTGGGCTACATCGGGTCTAGTGCATACCATAGGTTGAGTTTGGGGATCACAACACCATTAGAAGGGGTGAATAGTGGTTCGAGATAGTTTTTAAACTTAAATGCTTAATAATAAACAAGTATAAAATATTCGGATAAGCAATCCAATCAGCACACATGGACAATATTTTTACGTGGAAACCCATCTGGGTAAGAAATACGACATGAGTCTTCATGATTCGAGATTTCCCGATTAATCAAGCCAACCAAATGCTTCACTATAAATCTTGATGTATTTACGGAATATCTCGACCGTTTATGAAGCTCAACGCTTCACAACCTTGGATCAAACACCAATATCTACACAATAGATTACACATAATATCACTAACAGAAGAACAATCGAGCTTCAACTTTCTTTTGACTTTCTTGGAGTTTTCACTTTCAAGTGCTTCTTTGCAAACTTCGGAAAATGTACCTAAAGTCTTAAGAAAAATATTTATTAGAAATAAGAGATAGATATGCAATGATATCTGTTTTCTTGAAAGAGGTTTACTGGATCAGACACCTACATCTGCTTCACAGATATCAATAGAATACTCTTAAAATCAAGAGCAGTGATATATGTAATAACCAACATAATATAATTGCACGGTATATTCACATATATAACACAATAATTATATCACATATAGCACAAGTTAACAATCAATATAAAATAGAGAATAATTTCCACCATGCTAGAGAGGTTTACCAAAAGTGTTATGATTGCTATCAGAAAGACTTCGGTGCCGGCGAGTGATTTGAACTCTGTTGATTTGATAGCGTAGCTTCACAGCTATTAACCAACAAATTTTTTCTCGGATTAATCAAATGAATCAAAGAACTTGAGAAAGAATTATCGAGAGAATTAATCTGATCGAATTCCTTGCTTTTACAGAGAGAATATAAGTGAATGCTCGAATTATGTGTATTCCAACAATGCATATGTTGTCCCTTATATAGGAGTTCAATAATTATGGCCAATCAAAATAAAATTAGCAGCATATTGATGATGATTTACAGTAATGACTGATCATACAAAATGTAGTGGTCGATTATAAGAAAATGATTGATCATATCAAAAGTCACGGGCGATCATTTTTGATCTTTGGCGTGGAATTAAAATTATGATCGATCATACTAAAATGTAATGATTGACCGGATTGATCGATCGCCTAGAAATAAATGGTCGATCAATGATGATCAATTATTAAGAACATGTGATCCATCAGAATTGGAATTTTTGATATCTCGATAAGGAAATTGTTTATTTATGATTTATGCTTTACCGTAGGTTGCACATTTCCAAACCAATACAAGCGAAGAAAGTAATGCCTTCTGAACTTTATAAGAGCTTGTTATGTTGAAATCGACATCACTTCCAAGACTAATTGAGCTGAAATCACACTTGCAACCCTGCAATTATAATAATCAAGCAAGCGACTACGATATGTGTGCGCGCGCGCGCCCGTGCCCGCGTGCGTGCATACGCACGTGCGGTTGTCTTTAAAACATCGGAGAACAAAAGAACTAATAATCTTCCTATTTTAA
The DNA here is from genome assembly GCA_037367405.1 of Ottelia alismoides. Taxonomy (NCBI): domain Eukaryota; kingdom Viridiplantae; phylum Streptophyta; class Magnoliopsida; order Alismatales; family Hydrocharitaceae; genus Ottelia; species Ottelia alismoides. Next base: position 1,581,251 of record JAZKJV010001537.1, on the reverse strand, counting down.
TAGTGACAAAACTTTTTCAAAAAACTTAAAGAAGTGCAATCAATTGAGCATAACGATTTCAAATCGAACTCGAATAAGCCAAAGAACATCAAAAAGATCAATCAAGAAATTTTGAACTTTGATTTTAATTTCTCGTCCTTACTAAAAGAATCGTAAAACTTCTTTTAATTCTTTAAGATGTAGAGTGTATGATAATTATATTTTTTTAAATATTTTATTGCCTTATTACAAAGTTTTTTAAGATTTGAATTTTAAAATGTGAACTTTTCTTCTATCTCCTTGTTGTAATCGCTTAAAAGGATAGATAAAAGAGAAATAAATATGAAACAATTACAAAATGTTTGTAACATACAAATTGTAAACTAAGTACTGAAGGAAATATAGAACTACGAAGATAACCAGAGTTATAAAGATAACTAGAACTAAATTACACTATCGCTAAATTAAGAGGTTGATAAATATTGCTTAAATGATTTCATGAGTTAAATAATGAGTGGCAATGTACAAAATCAAAGACAAAAATAATGAAAGGGACTATGGATGAGGAAATGATTTAGTATTTATTTACACGATGTGTCAGCCAAAATAGTTAATGGACTTTAATGCATTTATTTTATAGATATAGAAATAATAAATAATTCTTCATTAAACCAATGGTTGCATAACATTTCACAATTAAAAGCGAAAGGAAAAAAATAATGAAAAACACTTGTACCGCAAAAAATTGTGAAAGCGAACAATGCCTTAGGCCCGATCGAGCAGTGGTGGCGACGACAACGAGGAACAATGTTGACGACGTGGTAAAGCGGTAGCAACACGAGGAGCATCATGGGGTGTTGTCGTAGGCGACATAGCGGCGCTAGCAACATGTCATGTGTTGGGACAAAGGGAGATGGCATTGGAGATGGTTGTGATGTGCGGAAGAAGATCGATGGTGTGACTAGAAGATGGAAGTTGGAGGGTGGCAGAGGAGAATGGAAGGTTGTGTTCGAGATAGACGAGCACGTGGAAGAGGAAACAAAGAAGAATGGATCATGATTTTTCATGTGCGGGGAAGTGGGGCAGGGCGAGTTTTTTTAGGTGGGGGTGTGAAAAAGTAATTTATTTTTTCAATCACCATTCTCCTCTCACGAGTGGGGCCTTTACATATGCTCAATAATAATAACTCCTCCTAGAGGGAAGCCTGTTCGACTCATGTATGCTCTACCAAAGAGTAGTTAACGGCAAATAAAGAATGGAAGTCCAATTGAGACGTGTAGGGTGGAGCATTGGGCTCGACCCGACCCAACCCGAGAAAGCCCAACCCGAGCCTATCAATTTTCCATGGGCCTCGGGCTGGGTGGAGGTCCACTTTTTTCAGCAAACTGAGGATCCGGACCTGGCCCAAGGCCTGCAGGATCGGGCTCGGGTTCGGATCGGGCTCAACCCACACTTATTCTGATTCCATGAAATTGTACTTTGATTCCAATTTATTGTTATGGATATAATTCATCCATAACACATGAATATTGGATGTATTGTTAAGATATAATATTACTATTGATGGATGAAGGAAATATTGGATGTATTGTGACTATAAATCCGATGTCCCCTAATTTAGTTCTAATATGATATTTTGAAATATGAGGGGCCGGGTTCGGTCCATTTGTACTTCAGGTTCGGGCCCGACCCGGCTCGAGCATAATATTTTTGAAAAATGAAGACCCAAGCCCGATCCATCTGTACATCGAATTCGGACCAGATCCAAACTTTTGCGGGTCGAGTCAGGATTAGGTTCGGGCCGGCCTGACCCTCCACCCTAGAGACGTGGGTGCGGCACAAAGGGGAAAAAGTTAGAAGGGGTGCTTGAAGACTATTTTCCCAATAGAAACTCACGCCGTCCTTTCTGTCGTTCCCATCACAACTCTCCCCAGAGGTGTCTGGGGGTTTAGACCTGGAGTCCGCCGTCGGCACCCTGCGAGCATGACCAAGTTCAGGAAGCTGGGCCGCCACGCGGCCCACCGCATGGCCATGCTCAGGTCCACTCCCCCTCCTTCCCGCGCCTCTGCATCTCTCTCTCTCTCCCTCTTCTGCTCTTTGTGATTAGGGTTTAAACTCTTCATATAACGGGCCGTTTGCAGGACCATGGTATCCCAGCTCGTGAAGCACGAACGCATCGAAACTACTGTTGCCAAGGCAAGTCCCTTCCTGAAACAAAGTGCAGTTCGGCATTAGTTTGTCTAGATCGGGGTTTAAAGTTTGTTGCGGTTGGTCTTTGGCAGGCTAAAGAAGTCCGCAGGCTTGCCGATAAGATGGTATCTCTCGGGAAGGAGGTAATGCTGCTACCTTATTTTGTCTAAGTCCCAGTCCCTTTCTTCAGAGAAAGATAAGTAGCTTGTTCTTGAAAGAACAGGGTATTGAAAGGTGTTATATGGTAGTAAGATCGCCGATGGCCCCTAAGAGGTCTTGCGAGATACTGTATGGAAGTTGCCAGCTTAGTTATAATTGTAAAAGAGATTACATATGGTGTCAATTGTGGTTTTCCATCATAATGTGGGGGACCGGGGGTTGATGTTAGGGCCATCGGAAACCAACGTGTCAGAATAGTGTTGTACGGGGTCAAAGTAGCCTTGTCAAGGGCTGCAGAGAGACCATACCTAGAGGTTTGTGTTAACAAAAGTTCAAATTTGCATTTTCGCCCACTCATGTAGAGGGCTGGGTTCTTGTAATGTTGCAGTCTTGCAAAAGAACCATGGAACGTTTGGCATGTGGAGGTGTTGTAGGTCTTTGGTCTCATTAACTTCTTGGGGGTTGGTTCATATTTTTGATGGGATGTCTACTTTTATTGTTTTTGAAATCTTTAAGTATTTAACGAATGACATTGGATTCCTATCAAATGTCAAGAAGTCATATTTTTGCTGTTCCAAAAGTAAATATTGAAATGTTGGAGTGCACGGTGGCGTATTGTCATACTAGAGAGCTTGTGATGATAGACGCGGTTCGATATGTGTGGAAAATGATGAAGTGAAAGCGATAAATAAGAACAAGCACGATAAACATGTAGAACATGGAGATTTTACGTGGAACCCTAATCCGTGAGGAGCGGGATGAAATCACGAGAGAACACCTCAAAGGACATATTCTTCTATTTTATTCTCTCAATGAGAACAAGGGTATGCGGCTCTCCATATAGCCCCACTGATTCTACATAATCCCACCAATAGACAATGCATGACTTATAGGTCTTTCTCCAACACGCTCCCTCAAGCTGGAGCATGCAACACGTACAAGGGTATGTATGCTTCTTACTTTTCCATGTCACAAGCGAATTTCCAACAAAAATGCAGAAACTTGAGGTAGATATTTCTATCTTTGGGGCACCCAGCATAATCTGCGTCTACATAGCCAGAAATAGATAATGAGGTAGTTCTACCGAATAATAAGTCCTTTCATGGCGACGACTTCAAATATCCGAGGATCATGTAGACTGCATCCATGTGCACCTGTCGTGGTTGTTCCATGAATTGACTAATTTTACTAACAACGAAAGAGATATCAGGTCTGGTAATGGTGACATAAAGTAGTTTCCCTATCAGCTCTCTGTATGTTCACTTATCCACTTCTTCAGTGACGTCCATGTAGCTTCATACTTGGGTTCATAGGCGTATATGCCCGTCTGCACCTTGTCATTTCGGCTTCTGAAAGTAGATCCATCACATAATTTCTCTATGTCAAACCTTCCTTATTTCTAACAAATTCTAAGCCTAAAAAGTACCTTAACTCTCCCAGGTCCCTGGTGATAAATTGTTGACCTAGGAATATCTTGGCCTCAATTATCCCTTGAATATCGTCACCTGTAACAATAATGTTATCAACATACATGCGGATAACCACCATACCTCGTTGTGTCTTCTGTATAAATAAAAAATGATCTGAAGTGGATCGTTTGAATCCTCTATGTTCTATTAGATTTGAGAGCTTTTGAAACCAAGCCAATAGGCTTCACTTAAGTCCATAAATGGCATTATGTAGCATGCATACATACTCCCCTCAACTGCAAACCCCGGTGGTTGTTGCATGTAGATCTCTTCCTTAAGATCACCATATAAGAACACATTCTTAAAATCTAGCTGGAGAAGAGCCCAAACATGTACCGACAGTACCGCATCTACAGAGAGGAAGGATTTGTTGGGTAGATTGTATCGCGACAGGAGATAAGATGTCACTATAATCCACACCATAAGTCTGCGTAAAGCCTCTGGCAACAAGCCTGGCTTTATATATGTCAATTGTACCATCTGCCCTGTGCTTTACAGTGAAGACCCACTTGCGGCTGACCATCGATGCTCCTTCTGGAGAAGTAACAAGTGTCCATGTCCTACGCGATTAAAGAGTAGCCATCTCTTCCTCCATCACAAGATTCCAATGACTTTCTTTAAGGACATACTTTATACACACTCTTTTCTCTTTCCGTAGTGCAATTGGCCATCCCAGACCATCTTCTTGTCTGCTGTCTTCCTGTGGCATATCCTATTCACCATTCAACCCACTAGTGCCTTCAGTAGAAACCAAATTCTCAGAATTTACCTGGGGCGTGCTGGATGTTGGGAAAGGTCGAGGAGCGTCGAGCACGGAAGTAGTGGGAGGTGGCGGAAGAAGGACCTCCCCAGACTTAGACGGACCTTAACCTATCCCCTGTAGGAGTATAGTACATGATGGACTCAAAGAAGGTAACATCAACACTCATATAATATTTTTGTTGGAGTGGATTGAAGCATCTGTAGCCCTTCTGAATGCGAGAATAGCCCACAAACATACATTTGACAGCCCGAGGTGCAAACTTGTCACGACTTGGGGATAGAAGATGCACAAAGGCGACGCGTCCAAAAATTCGTGGTGTAAGGGAAAGCAACTCTTTCTCAGGAAACACGAGGGAGAAATGAGTTTTTCTCCAAGAATAGCAGAAGGCACACGATTGACCAGATAACATGCAATCATGACAACATCTCCCCAAAAGGAATGAGGACCCCGACTCTGAATAAGAAAAATCATAGTTATATATAAAAGATGATGGTTCTTGCGTTCAACAGCACCATTTTGCTGTAATGTATACGTGCATGAAGCCTGATGCCCAATCCCATGTAAACTGAAAAATTGAGCTAAAGCAGTTGTACAAAATTCCAAAGCATTATCTGATCGAACATATTTTATTGAAACTGAGAAAATGTTGAAAATTTCATGAACAAAGCTTTGAATCATAGTGCTAGCATCAGACTTATTCTTAAGTAAAAAGACCCACGACAACCTGGAGAAATCATCAACCACAATATAGTACACGTGTCCGTGGTAATCAGGGACACGACTAAAGGTGACTTGGAAAACTTGACCGATGATGTTTTCCAAGTTGGCATGCCTTACAATAAAACTCAAACTTGACAGAAACCCTTGGAATGAGACGACATATCTTTGATAATGGAAGGTGGCCAAATCGTAGATGCTGGGTATATGGTGATTGTGAACCCCCAAAAAGCAGACCAACACCAACATATGGAGTCTGGATCAATTGATAAAGGCCTCCATGCTCACGACCTCATCCAATCACCCTGCCCGTGAATATATCTTGAAAAACTAGGGAAGTACGGTCAAATATGGCACGACAATATCGGTCTTTTGTAATCTGACTTATAGATGGTGCATGAAGGACATTTTGTAACCGCAATGAGGGAGCCAAGAGAACCTCCCCTCGACCTGTGATGGGGAATATGTCTCATCGGCAATCACCACAAACCTACCATTCTGAACAAGACTGTATCCACTGAACTATAGGCAATCTCCACACAGGTGATGTGAGGCCCTAGAATCCGTTATCCATTCTGAAATATCTGGCATGGATTGACTAGTATATGCATAAGAGGTACCCGCGGCACTCGTGAATGCTGAAACGGCAAAGTCTGATGGATTAGAAGAGGAGCTCTGAGAAGCGTCTGCACGTGGCATAATCTTCCGAAGGCGCACAACAAGCTCATTAAAGCGTTGATATGTAGATCTTCTTTTGGTGGTAGTAGCTGGTGGATCCCGCTCAACGACCTGTGCATATGGTGGAAACCTGTGCTTGGAATAACACGTATCCTCGGAATGGCCTGATCGATGTCAGCAAGTGCAGGGCTGACATGACTGCTAGGATCCACGCCCATGGCAACCACCTCTCCCTCTGAATGGATACAAACCATCTCTACCACAGGAGGCAATCATAGATGACGAAGTCTTAGTAGCAGAAGGGGCTGAGGAGATGTTGAGTGGACTCAACCTCCGGTATGCCTCTTTTATTGGAGGTATAATAGAATCTTTAAGTATATGAGAACAAGCTGCATCATATTCTGAATCTAGAGATGCCAGAAACACCCTAGTCATCACCTAATCATGTACGCCTTCAACTGTTCAGGCGTGACTATCAATGGTATATATCGTGTAGCCTCTCAAACACACCTCTGAGAGAGGTATACACTATGTGTAGAGGTCGACCATTCTATTTGGTCGTGAAGATGTCATTTTGAAGCTGTAAAATCTTTGACTCATTCCTCGTTTGAGAGTTGAGAATATGTAATAGTGAGGATGTCCCACATGGCCTTTGCAATCGGTTGGCTCAGTATGTCATTTGCTATCTCCACAGACACGGTTCTAGATAGCCATACTCGAGCATAGGCATCATCCATCCTCCATGAGGCATGGATTCCCGTCTTGTCCTCCGGCTCATCCTGTGTAAGGATGTGCTTCTTTTCATGGCTCTGCATTGAACTCATGAACTGCATCGCCCGCAACTCGTAATTCTTGCCATCCATCTTGACAATGGGTGCAGGACCTTTGAAAGCACCCATGGATGTAACATCGAGGGAAGTTCCTTACTAATGTCTCGAGACTACATAATTCCCTGACTCCATGAGTAGTGTAAAATGTTTTTGCTTACCTTAGTAATGTACCTAAGTCGCATTTAAATAATGCAACATATATGTCGCATGTATGAAATACGTCATACCAACAATTTATGTTTTGAAGTTGCGAAGTATTTAGTGATTGTAGCATCTTGTGCATGCGACATCATGAGTAAATGGATATTGCATACACAAGATGCAACATCCATAGCTTCTTGTATTGATGTCGCATCTTGTGAATGTGACATCAGCTATATATTTTGCAACTTCAAAACACAAAGGAAGGTATGTTGCATTTTCTAACTACGATTTAGGTACACTACTCATGTAAAACAAAAATATTTTACACTACTCAGGGAATTATGTAGTCCCGGAACATTACGAAGGAATTTGCTTCATGTAACATCACTGAGACTTTCTGACATATTGCCTGATGAGGACATGACAAAATCATAGATAAAGGAAATTGTGTCTACACGTACTTTAGGGAGACAATTGTGGGTGTAGACTCAATTCCAACCATTCCCTTACTATTTTCTTCTTACGTGAGCATGACAGGTGACTGCAGAGGTCTGATTTTATTGTTTCAGAGCGAAATCCGACCATGTGGGGTGTCAAAACCCCACACAAACCGATGAATCATGCCTCCTGGAGGTCCTTAGGCACCTACAACAAGCAACAACCTCCCGTGTTGATCGACGACAAGCTTGGGAGAGGGGGGAGGGGCGGCGACACCTAGATAGAGGAGCGAGGGGCAGCAGTGTCGAGATAGAGGAGAGGGGGGCGATACCAAGAGAGAAATGAAAGAGAGAAGGGCAATGGTTGGGGTAGTGCTAGGGTTTCAGTGCTCTGATCTAGGATCGTCGCTCTGATACCATGTTGGGAGAAAAGAAGAATTTACTATTCTGCGGTGCCCTATGGTTCTTTTATATAGAGTTGAGAGGTCATGAGAAAATTACATAAAGAGGACAAACAAAATAAGGAGTGATAAATATATACATGAACATAAAACTCTCAACAAGCTGGCATTGTCGTGGTTTCGTGTAGCCAAGGGTCTAAATATCGATTTCGGATATCGTATCGATACCCTCTCGATACGGAATTTTGTCGAAATTTCGATGACATTTCGCCCATATCGACCACCATTTGTGAAGAAATGATCGGAAACTGCCCTCATATCGCCATTTCGCTCGAGATTTCGGTTCCTTGTCGAAACCGAAATTTCACGAAATCTGAAACCATGCGTGTAGCATGGACATGGGTGGTTTCCAGTCAGAGAATCCTCGATGCTTTTCTCGAACCCGGTTATGAACAAAAAGTTATTGAAGTAAAACAGATCTCGATATCATTTTCTTTCTTTCATGAATAAATTCTTGAGCCGAAAAAGCATGAATAATAATCAAACTCGAAAAAAAATCGAATCTCCTTAAATTCCTACTTGCTCTAATAATGGGTGGAAAATGATAAAGCTGAAGCGATAGACAAAAACAAGCACGATAAACATGTAGAACACAAAGATTTTACCTTGAACCCTACTCCGTGGGGAGTGGGATGAAACCACGGGAGAATACCTCGAAGGACGGATTCTTCAATTTCATTCCTCAATAAGTACAAGGGTGTGAGACTCTTATATATTGACTCTCCAAAGTCCCACCGATAGAAAATGTGAAACTATCTCTAGGTCATTCTCCAACAATATGCAAAAGCATGTAAAGGGTGCATTAATGCATACATAGATGAGTTATGCTGAAGCGGACTGATGGTGAGTGCGGGTGAGACAATGGGATGCCCAAAATGTGGGGAGAGTGTCTTTTGATGATAAGTACATCAAAAGTATATGCCAATTTGAGGAGGCATTGCTTAATCATTTAGGAATAACAACAAATGTTAGGGAATAGCTAGTAAAGGTCCTTCATAGTCAGTTGATGATGTACGAGGTTGATTGGACTAGATAAAACTATCTTAAAAAGGGAATGACATTCTTTAGGAGTTGAATGGGCTTGCTGTTGGAAGATTTTAGATTTTCTACTATGATATTTGGTCATGTCCGAAGCACATACAAGTACTCATGCAATTTTGTTCAACTAATCACATTTGTGGCCTCTGGAATCAGGGGCTTTGGAAAGAGGCTATGGAGTACAAGGGGTTTTGACTATGAAACCAAGACAATCTATATAGAATGCAAGTTCTATGATAAGGAAGAGATGTGACATAGATAAAGTTCAGAAATATTTCACATCGAAGAAGGATGGTATTAAATACTTGTTTTTTTTAAAAAACAATTAGATATTTGGCTTCTCTCTTTTAAAGGGATTGATAAATGGCGTAGATGTCACCTATAGAATTGATGGAGGATGGTTAAAGTGGGAGGAGTTTTAGTTGTTCTCCGTGATAAGAAGATACTTTTGAAGGTCAACGGTAAATACTATATAGTTGCAGCAACATCTTGTGCGAAGGTTGTTCTATCAAGATAGGCACACTAAGAGAATGTCTATAGTTGAGATGGACTTGTTCCACTGGATGTGTGGCGATACAAAGACAAATTGAATTCATGTGAGTGTTGGCAAACAGTTGTTGTGGTACCAATCGAAGATACAATTAGAGAAATTTGTCTATGATGGTTTGAACATGTGTAAATAAGGCCATCTAGTGCTACTACTTGAAGGTGTAAATAGTTAGAAGAGCCTTGCAAGAGGGGATGGGGAAATACCAAAGAAATGTTGTTATGAGATTATTAAGAAGAATATGGTATCCTTGGAACCGAGCCTGAGTGTGACCCAAATTAGATCCATTTGGAGAGGAAAAATGCATGCAGCCAACCCCACTTAAATTGGGAAATCCGTGGTGGTTAAATTGCCTATGCTTGTATAGTATTCTTTCAAAAAATTCCTTTGGAATTATATTTTCATGAAATAAATACATTTAACATGGCAGATATGCAATGATTATGGCAGCATACTCAATAATCGTAGTATTAAATACGAAGGATTTGATTTGATGGCCTTTTCATTCTTAAAGAGCTTTAAACTTGTAGAGGTTTACGTTATGTCATGATGTACCGTTACGTATTTCTTATTCTCTTCATGTCTATCTATGTAATTTACTCAAGGATTTTCTCTCTATATAAGAGACCTTAGGGCTATGTGGAATAATAACGAAGAGTTTTTTTTTGAAGCCTAATAATAACGAAGAGTTTTGCTCTAACATGGTATCCGAGCCAAAACCCTAATCTAGGGTTTCTTCTCCCCCACCCCCCGACCGCCCCGTTGCCCCCCTACCCCCTTCGGCTGCGACCCACCCCAGCCTCCCGCCGCCGAGGCCCCAGCCTCCCGCCGCAGAGGACATCCCCCCGCAGCCACTCGCAGTTCTTCTTCAGCCGCTGACGAAGCCCTTCTTCCGGCTTCTGCTTCTCCGGTCGGCGACGATTCATACATGGGTTCAAGTGCATAAAGTCTACATATGCACTTGAATCCAAATGGGTCTTTGTAGACACCAGTTCTTTTGTCTATCATCCCTAAGTCTTCTTCTCCGGCGATATGTCAGAACAAAAGGTTGATATGCCCTCCATAGGTGCCTTTAAGGGTTCGGCGCCAATAGTCAAAATGGACGGTACAAACTATGAGCTCTGGTCGATGCAGTTCATGAGCTTAATAAAGTCAGGTGGTAAGAAGCACACTCTTACCGAAGATGAACTGGCAGAGAAGACGGGGATATATGCCTCCTGGGAGGCTGATGATGCGTATGCCAAGGTCTGGCTATCAGGGACGCTTTCGATGGAGATTGCCAATGACGTCCTCCATCAGCCCACCGCCAAGGCGATGTGGGATATTCTTGCTACTACATATTCTCAGGTGTGGGACGAGACTAAGATGCTGCAGCATGATATTTTCACGATGAAACAAAATGGACGGCCACTTCATTCTCTGTACACGTCACTGCGAGGGATGTTCGAGAAATTATACAGTACCATCCCGCTCACAACCACTCCTGAGCAACAGAAGACTTTCCGCAATGCTACCATGGTGGGAGTATTACTTGCAGCTCTCGATCCTGAGTACGAGGCCGCCCGCTCTCAGATCCTTGCCGATGCTACTATTCCTCCTATGTAGGAAGTCTACAGGAGGCTCAGTCGTATCCCTGTTTCGTCCAGCACATCTACTCCACCTCCTTCGGCAATGGCAATATCACGTGGAAGAGGTGGTTCATCTTCTTTTCGTGGCTGTGGTACACGTGGCCATGGAGGTCGTATTCCAAGGACGTGCTCGTATTGTCATCGCACTGGTCACTCAGAGGACACATGCTATTCCAAGCATGGGTTTCCAGCTTCGGCACGTGTAGCTGAACATGTTCAGCCTGCTTCAGCGTCTACTCCAGATCACAGCTTCGGCACAGCATGGAATTCTGTACTCGTTCTCTTTCTCAGTTCCTTTCCTCTAAAGGCATTATTCACCAAACTTCCTGTGCTTACACATCACAACAAAATGGTGTCGCCGAAAGGAAACATCGTCATTTTCTTGATATTGCGCAAACATTACTTATTCAGAGTTGTGCGCCATTAGCTTTTTGGGGAGATGCTATACTTACAGCATGCTATCTGGTCAATCGTATGCCTTCTTCGGTTCTTGGGGAGAAATCTCCAATTTCTGTTCTCTTTCCGGATAAGGACTTATTTTCACTTACATCTCGTGTCTTTGGTACAGTTGCCTTTGTTCACCGCTTGTCTCTGGGGCTTGACAAACTCTCTCCTAGAACTGTTAAGTGTGTCTTTATAGGTTACTCGAGGACACAGAAGGGCTATCGATGTTATGATCCTATCAACGACAAGTACTATGTTAGTGCAGATGTTACATTTTTTGAGCATGTTATGTATTTCTCCCCAGCAGGTGATAGATTGGTTTCTTCTTGCACGCCTTCAGATAATCATGTCTATGTTCCTCTACCTCCAAATCTGGGTCAACCTGAATCCACTCCGCCATCACCACCACCACCACCACTACCACCACTACCTCAATATCACCCCATTCCACCATTCCCTAAGTTCTACACACGACGGTCGGGGCCTGCTCAAGCTACAAGTCAACCATCCACCACGCCTCAGGTATGCTCCGATACATCTACTAATGATGGGTTAGATAACGTACTGGTGCAGGAATCTTTGCTACAGGAGGTGGATCCGCCAGTCAGTACAATGAATAATGATATTGATATTCCTATTGCACTTCGAAGGCCGAAGAGGAAATGTGTGTCTTATCCTCTTGCGTCTCAGGTATCCTTTCATCGTCTTACTGGTGATTTTCAGAGGTTTGCAACAGCTGTGTCTTCAGTAGAGATACCACGGACCTATCAGGAGGCCATGAAGATTGAGTGCTGGAAGTTAGCTATGGAGGAAGAGATGCGTGCTTTACAGTCTAGAGGGACTTGGACCCTAGTTCCTATTCCATCAGGTGCATCTGTGGTTATTTGCAAATAGGTGTTCACAGTTAAATATCATGCAGATGGCCGTCTTGATCGATACAAGGCAAGACTTGTTGCACGCGGCTTTACCCAAACATATGGTGTCGACTACTTGGACACATTTTCACCAGTGGCTCGACACTCGACGCTTCGCATCCTTTTATCCGTAGCTATGGTACGAGACTGGCCCATTTTTCAGCTTGATGTCAAGAATGCGTTTCTGTATGGAGATCTACAGGAGGAAGTCTACATGCAGCAACCACCAGGTTTTACTGCTGAGGGGGAGACTCACATGGTGTGTAGACTTCATAAGGCGATTTATGGCCTTAAACAGAGTCCAAGGGCATGGTTCCAAAAGCTCTCTCAACTGATCGAACGACAGGGGTTCAAGAGATCAAATGTGGACCATTCGTTGTTTATTCAGAAGACTCTCAGAGGTACAATTGTTTTTTTTTGAGGCTAAAAAAAAGAGGGAGACACTCAACGGTGTTCGGCCCAATATATTAAAAAGTTAAAGAGAAGAAGAAGAAAAAGAAGGAAAAAAACGTACAAGACAGAACAAGACAGTAATAACGAATATATAAAAGTATACCACTACCCCCACCATAAGCAAAAGCAAACTGCGACCTACACCACACTCCAGTCATCCATAAGACGCGGACAATGAATAAGAACGTTATCCCTGTAAAAGCGTTGGCCTGAGAAGAGCGCCTCATTCCTTCCCAACCATATGGACCACATCCTTGCAATCAGGATCAAAATGTCCCTCCTGACCCTGTTCCTGTTAAGCACCAACGCGTCGCAGAAGGCTGACAGATCATCCGTTCTCACCCAATCCAGATCATCCCAAAGCCCACGGACCACAGAGCAGCCAAAGAATAGGTGATCAATGGTTTCCACAGCCGAATCACAAAGCACACAGGAGTTGGCGACATTAGCCATGAATCTAGCGCATCGATCACGCGTCAACAACCTCTTTCTGCGTAGAAGCCAAAGGAAAAAACCAATGCGCTCAGGAAGCCTCATGCTCCAAAAAAAGCATGAATCGCGCACCAGGAGATCAACCCCATCCGACGTTGGCGAAGCCAAAGCCCGATAAGCTTTCTTCATGGAGAAGGTGCCGTCCTTCCAAACCCAGTGATCTTGACCATCACTAGGCCGATCAACGTGACAGATGGCGTCCAGAAGTGAAACAAAATCATCAAGCCGTTGGTCCGAGAAGTTCGCCAGGAAATGCGGACACCAGCAATCATCTACCCAACAAGAGGCTACCGAAGCATCTTTGTCGGCCGCCAGTGCAAACAAACGGGGAAAACGCTCATTCAAGGCTCCCCTTCCCGTCCAATCGTCAACCCAAAATTTAAAGGAGTCCCCCTTCCCCAACACCGACCGAAAGAGCGATACATTCCTAGCAAATACATCCAGCACACTACGCCAAAACGGAGTATGGACACCGACCACGCCCCCCGCACCAGCCCCAACCTTCCTTCCCCAAGAAACTCCCTCAAGACGGAAATAAAAAAGTTGCCGCCCTGACCCCAAATTCTGCTCACCCATTTGAGAAGAAGAGCATCATTGACAACCTCCAGCCTCCGCACACCCAGGCCACCTTCCCGCTTGCCCCTAGTAACCTCATCCCACGCCATAAGATGCACCCCCCTTCCCCCCTCTCCCTTCCTCCCCCACAAGAAACTGCACATACAACGCTCCAGACGCAAGCGAATCCCCATCGGCATGCGACGATTAGAAAGAAAGAATACCAGGATCGAAGAAAGCGCCGCCTTGATAAGAACAAGCCGACCCCCTCTTGAAAGAAAAGCTGCACGCCAGCCAGCAAGGCGCATTTACACTCTCTCGACCACCAGGCGCCAATCCCGAAGCCTGACCCTTCCCACCACCAGCGGCAAGCCAATGTAGTCAATTGGAAGCTCACCCGGAGTAGTCCCCAAAATCCGGCCGCACTCCACCGCCTCCGCCTGCGACAACCCAAAGTGTATCACCTTGGATTTGCTGCCATTCATAAACATCCCCGATAATTCGCTAAAAAGTTCAAGAGTCACCGCCATACCAGAGACCTCGGAAGGGCCTCCCTCGATGAAGCAAATGGTATCATCTGCAAATTGGATCAATGGCACGCGCAGGGCGCCCTTAGAATAACCATTCAACAACCCGGCCGCGATCACACGGTCCACCATACGCGCCAAGACGTCCGAAGCCACAACAAAGAGAAGGTGTCCAAGTTAGGTCATTATCAACAAGAATCGTGCGTGTGCTCCGAAATACTCTACTTAGGCAGTCAGGAATCCATTGAACCAAATCTCGTGATCCTCAAAGAATTAAGTCAACTAGACCTGAAGTACCTCAAACCCAGTTCCTATAGGGTTCCTGTTATTAGGTAGATTTTTAAAGTCCAATCAAGCTCCAATCTTCAGATTTTACTTAGACTCGTTCAACTATCAAACTCAATCCGAAAAATGCGAATGCTATGCAAATGATATGCAGAATGCAGAAAATATTTTTGCGATGCAATTTTCAAAGATTTTGAACTTTTCATGGATTTTTGAAAAGATGATGCATGATGATGCATATGCATTTTTTTGTCTTTTTCAAAAAGCTTTTTCAAATGTTTTTTGGATTTTAGTTTTGCAAATGTTTTTGGGCTTTTTGAAAACAAAAAGATTTTGGCTGAAAAATAGGTTAAAATATGTACACGGGAGTGCTTCTTATATTTACAAGAAGTAGATTTTTAGGATTTACAGGGTAAGTGGTCAATTTTATACATATATACATAAGATGGATTTTGGTGTGATGTGTATATTCCTCAAACTTATTTGAAAACAATTTACACACAATTTTTGAAAACTATAGTCCAAAATAGTTTTTACAAACATTTTACACACCTTTGAAAACATTTTGTAAAGGCTTTCAAAACAGTATATATAGGTTTTTCAAAACATTTTTGCAACCATTTTTCAAACCATTTGCAAATCATTTTGCAAACATTTTATTTCACACAAAGAAAATAAATTTTACAAACCACACAATTTCACACAGGTTGAAAACATGTAACAAAATACTTTCAAAATAGTTTTCAATAGATGTTCACAAAGATTTTCAAACTATTTTTCAAACATTTTGCAAAAAATATTTTCACCTGATTTATTAATCAGTAAATACAAAAAGAATCTGAGGAATAACCACATCTTTTTATTAAGGATTTTAAATGAATTTTAAAGAATTTTAAAGAATTATTAGCCATATTTATTAAGAAAATACGAACGTACGAGTTATGGCTAAAGTATATACACAGTATATACGACCCCCCTATACTTAGCTTGAGCTATGTCCTCATAGATCGGAGAGAGAAGAGAAGACATAACTCGTACTAAGTATAGACAAGTCAAAAGAATATAAACTAATGAAGGAATCAACGAATGAGAGGTTGACCGTCCCCCCTATACTTAGGATCAAATAATCATAAGTATAGCAGACTGTACACAAAGCAGGGAGGATCAAGGGTGTGAATGAACAGATCGTACTCAGATTGTCTCCCCCTATACTTAGGGTAAGATATCCCTAAGTATAGACAAGAAGAGGAGACAATGGAGAGGATCGAATAAGATAGAGAAACTCGGGGTGCACACCCCCCTATACTTAGGACAAAGTACGTCCTAAGTATGGAAAACTGTCTACAAGGGCGGCACCTTTTTGATAGATAAAGAAGATAGAAAAGGAAAAGAAGAGAAGAAGAAAAGAAGAAAATTAATTAACAGATGAAAGTGATATGAACAGATGGATCTGTACAGCGGAAGATGGAATTGATTATCATGTATGAGATGCAGATGATCAGAATCAAAGGACACACATCTCATACCAGAAGAATGGGGGCAACGTCAATGGTCGGCGGATCATGATCAAGATATAGTTTCAGGCCTTGACCATTGACGCGGAAGGTAGAGGAAGATGACGGTTCGGATATGTCGATGCTGCCATTGTCATGTACCTTCCTAACCACATACGGACCTTTCCACTTGCTCAGCAACTTTCCTGGAAATAATTTCAGCCTGGAGTCAAACAACCATACTCTCTGATCTGGCTCAAACTGTTTATGGCTGATATGCGAATCGTGCCATGTCTTCACTTTCTCTTTGTACTGTAGGCTGTTGGAAAAGGCTGTATCTCTCAATTCTTCCAGGGCTGCCAATTCAGCTCTTCTTTGGTCTCCTATACTCTCGGGATCTAGAAGTAACTCAGTGACTGCCCAAAAAGATTTGTGCATGATTTCCACTGGCAAATGGCACGGCTTGCCATAGACGAGACGAAAGGGAGATGTCCCTAATGGATTCTTGAAAGATGTCCGATAAGCCCACAAGACCGAGTCCAAAAGCTGTGACCAATCCTTTCGGTCTGGGCGGACAACTTTCTGCAAGATAGTCTTTATCTCCCTATTCGATACTTCGGCAAGACCATTAGTCTGAGGGTGATAAGGAGTGGCACCCCGATGGTCAATGCCGAACTCGTCTGCAAGGGCCCCGACTTTGTCATTGATGAAGTGAGACCCCCCGTCTGAAATCAAGACTCTAGGTACCCCGAACCGTGGAATGATATTTTTCCTCAAAAATTTGCACACGGTTTTAGCATCTGCGGCTCGGGCGGGGATGGCCTCAACCCATCGGCTGACATAATCCACAGCGAGCAAAATATGCTCGAATCCCTGACTCTTAGGAAATGGGCCCATGAAATCAATCCCCCATGCATCAAAAACCTCACAGAAGTGAATAGGTTGCATGGGCATCATGTCTCTCTGCCCGCAGGTTCCCATTTTCTGACAGTCAGTACATCTCTTCACGAACTCATCAGAATCCTTGAAGAGAGTAGGCCACCATAGGCCGGATTGAAGCACCTTCTGTGCTGTCCTTTTTCCAGAATGATGTCCTCCTGCCTCAAGCTTGTGGCAGTATGTGAGGACGCTATGCTGCTCTTCTTGAGGAATGCACCTTCTCCGGATACTGTCCCCTCCTTCATGATAAAGGACGGGATCCTCCCAATGGTAAAACTTGGCCTTCGCCAGGAAGGTCTCGAGTTTCTGCCTGGGCCAACCTTGTGGGATCGTCTTGGCAACAAGATAATTCACAATGTCAGCATACCACGGGAGCGAGGTGACAGCCAAGATCGCCTCATCTGGAAATGTCTCTGTGATAGGTGCGCTGGGCTCAGATTTCTCAAGATTCTCCAATCTGGAGAGATGATCCGCCACCACATTCTTGACTCCAGGCTTATCCTTAATTTCAATATCAAATTCCTGGAGTAGAAGGATCCATCTGGTGAGACGTGCTTTGACATCCTTCTTAGCCATTAAGTACCGGATGGCGGTATGATCAGTGTAGATTGTCACTCTAGATCCGAGAATATATGATCGATACTTATCAAGAGCGAAGACTACGGCCAGCATCTCTTTCTCAGTCACTGTGTAATTCCGCTGCGCGGCATCCAAAGTCCGGCTGGCGTAGTGAATGGCAAAGGGTAGTCCATCCCTCCTCTGTCCGAGCACAGCCCCAACGGCAAAATCTGAGGCATCCGTCATGATCTCGAATGGAAGAGACCAATCGGGTGGCTGAAGGACAGGAGCTGAGACAACCACATTCTTGAGAGTCTCAAATGATTCAAGACACTTATCATTAACAATAAACTCGGTGTCTTTGGTGAGCAAATCAGTGAACGGTCGGGCAATTCGACTGAAGTCCTGAATGAACCGTCGGTAGAAACCGACATGCCCCAGAAAAGACCGTAACTGACGCAAATTGGACGGTGGATTGAGCTTCCTGATGATGTCCACCTTGGCCGGATCGACCTCCATGCCCCTGTTGGAGACGATATGACCGAGGACCGTCCCTTGAGTCACCATAAAGTGACTCTTCTCCCAGGATAAAACAAGATTAACCTGAATGCAGCGCTGAAGCACACGGTCTAGGCAGTCAAGACAGGCATCAAACCCGTCGCCATAGACCGAGAAATCATCCATGAAGACCTCTAAACAGTTACCCACCATGTCCGAAAATATGGACAACATGCACCTTTGGAATGTCGCTGGAGCGTTACATAGACCAAAGGGCATCCGTCTGAAAGCATAAGTCCCAAACGGACAAGTGAATGTCGTTTTCTCCTGGTCTTCGGGCGCAATGGCCACTTGATTGTATCCAGAGTACCCGTCAAAATGACTCTTCCTGGCTAACCGCTCGATAATCTGATCAATGAAGGGTAGCGGGAAGTGATCCTTCTTGGTGGCCTCATTCAATCGTCTGTAGTCCACACAGACCCTCCAAGAAGTCGGTACTCTGGTCGCGATCTCCTCTCCAGACTCATTGACAATTGTAGTGATACCCGTTTTCTTGGGTACCACATGGAGTGGACTAACCCATTTAGAGTCGGAGATGGGGTAGATGAAATCGGCGCTCCACCACTTGGAAATTTCTTTCATGACAACGTCTCGAAGATTCGGGTTCAGCCGTCGTTGGAACTCACGCGACGGCCTGGTGTTGTCCTCGAGATAAATGTGGTGGGAGCAAAGATTAGGGCTCAGCCCATGGAGATCGGCTATATTCCATCCTATTGCCTTGCGGTTTCTTTCAAGAACCTCCATCAGACGAGATTCTTGCTCTCCAGTCAAATCTGCTGAGATAATGACTGGGTGCATTTCCGGTTCTCCTGCAAGGAATCTGTACTTCAACGACTGCGGCAGAGGTTTCCGTTATGGACAAGTGGGAGGTGGCAGATCTGGCTTCTGATATGTCTGTGTAAATGCGACCAGGTCTGCATGGGAGAACTCTCGCTCTACATGAATTTCTGACGAAGGGCGACCGACTAGATCATCAATAAATTGTACTGGCTCGCACTCTGTCATGGTTGTTGGCTCAGTAGGAATCAGACAAGGTAAATAGTCATCAAAGTCATCCCAGTCAATGTCTGAATCCGAGGGATCAGAAGAAGATGAGCAAGAATGAAAATCATCTGCACCACTCATCACAATACTGTCAGCTTCAGATGTATCCTCCTCCAGGGACGTGCTCTCCCGGCTCTCGACCGCCATGAGCATGAGATATGGTGAGTCTGTAGGCAAGGCGAGAGTCGGTGCCACAGGATCTATCCAATTGGATTCATCATCAGTCATCTCAAAGTCACAAACCTGGTGGATGTCTAGCTCTTCCTCTGTCATCTGCGCTGCTTCACTGGACTGCTTGGAGCACTCTAACTCTCTGGCTCTGGTCTCTTCGATCGTCTCTATTTGTACGGTTTCGCCCTCTATGCAAAAGCATACCTTCTCGCTATCATGGTCGGTTACCGCCTTGGCTGTGGCCAAGAATGGACGTCCGAGAATGATGGGGGCATCAGTTACCGACTCAGGGATCTCCATGTCCAACACAACGAAGTCCACGGGGAATTTCAGGTCCTGAATGGTAACGACCACGTCTTTCAATAACCCCTTCGGCCTCTTAGTCGACCTGTCAGCAAACTGAAGGACCGTTCTGCTTCGAAGAAGAGGGCCAAACTCGAACTTCTTGAGTAAGGCTGCCGGAAGAAGGTTAATTGAAGAGCCGCTGTCTAATAGGGTACGATCAAACTGCTGCTCCTGAATCTCGCATCTGACATAGGGAGCTCCTGCGCCTGGTCGCTTGGCTGGCAGCTTGTTCTGTATGGTGCAGCAAGTGGAATGAGTGAGCACATGAATCTGATCTCTGTGATTCCTCCTCTTCCTGCGGATGGTGGTTTTCTCTTTCAGGTTCTTTTTGAAGAGGGGGATGTGCTCAAGTGCCTCTTGTAGAGTCAGATGAATGTGGAATCTGTCTATCATCTGATTGCTGAACTCCACCTGCTGGTTCTTTTTTTGATTTTCTTTTTTATTTCCCTTCGCTCGACGGAGTGCCTCAGGGAAGGGGATGGTAGGGGCCCCCTCAGATGGAGGACTAGGAGTCGGTCCCTGTACCTGTGAAGACGGAGAATCCATACAATAATCATCATTCACCACATATGGATCCGTAATTTGAACAGAAACCTTTCCTTTATTCATATTTTTGTTTTGTTTTTGTTCCCACAGTCTCTAGATACAAAATGTGGCAACATCACAGATGGTGGCTCAACAAAAGTAGATGTGGTGGCCTCAGCACCACCACTAGCACCTGTCTCTGCGGCATCAGCACCGCGCTCTGGTTCATCATCCAAAATGGTGGCTTCAGCACCACCGTCTACATCTGGTATCACGACGGCATCAGCACCGTCGTCCTGGACTCCATCATTGGTGGCATCAGCACCACCGTCTTCGACATCATCATTAGCGGCATCAGCACCGCTCCTCTGCTCCTCTGGCGCTCCTGGTTCAGCATCTGGTTGTCGCTCAGAAGAGGCACCGCCGGCTGGCATCCTACCGCTCCTAGTAGTCACAAAATCAGCATCATTCAAAGAATAAGACATATCATTCAAATCGTCACTAGGAGAGGTATCCTCTGTGAACTCTACCTGCTCAGATTTTCTTTTCAGGTTATTAGGATTAGGTTCGATCTGAGCGGGTATGGCGGCTTTGCCTTTGATGATATCCCGCATTTCCTGCCGGAATTCATCCATTTCTTGCCTGAAAGATGCTCGCTGTTCAGATAGCAAGCGGGCAAGATCATCAAGGGCTGGGTTCTCAAAGACTGGACCCTGAGAACCGGATGTCTGTCCCTGCTGGAAATGGGGCTGCTGCTGCTGGTGTTGCTGCTGATACTGGGGGGAAGGCTGGTGATAAGACTGCTGAGGCGGCTAGCGCTGCCTCCACTGTTGTCCCTGATAGGCGGGACGAGGACCATTCTGATACTGATGTGGCTGGGCATACTGGGGCTGCTGGTTATGCTGCTGTGGCTGGCTGTTCTGGTGTCCTTGAGAAGGATTCTGCTGCTGGGAGGAGGAGCCACCGTTGCCCCAACGGAATCCGGGGTGATCCCGATGAATCCCGGGCTGAGGGTACCGGTCGTACCAAATCCCGTTGACTTCCATCAATGGTTCCTGCTCGAAGGAGGGTGGGGGAAGAACTGCCAGTGGCTGCTCTGGCTGATACACCACCATCTGCGTCTCTTGAGATGGCGGTTGCTCTGGATGATACTGTAGTAGTGGAACCGGCTCTGCCTGGATATGATTCACCTGTCGGTATGAGGTAGAGGGTTGGTTGGAGCTGCTACTGCTGGAGTCAGCCCGTGACCTGGGAGGCTGTTGGGAGTGAGCTTGTGCCTCCTGGATGCATAGGATTTGAGTTTTCAGGTCACTCATGGTTTTGGTGAGAAGGTCCATCTGAGCAAGACCTTGGTTCTGCTTCTTCTCGAGGATCTCCATGCGGTCCAACTTTTCACTAATAATGCCCATGTCGGCTGCTGCTGATTCGGCTTGGGCTGCGGCTACCGACGTTGTGTTGGGACCGGCATCAATGGGGGCGATCCTCTGAAATGATCCCGCTCCTTGCGGGGGTTTCTGCTGAGTATAGACTCGGGCTTGGGCCATCACTGTGGAGTTTTCTGCCATGCCTTCGTAGATGGCCCAAACGTCGTCTTCTCCCTTGGAGAAATAAGACCCACTGCAAGAGGCGTTCACAAGCTCCTGCAGCTCCGGTGTCAGCCCACAGAAGAAACTCTGTACGAGATTGGGCTTGGAGATATCATGGTGCGGACACCGGTCGATGAGCTCTCTGAATCGATCCCATGCTTCATGGAACTGTTCATTTGGGATCATGACGAAATTGCTGATCATGGCTCGAGCTGCGTTGGTCCGGCCGAGAGGGTAGTACTTCTTTAGGTATGCGGTCCGGAGATCTGCCCAGGTATCGACGAATCGCCCAAGGTGTTTGAGTCAATATGCGGCTCTGTCAACCAAAGAGAACGGGAAGGCGATCATCTTGATGGTGTCCTCGGTCATCAGCCGATCATGGATAGTGCTGCAAATCATCTCGAATTCCTGGAGGTGGAGGTGCGGCTCTTCGGTCGGCAACCCGTGAAACTTGGGTAGCAGCTGGATCGTGTGGGGCCGAAGCTCGAAATCTCCGTGAATGGGCGGGAGTCTGATCCATCGGTGAGTGAGGGATGCAGCTGGGTTATGCAGTTCCCTCATGATAGTCTGTGGCGGTCGCTCAGCGTCTGGATCGCCTCCTCCTGCATCGGGTCCTCCTCCTCCTCCACCGCCACCGCCCCCAGGTCGGTTCTCTCTCAGCTGTGCTATCTCTCTCATCAGGTCACCCATGAATGTTCCCTGGTCCCGGATCTGTCTCTGCATGGTCTCCAGGGATGCTAACAAGGAGTTTTTGATGGCCACTTGATCGATTATGAACGGAGGGTGATCGTGGTCATCTGGGTGCTCGCCTCTGTCTGCCATTGCTGGATTCTCTGAAAAAGCAAAAGAGGCCATCTCAGGTGCTGTTGAATGAGCCGAACTCTGTGATGCACTGAAGTCTGAAACGATTGGAGTGAGAGAAGGAGAATGGGAAAGGTGGTCGAGGGGGAACAGGGTGGATGCGAACTCGGGCTCGGAGATCGGACTCTCCGAGGCATTCCTAGATGAGTAAGGAGGAGTGCTAGATAGCGGTGCCGACAAGGTCGGCCTAAGAGATCTCCGTCCCATCATCTTGATTATTCGAGAAGAGTAGGGAAAATGCAAGAGAAGAAGGAGAAGATGATATGCAACAAAATTGCGCACAATTGTGTGGTGTTTTTGATCTTGACCTAAACAAATCTAGCAATCAAACGCCAATCAAGGGTGAATTCACCAACTCAACTCGTGAAGCCGTGAAGGTTCGGCTTTTATCTTGTCAATTTTAGCTTGTTTTCAGGTATTTATCTTATCACAAGTCCTTAGAACGCTACGCCTATAGGAGCGAGAGTACTGCCAGGAAAGTGTCCCCGTACTTGTCCTCCTCCTGTGTAACCTGTAACTTGCGCTTTTTGAGGTCCTTGTAACCCTTCCTGGATCCCTACTCAGCCAAAGAAATAGAGGGAGGAAGCCGATAGGCGAAACCGATACTTCGGACCTCGCTCGCAACGGAATCACCCGTGAGCGTACAAGGTCCTACTCGGACGCAGCCGGTGAGACAGACACACCCGTGAAGGCGTGGCCTAAGCTCGGTACTTCGGACAAGGTCGGCGCTCACACAATAGTGAGTCACCAATGGCGACCAAGCCCTACTCGACTACGTACGATAGTAGCGCCAATACTTCGGAAATCCAGGCGATACACAAGGCAGCCACAAGTTGGGTTTTGGGCTCTAATCCTTACGAAGCGCTCACCTCACTTGGAAGGAAACCTTCCCATGCAACCTGAAGACAAGTGAGGGTGTTACTCTTCCCAAGCAATGAATCCGATTACCAATTTTATTTTGGTCAAGTTTTCTTAGCAGTCCCTGTTTTAATTTTTTTGGTGTTATCGCTTCTTTTGAGTAGATTCAAACAAGCGCCTAACGGTTTTTGTATTTTTCCTTTATCCTACTTTGTTCCAAAAACAGAGGGAGAATAGAGACGAAAAAGCCGTGCAAGTCGACACCAAGGTGGAAATCTCACCTTTGTGCCTAGATGATGCATGCAAAGTAAGAAGACTTACAGCGAATCCCAGCTCTCTCCATGCGGGATGCAAAGCAGAATTTTTAAACCTACACTACATGGCGATATGCAAGCGGAAATCGTCCTAGAACAGGCAGCTGCTAGCGTGAAGAACCACAAGCTAGCTACTAACTCCTAATCCGAGTGTCCGGTCTAGGCTCACCCCTCCTCTGCTCAACACATTTGAGTTAGGAGAAAGCGCTTGTTCGGGTGTGAGCTCGTGGCGCGTGGATCGGAAGCTACTAGCCAACTGTTTTAATTAGTCTAAGTCCAATAACGATCTATAGGAACATGCAAGAGATATTAGGGTGTTTGGACCTAGGCTAATCGAATCAAGCAGGACCTAATCTAAGAGCTCAATCCACAAAAGAAAGGAAAAATGAAAACAAAACCGGAAAATGACAAGCGATGAAAACGCGATCAAAACTGCGGTGAGCCCCCGGGTGAACAAACACCCGGAAATGAGGCCCGGTAGTGTCTAAGTGTCCAGAGAGTCCAAGTGTACCTGTATTATTACAATTAAATAAATCACTCTCTCACGAAAATAAAATAAGAGCTAATCTAATCTCTCTTCCTCACTCCTCTTGCTCCCTCCTGCCGGCTTGGCTAAGAATAGCCGGCTCCGCGTCCCAAGGTTGCTTCGGGTCACCTAGGCAATCCGCCTTGCTCCGCGGTCCCTCGCAAGAAGACAAGAAAAGAAATGGTCAGATAACTCAATCAATATGTATCAAAAATGCAAGAGAAATGGAACGAAGCTATAGTAGACAATCACAATCAAACAAACAAAATGTAAACTACTCGCTGTTGCTCCCCGGCAACGGCGCCATTTGATTTAACCGAATTTCGGTGGTCTTAAGTTCAACACAAAGCGTGAACTCAGTCGAAGTGTCAACCACACAAATCTCGATTAAAGTCAACAATTAACCCACACTAAAGATCAATAATTTAGAACTAATGTGGAGTTAAAATTTATTTTTAACTCTGCACAAATGGTGTATAGTGACAAGTATGCAGAGAGTTCGAACACAGGGAGCAAGCAGGGTAGTTCAAGCAAATGTGCTCAAGTGAATGTGTGTGATGTGTCTACACTAAGCAAACAAGCAAAGGAACTTTTTGTGGGTTTTTAATTTTTAATTTTTAATATATTTTTTAAATTTAATTTTTAATTTTGATTTTTGATTTTTAATTTTCTGATTTTTATAATTTTATATTTTATATTTTTTTTCTTTTTCAATATTGGAAAGCAAAGACAATGTAATGAAAGACAAGGTAAAATATTTATAAAAATGTGCAAAAATAACCAAAAATTCAGAACTAAATTATTTTTGGTATTTTTAGGATTTTTTACTGTTTTTGTGATTTTTGGGGAATTTTCAAGGTGTTTTTGGTGTTTTTAAATATCAAAATAAAGCAAAACAGTGCAAATAGTGCTGGCTGTGAGTAAAATGAGATTTAAAAATAGCAACCAGTAACTAAAAATTTTCACACTATTTTTCAAATAAAAAGAACAAAATGAGGAACAAACAGGAAATGAGTTTGTGATTTTTGGAGTTTTCTACTATTTTATATATTTTTTTGAAGTTTTTGAGTGTTTTTAAATTTTTAGTGTTTTTCTTTTGAGATTTTTAATGATTTTTGGACTGACACTAAAATAGGATATAATAAACACTAGGTAATTTTTTTGTGATTTTTAGAAGTGTTTTAATATTTTTTTGGCATTTTCTAAGCTAGACAGTAGAGAAAAAGCTTGTTTTTGATTTTTAATAAATATGAAAATAAAATAAAATCAAAAACTAAATTTAGGGCGTGGAAGAACACGTGTCCAGGAGCTTAAGTTCAAATTTTTAGAATTTTTGGAGTTAAAACGAGGCCTAAAATAAATAGAGCAATACAGCACAATTGGAAAGCCTGACAGGGACCTTTATGCAAATAGATAAAACAATAGGGGCACGTCTGCAATTTTCTCTCAAAAATTATAACTGATTAAAATAATTTGGTGACTAAACGCCAATATCAAAAGCCGCAGGGGCTTCTCGCAAAATCTCCCAGACGCACGTGCGTGCACGCGTGCCTGGCAGGGGCGTTTATGTAATATACAGAAAATTCAGGGGCAGGAATACAATTTGCACACAAAATTTGAACTGGATAAAATATCTTTTAGACCAAAATTAAATTCCACGATCCGCAGGATCTCCCTTGCAATATGCCCACCCACGCGCGTGCTATGCACGCGCCTGGAAGGATGAGTTCGCAATTACACAAAACTGAAGGGGGATTGATGCAAATTATACAAAATTAAATAAACTGCCCATGAAAGATTTTGGTCCAATAGTAAATACAAAAAGTTCGCAGGTAAAGAGCAAAATTACCCACAAATGGGCGCCATCCGACGGCGGGGCAAAAGTCACTTGGACGCGTGTCGCCTGGAGGTGCGCCGATACCCCTTCGCTGCGGGTGGTTCAGATTAGATCTCCTGGAGGGTGATCAACGGCTGGCAGGCTTCGAATCGGACGGTAGCTGTACACCTGGCCGGGTGTTCTTGATCCTACGGCCAGGGACTCGACAGGATGAACTGGTGAGGAACTCGGCCCGTGCCGAGCTTCGTGGAGGTGCGAGGCTCACCTCCGTCCGCCAATCCCACGCCCGAGAGGCTGATCGTGCTCCTGCTGGTTCCAGTTACCTCCTGGTGGCGTCAAAATAGGCCGGCACCCCCAGGATCCACCCCTCGACGTCGAAGGAGGTGGGGCGCTCCAGGTGGTACGGCGGCCTCCAAAACCGCCTCCAGGCGTGCCTCTTTAATGATCAAACCTGCAGGAAGAAGTGAGAGGGTCGGGGGTAAAGTGCCCCGACCCCGCGGGATGGAGAAAACAAGGTGGGTACGGAGTGCGCGGGCGTAGATGGAGTTGGCCGGAGTGACTCCGGCCGAACGTCGATTAAGCGAACCGACGCGCGGATGGACTGAATAAATGAGAGGGAATGAAGATGGGAATGCGAGGAGTGAACTGATGGCGAAACTAAGGGAAATAAAGCTGCCTCTAGCCGAGATAGGGCGAGGGAAGGAGATACCTCGACGGCGGCTGCCGGAGGTGCGGAACTCGCCTGAGATGTCGTTCTTCCTCCGCTGGGGTGATGGGAACTCGATGCTGTCACCAACCGGCTTCCTCTCGACCCAAACGTGGAAGAAAACTCGGTGTAATGCGGTTCAGAATTCAAAATGGGATTCAAAGTTCGGTTTTAAAGGGTTGACGGAGGGCTCCCTTGACCGAGGTATATCTGGAGCAGCAGTGGTCCAATGCCCGAAATGATCCAAGGGCGTGAAAGCTCTATGAAAGGGCTACAAAAGTTGTGAAGGTCGATTCACGAAAGGATGAAAGGATTTGCCTCGAAAAAAGGTTGAAAACAAGGTCAAACGCAGCTCTGACACAACCCAGGTGTTGGGCAGAGAGTTGACCGAGGTCAACTCTCCTAGCCCCCTGGTTGGTCCACGTGGACCAACCAGGAAAAACCTGGAGAAAAAGTCTTCTAAATTAAAATTAAAATAGCAAACGATTTTATTGATTTTTGATTATAAAATAAAAAATGTTTATTATTTTATGAATTAATTTATGGTGATTTTTATTTATTTTTATGGAGTATATTTTTACAAGTTTGCATTTATACCCCTATAGGTATCTATATCTATGTATTGGAGTCTTTTATTTTTGATTGTATATACTTGATTTATTTATTTTTGATTATTATTTTATAAAATTATAACATACTTTTATATACACAAATATATTTTTATTTTATTTTTATGAGGTGTTTTGTATATTAAATAAAATATAAAGATATAATATAGAGGTATGTGTATAAGTAATGTATCTATGTATTGAAGATATGTTCATTTTTATTTTTTTTCTTTGCATTTTTATTCTGATTTTAATGCACATAATTACTATAAGTAATATTTACAACATTATAAAAATATAAAAATATAAAAATAATGACTGAATAATAAATTGAATATTTTAATATGTACAAGTATACAATGAGGGTCCAAAAGTCAACTTTCAAACCGTAGCTCCACCAAATGTGAAACCATCACCATTAATTAGCTTATTTTCTTCTATATACAATTAAAGGTGAGTATGTGGCATTTGGAGTTTTCATTTGTGAGATACGGGTCTGGGAAGTTGGGCTTCTGGATTTTTATTCAGACCATAACTTTTTGTCTGTACAATATTTTTTGTGAAATCAATTTTGTATTTTTCTTTATAAAATTATCTACAACTTTCATGTACAAAGTTTCTTTATTTGATGTATAAAAAGTGGAACCAAAAATAGGTCCCAAAAATGAATAAAGAATGAATTAATAATTATAGGTATTTGGCCCTTATCTCCCCCTACTTTATTCCTTGTCGACCTATTCATGAAGATGCCTAGGTCTCGGGATTTTGGGTCATAAAATATTTACAATATTTTATTCTTTTTCTTTTCTTTATTTATTCTATAATTTTGGCCTTAATTACAGCATTTTATACACTAATTGAATGCACATACATGCATGCTAAGATGGTGATTTTAATGTTATTTACAGGCATTTTCTAGGGTTTTTGGTGCCAAAATGATAGAATAAAGATGATGAAATGTGGATTCATCAGTCCCTGAGTTCGACCTTGAGCTTGCCCAACTTATAAATCTGACCGCTTTTGCATTTATTTGATGCTTTAAATCAAGTGGTCTTTGACGCATCCGATTTTACCCAACTGCAAGGAGACTGTTAATTATGCATAATTGGAAGGGTGAAATCGTGGATCATCAGTGGCAAATATATGCTAGTATTTTTCTGATATTTTTCCTTTGTTAATATTAATATTATGTACATAATGAAGTTGATTTATTGGATTT
Organism: Ottelia alismoides; assembly: GCA_037367405.1. Lineage (NCBI taxonomy): Eukaryota > Viridiplantae > Streptophyta > Magnoliopsida > Alismatales > Hydrocharitaceae > Ottelia > Ottelia alismoides. The sequence continues at coordinate 1,552,393 of JAZKJV010001537.1, read as the reverse complement.
GGAGGTAGTATAAACTAAATAAAAATACGGGGAGTTATGCTAATATACATGTGCTTTATATATATATATAATTTCATGGCTTATTATTAATGCAATTATGAATGCTAAAGTATGGATATTATTTATACATGAATGAATGCAAATAATGTAATACTAGTACCTAAATGCAATTAACTACTCGGGAACAAAGCTCTATTTTCAGCTTTGAAAGTGATGAATCACATATTCATCAATCAGAGATTCATCAATACTCCATTGCATACATATCTAGGCACTATTGTACACATACACTTAACTAGATACAATACATGCAATGCCCACGACGATCACAACCACCCCAACACCCTCCCTACCCCTAATTTACAACCCTACCTCAAAGATCACCCTTACATACACCCCAAATCAATCACGGTCACAACATCACGGACACACAACCAGCCTTAGACCCCACCCTCTCAGCCACCAACTGATAGCGTTGACACCCTCACAACACACCCTTACGACTACCCCAACACTATCATAGCCTACTTTCACAGCCACCATATACCCGTACACCAGCATTCATATCCACATGCATACCACATGCACACATACAGATTTACCCATAATTGAGTGTCGATAATTTGTTTTCTCTTCTTTTTTTTCACAGTTATTAGGTTGTTTAATTATATTGGAAATTTTCATAAGATGTTGAACTATGAGAGTGAGCGATGTTGCTCGAATGCAACAACACTCGAGATGATTTAGTTTTGATATGGGACAATTCAGAATATTGTCCTAACATATCCTACCCCTACCCATGCACTTGCAAAACAAACATCAAGAGTCGCACGGTGTTGTAAGGGCATTTCTTAGCTTCTAATGCTAAGATCCCAGCAGTTGTGAGAAGAAAAATATAACACATGATGGGGCATCACTCCCCAAAATGTGTTGCACATGCCTCCCATTTTGAATGTCTACAATAAACCTAGTGTGGAAGCACACGTGTATGAATGGGGTTTTGTACGATTTTGTGCAATATCCTAAAATGCATTCTATATGTTGGGCCTACTCAATAACACATAGTAGACAATATGTAATTCACATACACAATATCTAATTCACATGCACATTGACCTACAATTATCGACATTACACACACACACCGATACTAATATCCACACTTCAAGACACACTCGTATACGAATATCATTTCTAATTCACATATGACGACAAAATAACATATTACAGACAAATGACTTTTTAATTTATTTAATTCATCATCCAATAAGATAGCATCTCTTGAGAATTTCAACAAACGCCAACAATGTAGTTGAAAATAATATACATACTCAAAATCAGAACAAAAACTAAACTATATGACAAATTTAAAGGAGAAGAGATATACCTAAGGAAGAGGAGGATGAGAAGGGGGAGATGCATGCCAGTGGCCAGAGATGGCTAAGGAAGAGCTTCTCTATCTACAAGGACAGAAGCTTCTCTTCTCCACATACAAGGATGGGGGATGAGGCTGCAAGAAAGGATGAGATGGTGGGGAGAGGAGGAGTGGGAAGGTCAAGGGTGGAGGGAGGAGGAGAGGCTGTGGGAGAGGGAGGAGGTCATGAGGGGAGGGAGGGCGACAACTATGACAAGAGATGAATGTAGATGAGGAGATATAACTGATCATGTCGTTCTGTTTAACAGAATACACGACTACAATATGTGGTCATATTGTGGTCGCATAATAAGGCGTTGAATAACTTGCCTCAAATATGTGGTTACATATGTAACTATGTGACCACTAGTTATGGGAAAAGTGCTCGCATTTTCATTTGCGATCACAAACCCACTGCTAGTGGTCGCAAGGATGTGTTAGCAAAACAACAGATTTCTTGTGGTGTATTTACAATATGCAATTCGGTCCCAAAACCTAAGTTTCAAAACTGATCTCTGATTCTTCCGAATTCGATCTTGATCCGTATATAATTAAGTGCACAATAAATATAAAATGAATAGAGTGAAATCAAACATTGTATGAAGAAGTTATGCAACTTCATGGAATTCTGTCATGGAGTTAGGTGATGAATGATTTTCTATCTTTCTTAATATAGTTGAGTTGTAGTATAGGGGGCAGAAATCAATGTGTCAAAAGCACACATTCAAATATGTGACAATTATTACTTGGCAAGTGTACCACGATCGAACTCATAGAACAACGACTCTTTAATTGAGTGGTTTAAAATAATATATGTATTTGATTATTTGTAATGATAATTTCTGTGTTGGAATGAAATAAAGAGTTAAAAATAAGCAAAGAAAATAAAATAAAACAAATAAAGAAAGAAGTAGAGAGATAGATCTGTGAGTATGCATCTCAATCATCGATATTATGATCAATTAAACTCTTAAATAGTTCATAGATCTAAGATGATATACAATAGAGATTTGTCAAACAAAATCCAAGACTGCAGGCCAAAAGATCAACTATCAATTTAATCTTGCACAAAATTAAGATCAAATCGAACCAAATTGAATCTCAAGCTTCATCTTTTCCTATAATAATGAATTCCTCGAAGAACAATTTTAAACATTAATGATCAGAGAATCAAGTTTGTAATCTCCTCGATATTGCTTATGTAAAAACAATTCAATTATCTATAAGATGTAATTGCAAAATATATTAAATTATGCATAGATCAATTTAATCTTAAATTAAAACATCGATTTTGATATGCTCTATTTTATCCACATAATAAAAAATGATTGAACATGAAAAAAGCTTCAAATTCACATAAATACATAATTTTTGGATAAAAAACGATGAAGTTATGTGATGAACAATTTATGTGGACTAAAATGCAAGAAAATACAAAATTTCTATTTATTATGAGTCATGTGGAGGGCTTATCTGCAAATTATGGAAATTCGAGGGCATCTTCTATAATTTCCTTGAACGGGGGGAGTTTATGTGATTTCAAAGAGGCAGAGGATTTTCAACGCAACAATGGACAAAGTCATGCACACAACTTTCGTGACTGAGCGTCATTGTGATTCCGTGGAGCATGAGGGGCTTTAGTGCTAATTTTGCTCGCCACGTGCTGGGAGCATGTGACTGATCAACTTCGGGTTGGCTCGAGTTCAAGCCACCATGTAGATGCTTCGTGTTGTTTCGATTCCACCCGAGGCTAGGAGGTTTGAGTGGGGGAACTATGGTCTAGATGAAGAGGGAGGAACCTAATTGGACATAGATTGTAGGCTATGGGGTTCCTCCTTCTTCTCCTTCATTTGTTCCTCTTCGTCTCCAGGTGCAAAGGTTGACGTTGAGACTCCCCCATGTCCGAAACACGGCCAACAGTCATTGGGGCAGGAGGTGCAAGGAGGAGGGGGTGGAGTCTTTTACCTACAAAGTGAGAGGAGGAGCTCGAAGCTTGGCTCTAGTGGTGATCTCCATCGGATGTGAGGGAGTGTGGGAGGTAGAAGAGTTTGTGAGGTGGTTGGGGAAGGTTTGGTGCTCCTAGAGGTGAGATGGCTTCCATGGGAGCTTCAATCCATGAGTTCCAACATGTTAGAAAATAAGCAAAAGAGGGGGGGGGGAATCTCCAATCGATGGTGAGAGACATGGAGATAAGACCTCCGGCATGTGCGGGATCAGTGGTGGGTAGATCTATATGAGATAAAAGGAATTCACAGCGATGGAGAAGGGTGAGGTGAAGTTGGTCGACGGGAATGGAATCCGGATGTACTGAAGCTTTAGCTTTAGGTCCTTTGCGATGACTTAAAGATGGATTGGGTTGACAGGATTTTGGGTTTCACTTGAATCGAAGAAGAAGAAATTAAGGAGGGTGATTGAGATGCGAAAAGGATACATGGAAGTGGACTGCGAGTAAGAGATGAAGTGTGTATGTATGTATGTGTGTGTGTGGGGGGGGGGTTACATACATGAGATGGACGATCGAATCCGAGACGGGACTGAGTGTAACGATCGTAGGAGAGGGGTTTGGGTCGTCATTAGGGTTTTGGTGACAAGTCTGAGATTAAGAGATGGAGGTGATGTGAGATGGATTAAGGAAGTAATCGAGGCAGTGGTTTTGGTCAGAGAGACGATGGGTTTGGTGAAAGGGCATGGCTTTGATGGTGATCTAGAGGAAGGGGGAAAGATCATGTACCGTTGGATCGGTTGAGATCCATTGGTTGAAGATGTGCACGTGTTAAACACATAGGGACGAGGGAGTAGCATGCGCAAGGAGCGCGCGACCAAGCTGGTTTTAGGTGTGAATGGTGATGGTCATTGGATTGAGATTGATCCAACGGTCTAGAATGAAGGCGCTACAAGAATGCAGTCCGAGTCAACAAATAGGCGGGCGTCTTGTGGCGTGGAATGTTGACCCAAAGGTCAAATAAAAAAGTTATCAACGTGAAAGTTGTCGGTCTCAATGAGGTCCATGACTCTCATGCAGGGCCCAAAAACAAGAGAAGTCATCTGTACAAAATACAATCTTTGTAGAGGTATTAGAATGCTAATTAACCTCCATATTTTATGTTTTATAATTGTTTGTAATTTTAATTTATTTCTTAATAAGGATCAATGTAGATACAGTATATACAATAGTAACCTAATTTTTATGGATTTTTATAAGTTAAGAAAAATGTGAAATAAAAATATCAAAGTTAAACTATGTACAATATATACATGGTCACGTTTTTTAATTTCTTTTACTTTTGTGTTTTTCCCCGTATCAAGTTAGTAAATAATTCAAATAAAAATAATTAAGTCAAAATAATATTTTTTTGTACATAAACTAATAAGAAAAAATCAATTCAATGCCAGAGGTTATTTATACACAAGAATTAGCCATGATTTTACATCCTATTAGCAGAGTTAATTATTTCAATTTAGAGGGTTTATTGGATGATTTATTAATGAGATTTTTCTAAGATCATCATATACAATAGATGAATCGTGGATTCATAAGTAGGGTATGGGTTTTTTGTGCAAATATTATGAGTTAGTATTTTTTTGATATTTTTCATGTGCTGAGGTTAGTAATACGTATACAATGGAGCTATTTTATAAAATTTTGGAGTGAGTACGAATTAATTAAAATGAGTGAAGCAGGTGAATATATACATGTGAATATGAATACAATATGAAGTGCTAGTTGATGTATTTTTTTTACAAGTGCATGAATGCTAATTATGAGTTATAAGCACCTAAATACACTTAATTACTCATGCTGAATCTCTATTTCCAGCTAGGTAGAGTGATGAATTAATTATTCATCAACATTCTACTATAGTCAACACTAAATGTCATATTCGTTACCCTTTAGTATAATAAGAGAGATTGAGATCCAGGTGTTTTGAGTTACTTTTGTTAAGAGATGAGCGAGACTTGATATTGACGAGTTCATGAAACTCGGAGCATGATCGACAAGTCTTGTAGTTCACCTTCAGTACGAGGAATTTAAATTAAGTTTTAATTCTTTAAATCATTGCTTGAGGACGAGAGGGGGTTAAGTATACAGGGTAATGAATATGTAACTCTAAATGCCTAATCTTAGCTCTAATCCTTGACCAATTAACCCAACAAAACCCCAAATTAACACCTCTTGTAAATCCATTAAAATGTGCTAATTAACATCTCTTGCAAACAACTGTAAGAAAAAGGAATTAATTCCGTATAAATATTCACATGTAAATAAGAAAAATTTCACTGATTTTTCACTAATTCACACTACCTCCTAATTGAATAAAGCAATTCCATTGTGTATATATTATTAACCATTAATCAAATAAAAATACTAATAATACTAACTTGAATATCTGACAAATAAAATCATATTGATCAATAGAAAGTCGTAAAGCTCAATGTCTCATCCACTCAGTCTCGCATGAAAACTCTACTCACCTTTTATTTAATGCACTCTTAATTTTCTACAAAATAAAGACCAACATCAAACGAATCTGAGTACATATGTGCATCTTGGATTTTGGGACCGATTTGAATATTGTACAAGAGGTCGATATCTAGACTACTGTATTATGTACAAAAACTAACCATTTTAACTTATTTGTTCTTCATCTATTTTATTTGAATTGTGCTTTAACTAATCACAAAGAAATAACATCCAGAAAAATATAAAAACCAAGAGAAAATGATGTGAACCTCCCCTAATGGTCTAGTGGCAGAAGCAATGGCTCCCACTGAAAAAGACCAGGGTTTGAATCCCCACTCCAATCCCCCTTCTAGTATTAAAAAGAAGCGAAAATGATGTGTTGTGACTCTCTATATATTGTACATAATTGTTCCTTTCTTCAATTTTTTCACCTTTTCAAAAATTAAAAATAAAAAGGATTATTATTTTTTATGTTTAGTATTTGATTTTATTTTGTTTATAGTTTTTATTTAAAAAACTAAGAAAAATACAAAACATGAAAATAGGGTATTTTATACATATACCCTATTCCATTTTCCACCCCCTTCCATTTTCCACCAATTAGAACCCAAGAGATGTTGAATCATGGTCAACACCTTCCATCTCCCCTTCTCCCCATTTGTGGACACTGCAAATGAAACCCTACTCCCTCGTAAGTTCCTCCTTCCCTTCAGCGACACCCTCTCCATCCCAAACTACACCTAGCCTTTACCAAACACTCATGTAACCTCCACCACACCCCCGATCCGTTACTCATCGCAAGAAGACCCAAATTCGTAACACCCATCTCCGTCGCTAGCCACTCATGAACCGACCTCCCTTCCCCATATTTGTAGCCCACCATGCATGTAACCATCATCGACCATCATCTCCAACTCCCCTCATCGTGCATTCACTCGAAGCACTGACGACCAATCTTGAGACCCCCGTGCATGCAGATGTTATCCCCCAATCAAAAAACTCATCGTTGCCATCTACACCCCAAACCCCATGCATCCGTTTCTGTTTCCATTCACACCATCGCACCTGTAAAAGCATCTTCCACCACCATAATCATCATATGCTAAAAGAGAGAATGAAAGCATAGCTTCATCCCCCGCTCAGGTGACAACTCATGAAGTGGTTCGCAAGCAACGACGACCTGCTTCAGCCTAGGCGAGATCTGAGGACACCATACCCACGTCGCAACGGATCTCAACTGTTGTCCATCATCATAGCTCAGTTGTCGAGTTTCTTGAGGCTATAATTAGAGATGCTCAGCAGAACTTTCCACCAGTATTATAATTTATATAACATATATATTCATTTATTGTACATTGCTCGATAAATGACGATTTAATCTAATTAATTATAGTAAATACTTTTTAAACAACCCCTTATTATTATATAATATTTTTCAATTACTATTTTGAAATTATCTTATTTAATTAGAAATAAATTGTCTTATTTTCATTCAAATCGCACATTGAATTTTTGATGTATACACGCTAGTATCAATCTAAGGATTGAGTGTGGATCCTAATCCTAAGAAAATATATCAAAGAAATGCCCACTTTCATTAATTTCTTGATTTATTTTCTTTATACTGCTCTGTATTACAAATTAGCAACAACTAACCACCGGATATATCACTCTTCTTCTCTTTCTACCTCAGATCCCCTCTTTTCTTCTTTGTTATCTCCACCTTCATATTTTCCTTTTTTTCTCCATCAAATCAAACCCAAATCAAAAACCTGAAAATTGACATTTGACAACCATCACTTCCTCAACCACTTCGGATTCCCCTTCGTCCCTCAAGGACCTTCCACCTCTGGCAGATTAGCTGGAGCTTTTGCTATGATCCCCCATTTGCCAACTGAGCCGCCGTGACCCATTCCTCTTCACTTGTTTGAACTTCAAGCCACCGTTGAGTACCTAGGATCGAGCGCCAATACCGCATGCATGTGTTCAAGATAACATAAGCTACTTGAGCCATGTTGATTTTTGAAAATTTCAGATAAGCACCAGAAGGACCTTCTTGATAAGAAACTTATTATTGTAATTATAAACATGTTCTTTTCTTTAATATTGCACATCTTACTCGTCTTAAGTCCAACAAGTATAAACTTGGTGTCGATTTAAAGCTATTTTTATTCTCAGTCTTATGAGACACCGAGAGCTTGATTGAGATGCCTTTAAAATTAATTATTTATTTTGATCAAAAGTTTTGTTGTGGGTATATTTATCTATTTTCATTGTTGACATTTATGGGAAAATTTGTACATTATTAATTTTATTGCATGGGAAAACATCGAGGAACTTTGAGCACCATATTTAGACTATTTTATTGATTTTGTCGCTTAAAAATCAAGTTGACACATATTATTTGAATTGATTGATTGAATAGATTGTCAAGATGCCATTTGAATCTTTTTTATAAGCAGACAAAATAAACAATAGACACAAATGACAAGGCAGTGTATGAATATAATTATCTCTAGTCTAATTCATGCACATAGATAAAAAATCTCCCAGAAATATTTTACAATCCCAATAACACTCAAAAGTTGATCATTTAATCCCTACAATGATATGTCTCAATTTAAGCAACATGATTAATAAAATTCACCTAGTCATTCATGCTCGAATTCCCCTTGAATTTCTCCAGTAATAAAATGATTTCTGATTAATTTTATGAAAATATCTTACAATATAATTATATAATATTCCATAAATATCTTAAAGAAAAAAATCTACATTACCAATTTCTTTCATGCATTTTTCTAACGGAAAAATTATTACTATGAATATTTAATACATGAATAATTAAATCACATCACTAGAATTTGCCCATTCCATGTGTTCACCCCGGGTATACTTACCAAGTAAAAAATGACCACATTTTAAATTTGCATAAATATACAGTTTTTGAGAATTCGATTTTTATCCAACTATATTACACAACAACAGAATTAAACAATGTAGACATCAAGTTATCACACCACCTTTTATGTAGCCCTTTCTACTGTCAGGGTGAAATTGACTCTAATATTACTTGTAACATTCTGGTCTTAGGTCCCTAGACCGTTATTGGAAAAAACTAACCCGGACAACTTGTTGGGTTCGAGCTCAATTGGACTCATTTGCAACCACCTAGAATTCTTAAAGCCCAAGTTGTCAAGTTGTAATCCCCGACACTTATAACTCGCACCCCACACTTTGTGAGTTTGTGATGTGTGACTATGTTCGGTAAGTGGGGTGTTATATTAGCATTAAACTGATATGTTTAAAGTATGCAATGGTTTTTATTAGTCCGCGAATCAACTGCGATGTTGCTTGTAGGTATATATTTTATTGTATTTTTCGTTTTGCCTCTATATTTTATATGCAATAGTACCTGATTTCAATATAGTTCACTTTTAAACTGATCAACTTTATTATTGTACGATTAACGTAATAGAACTCAGTTAGTCCTCAACCCAATTTAAGGCATATGTTCTCCATAAAGTTTATGATCCAAACATGAAAGAGGGGCTTGATATATGCATTGTATTATACCTCCGATATATGACTTTCTACTTCAAGAAATTGTTGTACCATCATGCATAAATATGTATCCTTATAGGATTTTCTCAACATCTACATCCTTTAAAAAAATTAACATTAGATCTCAACTATTGGGAACATATTCATGGTACATATCAAATTGAGAAAAATACATGGTTGAGAAGTAGGTCATGATCAATATGTCAAATCCAAATCAACCATAACTACAGATAAAATCCAACCACATATGCATGACAAAATTTAACGTGGTAAACTTCTAAGGACATGATAGACAATCACAAGGATGATCGTAACTTAAAATCAAACATGATAATCAAATCGGACTCTTGTGAGGGGCTTGCACAAAGTAAACAATCTACATGTTGTTAGAAATCATCAAACAATAGAGAAAATTATAGATAAACAATATCACTAAACTATTCTTCTAAAATTTTTGGGAAATATATCAGAGTGTAACAATCCCAAATACTGCTCCCTCTAAACTCTGTTTTAGTATCAAATGACATTAGTCCCATCTCTTTAGTTTATTCTTGTGCTAAGAGAACTTGTGAGAACTTACGAGAACTTGTGTTGGCATGTTCTTTATTTATAATCCATGGAGAGCCTTGTGCGTCTATTAGAAATCTCCAATGATATTAAGAGAATCTCACCAATCAATATGTGAGAGGATCAAGAAATCAGTAGTATCTCATTAATTAATCAAAAGACTCATAAGATTCATGAACCGAATATCTTCTACAGTGATTGCAAATAAAAAAATTTGAATGTTGTAAATTCATTTCTCCATTAGGCTCGTGATTGGTGCAAATTAGGATAACTTCCATTTAGAGGGAAGCTTACCCAATAAATCTCCCGCTTCACGTATGATATGAGAATTATTCCAAACTTGGGATGGAACATCATCTCTTCAACTTTCCAAGCGGCGCAGTCTTTGTCATCATATCAATACCATTATAAACTATGTGGTGTATCAAGTACAAGTTACTTTGATTCTAATACATAGGCCAATAATTATGTCTGATATCGATGTGTTTTGAGCTTGCACGAAAAAATGGAGTTCCCGCCGAGGTGAATCGTGCTTTTATTGTCACAATAAATGATATAACTGCCTCGAATAAAATTAATTTTTTGTGCGAACTTCTTTGTCCACTAAACGTTCTTTGTTGACTTATGCGGTGGCAATGAATTGTGCCTATATAGTAGACAAATCCATATACTTCTGCGACCTTGATTGTCATGAAATCGTACTACCTTTATATATCATCAAGTACATGGGTATAATTCATCTACAATCAACATCACCTACCATACTATAGCATGCATAACCCCAAAGAAGAGCCTTCCCTACTCCAAAATAAAGATATGTGTTGTCCGTGCCCCTGAGGTGTCTCACGACACATTAAACTGCATTCTAATGTTTTTTTCCGGATTTATGAAAAATATGTGGGCTACATCGGGTCTAGTGCATACCATAGGTTGAGTTTGGGGATCACAACACCATTAGAAGGGGTGAATAGTGGTTCGAGATAGTTTTTAAAACTTAAATGCTTAATAATAAACAAGTATAAAATATTCGGATAAGCAATCCAATCAGCACACATGGACAATATTTTTACGTGGAAACCCATCTGGGTAAGAAATACGACATGAGTCTTCATGATTCGAGATTTCCCGATTAATCAAGCCAACCAAATGCTTCACTATAAATCTTGATGTATTTACGGAATATCTCGACCGTTTATGAAGCTCAACGCTTCACAACCTTGGATCAAACACCAATATCTACACAATAGATTACACATAATATCACTAACAGAAGAACAATCGAGCTTCAACTTTCTTTTGACTTTCTTGGAGTTTTCACTTTCAAGTGCTTCTTTGCAAACTTCGGAAAATGTACCTAAAGTCTTAAGAAAAATATTTATTAGAAATAAGAGATAGATATGCAATGATATCTGTTTTCTTGAAAGAGGTTTACTGGATCAGACACCTACATCTGCTTCACAGATATCAATAGAATACTCTTAAAATCAAGAGCAGTGATATATGTAATAACCAACATAATATAATTGCACGGTATATTCACATATATAACACAATAATTATATCACATATAGCACAAGTTAACAATCAATATAAAATAGAGAATAATTTCCACCATGCTAGAGAGGTTTACCAAAAGTGTTATGATTGCTATCAGAAAGACTTCGGTGCCGGCGAGTGATTTGAACTCTGTTGATTTGATAGCGTAGCTTCACAGCTATTAACCAACAAATTTTTTCTCGGATTAATCAAATGAATCAAAGAACTTGAGAAAGAATTATCGAGAGAATTAATCTGATCGAATTCCTTGCTTTTACAGAGAGAATATAAGTGAATGCTCGAATTATGTGTATTCCAACAATGCATATGTTGTCCCTTATATAGGAGTTCAATAATTATGGCCAATCAAAATAAAATTAGCAGCATATTGATGATGATTTACAGTAATGACTGATCATACAAAATGTAGTGGTCGATTATAAGAAAATGATTGATCATATCAAAAGTCACGGGCGATCATTTTTGATCTTTGGCGTGGAATTAAAATTATGATCGATCATACTAAAATGTAATGATTGACCGGATTGATCGATCGCCTAGAAATAAATGGTCGATCAATGATGATCAATTATTAAGAACATGTGATCCATCAGAATTGGAATTTTTGATATCTCGATAAGGAAATTGTTCATTTATGATTTATGCTTTACCGTAGGTTGCACATTTCCAAACCAATACAAGCGAAGAAAGTAATGCCTTCTGAACTTTATAAGAGCTTGTTATGTTGAAATCGACATCACTTCCAAGACTAATTGAGCTGAAATCACACTTGCAACCCTGCAATTATAATAATCAAGCAAGCGACTACGATATGTGTGCGCGCGCGCGCCCGTGCCCGCGTGCGTGCATACGCACGTGCGGTTGTCTTTAAAACATCGGAGAACAAAAGAACTAATAATCTTCCTATTTTAATAGTGACAAAACTTTTTCAAAAAACTTAAAGAAGTGCAATCAATTGAGCATAACGATTTCAAATCGAACTCGAATAAGCCAAAGAACATCAAAAAAGATCAATCAAGAAATTTTGAACTTTGATTTTAATTTCTCGTCCTTACTAAAAGAATCGTAAAACTTCTTTTAATTCTTTAAGATGTAGAGTGTATGATAATTATATTTTTTTAAATATTTTATTGCCTTATTACAAAGTTTTTTAAGATTTGAATTTTAAAATGTGAACTTTTCTTCTATCTCCCTTGTTGTAATCGCTTAAAAGGATAGATAAAAGAGAAATAAATATGAAACAATTACAAAATGTTTGTAACATACAAATTGTAAACTAAGTACTGAAGGAAATATAGAACTACGAAGATAACCAGAGTTATAAAGATAACTAGAACTAAATTACACTATCGCTAAATTAAGAGGTTGATAAATATTGCTTAAATGATTTCATGAGTTAAATAATGAGTGGCAATGTACAAAATCAAAGACAAAAATAATGAAAGGGACTATGGATGAGGAAATGATTTAGTATTTATTTACACGATGTGTCAGCCAAAATAGTTAATGGACTTTAATGCATTTATTTTATAGATATAGAAATAATAAATAATTCTTCATTAAACCAATGGTTGCATAACATTTCACAATTAAAAGCGAAAGGAAAAAAATAATGAAAAACACTTGTACCGCAAAAAATTGTGAAAGCGAACAATGCCTTAGGCCCGATCGAGCAGTGGTGGCGACGACAACGAGGAACAATGTTGACGACGTGGTAAAGCGGTAGCAACACGAGGAGCATCATGGGGTGTTGTCGTAGGCGACATAGCGGCGCTAGCAACATGTCATGTGTTGGGACAAAGGGAGATGGCATTGGAGATGGTTGTGATGTGCGGAAGAAGATCGATGGTGTGACTAGAAGATGGAAGTTGGAGGGTGGCAGAGGAGAATGGAAGGTTGTGTTCGAGATAGACGAGCACGTGGAAGAGGAAACAAAGAAGAATGGATCATGATTTTTCATGTGCGGGGAAGTGGGGCAGGGCGAGTTTTTTTAGGTGGGGGTGTGAAAAAGTAATTTATTTTTTTCAATCACCATTCTCCTCTCACGAGTGGGGCCTTTACATATGCTCAATAATAATAACTCCTCCTAGAGGGAAGCCTGTTCGACTCATGTATGCTCTACCAAAGAGTAGTTAACGGCAAATAAAGAATGGAAGTCCAATTGAGACGTGTAGGGTGGAGCATTGGGCTCGACCCGACCCAACCCGAGAAAGCCCAACCCGAGCCTATCAATTTTCCATGGGCCTCGGGCTGGGTGGAGGTCCACTTTTTTCAGCAAACTGAGGATCCGGACCTGGCCCAAGGCCTGCAGGATCGGGCTCGGGTTCGGATCGGGCTCAACCCACACTTATTCTGATTCCATGAAATTGTACTTTGATTCCAATTTATTGTTATGGATATAATTCATCCATAACACATGAATATTGGATGTATTGTTAAGATATAATATTACTATTGATGGATGAAGGAAATATTGGATGTATTGTGACTATAAATCCGATGTCCCCTAATTTAGTTCTAATATGATATTTTGAAATATGAGGGGCCGGGTTCGGTCCATTTGTACTTCAGGTTCGGGCCCGACCCGGCTCGAGCATAATATTTTTGAAAAATGAAGACCCAAGCCCGATCCATCTGTACATCGAATTCGGACCAGATCCAAACTTTTGCGGGTCGAGTCAGGATTAGGTTCGGGCCGGCCTGACCCTCCACCCTAGAGACGTGGGTGCGGCACAAAGGGGAAAAAGTTAGAAGGGGTGCTTGAAGACTATTTTCCCAATAGAAACTCACGCCGTCCTTTCTGTCGTTCCCATCACAACTCTCCCCAGAGGTGTCTGGGGTTTAGACCTGGAGTCCGCCGTCGGCACCCTGCGAGCATGACCAAGTTCAGGAAGCTGGGCCGCCACGCGGCCCACCGCATGGCCATGCTCAGGTCCACTCCCCCTCCTTCCCGCGCCTCTGCATCTCTCTCTCTCTCCTCTTCTGCTCTTTGTGATTAGGGTTTAAACTCTTCATATAACGGGCCGTTTGCAGGACCATGGTATCCCAGCTCGTGAAGCACGAACGCATCGAAACTACTGTTGCCAAGGCAAGTCCCTTCCTGAAACAAAGTGCAGTTCGGCATTAGTTTGTCTAGATCGGGGTTTAAAGTTTGTTGCGGTTGGTCTTTGGCAGGCTAAAGAAGTCCGCAGGCTTGCCGATAAGATGGTATCTCTCGGGAAGGAGGTAATGCTGCTACCTTATTTTGTCTAAGTCCCAGTCCCTTTCTTCAGAGAAAGATAAGTAGCTTGTTCTTGAAAGAACAGGGTATTGAAAGGTGTTATATGGTAGTAAGATCGCCGATGGCCCCTAAGAGGTCTTGCGAGATACTGTATGGAAGTTGCCAGCTTAGTTATAATTGTAAAAGAGATTACATATGGTGTCAATTGTGGTTTTCCATCATAATGTGGGGGACCGGGGGTTGATGTTAGGGCCATCGGAAACCAACGTGTCAGAATAGTGTTGTACGGGGTCAAAGTAGCCTTGTCAAGGGCTGCAGAGAGACCATACCTAGAGGTTTGTGTTAACAAAAGTTCAAATTTGCATTTTCGCCCACTCATGTAGAGGGCTGGGTTCTTGTAATGTTGCAGTCTTGCAAAAGAACCATGGAACGTTTGGCATGTGGAGGTGTTGTAGGTCTTTGGTCTCATTAACTTCTTGGGGGTTGGTTCATATTTTTGATGGGATGTCTACTTTTATTGTTTTTGAAATCTTTAAGTATTTAACGAATGACATTGGATTCCTATCAAATGTCAAGAAGTCATATTTTTGCTGTTCCAAAAGTAAATATTGAAATGTTGGAGTGCACGGTGGCGTATTGTCATACTAGAGAGCTTGTGATGATAGACGCGGTTCGATATGTGTGGAAAATGATGAAGTGAAAGCGATAAATAAGAACAAGCACGATAAACATGTAGAACATGAGATTTTACGTGGAACCCTAATCCGTGAGGAGCGGGATGAAATCACGAGAGAACACCTCAAAGGACATATTCTTCTATTTTATTCTCTCAATGAGAACAAGGGTATGCGACTCTCCATATAGCCCCACTGATTCTACATAATCCCACCAATAGACAATGCATGACTTATAGGTCTTTCTCCAACACGCTCCCTCAAGCTGGAGCATGCAACACGTACAAGGGTATGTATGCTTCTTACTTTTCCATGTCACAAGCGAATTTCCAACAAAAATGCAGAAACTTGAGGTAGATATTTCTATCTTTGGGGCACCCAGCATAATCTGCGTCTACATAGCCAGAAATAGATAATGAGGTAGTTCTACCGAATAATAAGTCCTTTCATGGCGACGACTTCAAATATCCGAGGATCATGTAGACTGCATCCATGTGCACCTGTCGTGGTTGTTCCATGAATTGACTAATTTTACTAACAACGAAAGAGATATCAGGTCTGGTAATGGTGACATAAAGTAGTTTCCCTATCAGCTCTCTGTATGTTCACTTATCCACTTCTTCAGTGACGTCCATGTAGCTTCATACTTGGGTTCATAGGCGTATATGCCCGTCTGCACCTTGTCATTTCGGCTTCTGAAAGTAGATCCATCACATAATTTCTCTATGTCAAACCTTCCTTATTTCTAACAAATTCTAAGCCTAAAAAGTACCTTAACTCTCCCAGGTCCCTGGTGATAAATTGTTGACCTAGGAATATCTTGGCCTCAATTATCCCTTGAATATCGTCACCTGTAACAATAATGTTATCAACATACATGCGGATAACCACCATACCTCGTTGTGTCTTCTGTATAAATAAAAAATGATCTGAAGTGGATCGTTTGAATCCTCTATGTTCTATTAGATTTGAGAGCTTTTGAAACCAAGCCAATAGGCTTCACTTAAGTCCATAAATGGCATTATGTAGCATGCATACATACTCCCCTCAACTGCAAACCCCGGTGGTTGTTGCATGTAGATCTCTTCCTTAAGATCACCATATAAGAACACATTCTTAAAATCTAGCTGGAGAAGAGCCCAAACATGTACCGACAGTACCGCATCTACAGAGAGGAAGGATTTGTTGGGTAGATTGTATCGCGACAGGAGATAAGATGTCACTATAATCCACACCATAAGTCTGCGTAAAGCCTCTGGCAACAAGCCTGGCTTTATATATGTCAATTGTACCATCTGCCCTGTGCTTTACAGTGAAGACCCACTTGCGGCTGACCATCGATGCTCCTTCTGGAGAAGTAACAAGTGTCCATGTCCTACGCGATTAAAGAGTAGCCATCTCTTCCTCCATCACAAGATTCCAATGACTTTCTTTAAGGACATACTTTATACACACTCTTTTCTCTTTCCGTAGTGCAATTGGCCATCCCAGACCATCTTCTTGTCTGCTGTCTTCCTGTGGCATATCCTATTCACCATTCAACCCACTAGTGCCTTCAGTAGAAACCAAATTCTCAGAATTTACCTGGGGCGTGCTGGATGTTGGGAAAGGTCGAGGAGCGTCGAGCACGGAAGTAGTGGGAGGTGGCGGAAGAAGGACCTCCCCAGACTTAGACGGACCTTAACCTATCCCCTGTAGGAGTATAGTACATGATGGACTCAAAGAAGGTAACATCAACACTCATATAATATTTTTGTTGGAGTGGATTGAAGCATCTGTAGCCCTTCTGAATGCGAGAATAGCCCACAAACATACATTTGACAGCCCGAGGTGCAAACTTGTCACGACTTGGGGATAGAAGATGCACAAAGGCGACGCGTCCAAAAATTCGTGGTGTAAGGGAAAGCAACTCTTTCTCAGGAAACACGAGGGAGAAATGAGTTTTTCTCCAAGAATAGCAGAAGGCACACGATTGACCAGATAACATGCAATCATGACAACATCTCCCCAAAAGGAATGAGGACCCCGACTCTGAATAAGAAAAATCATAGTTATATATAAAAGATGATGGTTCTTGCGTTCAACAGCACCATTTTGCTGTAATGTATACGTGCATGAAGCCTGATGCCCAATCCCATGTAAACTGAAAAATTGAGCTAAAGCAGTTGTACAAAATTCCAAAGCATTATCTGATCGAACATATTTTATTGAAACTGAGAAAATGTTGAAAATTTCATGAACAAAGCTTTGAATCATAGTGCTAGCATCAGACTTATTCTTAAGTAAAAAGACCCACGACAACCTGGAGAAATCATCAACCACAATATAGTACACGTGTCCGTGGTAATCAGGGACACGACTAAAGGTGACTTGGAAAACTTGACCGATGATGTTTTCCAAGTTGGCATGCCTTACAATAAAACTCAAACTTGACAGAAACCCTTGGAATGAGACGACATATCTTTGATAATGGAAGGTGGCCAAATCGTAGATGCTGGGTATATGGTGATTGTGAACCCCCAAAAAGCAGACCAACACCAACATATGGAGTCTGGATCAATTGATAAAGGCCTCCATGCTCACGACCTCATCCAATCACCCTGCCCGTGAATATATCTTGAAAAACTAGGGAAGTACGGTCAAATATGGCACGGCAATATCGGTCTTTTGTAATCTGACTTATAGATGGTGCATGAAGGACATTTTGTAACCGCAATGAGGGAGCCAAGAGAACCTCCCCTCGACCTGTGATGGGGAATATGTCTCATCGGCAATCACCACAAACCTACCATTCTGAACAAGACTGTATCCACTGAACTATAGGCAATCTCCACACAGGTGATGTGAGGCCCTAGAATCCGTTATCCATTCTGAAATATCTGGCATGGATTGACTAGTATATGCATAAGAGGTACCCGCGGCACTCGTGAATGCTGAAACGGCAAAGTTTGATGGATTAGAAGAGGAGCTCTGAGAAGCGTCTGCACGTGGCATAATCTTCCGAAGGCGCACAACAAGCTCATTAAAGCGTTGATATGTAGATCTTCTTTTGGTGGTAGTAGCTGGTGGATCCCGCTCAACGACCTGTGCATATGGTGGAAACCTGTGCTTGGAATAACACGTATCCTCGGAATGGCCTGATCGATGTCAGCAAGTGCAGGGCTGACATGACTGCTAGGATCCACGCCCATGGCAACCACCTCTCCCTCTGAATGGATACAAACCATCTCTACCACAGGAGGCAATCATAGATGACGAAGTCTTAGTAGCAGAAGGGGCTGAGGAGATGTTGAGTGGACTCAACCTCCGGTATGCCTCTTTTATTGGAGGTATAATAGAATCTTTAAGTATATGAGAACAAGCTGCATCATATTCTGAATCTAGAGATGCCAGAAACACCCTAGTCATCACCTAATCATGTACGCCTTCAACTGTTCAGGCGTGACTATCAATGGTATATATCGTGTAGCCTCTCAAACACACCTCTGAGAGAGGTATACACTATGTGTAGAGGTCGACCATTCTATTTGGTCGTGAAGATGTCATTTTGAAGCTGTAAAATCTTTGACTCATTCCTCGTTTGAGAGTTGAGAATATGTAATAGTGAGGATGTCCCACATGGCCTTTGCAATCGGTTGGCTCAGTATGTCATTTGCTATCTCCACAGACACGGTTCTAGATAGCCATACTCGAGCATAGGCATCATCCATCCTCCATGAGGCATGGATTCCCGTCTTGTCCTCCGGCTCATCCTGTGTAAGGATGTGCTTCTTTTCATGGCTCTGCATTGAACTCATGAACTGCATCGCCCGCAACTCGTAATTCTTGCCATCCATCTTGACAATGGGTGCAGGACCTTTGAAAGCACCCATGGATGTAACATCGAGGGAAGTTCCTTACTAATGTCTCGAGACTACATAATTCCCTGACTCCATGAGTAGTGTAAAATGTTTTTGCTTACCTTAGTAATGTACCTAAGTCGCATTTAAATAATGCAACATATATGTCGCATGTATGAAATACGTCATACCAACAATTTATGTTTTGAAGTTGCGAAGTATTTAGTGATTGTAGCATCTTGTGCATGCGACATCATGAGTAAATGGATATTGCATACACAAGATGCAACATCCATAGCTTCTTGTATTGATGTCGCATCTTGTGAATGTGACATCAGCTATATATTTTGCAACTTCAAAACACAAAGGAAGGTATGTTGCATTTTCTAACTACGATTTAGGTACACTACTCATGTAAAACAAAAATATTTTACACTACTCAGGGAATTATGTAGTCCCGGAACATTACGAAGGAATTTGCTTCATGTAACATCACTGAGACTTTCTGACATATTGCCTGATGAGGACATGACAAAATCATAGATAAAGGAAATTGTGTCTACACGTACTTTAGGGAGACAATTGTGGGTGTAGACTCAATTCCAACCATTCCCTTACTATTTTCTTCTTACGTGAGCATGACAGGTGACTGCAGAGGTCTGATTTTATTGTTTCAGAGCGAAATCCGACCATGTGGGGTGTCAAAACCCCACACAAACCGATGAATCATGCCTCCTGGAGGTCCTTAGGCACCTACAACAAGCAACAACCTCCCGTGTTGATCGACGACAAGCTTGGGAGAGGGGGGAGGGGCGGCGACACCTAGATAGAGGAGCGAGGGGCAGCAGTGTCGAGATAGAGGAGAGGGGGGCGATACCAAGAGAGAAATGAAAGAGAGAAGGGCAATGGTTGGGGTAGTGCTAGGGTTTCAGTGCTCTGATCTAGGATCGTCGCTCTGATACCATGTTGGGAGAAAAGAAGAATTTACTATTCTGCGGTGCCCTATGGTTCTTTTATATAGAGTTGAGAGGTCATGAGAAAATTACATAAAGAGGACAAACAAAATAAGGAGTGATAAATATATACATGAACATAAAACTCTCAACAAGCTGGCATTGTCGTGGTTTCGTGTAGCCAAGGGTCTAAATATCGATTTCGGATATCGTATCGATACCCTCTCGATACGGAATTTTGTCGAAATTTCGATGACATTTCGCCCATATCGACCACCATTTGTGAAGAAATGATCGGAAACTGCCCTCATATCGCCATTTCGCTCGAGATTTCGGTTCCTTGTCGAAACCGAAATTTCACGAAATCTGAAACCATGCGTGTAGCATGGACATGGGTGGTTTCCAGTCAGAGAATCCTCGATGCTTTTCTCGAACCCGGTTATGAACAAAAAGTTATTGAAGTAAAACAGATCTCGATATCATTTTCTTTCTTTCATGAATAAATTCTTGAGCCGAAAAAGCATGAATAATAATCAAACTCGAAAAAAAATCGAATCTCCTTAAATTCCTACTTGCTCTAATAATGGGTGGAAAATGATAAAGCTGAAGCGATAGACAAAAACAAGCACGATAAACATGTAGAACACAAAGATTTTACCTTGAACCCTACTCCGTGGGGAGTGGGATGAAACCACGGGAGAATACCTCGAAGGACGGATTCTTCAATTTCATTCCTCAATAAGTACAAGGGTGTGAGACTCTTATATATTGACTCTCCAAAGTCCCACCGATAGAAAATGTGAAACTATCTCTAGGTCATTCTCCAACAATATGCAAAAGCATGTAAAGGGTGCATTAATGCATACATAGATGAGTTATGCTGAAGCGGACTGATGGTGAGTGCGGGTGAGACAATGGGATGCCCAAAATGTGGGGAGAGTGTCTTTTGATGATAAGTACATCAAAAGTATATGCCAATTTGAGGAGGCATTGCTTAATCATTTAGGAATAACAACAAATGTTAGGGAATAGCTAGTAAAGGTCCTTCATAGTCAGTTGATGATGTACGAGGTTGATTGGACTAGATAAAACTATCTTAAAAAGGGAATGACATTCTTTAGGAGTTGAATGGGCTTGCTGTTGGAAGATTTTAGATTTTCTACTATGATATTTGGTCATGTCCGAAGCACATACAAGTACTCATGCAATTTTGTTCAACTAATCACATTTGTGGCCTCTGGAATCAGGGGCTTTGGAAAGAGGCTATGGAGTACAAGGGGTTTTGACTATGAAACCAAGACAATCTATATAGAATGCAAGTTCTATGATAAGGAAGAGATGTGACATAGATAAAGTTCAGAAATATTTCACATCGAAGAAGGATGGTATTAAATACTTGTTTTTTTTAAAAAACAATTAGATATTTGGCTTCTCTCTTTTAAAGGGATTGATAAATGGCGTAGATGTCACCTATAGAATTGATGGAGGATGGTTAAAGTGGGAGGAGTTTTAGTTGTTCTCCGTGATAAGAAGATACTTTTGAAGGTCAACGGTAAATACTATATAGTTGCAGCAACATCTTGTGCGAAGGTTGTTCTATCAAGATAGGCACACTAAGAGAATGTCTATAGTTGAGATGGACTTGTTCCACTGGATGTGTGGCGATACAAAGACAAATTGAATTCATGTGAGTGTTGGCAAACAGTTGTTGTGGTACCAATCGAAGATACAATTAGAGAAATTTGTCTATGATGGTTTGAACATGTGTAAATAAGGCCATCTAGTGCTACTACTTGAAGGTGTAAATAGTTAGAAGAGCCTTGCAAGAGGGGATGGGGAAATACCAAAGAAATGTTGTTATGAGATTATTAAGAAGAATATGGTATCCTTGGAACCGAGCCTGAGTGTGACCCAAATTAGATCCATTTGGAGAGGAAAAATGCATGCAGCCAACCCCACTTAAATTGGGAAATCCGTGGTGGTTAAATTGCCTATGCTTGTATAGTATTCTTTCAAAAAATTCCTTTGGAATTATATTTTCATGAAATAAATACATTTAACATGGCAGATATGCAATGATTATGGCAGCATACTCAATAATCGTAGTATTAAATACGAAGGATTTGATTTGATGGCCTTTTCATTCTTAAAGAGCTTTAAACTTGTAGAGGTTTACGTTATGTCATGATGTACCGTTACGTATTTCTTATTCTCTTCATGTCTATCTATGTAATTTACTCAAGGATTTTCTCTCTATATAAGAGACCTTAGGGCTATGTGGAATAATAACGAAGAGTTTTTTTTGAAGCCTAATAATAACGAAGAGTTTTGCTCTAACATGGTATCCGAGCCAAAACCCTAATCTAGGGTTTCTTCTCCCCCACCCCCCGACCGCCCCGTTGCCCCCCTACCCCCTTCGGCTGCGACCCACCCCAGCCTCCCGCCGCCGAGGCCCCAGCCTCCCGCCGCAGAGGACATCCCCCCGCAGCCACTCGCAGTTCTTCTTCAGCCGCTGACGAAGCCCTTCTTCCGGCTTCTGCTTCTCCGGTCGGCGACGATTCATACATGGGTTCAAGTGCATAAAGTCTACATATGCACTTGAATCCAAATGGGTCTTTGTAGACACCAGTTCTTTTGTCTATCATCCCTAAGTCTTCTTCTCCGGCGATATGTCAGAACAAAAGGTTGATATGCCCTCCATAGGTGCCTTTAAGGGTTCGGCGCCAATAGTCAAAATGGACGGTACAAACTATGAGCTCTGGTCGATGCAGTTCATGAGCTTAATAAAGTCAGGTGGTAAGAAGCACACTCTTACCGAAGATGAACTGGCAGAGAAGACGGGGATATATGCCTCCTGGGAGGCTGATGATGCGTATGCCAAGGTCTGGCTATCAGGGACGCTTTCGATGGAGATTGCCAATGACGTCCTCCATCAGCCCACCGCCAAGGCGATGTGGGATATTCTTGCTACTACATATTCTCAGGTGTGGGACGAGACTAAGATGCTGCAGCATGATATTTTCACGATGAAACAAAATGGACGGCCACTTCATTCTCTGTACACGTCACTGCGAGGGATGTTCGAGAAATTATACAGTACCATCCCGCTCACAACCACTCCTGAGCAACAGAAGACTTTCCGCAATGCTACCATGGTGGGAGTATTACTTGCAGCTCTCGATCCTGAGTACGAGGCCGCCCGCTCTCAGATCCTTGCCGATGCTACTATTCCTCCTATGTAGGAAGTCTACAGGAGGCTCAGTCGTATCCCTGTTTCGTCCAGCACATCTACTCCACCTCCTTCGGCAATGGCAATATCACGTGGAAGAGGTGGTTCATCTTCTTTTCGTGGCTGTGGTACACGTGGCCATGGAGGTCGTATTCCAAGGACGTGCTCGTATTGTCATCGCACTGGTCACTCAGAGGACACATGCTATTCCAAGCATGGGTTTCCAGCTTCGGCACGTGTAGCTGAACATGTTCAGCCTGCTTCAGCGTCTACTCCAGATCACAGCTTCGGCACAGCATGGAATTCTGTACTCGTTCTCTTTCTCAGTTCCTTTCCTCTAAAGGCATTATTCACCAAACTTCCTGTGCTTACACATCACAACAAAATGGTGTCGCCGAAAGGAAACATCGTCATTTTCTTGATATTGCGCAAACATTACTTATTCAGAGTTGTGCGCCATTAGCTTTTTGGGGAGATGCTATACTTACAGCATGCTATCTGGTCAATCGTATGCCTTCTTCGGTTCTTGGGGAGAAATCTCCAATTTCTGTTCTCTTTCCGGATAAGGACTTATTTTCACTTACATCTCGTGTCTTTGGTACAGTTGCCTTTGTTCACCGCTTGTCTCTGGGGCTTGACAAACTCTCTCCTAG
Organism: Ottelia alismoides; assembly: GCA_037367405.1. Taxonomy (NCBI): domain Eukaryota; kingdom Viridiplantae; phylum Streptophyta; class Magnoliopsida; order Alismatales; family Hydrocharitaceae; genus Ottelia; species Ottelia alismoides. The sequence continues at coordinate 1,528,261 of JAZKJV010001537.1, read as the reverse complement.
AACTGTTAAGTGTGTCTTTATAGGTTACTCGAGGACACAGAAGGGCTATCGATGTTATGATCCTATCAACGACAAGTACTATGTTAGTGCAGATGTTACATTTTTTGAGCATGTTATGTATTTCTCCCCAGCAGGTGATAGATTGGTTTCTTCTTGCACGCCTTCAGATAATCATGTCTATGTTCCTCTACCTCCAAATCTGGGTCAACCTGAATCCACTCCGCCATCACCACCACCACCACCACTACCACCACTACCTCAATATCACCCCATTCCACCATTCCCTAAGTTCTACACACGACGGTCGGGGCCTGCTCAAGCTACAAGTCAACCATCCACCACGCCTCAGGTATGCTCCGATACATCTACTAATGATGGGTTAGATAACGTACTGGTGCAGGAATCTTTGCTACAGGAGGTGGATCCGCCAGTCAGTACAATGAATAATGATATTGATATTCCTATTGCACTTCGAAGGCCGAAGAGGAAATGTGTCTTATCCTCTTGCGTCTCAGGTATCCTTTCATCGTCTTACTGGTGATTTTCAGAGGTTTGCAACAGCTGTGTCTTCAGTAGAGATACCACGGACCTATCAGGAGGCCATGAAGATTGAGTGCTGGAAGTTAGCTATGGAGGAAGAGATGCGTGCTTTACAGTCTAGAGGGACTTGGACCCTAGTTCCTATTCCATCAGGTGCATCTGTGGTTATTTGCAAATAGGTGTTCACAGTTAAATATCATGCAGATGGCCGTCTGGATCAATGGCACGCGCAGGGCGCCCTTAGAATAACCATTCAACAGCCCGGCCGCGATCACACGGTCCACCATACGCGCCAAGACGTCCGAAGCCACAACAAAGAGAAGGGGAGCAGGGGACACCCCTGGCGCACCCCCCTTCTCGGCTGAAAGAAGCCCCCAACCAGCCGACCATTTACCAAAACAGAGAGTGATACGGTGGTCACACACCGCCGCATCCACGAAATCCATACCTCAAGGAAGCCGCGCCTTCTCAAAACCGACCACAAGAACCGCCACTCCAGGCAGTCATGCGCCTTGGCAAAATCGATCTTCCATAGCACCCCCTTCTTACCAGAATTCTTCCAATCGGTGACCAACTCAGATACCACCGCAATGCAGTCCGATATCTGCCTACCCCGAATGAAAGCAGCCTGGGCCGTAGAAACAATTGAATCCAGGACACGAGCAAGCCGGCGAGCTAAGGCCTTTGCAACGATAAGATAAATGCCGTTAGAGATCGATATAGGACGGAAGTCCTCGATACGCTGCGCCGCCGTGGATTTAGGGATCGAGACAATGATGGCCCTATTAATCCGATCAAAGCCAGAATTCCCATTGCAGAACTTAGACGCAACCTCCAAAATATCATGAGCCACCACCTCCCAAAAGTCACGATAAAACGCCACCGAGAAACCGTCAGGCCCCGGGGATCCGTCCTCGTTCAAGTCCCACACGGCCTCCTTAATTTCCTCCAACGAGAACAACCGAGTCAAGACCTCGCAATCCGAGGCCGAAATGGACGACGCCCCAAGGCCCAGCCAATGCCACCTTCTCGGGGAGCGACTCGCCGAGAAGCATTTGAAATGATCAACAATGGCGAGCCCCATCTCCCTCTCCCCAAAAAAGCGAGTACCATTAATGGAAACATAGCGCATCGCGTTAGATCGCTTCCTACTACTAGCCACACGATGAAAGAATGCCGTATTGCCATCTCCTTCTTTGATCCAGTTCATTCTCGAGCGCTGACGCCACTCAATAGCCCGTTTCTTGTCCTCCGCCGCGACCTGCTTTTGCGCTGATAAGCGCTGACGAAGTTCCTCAGGCAGGAGGTCCCTCCCATTCTCAACACGATCAAGGACCACAATGACGTCCTCCGCCGCAGCCCTGGCGGCACCTCTCGCCAATCTCGACTCCTTCTTGAATAACGCAAGCACCTTGCGCATGGAGGCGAGCATCTGATCAAGCCTATAAGCCGCAGACCCCACAGAGCACGATTGAGCCCAGTGCGTCATCACCAACTCCTTGAAATTAGGCTCCTGGAGCCAGCACTTCTCATAGCGAAAGATGCCCCTCGCCCGGTGGCCCTCACCAGACTCCCATATAATAGGCGAGTGGTCAGAAAAAGATCGTGGGCGAGAGGAAACCGAACAGAGAGGGAAACACTCCAACAACTTCCCAGAAGCCAAGAACCGATCAATCCTCGAACGGGTAGAAGTGTTCCTCCATGTGTATGAAATATCATCAGGCACCAAACCTTCCAGAGCTAGCTCATCCAAAATCTCAGCAAAATCAAGGGACCCCGGGTCCTGGCCCCCCCTTCCCCGGGGGTGATCCGAAGAGTGAAGCGTAACATTGAAGTCTCCCCCCAAGAGCCAGGGAAACCCCTCAAAAGCATTAGCCGCAACGCGAAGATCATCCCACAGCTCCTGCCTCATAATGTGGCAACATGGGGCGTAAATACAGGAGAAAGCGATAGGCAAGGCAGTATCACCTCAGGTCAGCACCACAGATAACATATGTCTTCCCTCCAAAACAGAGCTGAAGTAGAACGCCGCAGAACGCCACGCAATTAAGAAGCCCCCCGCCGTCTCAACCGCATCCACCGCTCGAAAATCATCCATAGCACCCGCACCAAAAGAGCGCCAAAGGGTATCATCATCCCCCCTCAATTTCGTTTCTTGAATAAAAGCAATATCATAGCCCCAATCGCAAAATCTAGAGCCCAAAGAACGTCTCTTATCGGCCTCCCCAAGGTCCCTAACGTTCCAGGAGAGAACCTTCATTAAGACACATCAGAAAGACTCCCAATAAAACTTAGACCAGCCGCCTCCGCCACGGAGTCCCTCAAAGTCGCACAAGAATGCTTCACCAAGGATCCCAGCCGCGATCGATTACGCCTCCGATATCTTTTCCCCGACCGCCTATCTGGTAGGCTCCCCACATCAATAGCAGCAGGCACGCCTGAAAGAACCCCCGAGGGGCAAGCAGAAGGGATCATCACCGCAGAACCCCCCAGATTCACGGGAGTGGAGGGCAAGGGTGATCTGTTAATTGACGCATCAAGCGGGCTTGAACACTGCGCATCCAAATCCGAGTGGGCCCCCAAGTCCATAATCCGAATCCGGCGGGCCACACCCGAATCCACCACAGGCAGGTTAATCGGATCTTAGGACATCCTCATCCTCGACCAAGGTCCGAAGTGAAAAGACCTGCCAAAGTCCAGCGCTGCCTGGCCCGATAGTGGACCCGGAACGCAAAATTGTAAAGCACTAGCCGACAACCACGGTCGAGTATCAGGAAACAAATCATCCTCGGACGCCCCCATATCAAAGAAACCGTCTCTTGCTGAGCAAAAGCACGACACCCGATGTTGCACCCTGAAGGGACGTGAGAAGTCCACCACAGAGGGCGACGCTTCAGAAATTCCCCCAAGACGCGCCACCTGGCGGCCAGAAGACGAGGCGACATCCCCAACCCCCAAACCCACTAGACCGGAAACAATGGCTGCCCGATCAAGAGCCCCTGGCGGCGGAGGCGGCGGCGCGACGATAGAAAGCTCCACCCTAAAGCACCACCGGCCAATCTTCAAGGACCCGAAGAAAAGCTTGCCAACCGCATCGTGAAGGAAGCCCTTGCTGCACTCCATGAGAACACGAGTGACCCTCCAGTCCGCTCCCGGCTTAAGACCGTCGTCAACCATCGCAAGAACTTCCCCCCACCGCCGGAATGTCTTGCAAAGACAGGGAACAATCCTAGAGAGAAAAGGAACTCCGCGAACCTCCGCAACACACACCTCAGCGTCGGAGAAGGCACCGTCCGCAACGCGAAACATCCTCCAAACAATATCTTCGGTAGCTCCATTCCGAATAAGCCTTTCCCGTTGCTCCGGGGAAAGGCCACGAATACAGCATCGAGTAGCATCTAACACTTGAAGGTCCCCAGCGAAAAAAGGGCCCAGAAAGCCAAGAAGACGAGATCTGAGACCAGCCCAATCGACGCAACTCCGATGGGCAAGCCCCACAACCGCAAAGCACTTGATCGCGCCATGCAAACCCTTCCCATGCACACCATCTACCAATGACGTTTCTTCCCCTACAACCTCCAACCCCATCGGAGCAGTACCGCCACCCACACCGTCGCCCAGACCGCCGCCAGACGCAGAAGTCACGATGCGAGACCCCTCCACCACCTGTGCAAAGGAGCGCACCCCCCTCCCAGGGACAGGCACCAACCAAACCGACCTCGAAGCGTGCATGCACCCACGTCTCCCCGACATGCTTGCCATCTTGTAGGGAGGGTTGTCACGTCTAGAACTGAACCGGCACGAGGCTTTCCGGTGACCAACCTTCCCACAACCATAACATCTAGCGGGAAGCCGACAAAACGAAGCAACATGACCATGCTCACCGCACCTAAAGCACCACTTCCGAGGCTTCTTGTGAGAGACCTGCACCCACTCACCATCCACCTCCCTCCTCTCCTCACAGCCCTCAGGACGCAACGGAGACCCAACCACGACCCCGAGATCCACCCCCTTCCCCTTCGCAACTTCCCGACCAGAGGGAGCACCTTCATCTGCACACGTCGAGCTACCCATCTTGTTTCCCGAGTTTTCGGACGCCCCACCCCCTTTTGCCTTCGCTCTCCACCAGCGCACCTCCATCCGACAAGATATATGTTGTCATGATATATGTTGATGATATTCTGGTTACAGGAGATGATGCTCAGGGAGTCGAGATGACTAAAGCCCTCTTGGGCAGTCAGTTTGTTACGAAGGATCTGGGTACCATACGATACTTTCTGGGGATAAAATTTACAAGAAATGCACAAGGGATGGTGATGAACCAAAGGAAATATGTTACAGAATGATTGGGTGCAGGCCATCGAGCACTCCTATGGACCCAAGTATGAAACTGTATGACAATGATACTGAAGAGGTGGACAAAAGAAGATACAGAGAGATGGTGGGTTAGCTTCTGTACATCACCATAACTAGACCTGATATTGCTTTTGCTGTAAGCCGTGTGAGTCAATTTATGGAGCAGCCTAAGAAAGTCCATATAGAAGCACTATACATGATACTGAGGTACCTGAAATCTTCTCCAGGCTCAGGTTTGCTATTTAGAAAGAAACACAGATTTGTCCATTTCCGCTTGTGCAGACGCAGACTATGCAGGGTGCCCAAAGGATCGTAAGTCTACTTCAGGGTTTGCTATCTTTGTAGGAAGCTCTCTGGTTTCTTGGATAAGCAAGAAACAAACTGTTGTGGCAAGATCTAGTGTTGAATCTGAATATAGGGCCATGGCACAAGCAAGCACAGAAATAATGTGAGTTCGAGCAGCTTGGAAGACTTGAATGTGAATGTCTCTTTACCCATGCAGCTTCAGTGTGACAATCAAGGAGCGTTGTTCATTGTCAATAATCCAGCGTTTCATGAAAGAACGAAGCATATCGAGGTAGATTGCCATTACACTAGAGACATGATCCAGAAGGGCTTTATTTCCACGTCACATGTCAACTCCGAGGACCAGACTGCTGATATATTTACCAAGCCGTTGGTCAGAGGACCTTTCCAGAAATGTTCTTCCAAGCTGAGCATGATAGATATCTATGCTCCATCTTGAGAGGGGAGTGTAGAGGTTTACGTTATGTCATGATGTACCGTTACGTATTTCTTATTCTCTTCATGTCTATCTATGTAATTTACCCAAGGGTTTTCTCTCTATATAAGAGACCCTAGGGCTATGTGGAATAATAACGAAACTCATTGATTTTCCATGTGGTGCTGTTTAAAGTGGCTTATGTGTATTCACTTCTGATGCATACACAGTCGGTAACCATTATGTCTATGTAGTTGGTCATATACTGCGTAGCTGTTGTAATAGATTGAATTGCATATGCCCATGGTAATAATTAGACTTATGTAGTTGGTCATGTACTATATAGCTGATGCAATGGATTAAATTACCGTATGCCCGTGTCATGGGTGGATGACACTCTTCATGCAATTTCTGTACATGTAATTGATGGAATGTGATTTTCATTTACAGTTTGGAAACCAAAAACCTGGGGACGTGAGCTCTCAATTGTTTGGAATTTGTTTTTTTGAAAAGTAAAGGGGTCGTCACCTGTGTAGGGTGCCCACCCAGCCTGCACATCTATGAAAAGCTAAACTTGGTAGCTATAAATGCGACAATCAAGAGTTATAAAAGGAGCGCACACGCGCTATCACATTCTCCAATGACAAATCCTTAGCCAAATGGCCCAAATGAGTGCAAATTTACTCTTTCCTATTTAGACAGGTACATCTCGTCTCCATAGATACAAACAAATTCCTCCACATTGACCGAAGGAACCTCTGCCTTGTTTCAAATATCCTTTGTTCCATCACACCTAAAAAGGAGTTGCGAATACTTTCTTTTTCCTTCTGATAGATCGGTCACCCCATATTCAATGGCGAGAATCGAGATAAAATGTGTGCTGTACTCATGAGTCATAAGTCTCCTCCTCCTAAGCAAACACATAAAGATTAACTCTCGAAAGTACCCATGCGTTCAATATATGCGACCATCTCTTGCAAGTTCTGCCTTAATCTGCACCTCGAGTCTGATTATTTTTTCCACAAGAAGCAATATTATCTGTATATGGTTTAATATGTTTGTTTTTTATTTCCATTTGCCACATTAGCATGGATCTTTAAATGACACATATACATGTTCATCATGTATCCTGGATTTCCTCTTGGAGAAAAATCCTGCAAGGCTGACTAAAGAAGGATCTCGTATGTTAGACCAATCTTACGTTATTTTGGCCACTTGCAATGTTACAGGGTACTCTTGCAGCTTCTCAGCGGGCTGCTTCTTTTGTCCGAGGAGATGATGTGCTGCACAAGTTATTCACGGAGTTTGCTTATCGATACAAGTAATGCCTTTTCATGATTAGCACTTATTCTTTTCAGTTTTTTTTAGCATCAGATCATAAGAAAGCTATGCCTTTATCAGAGATAGAGCTGGTGGATATACAAGATTACTCCGCACACGCATAAGAATGGGGGATGCTGCTCCAATGGCATACATCGAGTAATGTCTCTTGCCTGATAGTTTGTTATATTTGTTATGCATCTAGGGAATTAGTGTTGTGCACCCAAATAATTTATTGCTATTACTATTTGGCATATAATGTGCATTAGGTTCGACCTGCTATACTGGTGATGTACAACTTAGGTGGCATAGTAGTGCACTCGAACATCAATCAGACAAGGAAATTTAAACAGGAAGGGCTTTCAGGGAACAAATTGTTATGGTTGTCCTGCCATAACATTTGTGCACTGAAATCTGACCAGGATAACCTGCTGTGCATGGTCCACAACAGATCGTGCACATTCCAATATAGGTGCTTTTTTTGACAAATGATGGAATGTACCTAATATAGGTGTGTTTTAGTAGAATCGTGCCAGTGTACAGTGAGACCCATAATGCTAGGAACATGTGCATAAAGCTGATTAGAATTGTGCTAACATATTGTATTGTTCCTGGAAGTATTTGTGTGGTGGATGCACGTGGAATGTGGAGATTATTGTTTTTTATCAATGATATTTGAGTGACTACTCAACTTGTGTAATCATCCTTTGGATTTTCCGTAGATGGAAACATTTCTTTATGTGCAAAATCAGATGGAACGAGCAACTGCATTTTTGACATTTTTTTAGCATGAAGCTATCCATGGTTTGAAAACATGAAAGGCAGAGCGAGGCGTTTTCCTCTGAATTGAGGTAAGGCGCAACTCTAGGCGGTCGAGGTGTAAGCCTCAGTTTTTAGAGAAAATATACATAAAATTGTAATTATATATATGCCAACGTAATTATATGTTTTGTGACCAACATACAATACTTAACACTAATATAGTACTATATGACGAAATAACAGAGATAAGACACTGAAAGAGAAAATATTACTTCTTATCCCTTTCTACAACATTTTCATCCATTGAAATAGCGATTTCTTGTCTATAAATGTTACGAAAGAATTAAATACTATGCATTTGTCTCTAAAAATTGTTGTACATAGAAATAGGGGTTTTATCACTTGTGTCCCTCTTAACTTTTGCAATATTAGTTATGTTCCTCTCTTTTTTGGAATATCACTTGTATCGCTACCTTCTTGCACCATTATCACTTGTGCTCTTCTATTAGTTTGGCTGTCAATGATTGAACAAAATCATGTTTTATTCAAACCAATATGTGGTTAAGAGGGGCATAACTATCAAACCCAAGGTTCAGGAAAGTGGTACGCGTATGCGTTCGGACTGGTCACCGAATACTGAATAAGCGGTATGGGGGGCATATGCGGAGTATATGCGGTTCTACGCGGTTTTCAAATTTTTAATTTAGAAATAAATAAATATCTATGAATAACATTACACTGAATTTATGTATCTACGTGGAGTTAAAGATGATCTAAGAAAAACGATTCATGTGAGATGGGTGTGTGCATATGCTTTTGATTGCCTCATATTTATTCACAAAAAATATTTACCATAAAAACTTCACATATTAGATGATTCATAGTAATAAAACTTAAATACACATACATGCACTACATGGGCAAAACCTCAATCGGCATATATAAAAATATTCGACGATACATTGCATATACTCATGAAAACAATACATGAGAAAAACATAAAACAATGCATATACATAATGGTATGATGCATTGCAATTGTATAGAAATGCATGTCATATTCTTACAATTGAATAAAGGAAGATGCAGAGCTACGGAATTAAGGACCTGAAAGAGAAGATTGAAAAGTTGGAGCTGCTGGAGCTGTATGCGGGGCATGTGCGGGGCATATGTGGGCTGCATATGCGGGGAGCACGCATAATGCACTGATTCATGAAATCGGTGCGGTCTGCATGTCGCACGGGCATATGCGGCCCGTGCGACCGATTTCATGAACACTGATCAAACCCTACCCCCATCCTTCCATAGTCACATGCTTCAAGCACATGACTCTTCGTTGAATGATGAACGGTGGATGAGCGATGCCTATTATTCTAATTTGCGGTTTTTGGAGATATGGGTCGTCGAAAGATCTTACGGTGATTGTGAGGTCCACTGTTCAGATTGAATGACACAATAAGCCCCTTATGCTTCGTCTTGTGCTCCAAGAGCGCTTGGTCTTCTTCTCTTCGTACGTTATGTGGTATCACGAGATGGGAAAAAGAGCATGTCCTGTGATCCGTTGGTGCAGCTGCAACGCTTGCGAGTGGGCAACACCTTCCTTCTATGTTGGTTGATGCTCCAGCACGAGTACCAAGAAAAGTGGAGTCGGTGAGGCGTGTTCTGCTTCAAGACATCCCACGAGATTCTCCTCTCCTGCTTGATGGTGTTAAAGATGACTGATCAAGGTAGACACCTTTGGTTCAACCTGCAAATAAGAATGATGGCTCGAATTCGAGTAACTCTATCGGATGTTAGATAGGGTTTCCAGAGGACGGGGTGAAGGAGGTGGGGGCGAAGGAGGGGGTAGAGGAGGTGGGGACCAGAAGAGTAGGGGGTTGGAGGGCTTAGGCAGAGGAGTAGGGGGTGACGGAGAAGGGGGCCAGCGGTTGTCGTGGGTCTATTGATGAAGAGGATGAGGAAGAAGGTGAAGAAAAAGTTACATTTCTACCCTAACTTTTCTTTTCTAATTACCCTTGTTTCCAGAAATCAACGTCCGTTTGGGAGGTGGATGGACGCCAATTAATCCAAGGGGTACAAGTGATAAAACTGCAAGAAGACAGGGGCACATATGATATTCCAGAAGGCTTTTTGAGAGAATATTGTAGAAGTTAAGAGGTGCACAAGTGGTAAAAACCCTAAAAAGTAAGATTAAATATATGTCGAAGACATTTATGTTGTGTCGAACATATAATTTATGGCAACATGAGAAGCCTTGAATCCTATCCTTTTTGTTTTGCACAATACATTGCAAACCTTGTTAAGTTTACATGTACTGTTTGCTTTGATATTTATGAATCCGTTCATTAAGAGTGAAGTTTATTGAAATAATTGGACACATTTTAATGGTAAATATGACATTATGAACACGAAAGGAACATCGGATTTATGCATTTATCTTGTGTAATTATATCATAACTAAAATCATCAAGGAAATGGTTCAAAAAAGCACACATGCCTCACCTCACCTTGAGGCTTTCCTTTGATGAATCCATAATTCATCTACTTTATTCCTTGATCTTAGCTCAATTATTGTGGCAATTCAACTCAATAAACCCCCTTAAATACATAAATAAGCATTTGATATATTGTACATAATTAGGGTTAAATACTGCATATTAAATAAATCCCATTTCACTTGTATATATTGTACATTAATACAGATTTTTTATTTGTTTTCAACCCAAAAACCTTTTTCTATTTGTTTTTAACCCAAGAAAAACCCCATAAACGTTAGTTTAATGTGTCTTTGAGTCTTGTATATACATAATCTTTCGAAAAAAAATATAAAAACCACAAAATTGGCAATCAATGTACATTGAATATCAACAAAAAATACAAGTACGTATTGTCCTTCATGAAAGTTGTAAATCTCATTGAGATGAACAACTTTAATATTGAACACTTTTTTATTTGAGGCCACGTGGCTGCGGTTGGGTGAGCCACACAACCCGGGCATCTATCTTCCTGATCACCCTTGCGCACGCAGCGCACCTCACCTGGGATCGTTGGATCACTTGATCCAATGACACCCTGGCCCGTTGACCCACATGTTGACCAGCCTCACCACGACCGTTGGATCACTTAATCAACAATTGCCGCTCTTCTCCGCCTGATGACCATCACTCTCCCACAGTCTCCACGTTCACTGGCAAAGCTTTGTTGCTTTTCCCCAAGCAACCAGACGACCTCCCGACGCCCTTTTTACACCAAACGACTCCCCAGTCATCCACCTCTCTCGCAAAAGATTTCACCTAAGCTCGACAGGCACACACCTGCTTCCCCACTCATTCCTAATCCCTTGCCGGACACTTCCTCAAAACCACCTCACCTGCCTCCCTTGCACACCATCGATCTTCACATGAGTGAGAGCCGAGCCCCCTTCTTGCTCCGTGACAATGGAGCACAACCAAGTTGAGTGAAGATCGTTCTCCACTTTGGCAAGATTTGGAGGTCACCGCCACCGTCATAACACCATTGTCGGCGCTGCTCGAGCTCGATGAGCTTGCCACACACCTCGAGCGAAGACTAGGAGCACCTCCAAGCTCCAGAACATGCACCCATTCCATCGTCTATAGTCATCTTCGTTCAGGTTGCTTCCTAACCCTCTGCCCCCTTTTGATTTTTTCCTTTTTCTTTGCCATCGTCAACACTCCTCCAGTCCTCTGGACCACTATCGTACCTCCGCTACACATTACGCCACCCTCGCTGACCACATTTCCCTTCTCTAGACCTTCCTTTGCCAAAGCTCCATTTCCAGTTCTTGCACATACATGGAATCCATCAACCCTCCATTTCTGTCCATCGACTAGGGCTCCATTCACCCCATTTCTTTTCGAGTTTCTTTGCTAACCCCACAGGTACCCTATAGCCTCCACTGATCGGACTTCCGAGGTCCCCTCCGGTCTACAACGTTGCCTCTGACGAGCTAGCACCGCCATGCTTCTCTAAGCCTCACATCACCTCCGGGACGACACTTGCACCTTCACCATCACCTCCTCGAGCTCCGCGGCCACTCCGCAACTTCACAGGGCTTCGGGACGCGACTTGCACCTTCGCCAGCACCTCCCCAAGCTCTGCGACCACTCCACAGCTTCACAGGGCCACGAAGGAGCTTAGATAGGGTCACCGCCCACCGGAACTCTGCTCGCACCCAACCGCATGTAGAGGAGGAAGAACCTACAATCACCGTTGGATCTATCCTTCGACCTGGTCTAATAGTTCACGAGAGCCCCAACCATCATCGACCGATTGCCCGCAGGACCCCATCTGTATCGCTCGCTTCAGATCTTATCTAGACTATTGGATCCCACGATCCAACAGTTTCGGTCTCTGCTCCAAGCCTCACAACCACCTCACTAGGCTCGGGTAACCGAGCCTCGCCCGAGATGCCCATCCGACGCCACATGGATTGCACCTCTGCACCGAGCCTACCAACGCCATGTGCAGGAGGCACCTGGGTGGGAAAATTGCAGTGGCCAGCCATCCACTATTGCAAATTACTTTCATGTGCTCCCTCAACATTGACATGTGGCCTACCTTGGAAATTGTGTCCACGCTCCATGGTTCCTCCATATTGCGTTTGAAGCCCCATACGCTTAGGAAAATTACAAAGAACCCTCTCAGGGTTATTTTAACTGCAGATAAGCTCCTGGATCATGTTTTTAATTTTTTTAAGTTTTTATTACATTTATGCCCTTGAACTTATTTGTGAATATCTTGAGCTCTTGAACTCCAAATGAAATGAAAATGGTCTTGTTTTAATTGTATTTTAACACTTTATCCAGTGACTTGTATGTTCTGATTGGACTTATAAAAAATTAATCATTAATCAGAGAAGTCCATTGCTTGTTGTGACTTGCTTAATTTGTATTCAATTGCACTCGTATTTAATTCTTGCAAATAAATAGGCCAATTAAAGCTTGATTCATCTAGATTTTTATGTTAGGTCTTAAATCCCTTATTTGAGGATTAGGTTTCTGGATTTGAAGATCTAACAATATAATGACATAGGGATCTAGAATCTTAAGTACCCTTGTCTTTTCATTGAAATTAGAACATTGGTTTGTCTATTTTCTGAGTTTGATTTCTTATTGAACTTGAGCTTGAATCCAATAGCATTTTGTGTGTTTGTATTGCATAATTGCATTCATTTCATGCATTCTGTAGCATGTTTTAAACTGCATAAAATTGACAAAAAAATCATGCATACACCAAGTTAACCTTATTGAGCTAGAAATCGATCAAAACAATTATTTAACACCTTGAGATACTGATTATGCTCATCTCCTTGAGTCGACCCTGCGCCATCGAGTTACTTGAGTGCCAAATTGCAATGAAATTCACATTAATTAATGTAGGAATTCGACCACTCGTCAGCCATAAGAGGCACACACCTCACAAAATTGAACCCGAGTGCATGCCTCTAGTCTAAATAGGCCCGCCTCAGGTGCCTTGAGCAGTGATTTTTCATACCATGGCGCTAGCACTCTGCTCGCCTTTTGGATGGAGATTGGGTTAAACCACTGGACAATTGATCTTTCTAGGTGAATATCACCTTCGCTTCATAGAGAGTTCTAATACATTTTCTCCAAGATAATATTGTGGAGAAAACTTGAAAAAAAGAATACATGCATGGATAAAGAGGTGTGTGCCTGCAGTTTCATTCTCGATGTTATTAAATGGAAGGTTGGGTGGGGGATTGGATCGAACCATACATGTGTGTCAGGTTGGGTTGTCCGTTAGCCCCTTTACATTTTGTGATTTGGCGAATGCCCTGGCTATGGTGCTTTGGACTTATTTTACTAGTGGAAGGTGGAGGGTTTTTAGGGGGGTGGGGGGCAATTTAGAATAAAACTACTCCATGTTCGAGTGACAATATCATTCAAAATTTCCCGAAGATTGTTTAGTGAGTACATTCACAACATGAGCCATATTTGACATTGTAAAGCACGATGCGTATAAGGTCCTCACCTTCTTCGATACCTTTCTTTGACAACACGAAGATAAGTGCCTAATTCACACAGTTAAAGCCAAGAATTACCTCTCTAAATTGTGTAATCAACTTCGAAACATCTTCTCTCTCCTTCCTAAAATTTCCTATAAATGAGGATGAAGAACCCGTCCAAACTCGATGACCAACATTTTGCTTGAAAATCACAGTCATAATCTTACTCTGATGCGGATCGGATTTTGCGCGTCGACGATAAATAATTTTTGAAGGTGGAATTTTAGGTGGAAGAAGATAATAGAGGGGTTGAGAAGAAGAAACTGGAAGGGTTGAGAAGAGAAGACACGTCGGATGCGCGGGGTTAGAGAAGAAGAAACGCGTAGACCGCGAGGGGAAGAGAGAAGAGACTCATCGGGAATACGAGGGGTTTGGGAGAAGAAGAACACGTGTAGATCACGCGGGGAGAAGGAGAGAGAGGGGAGAGGAGAGAGAGATAAATCTCTATTTTATCACATCTTGAACTGAGTAAAACATTGGACCCTCATCCCTTTATATAGGAGGGATGACATTACAAGAATAGATAATAATTTAAACCGACAACCAATTATCCTAAACTGACTCTAACTAATTAACCGACTAACTACCAAATTTGAAATTCAAATTAAGACTAATTGAGATCACACGCGATCTCTTTATTTAAAATTGCGACAACTTAAAAAACGTAAATAAAATTAACGACCACAATTTAAATAATTAGACGGCCCTACATGTTGAGTCCACGCTGCATCAACTCTCCTCCGCTTTTAAATTCGTCTCCCGACGAATTGCTTGAACCTTGAGGCTTGACATAAGGCGCTTCATGAACTTGTGTCGACGTGCGCGTGAACGCGAATCATGAGATATGCAACTCAAATCATATTGCATCTTCCAATGCGCGACGGGATCGTCGAATCGTAGGGACGATTCGGTTGCCATGCTCTGATACCAATTGATGCAAAATAGAATTCGGCGCGGCGCGGGAAATAGATTTGACGGTGGATTTTCGATGGTAGAAGAAATAGAGGGGTTGAGAAGAAGAAACTGGAAGGGTTGAGAAGAGAAGACACGCCGGATGCGCGGGGTTAGAGAAGAAGAAACGTGTAGACCGCGAGGGGAAGAGAGAAGAGACTCGTCGGGAATACGAGGGGTTTGGGAGAAGAAGAACACGTGTAGATCACGCGTGGAGAAGGAGAGAGAGGGGAGAGGAGAGAGAGATAAATCTCTATTTTATCACATCTTGAACTGACTAAAACATTGGACCCTCATCCCTTTATATAGGAGGGATGATATTACAAGAATAGATAATAATTTAAACCGACAACCAATTATCCTAAACTGACTCTAACTAATTAACCGACTAACTACCAAATTTGAAATTCAAATTAAGACTAATTGAGATCACACGCGATCTCTTTATTTAAAATCGCGACAACTTAAAAAACGTAAATAAAATTAACGGCCACAATTTAAATAATTAGACGGCCCTACATGTCGAGTCCACGCTGCATCATACTCGATACAAAACCTTGAGTGAGGGTCGTTCTCTTGCTCGTGACGTAGCCTGGTTGCATTACTATCTAACTACCTCTAGCCGCCACTCGAATCCTCTCATTCAACTAATGGAAATGATATACTACTGCCTTTACACCTCCTAATCTCCTTAGACCTTGTCACCATGAAATACAAACAAGTGGATAAGTTTTCACCTTTGCCTCCTACTAGTAGTAGCGTGAAAGAATCCAGTGTTTACATCATCCTCAATGTGCTAACTCTTAATTGATGCCTTCACTCGACTTCACATTTCTTGTCCTCCATCACTAGTATCTGCGATAAAAATCTCCTCTCGCTCTTCGTTGATGAGCTCTTTATCCTCGTCGATTAAGTCTAGCCTAGTAATCCAGTCCTAGGCCTCCTGAAGATATTGATCTCGACGAACACACACCTCCTTATCATATGTAGTCAGTAATATCCTAAGTGTCACTAGCTTTTAAATCACCTGCCTTGTAGCTGACTACATTTAGGTGCGTTGTTAGTTATCTTGGCTTGCAAATCTATAAACGAAAGCACATTTTTTGCAGAGGTGTTCTCAATTTACTTTATTGAGAAAGTATAGACCATTTTCAAAGCGGGAATTGTTGATGTGGTTTTTTATTGAGGATCTGATATGTCCTACTTCAAGTTTGAGCGGATTCAGTTGAAAGATTTTGCCAGTAAACGGAGGAATTTCTAATAGTGGGATACAAAAATGGTGGCAAAGACTTTTAGATTGCTTTAGTTATGTGTAATCACTTTCTTGAAGTTAGTGGGGGAAATCATGGATCGATAAAGGCAAGTGGCTTTGTAGAGTGTGGAACAGCCTGTCCAAGTAGAAGTTGAGAATGCTTTGTTGACCTAGGTTACTGAATTGCGAAGGGGCCACTTCAACATGGTCTGGGTAGATGATGCAGTAAGGGAGATTCAATCAGTCGTGGTTGGCAAAAGAGTATGCCAACACTTGATTTTTTAACTTCGCAACATTTGAATGACATAAGGAACACCATTGAGAGGTTGCACTTTGGCAGCTCATTTTGTGACTCACAGCGGCACAATCGAGTAGCACGTGGTTGTGCTGTGATATGTCAATTAAAAGGGTGTCTACGGAGCATTAAGAGGGACCTATGCGATCGATCACAAAGGACGAGGTGAGGGTGACAATTCAGCTTTGAAAGAAGAAGATCTTTCGAGGCTGGATGATTTCTGTTTTCTTATACAAAGAGTTTTGGAGCGTTGTATGGAGAACCATGATATAAACAATTACATTTTTTTGTCCAACATATATTACTTGTTCATTGAAAAGACCCTCACATTGGGACTCGTGGGGTTGAGTTACATGGCGATGCCAGTT
This sequence comes from Ottelia alismoides, assembly GCA_037367405.1. Lineage (NCBI taxonomy): Eukaryota > Viridiplantae > Streptophyta > Magnoliopsida > Alismatales > Hydrocharitaceae > Ottelia > Ottelia alismoides. The sequence continues at coordinate 1,511,650 of JAZKJV010001537.1, read as the reverse complement.
CTCACTTTTATCTCTAGGATGTCGTTAGTGGACAATTTTATGGCGACAACGATAGAGGCATCCAACCATGATAGGAAGGGGATAAACACCTTCATATAGAAGGCAAACTTTACAAAGGCTTATCACATTCTAGACTGGACCTTTCTCTAAGCATGTTGAGGAAGAGGGGCTTCTCGACAACATGGCTAGCACAGATAAAAGGGATGTTTAATGATGTTGTCCTTCTCGATCCTTGTGAATCGTTGATTGGAGGGGGGATGTGTAGCATGAAAGGGGTCCAAGGCATGGTGCTTGTTGGCACCGATGTTCGATTGGTAAGTCGACGTGTTGGCCATGGCTTTGTCACCATCATGTAGCGGGGACTATCCTTTGAGTTTTGTGGTGGAAAATATGATTCTTTACAGTTTCCATGATTCCTATATACATATGACACTATTTGCTTCATCCAGCGGTTAGAGCAACATCCAAGGCGTGTCAGGGTGGTAGTGGAGATCTTTTGGGAGGCATCAAGAGTGATGGCTAATGCTCGAAAATACTCATTCACTGACTGTAAAATGGAAGATGTTAAGAGCTTGTTGCATAAGATGGCATTAGTTATTGAACACATACAATTGCTAATGACTTGATTATGCCACTAATGAGCATGTCATGCACGGTAGTGAATTGGAGCGCAATGGTGGAGAGGATGGAGTAGAGGCTTAAGGACTGGATGTTGAAGTCGTTGTCTGGGGTAGGTCTTCTTGTCTTGCTATTTATGTTGCCTTTGTGTTGTGTTTATGTTTCGAATGTTGCGAAAGTGGAGAAGCGAGCTGTTGGAATTTGTAGCTTTGGAAGGAGCTGAGGAAGGGGACCTCAATGCTTATTTACCAACTAAGAGGAGGTTTTAGACCCATGAATTTGTAGAAGTTGAATAATGTAGTGCTGGCCACATGGGTTGTGAGTTGTTGGAGTGGCGGGATGCGTGATGAGAGGGCGTCGGCCTGCTATAGGAGGTGTTTTTTCTTAGCGGACATAGTCGGTTTGCCATGAAGATCTTTGAGGAGATGATTTCTTGGTTGATGGATCTAGCAACAGTTGTGTAGGCCACGATGTGGACTATTGGTCTTGAGTGGTGGTATGGGGTATGAGTGCATGGTTTCCTATATTTGTCTCGCCTTTCTCATATGTAAATTGTGCGAATTTTATAAACTTATTATCATACATCGACAAGTTGAGCTTGTAAAGGGGGTTCGAGATTGCTGGGCATGGTATGTGAGTCTTTGCGGCAATCATTTTTAGGAAAATCGATGAGAGTGGTCACATTGCCACTTAGCTGCTGCTGCAAGACTGTAGATGCTTGTGGAAATTGAGACTACTGAGTTATCAGTTAAGTTTTGTTTTGGTTAGTGAGAATGAAGCGCCTTGTTACAAAAGGTTTATAGGAGGAGATGGATGCTCGCCGACTACACTACGCACCCTTTGTATGTTTGACTATTTACCCTTTGTGCGAGGTAGGCAATCCGTTATCTTATCACATGGTAGGTTTAGAGGCAAGAGGACATTCACTGAGTGGTTGCTTTCTTGATTGTAGCTTTCTGTCAGTCGTTCATGGAAGGCAAACATATTGGTAATGAGGAGACACATTTTGCAATGGGACCATTGTAGATTGCTGGGTCTATAACTTCTCACAAATGATGCTGTCTTGTGGAGTGCAAGACCATAAAAAATAGCGAAGCCTTCTCCTACTTTAAGTATGGTCAGTTATATGGATTCTTGCTTAAATCCATGTTGAAAGATCCGATTATCTTTTCGCTGGCTGTCGGCTACCTAACACAACTTTGACAAGGAATGATTTGAACCCCGGTTTTTTGGGTGGTAGCACACTGCATTATTAGAGTGCATGGGAAGAGGAAACTGGCTCCTTGTTGTAGTGTTGTTCTCGTAACTATCTTTTGTTGCATGCTAATGACATACGTATGGGCATTAATGTCTAATTATCATCCCTTGGCTTTTCCAAAAAGAGAGGAGTTGGGACAACACTATCATTATGCATATACATGAGAGATGATAAAAGAAACACTTTTGTTATAACGTTATAATTGTCAAGCACACAACATATTTTGTTTAATTTTTTTTACATTTATAAGAACTTTACTATTTACCGCTAGTCACTTTGCAAGAAATTTTTGAATTAAAAGAGAGGGAAACATGGAAAAGTGTCCATTCCATGTATATTAAAATATTGGATAAATACAAATGTTACCTCATAATAGTCAAGATTCAAGAAGACTCTTGGCATTGAAGATTACATTCTCAGAATAGAAGTGATCATACGAGAAAATAACTTCATTGCGGGAAAGGCAAAGCATCCAAATGGTAGAAATAGGCAGTAGGAGCTCCGAAGCAACTCGAGATCTAGCACAATAGATAGTCCCAGAAGTTTACAAGGTCACTACAATCTACCCAATCAATCTCCAGTTTTTTCCACACACGAGGAACACGTGATCAATGGATTCCGTTGCATCTTTACAAATAGGGTGAAGGACGATCCCACGTCCACTGAATATGGCCCAACGATCCTTCTTGAGAATTCTCACTCTACGTAGGAGCCACAAGAAAACTTTAATGCGAGGTTGTACCTTCAAATCCTCTAGAATTCTACAATAAATATGTAATTTCTAATCAAATTATCAGGACTCGGGTCAGGTTGTTTGTCTATGCTCCTATAATCCTTTGCAAATAAATTTCCCTTACTCCAAGTCCAATGATCCCTTATTTTTCTCGGGCCAGAATGAGCACAAAGTATCACCTGAAGGCCTACATAATCCAACACACGTTGGTTAGAAAAAGCTCTGTTGAAGGTAGGTAACCAATCATTTTCTATCCAGTCATCTGCAACCCGTGCATCCTGTGAAGTTAAGAGAGCAAAACGGCAAGGGAACCTAGATGCTAGAGCTCCTTCCCCAGTCTAGTCATTCTTCCAAAATGCAAACGATCTTCCATCTCCCAATACTGGCTTAAACAACTCATGCGCATGCGATAAAAGGGAGCAAATACCCTTCCAGAATACAGATATAAGAAAGAAGGACGATGAGTATTGCATAACGACGTATATACTCCTTAAATCCATTGAATGAGCTTGCAACACATTATCATTGCTCCCCCAAATTCGAGCCACCTTTTCAGTAATATGGCTCTGTTCATGATCTCCAATCTAGGTACACCAAGACCTCCCTTTTGAATATGGAGAGTGACCATCTCCTAATCAACCAAGTTGTTACATGTGGTCTTGGCTTGACTTGCGTTAGAAGAACCTCTAGGTGATCATCTCTAATCTTCCTCGAACCCAACTGGAACTCTGGAAGAAGTCTGGAGGACATAAAGAATACATGGTTCACTGTGAGGACGTCCTTGACAAGTACAAGTCTCCCGCCATGAGAAAGCATGCTGCTTTCCAGCATGAGAGCTTTTTGTCCATTCTTCGATAACGGGGAACCCGTCCGACATCCGCAGCCTACCACAAATATGCGGAAGTCTCGGAATAGGGAGATTTTTGCTTTCCGTTCCCAACTCTATACAACATTCCCCAACCTCCTCGTCAGGAAGATTAAAGGGGATAACCACCTACTTCTGCTTGTTAAGTCTAAGTTAAGAGAGTTGCCCAAAGCTTTCAGCACTATGGACATACCCACCGCCTCTTGCATGCCCCTTTTGATAAATAGAATGGTATCGTCTACATATTGAAATAGTTTTTTTTGACGCTCCATATTGAAATAGTTGGATGGAGATGTCTCCACAAGTGTACTTTGCATTAGTACCCTACTGAACCATGCTTGACATCATACGTGTGAGAATATCGGTTGCAATGTCAAAGAGTAGGGGTGCAAGTGACTGACCGAGATTATTGTTGATTGGAAGAGACACCGTTCTCTTGCACCTTTGTAAAAAGTTGACATTTCAAAAGCCTATGATACAATTGATTGGTGGTTCATGTGGTATGCGCTTGCAAAAAGAGATTTCTGAACTACGCTTGATATCATACGCGTAAGAACATCGGCTGCAATGGCAAAGAGTAGGGGTGCAAGTGGGAAACCTTGTCATACGCCTCTCTGCGACTAGAAATAGCCATCTTCTGGTATCCCATTAACAAGCACATAATAAGACGTCATGGTAATACATCTGTTCTTCCAATAGGTCCATGTATCTAGGAAACCTCTTTTTGCAAAAGCATACCACATGAACCGCATGTCAATTGTATCACATGCTTTTGAAAAGCCAACTTTCTATAAAAGGGCAAGAGAATGGTGTCAATTGTATCACATACCACATGAACTGTCTGTCAATTGTATCACAGGTTTTTGAAAAGTCAACTTTCTATAAAAAGGCAAGAGAATGGTGTTGCTTCCAATCATTAATAATCTCGGTATAGCCAAACTATCACCAATATTCCTTCTCGAGATGAAAGTAGATTGAGCAGGAGAGATAATAGTTCCAAGGACCACACCAAGTCTATTAGCCAGAACCTTCACCACAATAAGGTAGATTGCGTTCGATAAGGCCATTAGTTTCAAGTCTTCCACTATTTTAGAACCCTTTTTCTTCGATAACAGGAAAAGCATCGCCTTGTTAAATATGTCAAACCTAGCATTGCCCATTGTGAACTCATCAGGAACCGCCACCACATCGGGTCTGACGACGTCCCATAACTCCTTGTAGAAACACATTTGGAATCCATCGGGGCCATGCGCTTCATCTGCATTCAAGTTCTGTACCACTGCTTTCACTTTCACTGGTGAAAAAGTTCGGGTCAAACTGTTGGCATGTTTCTCGGAAAGAGCCGGGGACCTGCTTCCCAGCCATCTCTAAGGATGACTCTTAGATCTCCGAGAAAGACCACAAAAGGATGCCATCTGCAGTATATAGAAGTGAGAGATGACACTTATAGAAGTTTAAGATGGATCTAGTATACAAATTGTGCAAATGTTAACTTCTCCCTTTTCGGCGACCTACATGTTAATTCTGCAAGTAATTTTGTGAATTATATTCTGTAAATGATATAAAACAACGAAGCCTTTTCCCACATTAAGTAAGGCCGACTACATGGATTCTTTGCCTTTGTTCAGATCTATCTTAGACCATTCTCAAGCTTAGATCCAAATAATTAAGATCACTTTGGATAGTCTCATTCCAACACTTCTTGGACCTTCCTCGCCCTCTCTTAATCGGCTTAACGTCTGAAATCTCGCGTCCTCTAACTGGCGCATCAACCGTTGCAAGTGGCTAAACCATCTTCAGAGGTTTTCGCTCATCTTATCATCTATTGGAGCGACACCAATGTTCCTTATAATCACACATTCCGAATCCGATCTTTTCGTATATGACCAGACATCCACCTTATCATTTTCATTTGTGCTATTGTCACTCTATGCACATGTCTATGATTCACATGCCAACATTCAGATCCATAGAGCATAGCAGGTCTCACTGCTTTGTAATATTTTCGTTTATTTTCAAAAGATTTTTCTTATTACATAGATTTATAGAGGTCCTCTCCACTTTAACCAACCTGCATTTATTTTATGAGTAACATCTCCTTCGATTTCCTCATCATGTTGTATAATAGATCTCAAGTATCTAAATGGATCTTTCTTTTGAATGTTATTGTCTCCCATCTTCACCTCGATTTCTTTACCACTGCTTTCATCAAATGTACACTCCATATATTCATTCTTAGCCCTATATATATGGAATCCTTTAGTCTCCAAGGCATGCTTCCAAACTTCAAGCCTCACACTTACTCCATCTCTAGTCTCATCAATCAACACAATATCATTGGCGAATAACATAGACCAAGATATCTCATCCTAAATGTAACTAGTCAACTCATCTATAATCAAAGTAAAAAGCAATGGACTCAAAGCCGAACCTTGGTGTAGACCGATGTTGTTGTCAAAATAGTCTGTCTTCCCAGTCTGGTACCTTGCGCAAGATGAGGCCCCATCCTGCATATCCTTTATAAGGTTAATGTATTTGACATGTACTTGTCTCTTCTCCAAAACTCTCCACAAAATCTTTTGTGGGACTAAATTATATGCCTTATAGGTCCATAAAAATCATATGGAGGTTCTTCCTTTTAGCTCTATAAATCTCCATTGTTCTCCTTAACAAGTGGATATCTTTAATAGTTGAGCGACCTGGTATGAATCAAAATTAAGTTTCTGTTACTTTGGAAACTTGCCTCGACTTTCTTTTAATCACATGTTCCCAAATTTTCATTGTGTGAGTCATTAGTTTGATACCTCTATAATTTGAAATATTTTGGATGTCTCCTTTATTTGTATAAAGAGGCATGCAATGCTTCTCCTCCATTTTTCAGACATTTTCTTGCTTTGCCAAATAACATTCAATAAATTTATGCCAATTCAAACCATGTTCACATATCTCTCTCCATACTTTTATAGGAATTCTATGAGGTCCTACACCTTTCTCAGGTTTCATAGGTTGTATGATTCATGTACCTTTCACTACTAGTTGAATCTCCCAAAGTGATATCTTTATTCCGTTCCCTAACGAAAAGCTTATGGAAATACTGTTTCCATCTAGTCTTTATATCCTTCTGAATAAGCACATATTCTTCATCATCTTTAATGCATCACTTGAGAAAGATCTCTGATCTTCCTTTCTCTTGCTTTGACCAATCAAATATATTTGTGTGACCCTCCTTAGAGTCAAGCTTTTTGTACAAAACTTCATAAGTGCTTGACTTAGCTTCACTTATAAACTTTTATGCTTCATTCTTAGTTATCTTGTAGTTTGTGACCGTTTCATTTGTTCTATTCTTATATATGGCTTTAAAGCAAGCTCTTTTCATTTTAAGCTTCCCTTGCACTCATTCGCTCCACTGCCAAGCCTCCTTTTGGTGCGAGACTCCTTCCTTAGACTCGCCTAGCATTTCTTTGGCTACACTTCGAATATAAGATGCTACCACCTCCCACATCTCATTTTAAATTCTTCTCCTTGAAGCTTGATTACTTCAATTGAAGATTCCACGATCTAGTTCTAATGATTATGGGAACCATTCTTTTCTTTACTAACCCTTTTATTGCATATCCATGACTAGCAAGCGATGTTGAGATGTCAATCTCTCTCTTGGGATTACTTTGCAGTTTTTGAAACACGATCGATCTCTTCTCCTCATCGCAGAATAATCTATTTGTTTTTTAATCGGGCCACTCTTATAAGTAATTAAATACTCCTTCTTGAAGAGAATGTTTGATATGAAAAGGTCTTAAGTCGTTACAAAATTCAAAATGACGTTCCCTCTTTGCTTCTATCCCCAAAGCCATGGCCTCAATGAACACTAGCATACCTTGAAGTATCCCTTCCCACATGTCGATTAAGATCTCCACCTATGCAAATCATCTCTCTTTATGGGATTCATTGCATAATCTTGTTATCCAAATCCTTTTAAAAAACTTGTTTAATTCTTTCATCTAAATCAATTTGCGGTGCATAAATTGAGATGATATTCAGGATTTCTTCTTCAAGAACCAATTTTAGGAAAATAATATTATTCCCAAATCTTTGCACATCAACCACACTATTCTTCAAATCTTTATGGACAACCACTCCAACACAACTTCTACTATTTTCTTTGCTTGAATACTATAATTTAAAGTATGTCTTCTCGATCTCCCTTGCTTTCTCTCTTACCCATTTATCTCTTGTAGATACAGTATCTGAATTCTTCCTTCTTTCTATCGTATCAACTATCTCCATCGATTTTTTTAGTCAAAATGTCATTATTCTAACTACCTACCTGCAACTTCTTTTGCAACCTCTTTTGGACTAACTTTATTCCTACTAATATTTTTAGGATTTTTATAACTTGTGCCCCCTTGAGATATTGCAACATCAGTTACGCCCCTCGTGTTTTTGGAATATCAGTTGTGCCACCCACTTCTTCTACAATGACTACTTGTACCCCTTAGGTTAGTTGTCGTCCATCTTCAACGCAGACGAACGCTAATTTCGGGGATATAAGGGGAATTTAATAAAAAAGATGTTGAAAGGTCAATCTACCAACTCCTTCCCCCTCCCCTCCCCTACTTCTCCTCCTCTGGCGCCGCCCCTCCTTCATCCACTCCCCAACCACCTCCACCCCTGCTCCTCCCACTCCCCAGCCTCTTCTTCCCCCTCACCAATCACCTCCGCTCCCTCCTTCCCCACCTCGGCTCCCCCTCCCCAGCCACCTTCGTCATCGGCTCCTCCCCAACCACCTTTGCCCCCATCTCCTCCTCCCCCTCCCCACCCTCCTTCCCATCCCCCTCCTCCTTCGCTCGACGCGATCCCCCTTCGCCAGCTCCAACCTGTACCTCAGCAGCACCCGTCGCCACCACCCTCATTTGCAGGTATGCCATCTCATTCCCCAGGCACACCCTCGGCCTGCCGTTGAATGCCACAAATCAGAATCGGCCCCCCTGACCCCCCTCCATCAATCTCTCCGGTCTGAACTCCATGCAATCCCCCCACACTCATCTCATCCTCCCTAGCACACAGATCGAGTACGTCACCACCAATCACACTGGCACGAATATGTCGTCCTCTAGGACATGCTTGGAGTCCTCTGGCACTGATGGTTACAACCTGAACGTCTCAAACATTGCTGCCTTGAGGCAGACGAGCCAGTCCACCTCGTCGTAGATGAGTTTCGAGCCGACCCAACTTGTCTGTTCGTCCCCTCTTGTCTCCATGAGAACCCAACAGATCTCATGTTTTACTTTACGATGAAGGAGGAGGTCGGAGGACTCGTGCCGCGGAGGAGGATGGTCCAGAGGAGGAGGATGGATGGGGGAATGTTTTGACAGTTATGCTCCTCTTAACCTCACCATGGTTTGAAAAATCATGGTTAAGTTCAACTTATCGACGACTAAAGTAACAGAGGGGCATAAGTGATTGAATGACAAGAAGCCGGGGGTACAACTGATATTCCAAAGAAGGGAGGGGTATAACTGATATTGCAATATCTTAGAGGAGGCAGAACTGATAAAAACCCACTATTTTATAGCGAATATTTCCTTTTTGTCACCGTGAGGCATTTCATGTGGTGTTTTTTCTTGAAGGATTGTTCGATGGTATAAGTTAGAGAAGACTTCGTGATAGTACTTTTTGAATGGTACATAGCGTCATGCCAAGGAAGTAACCTAAGATAGCATTTGGTGTACGATAAGATGTAGAGTAAATTACACAAAAGTTCTTGAACTATACACCTGATTTCAATATCATACCTAAACTTTAAAAAGGTAACAATGTGGTATCCGATCTTTAAAATTTGTCTTAATGTGGTCCTTGACTATTGAAATTTAGTTGATCATTTTATCTTTCTAACCTAAAATCACAACATCTAAAAACGTCATCGAGACACATATCAAATATTGGGTACTACGTTGTTACCTTTTAAAATCGAGGTGTGACATTGAAATCATGTGTATAATTCCGTGACTTTTGTGTAATTTAATCTAAGATGCATTATGGATTTATGGCTTATCAAAGAAACAGAGTACGTTGTTTTGTAGATAAGAGTACTTTAAGTCAATTTTCCATTGAAATAGCATGGCCTCAAATTTTGATTTCGATCACCATCTTTGGTGCAAGGCTCTAAATGTCGGTTTCGGTCACGATTTCGGTGACTGACCGAAACGGAATTTCGGTTGAATTTCGGTCGAATTTCGATCGAAATTTCGGTCATTTTTTGTACTAGAGCCCCCATATCTCGGTCATTTCGGCCATTTCTGTCGACTTTCGATTTCGACAAGATATCGATATTCAACCGAATTTCGCTGAAATTTGAGGCCATGTTTTGGTGATCGATCGAAATTGCGGTCATTTTGGTCAGTTTTTGAACTGGAGCCCCCCAAATTTCGGTTGATATTGACCATTTCAGCCGAATTTCGGTGAAATTTTATCTCATGTGAAACAGGAATACTTTAGCTTTTCGCAAAAGAGTTATGTTTACATGGAATTAAGTTGAGTAACCTCTTTTTCTCAAAGAAAAGTTGTGTAACCTCTTCCTGCCCAAATAGTAAAATAAAGTTATCCCAGCATTTCCTTTTTCCAAGGAATGAGTTACCAGAACTGAACGGGCATTTCTTTCCGACTGTGGCATTTTGCCATAATTCTGTGAATTATATGGATAATTGAACATGAAAGAAGCATGTTACTCATTTGTCTAACTTGGTCGTGCTAAAATTAGTTTGAATTTTTGCACAAAACAAATGAGCACAGGTTTTCTCCTGTTGCTATTCGAGATACCCATATTTTTCCAACTCCGTTTCCAGCGTAGTTTAAAATTAGTCAAGCTAGCAGGTTTAAATAAAAATAAAAAGTAAGTTTGTTTTAGTGGCCCATTTTATCAAGTGGAATCAAGATTGTCTATAGAAAGATTGTTTTGTCCCGCTTCACTGATTCATCAGAACATGCTAGTAATCCATAACCTCACATAGTTATAGTTTGTTGAGAGGGAAAAGAAAGTTGCTATTCATCGAACCCTAGAGCCCTCTTATATAGGAGAAAGGCTCTATGGGTAAATTGCATAAACATGACACATGAAAAATAAACAATATGGACGACAAGATAACACGAGTATTGTAACACTCCCCCTCAAGTTGGAGCATATATATCTATCATGCTCAGCTTGGAACAACAATTATGGAAAGGACTTCTAGCCAGAGACTTAGTAAACATGTCTGCAATTTGATCTCCTGATGCAACATGAGATGCTGAAATAAGCCCCTTCTGGATCAAGTCCCGAGTGTAGTGGCAGTCTACCTCGATGTGCTTTGTTCTTTCATGGAATGCTGGATTGTTGGCTATAAATAAAGCTGCCTGATTATCACATTTGAGATGCATAGGAAGAGGTACTTCGATTATTAAGTCAGTCAAGACAGACTTGACCCTAGGGGTGTAAGAAAATTCTCAAGTTCGATATTCGCTCAGGTTCGGCTCGCTAAAAGTTCGATTCAGATTCGGTTCGGAAATAAACGAACCGAACCTGAACACAAGTTTAGGCTCGATTAAATAAATGAATCGAAACTAAAAATCATAGGTTCGCTCAGGTTCGATTCGTTAAAAGCTCGATAAACATACACATATACATATTTACAAATCCTTATCCATAGAAGTGGACTTATTTTGAGATGAGTGGTTTTTATCCCAGGGTAAGTGAATTTGTCTAGAGATAACTAGATATTTACGGGATAACTAGGTTTTATCTCGGTATAAACTATCCAAAAATAAATAGTCACATCATATTTGCAAAATCTATCATCTATGGTCTAGTACTTTTCCCTTCTTTATCTTCAAATCAACAGAACAAGTACAAACATTACTTATCGAATATCTCTGCATTATTCTTATTCCTTATCCCCATCTGAATAGATATAAAATATGTTATAATTATACTTTTTTCAAAGAGACGAATCCGTATTAATCTATTTTTTTCAAAAGATGAAGATGAGTTAGATAAAGAAAAAAACTAAATGAATATTTATTCTAACTGTAAATACACACATATATTTCCATTTCTCTTCTTTTCTCCCTCTTATTAGAGAATTCTTAAGTTTGATATTCGCTTAGGTTCGATTCGTTAAAAAGAGGTTCGATTCGGATTCGGTTCGAAAATAAACGAACCGAACCTGAACACAAGTTTAGGCTCGATTAAATAAACGAACCGAACCTAAAAAACATAGGTTCGCTCAGGTTCGGTCCGTTTACACCCCTACTTGACCCACATCATCTCAGTACTGCCTTGGGCCATTGCCCTATATTCTGATTGCGCACTGGATCGAGCAACAACAGTCTGTTTCTTACTCTTCCATGAGACTGGTGAGCTGCCAACAAAGACAATAAAACCTGAAGTAGACTTCCTGTCATTAGGACACCCAACATAATCTGCATCAGCATACCCAGTGACTGAGAGAGATGTATCTCTTCTAAACAGAAGACCTGCGCCTGGAGATGACTTCAAGTATCTCAGAATCATGAATACATCATCCATGTGCGCCTGCCTGGGTTGCTCCATGAACTGACTTACTTTACTCACAGCAAAAGATATATCATGCATGGTAATAGTGACATATAATAATTTCCCTACCAGTTCTCTATAGCGTCTCTTGTCCACCTCCTCAGATCCATCATCATGAAGCTTCACATTAGGATCCATTGGGGTAGTAGCTGGTCTACATCCTGTCATTCCTGTCTCAGATAAAAGATCAGTAATATACTTCCTTTGTGTCATAACCATACCCTGTTGATTTCGTGCAAATTCCAATCCAAGGAAGTAACGAAGTGTGCCCAAGTCCTTGGTAACAAACTGATGTCCAAGGAAGTCTTTTGCTGCCTGAATTCCCTGTGCATTACTGCCAGTGATAACAATGTCATCAACATAAACCAAGATGACCACAATACCTCGCTGGTCTCTTTACAAAGAGAGTATGATCTGCAGTGGATCTGACAAACCCCTTCCGCTCAATCAATTCTGAGAGCTTCTGAAACCAAGCCCTCGGACTCTGCTTAAGGCCATATATAGCCTTATGAAGACGGCATACCATACTGGACTCCCCCTCAGCAGCAAATCCAGGTGGCTGCTGCATGTAGACCTCCTCCTGCAAATCACCATACAGGAAAGCATTTTTGACATCCAATTGAAAAAGAGGCCAATCTCTCACCACAACGACAGAAATGAGAATTCGCAAGGTAGAATGACGCGCCACAGGAGAAAATGTGTCATGATAGTTCACCCCATAGGTTTGGGTGAACCCACGTGCGACTAGCCTGACCTTGTATCGGTCCACTGTACCATTAGCGCGCTGCTTCACTGTAAACACCCATTTGCTACCAACAACAGACACACCTGGTGGAGGCTTCACGACACTCCATGTACCACGCGATTGCTATGCCGCCATCTCTTCCTCCATAGCTAAACGCCACTGACTACTCTGCAAGGCCTCTGCACAACTGACAGGGCTACAACAAAGTGCTGAAAGTCCTTGGACAGTCGCTCCAAGGAAACATGAGAAGCAAAGTCCACCCCATATCTGGTGTTCATCGTTCGTGCACGCTTCTGCCTCCGAAGTGCAACAGGAATATCGAGATCATCAACATTAGTCGTAGATATATTGTCTGCACCCTGTAACTCAGTCCGTACCTGCAAATCACCCGTGCCATCAAGAGAACTCAAATGTTCAGTACATACCTCGGGCGTGCTGGATGATGGAGGAGGCACATGAACAGGGGGTCTTCGTTGGTAAACCTGGGGAAAGAAAGTAGGAGACTGCGACGGAGGTGGTGGCGGCAGCGGTGGTGGTGATGATGGTGGTGGTGGAGGTGATGAAGCGCATGGTAATGACGGAGGAGGAGGCATATAGATATTTTCACCATCCTCTGAAGGAGCAAGCCTGTCACCTGTGGGAGAGAAATACATAATAGACTCAAAGAAGGTGACATCAGCACTGACATAGTACCTTCTTCGAACCGGGTCAAAACAACGTTATCCTTTTTGGGTTTTAGAATACCCAACAAACACACATTTAACAGACCCGGGAGAAAGCTTGTCAAGATCAGGAGAGAGTTGGTGAACAAATACAACTGAACCAAACACACGAGGCGTAAGCGAGAAAAGATCCTTTTCGGGAAACGCAACCAAGAACGGGATCTTCTCGCCTAACATCGACGAGGGCATACGATTTACCAGATAACAAGCAGTTAGAACCGCATCTCCCCAATAGGAATGAGGAGTACGACTCTGAATCAAAAGGGTTCTGGTAACATCCAAAAGATGGCGATGTTTCCTTTCAGCCACCCCATTCTGTTGGGAGGTATAATCACACGATGTCTGATGCACAATGCCATGAGACTTAAGAAATTGAAAGAGTTGAGTGCTGCAGAATTCGAGAGCATTATCAGAACGTATGTACTTGACTCTGGCAGAAAAAATGTTCTTCAATTCATTAATAAAAGACTGAATAACATGACCAGCATCAGACTTGTTCTTAAGAAGGAAAACCCATGACAACCTCGAAAACTCATCGACAACAACAAGATAAAACCTGTGTCCCTGATGATCCGGGACACGACTTGGACCCAAAATATCGAAATGAAACAACTCAAATAGACTATGACTACTTGGACCCTGACGACCCTGGAAAGAAGACCGGTGATGCTTCCCAAGCTGGCAGGCCTCGCACTGAAAGGTGGAGCGAGGAGAAATCTGTGGAAGAACATGAAGCAGCTTTTGCAGAGGAAGGTGACCAAATCTCAGATGCCACATGTATGGAGAAACAAACCCACTGTGTAGAGAAGATGAGGCACCGACATATGGGGACTGCACAAGTCTGTAAAGGCCCCCTTGCTCACGGCCAGTTCCAATCACTCTGCCCGTGAGTATGTCCTGAAACACAAGAGCAGAAGGATCAAATACAGCACGACAATGTAAATCTTTGGTGATCTGACTAATTGATAATAGATTCATAGAAAATTGAGGAGCATAGAGAACATTAGGAAGCCTCAAGGTCAAAGTCAACTGCACCTCCCCCTGACTAGTGATGGGGGAATGTGTACCATCTGCAATCACAACTGACCGTCCAGGCTGAACAGGAGTAAAGATACTAAACTGACCTTTGTCACCACATAGATGATGTGATGCACCTGAATCCATAATCCACTCTGACAAGTCTGCCATGTAACAAGTAGTAAAGGCATACTCTGTACCTGGAGTAGACGTTGATGCTGATGCAGCCACCTCTGATGATCCTGAAGGAGATCCGGTCGAACTGGCAGTGGGCATAATCTCCCTGAGTCGAGCAACAAGCTTATCAAATCGCTGATCAGAGGCAGGTGAAGGGCTCCCAACTGGTTGTATCTGCTCTACAACCCGGGCTGAAGGAGGAAACCCATGCTTGGAATAACATTTATCCTCAGAGTGGCCAGATCTATGGCAGTATGTGCACGGCTGACGGGGTCGACCACCCCCTCCTCTGCCACGGTTAGAGCTCCCTCTACCACGATATGGTAAATGGCTTCCCCTACCACGAGAGGCGGCCATAGCTGAAGATGTCTGGGACTACAGAGTACCTCCTGAGGATATAGATAGTCTACTCAATCTGTGATATGCCTCCTCCATTGGAGATATGGTAGCGTCAGTAAGGATCTGGGCACGAGCAGCATCATACTCAGAGTCAAGAGCTGCTAGAAAGACTCCAGTCATCACAGAATCTCTGTATGCCTTGAGCTGCTCTGGCGTAGCAGTCAAGGGAATATAACTATGCAGATTCTCAAACATATCCCTCAAGGAAGTATAGAGAGTATGAAGGGGACGGCCATTCTGCTTGGATGTGAAGATATCGTGCTGGAGCTGAAGTATCTTCGACTCATTCTTCACCGGTGAGTATGTGGCAGCGAGAATGTCCCACATAGCCTTCGCCGTTGGCTGGCTCAGAATATCATTTGTTATCTCGGATGACACAGTCCCAGATAGCCATACTCGTGCATAAGCATCATCTGCCTCCCATGAGGCATTCGTCCCAGTCTTGTCACTCGGTTCCTCCATCGTGAGGATGTGCTTCTTGCCATTACACTGTATCAGACTCATGAACTGCATGGCCCACAGTTCATAGCTGGTTCCATCCATTTTGATAATGGGTGTTGGACCTTTGAAAGCACCCATGGATGAAACAACCATTTTGTTGTCAGACATGATGACAACTATCTTCAAGACTGGGCTGAGAAAGTAGAGATACTGGCATCTACACTGACATACATGAAGATGGTTTTGGGTGCAGACTCATACCACAACCTCTTCCATTCGTCAAGAAGTCCTTTGGGGAGCTAGGATGCTAGGGCTTCCACGTGAAACCCTAGAGCACTCAAAGAACCAGGAGGCCGCAGGAAGTCCTCACGTGTGATGATGAAACGGACCACGCGTGAGGAAAGGGAACCGCCGGATGGGGCGGCTACGGCGACAACCGCAAGGGGGCGGTGGCTGTGGAGTCGAAGGTGGGCTCGGCGGCGGCGGCTGTGAGCCCAAAGGAGGGGCTGGGCAACGACGGTCGTGAACCCGAGGGTTAGGGTTTTGGTGGGGCAAGGTTCTAGGGCACAGGCTCCGGTCTAGGACCGTCGCTCTGATACCATGTTGAAAGGGAAAAAAAGTTGCTATTCATCGAACCCTAGAACCCTCTTATATAGGAGAAAGGCTCTATGGGTAAATTGCATAAACATGACACATGAAAAATAAACAATATGAACGACAAGATAACACGAGTATTGTAACATAGTTCATGGAAAATATTGTATCACTAAATGCTTAGTCCTTTTCGATTAGCTTGGTCTCTGATATTGATATTGAATGTAAAGGGAGTATTTATATAATTGCCTACAAATCTATAATATCACACTGATGACCACAATTTACGAAATTAATGACAGGCGCTACTATTTTTTGACTGTCATTCAATCCCTGCTTCCCATGCTTAATGCATATTTCAGCCCTTGGCATCTGCCCTTTTTCCTTCCATTTACCCATCTATGTCATTTACCCCCTCAACACTCCTCTCCCTTTACTCCTTTTCAGTGACAAAGGCCGGTTTCCCTCAGGTCAGGCTGGTGTCGCCACCTCTCATAGGACCGGAATGATTATCCCTGCCTGATGGGTCTACATTCATCCTTGAATGCCATCGGGTGCTGTTCCCTACCCCGCCTTTCTTGTACCTGTCACCTGTAATCCGTGCAGGTGTGTCCGCACCCCTAGAGTGGGTGAGAAAGAAAGGATTCCTCTGCATCCTTGGAGTTCATTTTCCCGTATGAGCATTTTGTACATGTATAAGCCCTCGGAAGAGTCAAAAGTTCGAACGCTCATAGATATCATGTTGAGTGCAATTATTGTATTGTCCCTATACAAGGCCTTGTGTATAGATCAAAGGAAGTATAACTTGGGCATCCCCCCCTTCACCTTGATTGGGGGGGGGGGGGGGGTGGATGAGGCTTTCAAGTCGTCCCGGGGGTGCATAAGATCTGAAAGGAAAAAAGGCATAGGAGAGAGGCTTCCGCATTCATTCACAAGATAGGTGGGGAGCATGAGACGGACCATAGAACATGCAGAGCAAGAGTTATGCGTGAGACTAGCATTCAAAAGGATGTGAAATCACAATCCACAGCCAGTCAGCCCAGATAGGGATCCCACTAAGTCAGGCTGATTCAAGTTGGTGATTCGGCCGCTTTACCAGTCTCCTTCACTTTTTGGCCTTTTATGTAGAGAGAGGGGGCCTTGGGATAAATGTCATGTCTTTTTTTGTTCTCCTTTTTTTGGCTCCGCCTGCTGCACCCTTGGGTCTATTGTTCCATGCACTTGTGCCTTTTGCTCCTTGTGTCCTCTTCGTCCACTGCATCCTTTCAGCACCCCCCCCTCCCCCAATATTAACATTAATGCTGTTATGGATGAAAGATAATGAGGGAGCATTTCATTTATTTTAATGTAAATTTAGGAGCATTCTGTATAAACTCTGAGTTTGGGTATATTTGAATATTGGTAGATTTGCATGGCATCAATGAAATATCCCAATAATTAAATTAGTACCAGTTTTAGATGTTAGTGATGTCCCTATCCTGTTTAGACGGGTAATGAGACGTCGTATATAATGTTGAATTTTTGCTTATCCTTCTATATATATATTTATCAGTAATAAAATCATTGATTTCTTCTGATAATAATATGCAAAGGGATAAGTAAATCAAGTTTTAATTCTAGTTAAATTCATCTAATATAGAAATCGTAGTATCGGCTTATGACAGCTTGATAACAACAACCAAGCTTTTTTCCATATTAAGTAAGGTCATTTATATGGATTCTTTACTTCCAAATATATCTAATTCACACGTGGGCTTAGATACAAAAGAACCATATCCTTCTTAGTAGTTTCCTTCTAAGATTTCTTATGTTTTCCTTGGCCACTGTTTTAACATTCCTCTAGCTTCTCGTTCCTCGAACTGATGTCCTAGGTAGGTGGCACATGTATAAACCATCCCATACGAGTTTTCCACATATATATGTGTTACTAGTAAAATCATTCTCTGTTAATAATATGGAAAGTCGATAAGTAAATCAAGTTGTAATTCTATTAAATTCATCGATATTGAAATTGTAGTATCAACTTATGACAATTTAATAACAATAACAAAGCCTTTTCCATGTTAAGTAGGTCACTTAAACGGATTATTTGCTTCCAAATAGATCCAATTCATACTTGGATTCGGATCCAAAAGAACTTCTTAGCAGTTTCCTTCTAAGAATTCTTTGGTTTTCCTTGCCCACTGTTATAAGGTTCCTCTAGCTTCTTGCTCCTTCGGAACGATGCTTTCATTTTATCTTCTATCTATGCCACACTAATCTTTAGTTTGCTTTTTGTTTTTTTGAAACAAAAGGGGGAAACATGCAAATGTGTACGCCCCAGGATTTGAATCCTGGTCTTTTGGGACGGTAGGCACACACACTGCACTGCCATCAGACCATTAAATCTTTTGTTTGACTCTCTCTGTGAATCTGATCCCTTTTTGTTCGGTCGCACAACCACCTGATGAATTCTTTGCACAACTATAATAATTAATAAACTGCTCAATACCCAATGACAGAATAATGTGGGTCACAATGCAAGACTGCAATCCTATAGTATTTAATTTTTATCTTCAAATTTAGCTTCTTACTGCAAAGAACAAGTGTAGCTCCTCTCCACTTCAATTACTCAGCATTACTTCTATACTTCTATGGGTGATATTTCCACCAGTTTCTCCGTCTTATTTTCTTGTGATTTAACTTGCAATCCATATACTCTATGTCGGTTCTCGCCAAATTTCTGTCTAGAGCCTACCTCCACTGGTCAAGCTTCTTATGGACTCTGTCTCGTCTTATCCCGTGGAACAATAATTTTGAACAAGGAAGAATGAATATATGTTGAATGAGGAACTTAAATTATGTGAAGCGTCTTAATGTGCACAATTACACTTAGCATCTACTAGTAGCTTATAGAAAATAGCATTTCCTTATTAAAAAAGTGAAGTTACATAGCAATTCTAGGAACAGGTGGGAAAATGTCAAAAAACAAAGATGCAAAATGTCATCAAGAAAACGATTTTCAGATCGGGAGAGGATACATGAAAACCACATCAACATGTGAAAAACCACCAAGAAGATTTGGCTATAGTTAGTGGAGCTGTGAGTCAGGCCAGCCCGAGCCCGGCCCAAAGCCTAACCCAAAAGATCAACTCTTGGTTTGAGCACGGGCCCTGATTTTGGGTCCACAAAAATTTTGGGTCAAGTCGGGGCCGGGTCCAAAATAAGCAGAAAGGTCTGTGGGTCAAGGGAAATGATTTTTTTTCTAAAGGTTCAACGTAAACTGACCTGGCCCAGTCCCAAAATTCCGGTCCTTGGGCTGATCCTGGGCCGTAAAATTGAGGAAGTTACAGGCTTGGGTCGAGCATGGGCCGAGAATTCATTTTGGCCCTTGGTTTGGGCCGATTCTGGTGTATGCTCCATCCTAGCTATAGTGACTGATGTGCCTAAATCTGGCAAAACGTAGAAAGATAATTATAGTAGAAAATCACCAAAAAAATGATCTTTACAATAAGAAAGTATTTGTGAAGAGGAGCATTTGAAGCCGCTAGAAACATGGACAATATCGATAACAAAATGTAGAGTTAGATCTAACAAAATCTGCAAAAAAAGATCCGCATCTGACATTAACTAGCTATGTTTGGGAGCTGTATTGGAGCCTCTACGTCTTGCTAGTTTTCTCGAATCAACATGACATGTTAGTGATGCTATACCCATTACCCCTTGGTGCGCTTCCCACACATGGGAATTTTTGAGGTTCACACATGGGAAAATCACCATTTTGGGTCTATTTAACACCACCCTTCTGAAGGCATGACATGATATGGTGGCATTCCATGGTGTTTAAAGCCATCACTAATACAAGGAGTATTATTGGGATTAGGAGAGCTGTTGCTTGGAAGGGGAATGATGCTTTTATAAAGGCAGCTAGCCTAGTAAATAAAGTGGGTACATAGTCATTCGAATCCATGCCTTTCATAAATTGCATATATGAATTTGCATACCTACCATGTGAAGTCCAATTCATCTCATTTTAACTTCTAATTTGGAATTTTCTATTGTTACAATAACACAACTTCTCAAGTATTGGATATGCAATGCAAAACATCAACGCAGAAGTCTTTCTTGGTGTTCTTCTTGAAAGAAACGTTTTCCTTTTTACTATTCTATTAGCCGTCTACTTTGAATTTTTCAGTCATACATTTAGCTTAGGGATCTGTATCAAGAGAAACGGGTTGATAAAATTTGGAAGGTGTCCTTGTTATATTTGGAAGTTTACATGCTCTGCACAAATTTCATTTCACATCTATAGCTATGTGATCCTTATGAAGAATAAGCTGATAACTTTTTAACATTAGTTTTAATACATTATCGATTTCTTTATGCAACCTATAATTTTCCGTCTAAGAAATCTACTACTACAACAAAGGTCCCCCCACATTAAGTATGGTCTGCGACATGGATTTTTTGCCGCCATTCAGATATTCTGGGTCATTCTCAGACTTAGATTCGTCTGAGAAATCTATTTGACAAAATTTCAAATGATCGGATACTGATAAATATATCGAATATGGTAGTATCAGGATCTATACGAGATTATTAAACAGATAATATGTTGACACTTTTCTTAGTTCTGATAGATACAAACGTGAGTCTGTCCTAAATGGTTGTGGATTCGAATCTAGGACCGGATTAGGACCTTCACAGGCATACAAATGGTGGAATAGGGTGGTGTCGCGTTTCTGATCTTAGTAATGGGTCCACTGTCCTGATCTGAACTAAAATAATCCTAATGCATTTCTGATTATCCTTAGATTGTCTTGCAAATTTTATGACTATAATTCTGAAAAATTACAACGATTGGTGTCACTACGGACAGAAAATATCCCTTATGCTTTATATCAGTTTTTTTGAGCTAAACTCCAGATGTTTCAATATTCGAAAATGCTCGTCATCAGTAACAGTTAAGCATGTTTGCACTGCCTGTTTTGTAGGAAATTTGTGCTAGTTCTCTTTTCTCTATTAGAAGCTTTTGTTGACCTCGTGCTCCACAATATGGTTGATGGCATCCTGAGACGCCATTCTACCACCTGTAATGAAGTTTAACGGCATATACTAACGCATTTATCCACTTCCCAACAGATTTGTTGATCGAGAGAATGAGTTGCGAGAGGCAAGACCAGCAGCACCACAACCTCCACAGAGAACGCCCTTAGACCCTTGGGCAAAGTCTCTTGCTTGCAGGCGGTATGCTTCTGCGAAGGAAGAAAAGTCCTCCGGATCGAAAAGCAGTTAGGTAGATCCTTCTGTTCTATAAATGGAACTTTCAGTATTACATCCGTCCCCCATGTTGAAAAGTTTCTGCACGGTAGATCCGGTAGCATGATTCCAAAAAGGTGAATCCATCTGTGTGGGATCAGTTCCTCTAAGGGATCTTTTCCCTGGGTTCATGTTTCTTCTGAAATGTTACTCGTGTATTTGTAGTAATAAAGCGACTAATGCAAGGTACCATTTGGCAATGAGAATGTTGCTTCTAATAGTATCGCGATTGGTTTGTGCAGGCTTGGCAGCTCTTTGCTTAGTGGTTTCATGGAGAGAAGGTGACCGTAATTTGGATCTTGATACACATGGATGAACTTCCCCTTATGTTCTGCATGTTCCAATCCATGATTTTTTAAAAACTTTTATAGATTTCTTAGTGATGGAGACCGAGGAAACTATGTTATTTATACAGGAAATTGCATCTCAATTGAGAGAAAGATGTTTACCTCCCACTCCTTATTGAAAGGGGAGACCGATTTTCTAGCGCCCTCAGTTGGGATGTTTTTAACTGCATATTAGCTTTGTCTCGTTTCAAAATACTAAAATTTGTTTTTCTTTTAATGCAACTTGGATCGTGTTGTAAATGTGGTGGCATTCAGCTAGGGCATTCGTTCTCTAAAAAATTCAAAATAATGTTCAATTTGACATTAAATAAACTGAATATGAGCCTCATCGATTTAATAATCAAATGAAACGAAGCTGAATTAACCTGATATTAATTTGATTGTAGTTGGGGAGTATGCACCAGTGTGCATCTACGTCTACATGTCCAAATGTCCAGTGTCTACATGCACCTTTGTCACAAATGTCCAGTTTTTTGATTTTTTTAATGTATCCTTGGAGGATCTACTTAGAATATTAAGTGGGCTATATTCCCTCGTCTCGTGAATAGGCTCATGAGACATCTAATAGAAATTGGCTATCAACGATCACATTTGATTCAATCGTCTTAGGGGATAATATTTGATCTAAAGTGACTTATCCATAAGGTTGAAGGGAAAAGTTATCATTTTCATTATCTCTATTGGGATGTTAGAATAGTGCATTGTGCTGCATATATAGTCTAGCTGTTGGATGTGTATATAAGGTTTTTCATTGATGTATCTATGAAATATGGGGAGAAGTGGAAGTAATTGGGGCTTCGGCTCAAAGTGTCTGTGAATCGTAGGAATCTGAATCCAATTCACGGTCTGTCCTGCTCCTGAGTTATAGGCATCTTTCAACGTTTGCTTCTGCTCTACTCGATTTTGTTCGGCATCTCCCCCATTCCCACCTCATCTTTGAAGATCCTCATCTCTCTTGACATCTCCCCCTTTGATCTCCAAGATCATCTCTCTCAGTCATGTCTGGATGTTGGCCTACTTTGTCAGATGAGCCTGAATAGCTTGAACGAATGTCAATAGTGTATTGTTAATCTCAGGTTGCTCTGACATGGGTCCCTTGCCCTTGGGTGCCATCAAGTCCTCTATCACATGTTTTGTATTTGGAAATGTAAATGGAACTTGATCAATCTCCATGTAGGACGGTGTCTCAAGTGAAATTTCGAGAAGAGGATCAATCCCGAACGACGGGTTTATTGGTGACAAATCAGGAGTAAAAGAAAAAAAGAAAGCTCGGGAAGAAAGTCATCCCTAGTGAAAGAAAATGAAGACGAACGAATTGGAGAGGAAAGAAATAAGTTCGCAAAGTCCAAACATAGATCGCCCTGATCCGACATCTTCAAAACAAAAGGAAGATGCAAGAACACGAAGGTCAAATCAAAAGAGAAAGGTGAAGAAATGCATAAAAAGTGTAGATAGATCTTTATTATAACAAGCTAACACAAATAAAACTCCAAATTTCAACAACCCAACTCTGTGAAGATCGTGAAAGTTCAGTTGTTTATCTTTTCGATTTTAGAGTTAGGTGATAACATAGTTATTTAACCACATACTCACTTGGTGTGTCATCCTATCACCCAATATACGTCTCCACACCCCCTCCAAACGATGGAACCATCTGCCTAGGCTATAGGGTTATATCATGCCCAAAGTGATGTGAAGCGGAGCATTCTAAAATGACTTTCTAAGGTCAGAGGCAAGTGCTTACACAGTTGCTTTGGGTACAAGTTCAGGAATTTTTGCCTCTAATCCTTAAGGCTACGTCTTCACCTGCTCTTGTCTGGAGGTATGTACATGTGTCCAATGAGGGGTTTACTCTCTCCAAAATAAATGAATCATTGCGTTTAATTTTGGGGGTCGAGTTCAATTAGCAGTCTCAATTTTATTATGGTTATCACTTTTTTTTGAGTATTTTTCAATAAAATACACCTAATGAGTTTTCCAATTCCTTTATGATCCAAAGTCCAGAAAACTGCGGAGGAAGTTAGAAAAGCCAATGCACGATGAAATCAATGATGCATGCATGAGTAAGAAGGTGTACCTTACTCCAGCAGTCTACATGCAATATGATCCGTGCATAGGAAATAAAATATAACCTATATGAATGCAAACGAGAACAATCATAAACAGGAATTTCTATTAGGGGAAGCATCGATTTATTTGACTAAGTCTAATCTAGATAACTACAGGTACAAAAAGTCTATTAGGCCCTTTTCGAGTAGAGGGGTAAACTCCCCAAAGGGAGAGTTTACCCCCCTTACCCCACTCCTTCTCACTCCTATGTGGGTCCCACTTTTTTATCTTTTAAAAAAATTAAATAAATCAATTCTCTATCATTAATTCCATCAAAAAAATAATATATTATACCATCATATCATATAAAAATTATAAACTACTACACTTCTACTCACTTCACATCACAATAACTACTCACTTTTTCAAACTTCAATACAATCATATCACAACAAACCCATTTCTAACCCACCCCCAGTTTAACCCTCTATCCAAACACCAAAACCCAAAAACAGATTACCCTCTACCAGTTTAACCCGCCTTAACCCACGTACCAAACGCACCCTTAAGGTTTGGACCTAATGAGTTACCAAGTTCAACCACAAATAAAATCCCGAGCCTAAGAGCTCAAGCACATAAAATAAATGAAAATAAAGGTGAAAAAACTCAAATCATGAGAAACAAAGAAAATAAAAAATAAGAACTAAGAAAGGTAGAAGCGATGAAAACGTGGGAAAAATTTATTAAGCCCCCCCCCGTCACCCATGATGGCAAAACAAACATCACACAATCACACAAAATAGTTTCCAAATGGTATCTCGTATAAATCAGGATACCCTTAAGGGGCCCCTTCTACAAACAATAAAAAAGTCAAGTGTCAAAATTAACTACAAATTAATTACAAGAATGGAAATGAAATAGAAAGAAAACTAAAGAGGACTCATGTAGTTCCTGCTCCTAGTGCCACTCATGTAGAACTGACTCGAACCAGAACACCGGTCTCCACACACGTCAGCTACTCGACTTTCTAAGAAGCCGACCTCTACGCCCAGGCCCTGCAACACAAAGAAGAAAAGAACCAACATAATATCCAGAGATAGAAAAATAAAACAGATAAAAAGAAATAAAATGCGATGAAATAAAATAAGAAAGCAAAAAAATCCTATTTATCAATCTACCCACTTATCCGTGCATCCTTGATAACAGCACCATCTGATGGAATCAACCTAATATACCATCTAAAGGAAATAGAACAGTGTTGCTACGACGACCATGTGATTCAACCAGAAAAGGAAATGTGATGTTATTTTTATTTTTTTATTAATACTCCTAACAGATGTGTAGTGACAAGTGTATGGAGTGTCGAATTCAGTGAGGTAAACTTTCAACTAAGTGTGAGTGTAGTTACTTAATTAGGAATTTTTTATAATTTTAAGTTTTTTAATTTTTATGGGTTTTAGTTATATATATATATTACTTTTTAGTTGTTTTATATATTTTAATATATTCTAATTTTTAGTATTTAATTGATTTTAATTTGTAATTTATTATGTATTTTTAATTTTCAAAATAATTTATGAACAATGGATATATATATATATATATGAAACAAACTCCTTCTAAAATCTTTAAATATATGAAGTAAAGTCAAAAATAACAAAATACAATATTTTGATGTTTTATATATTTTATTTATTTTTAGTAATTTTGTGGTATTTTTATATTTTTATAATTAAATTAAAGTTGAAAACTATTTATAAAGTAAAATATGCTACTATTTTTGTGATTTTAAATTATAAAACAAACTCACACTTTTTGAAAATAAATTTTCCATAAAAGTGTTTTTAGTACGATTTAAAACAAGACCAAAAACTAATTTTTATGGGGACACCGTTATGCTATCGGATCGACTACTTGTGGATCTCCATCTTCTTCGGTGCGCTCCGCTTGTGAAGAAGGTGTCAGATTTCGTAGGACGAAATTAGGAGACTCCAAGCTTGGATCAACAACATGGATTGCAGGATGCACATGTCTCATCACATGTCCACAAGTGCGATCTTCATCGGATCGGACTTGAGACAAAAGAATCTCTTCATTTTGATATTTGCGATCACAGCCATGTTTCAAGATGTATTACTTAAACTCGTTTCTGATCTTGATGAAATGATTTGAAAAGTGTTCTTGAATCATGTGGTTTAATCGTTTTAAAATTTTCAAATTTCGTTGCCCCGAGCAACTATATGACTAGCCGTTCCCGATCGCATATGATACGATCTTCTCGCTTCCGTGATGTGCTTAAGGTTTTTTTCCATATCCTTCACACGACTCGAAGATGAAGTCCTCAACCAATTGATATTCAAAACACAATGAAATGGAGAAGGATGGATCAAGTCTCTGGAGTAAATGGAGTAAATAGACCCAAAAAGGCTCAAATCTAACTTTATTCAAGGTGATAGGCTGCGATTTGGAGAATGAAGAATTAGAACATATCGTTTATGGAGATGCGATAGTATTGGGTTCCGAAATCAGAGGGAATGGCATCTGATCGAGCATATCAGAGGATTGCCTTATGCCTACCACCACAAGACTTAGAAAATCAATGAAACTGAACAAAATTCAACGCAATTAAAAGGAAATTGAATCTATAGATCCTCGACTCTTGACGGGGGGAAGGGATCTCTCTATTTCAGGATATCTTGGCCACACGCGAAAGATTCCAGAAGATGGCTCTCAGAAAGAGGCTTCCCAGGCCTAGAATCAGACCAGAAGGCTCAGGTGCGGAGCCCTCTTGCTGACGAAACTACGGAGGGTGCCTTTCCGCGGGCCCATCTCAGCCTAGCCCCACTCCGCGGTTAAAGACGAAGGAAGGCATGTGCAGAATTCAGAGCCCGGACTAAGCACCCCGTACTTTCCCTTGTAGTTACTAAAGCTCCTTCGGACCCCGAGATATATGCGGACAGTCCACCAGCTCTTTAGAGACTCCTGAAGCACCCTTTTTCGAGTGATTCACTTCAGGCAAAGCCCCAGGGATCAATCGATAAGAATGACCGAGGGTCATGCTCGGCTATTCTATGATTCCTGATTGATATCAAGGGCTGTTCAATACGGCTTTTTTTGTTTTGAATATTTTCTAAGTCAAAGTCAAACTTTGAGGAATTAGGGTGGAATTCAAATAGATGGCGAGTGTCTGATCGAATTGATCAGGTGCGCCATATATATACACGGAACAAGGTGAAAATCTCTCGGTTTGTTAGGATGCCTCAGCTGCATACATCACTGCACTTCCACTTGACACTTATCTAGATGAGAAAGGGCTCGTCGAGCCCGGACCTGATCTTGGATTCTCAGGACTTCTGTCGCTCCATCCCCGCGGGGGCAGAGAACCCGTCGCTGTCTCGGTTGTGCTACCGGAGGCTCCAGGGAAGCTATTGACTATATAGGAGAGCACTCATCTTGCTTGGGGTGGGCTTACTACTTAGATGCATTCTTCAGTTATCCGCTCCGCACTTGGCCTTGATCGTGGGCACGATAACTGGTACACCAGAGGTGCGTCCTTCCCGGTCCTCTCGTACTAGGGAAAGGTCCTCTCAATGCTCTATACCTAGAAGGAGGAGAGGATGGAATGGATCGCTTTTCACCTAGTGATGGAAAAGCTATAGAGGCTGCGCACGACGGAGCTCGACTCGCTAGCGATGTGTATCGTGCCTCTCATCTGATTCGCACACTCTAGACCGAAAGGATGCCCCTCTATCACCGGAGCTTCTCTTCTCTCACTCGATCTCGGGGGAAAAGGATCGAAGACAGATTGAGGAAAGAAGGAGGACCTGGAGGTTTAATTATAAGCTGTGAGAAATTTTGAAGTGGGGAAGAAATTTGAGCGCACGAAGTGAAGAAAATCTGGGCAAAACTTGGGCGCAAATCTACATTATTAGGTGGATCGAAGGGCATCGGAATCCGGTTAAATGGATAAAGGATTCAGATATGAAAACTTGGTGAGGAAGGCGGGCCGGCATGTAGGGCCGTCCCTGAGCCTCGTCTCGGGGTGCAATGGCCCAGGGCCCCGCAATTTTGGGGGCCCATTTTTAAATCGTCTACATATAGTTAGTTTTTGTTATTTTTATTTCAAATACTAGGGATGAAAGCGATTGGATACGGATCAGATATGCCTATTTCTATATCCATATTCGCTCTATCTTTATCGAATATGAATACAGATACAGATATGATTCGGATATGCATTAAGGAAATCGTATCCTTAAAATTACGGATACAAATCAGATATTTATCGAATACGAATATGGATCGAATAACGAGCGAACCTGAATACAGATTAAATAAAGAACTAATCCAAATATGAACCAGTGAAAGAGTGAATTCAAATATGGATCCAATAAATATGGAATCCAAATACGAGTCTATTATTGATCACATGCGAATATGAATTGATATTTAATCAAAGTTTACAATGATTTTAAAAATTGATAATGAAATATAACTAAGTTACATCCTGACAAAAGGGATCGTAGGTGACATGCGTTCTAACCAGAAGCTAAAGGAGGATATGATTTTGTAACTTTTGTGCGTGCCCATCTTCAAATAAACGGAAATTTATTAATATCATTGATATATTGCATCATATAATATCTACTACTAATATAATAACATGGGGTTGTGTCTTGTAATATATTAACTAATATATTAAATGTTTTATTCTGATATCCGGATCCAGATATTCAAGCCATTATCTACATCCATATCCGAAAAATTTTGCAATCCATATCCGATTCTTATTTGATTAATATTTGGATACAGATATCCATGTTCGATATTTTTTCGAATACTGTACATAGATATTCGGATATATCTGTATCTGTTTTCATCCCTATCAAATACCAATCCAATGTCTAAATGGCTACACATGTCCATTAATTATTTACATTTGCATGTGTCGTTTGACTCTTCATATTCCTAAATGTCAAAAAATCCTTTGGGTTCCCCAATGCCACATTAATATCTTAAAAGTTAAGACCACATATTGAACTTAAATGTGTCCTTTGGAGACAAATATGACCTTCTTATCTTGTGATTTACGATTTCTGCCACTGCTGCAATTTGTCTTGCTTTCAATTTATGACTTGTTGTTGTTGAGCACCTGCAAATCACTGTCGCTGCAATTTGTCTTGCTTTCAATTTATTACTTGTTGTTGTTGAGCACCTGCAAATCACTGTCTCAGTTAATGATATTTTTTATATTTGTGCATTGTAATTTTTTCCTTAGATCCACAAATCACGATTATTTTTTGGATTCGCACTGTCAAATAAAAAACCGATGACTTGATTATTTTTCCATAACTATTATTGTATTGTCTGTTTAAATCATGTTTATTTTTTATTGCATTAATTGTTTAGTGCTTCTTGCTTGAATATTATTATTCTCTAACCATAGTTTTTTCGGCTCATATGATATGGAAAATAGACATTAATAGATGAAACTCTTAATTTTAAATATTTTTGTTATTGTAGTCAATAGATATATGTGCTTATGTGCTTGAACATTCTCAAACACCCTAACTTAAAAAAAACAATGTCGTACATTTTTTTGCTAGCTATTTCCCACTAGCTTTTGTTTGTACTTACGTTCCTTGAGTTGCATTATATCCATATATATCTATTTTGATTGTAAAAATTATTTTTTTTTTTATAATTTTAATTCATTACTTATTGTTTGATGCCCGTTGATCATAAACATATATAGTTTTTTTAAAATTGAAAGAACTTTATTTATAAGAAATTTACAAATTAAAAAAATAAATTATTTTTATAGGGGCCCTTTTCTTCTCTTTTGCCTAGGGCCCATGAAATGTCAGGGACGGCACTGCCGGCATGTTGAACTGGGTTGAATGGAAGGAGGGCAGTTGATCACCAGTTTTGGACAAATCAAAGGTCGACTCGAATAACACCAAGCACAACACGATAAATAATATTCAAATAAATATAATTAAATACAAAATAAATAGAAAATTACCTTAAATTTAAAAATTATTAAAATAAAAAATGCTTATAATTTAATAAACTATTCTTTGGTGATTTTTAATAAAGAATTTAATTTAAATAGTTAAATCAATTAAATATATGTATTTACATGTATTAAATGTATATATAAAGTGTATACCAATTTTAAGTTTGTATTTTTAAAAATATACATATTATTTTATATTTTATTAATTTAAACAATAACTTAATGGTTCTAAATATTTATTTTATTTTATTTTTAAGGATTTATTTAACGGTACAACTAGATACAATGATGTACAACATAGATACATTCTACCTATATAATAAATTCACTTATTTATTTTTGTTTTCTTTTTACCTTATTTTTATTTTCATTTTATATAATTAATATAAATATGTACAACACATTAAAAAATACAATATAAAAAAAATAAAGATAATAAAATAAACAAAAGCAAGATATAGTTGTACGTGTACCATAACTCCCCAAAGTCGACTTTCACATCTTATCTCTAAATTTTATGAAACCACATCCATTTAAAAGGTTATTTTATTTTAAACACAATGAAAGTGAGTTTGATTGATTTTGAGTTCATATGGAGTAAATACTGCACCTTAAGTTATGATTTTACTCCCTTTCCTGAGTGTTGCGCCTTTTATTCTATACATGATTTATTTTTGCAAGCATTTTTATTATTAAGAATATTTTTATGTATAAGTTTTATGAAGAAAATATTTTTATTTGAGGTTGTTTTAATGATAAAAAATAATATAAAATATCTACAATGTGAATATAATGAATATATACAACGTGAACTTAGTTTTCGGAGATTTTTATAAGTTAGAGACCTTATCTCGTCTGACTTTATTCCTTGTCGATTAGATCAATATGTGATCTACTCTAAGGAACATGATTAGTTTGTATCTATGATACATATATACATCCTTCTTTTTTTTCCTTTGATTTTTCTTTTTTATTCATATATTTAGGGTTAAAATAATGATAATAATGATAATACTAACACATGTTAGTTTATTAACCGGCGAGAATTAATGATATTTACATGTATTTTATAAGGGATTTTTAGCTAAAATGAGGGAATAAAGATGATGAACTATTGATTCATCCGTTATGTGTTTCAAATTTCAAGTAAAACAAACATTCCTGATATGTCCATATGAAGGAATCGATTTCAACAATTCCGAGATTATTAAAATTTGATTGTCTTGATGGATAAGTTAGGAGTCTTGAATTAAGTTGAAACTTGAATGATGTCATGGTGATATCGTGATTTAAATCCTCCAATGATTCATTTCAAAAAAAAAATAAAAAATTAGGCATTTATGGTGCCAGTGCATGTAAACTTACATGCACCTTGGTGCATACTCCCAAACCTTAATTCGATTTGATATTTAGATATGTATAGATGCATATATACTTATATTATATATATGCATAAATGAATAAATATGTGGATACACACACATATATCTATGCATAGTATGTGCATGACACTATTAGTTAAAGAGTAAATACTCAATATTAAAAATAGAGTAGAATATATTAGTGGTAAAATCTAATAGGAAGAATAAATGTTTATATTATCTCCGATTCTTCACACCGTATTTGTTTCTGTCTTTCCACATTCATTATCATACCTTTCTCCTTTTCTTTTTCATTATCGACCAAAAATCTTATGGTCGCAAGTAGACAATGGTGCCCCCTCTCCTTGCACGTTTAAACAATGGTTGTGCTACTTTGAGTTTTTCCTTGGCAGTTATCATTGTTCATGGCTAATCCAATCCTATGTTGGAGGCAGCGGGGAGAGAGAGTGAGCGAGGCGATAGGGAGAGAGAGCGAGAGAGAGGCGGTTCAATTCCATCCATGTCAAAACTAAAAAGTCATCAAAATTTGATAATTTATTTTTGGGATTTTTAGACTTGTTACTTTTCGAGTTTTTACAGTAACACTTGCTCTCCAATCTTGTTTGCAATTACTCTTGTGACTATATATTCGTTACAAAATCCATAGTATTGCTCTTTCCTTGTTACATTTATTTTCTAATATTACCCGAATTAGAGGACAATAACAAACTTTTGTAAATTACGGAGGTACAAGTGTAATTACAAAAAAAATATATAAATGTTACTGGAAAGTTGGAAAGGCTTGAAAGGATAAATTTCCCTTTATTCATAATCCATATCTTGCATCCAAATGTACGGATCCGATTGCCTATTCTCGACCAACACCGACGGGATGCCGCCGCTAATGAGGAGACCCGAAGCCGTCAACTTCGGCTCCCACTCTCGCTGACACCGCCTACTCTGGTTTCCCACCGACCCACACCTTCCTATTTGCAGACAATTTGCATATTACACCCTCACATTCTGCAAAATGACTGCATGGATACATCCAATTGTGAGGATCGATACACGTCAACTATGGAGAGGTAATTTTATTGATACGATTTTAGTAGAAGCTTCTCCATCGGTGTGTCTTTTTTTCATATTTTTTTCATTGGGATGGAGCACAGGAGGGATTATTTTTCATATCAACATGCACGTTCCATTTATTATAAATTAGGGATATTTACTTCGTAATTACAATCATAACCCCACGTAATCGTGAATTACACGAGGAATCCCGGACAGTCGCTCCATCTCACACCCATAATCCTTTGTTAATTTAATACGTTAACTCTACCACACAATCGCGCTGATCCAACTCATCTTCAATCGAACGGTTGTGAATTAAACAAAAAATACCCCCTCCTCCCTCTTCAACCTCCGGTACCCTCCACTTTCCTCCGCCCACACCCCCTCACCCTCCCTCCAAGCTCCGCTCCCGCAGCAGGCGATAGCTCTCTCAGTTTCCAACTCTACAACCCTCTCTTCAACCTCCAACCTGCAACCATCTCCTGTCAACCTCCAGCTATGCAGACATGTCCTCCGCCTTCCCCGCCTTCATCGATCCCTCCTTTGCACCCTTGTCCCCCTCCAACCCTCCCTCTAGCCACCTCCTCCGCCCCACCTTCCAGTTTCCCCTCCATCGCCCTAATCCTTCCCCCTTTCCAAGCCCTCCATCCCTTCCTGCACCCTCTTACAACCATCTCCTCAACCCCACCTCCAATGCCCCATCCAACCCCCTTTCCAGCCTCCTCCAACCCCCTCCTTCATCCCCTCCATTGCCCCCTTCCAGCTACCACATTCATCCATCCTCCAATGCCATGTCCAACCCCTCCTCTAGCCCCTCTTTTGCCCTCCTTCCATCCCCCTCGACCACCCTCCTCCATTCACTTCCTCCACCAACCCCTTCAGTGCCCCGTCCAATCCCCCTTCCAGCCACTTCCTCCTTTACAGTCGTCGTCATCGTCTTCTGCTCAGATCAGGTGCCAACCCTCTTCTTCGTCGTGCGGTGAGGCGAGGAGGAGGAGAGCTTATGATTGCAACACAAGGAGGATCCGGTAGTACCCATTAGTAAATATTGTCAACCTAAAGGGCTTAAGTTGTAAAATTTTAATGTTTTTTGGCAACATTAACATGGAAAATGGACGGATATTAATACATGGGTTTTCGTGTAAGAGTTAATCATTATTCGGAGTTTCTCACGTAATTCGCGATTACGCGGTTACTCAAGGTTATGGGTGTAAATATCCTTATAAATTACTAGTATTATTTTCATACGAGCAAATAGCCACATTTTTAAATTTGTTTAAATATATAGTACCATTAATGTATATTTATTTAGAATTCAATATAGTAATATATCTGATCCATATCCATTTTGAAGAATGTGATAAGAAGCTTTTTTACATTAATACTTGTACATGTGCTCTTATCCCAAATTTAAAGTGAATTAAAACATGGTAACATCTATATTCATATTTATTGGATTGCATCTCACGAACTTGTAAAAACCGGCTGGCTGGTCGAGCTGGTTAGTTGGATCGGTGAGGAAAGCCGATTGAACAAAGATAAGTCGATCAATAATCAATCATCGGACAGTTTTTCTGTGACACTGTTTATATTAATTTCTTATTTTATTAAAAGGCAACCTAAATTTAAAGTGCTTAATGTTTGATTGTTATTAATTGTTTCTTTTGTTTTATTATGACGGTATTGAAAATGTCTAGATCTATGTAAATACACCGAGTATATCATATACGTACAAGAGGGTTGATCATGTGAAAGACAAAAGCTGTGAGAGAACGAGAGTAGTGAATCTACCTCATATCTACAAAAAAAAATATATATTTAAATTTATCAAAAAAATACAAAAACCATCCATTTATTGATGGCCAACTTTTGCAAGCTTGCCGTTATGTAAATTGATTTCAATAGGGTGGTATAACTTCCAAAGCTCCAAATAATTGACATGCTATATTTATGAATTTAACCCTATGCTTTACCGACTAGTCCATGCATGCATGTCTTATTCGCGTGGTTGTCACCTTCTTTATATTGGAAGATTTTCATTCCTTTCTTTTCCTGCGTAGGATTCTCACCCCAAGAATACCGTTCTTCCTAATATCCAACTAAAAGCAGTTGCCACATAGG
This sequence comes from Ottelia alismoides, assembly GCA_037367405.1. Classification (NCBI taxonomy): domain Eukaryota; kingdom Viridiplantae; phylum Streptophyta; class Magnoliopsida; order Alismatales; family Hydrocharitaceae; genus Ottelia; species Ottelia alismoides. The sequence continues at coordinate 1,477,228 of JAZKJV010001537.1, read as the reverse complement.
TCATTCTGAAAACTACTTATGACCCTGTTCGTTTGGAGAATAAGCACTGCAATAAGAGGTCAATCCCCTCCCAATGCGGTTCCAAGAGTACGACTATTTCCATTAACATCTCATTACTTCATCTTATTTCACCCATATTCATATGTTTATTCATATCATGGGGCAACTTATCTTATGATAAAATTCTCTTCTCCCGAGATAATAAATGGATGTTGTATCACTTGCGAATAGTTCTTTGATGAATCTCGGCTCGAGTTTGTGACGGCTTTAAGGACCTGTTTGGTTGTCAGGGTACCCCGAGGTACTCTAGCATATCCCTGTCTCCAACCCTGCATTCCTGGGTTGGGAATACTCGTATTGACCCTACAATTTCTTTGATATAATGGTTTTAACCTTGTTCAAATACACTTATTAACATAAACAATATATTATAATCATAAAAAAGTTAATATAACACATAATAAATATCACATTACATCACAATTATCATTCCAATCATCCCAACCATCAAACAACTACTATTCACAGGAGGATACCCCAACCCAACACAGTCCAACCCATTAACCAAACATGCCCTAAACAAATGCAACTCCCAATAAATAAAGGCCTCTTGCATTAACTCGTAAAAATCTACTGTCTTTACTTTTTCAACCGCCCAAAAAAATACAAATTTATATCTGGTCCAAATCTCCCACGATCGAACCCTGAAATGTCCAAAATCCAAATCCCATGCCGTTACAGGAGTACCTCCTCACCGTCAACAACAATCCTGCTCCATCGTGAGATCTCATGACAATGTGGACCCACATGTAGGAGTGTTCGTGGGGTAAAAACCCGCTCCATTTGGAGTTGATCCGATCTATAATTTTGGATCGATGGATCAACCTGCTCCAATCAAAATAGTTATCCATTAGATTGGATAACCATTGGATATCGGATTACCCGTGGGTATCTATGGATCCAGAAGAATTAGATACAAGCCAAACAAAATTTATTAAAACTTCCAAAATAGGGTTTCGTATTAAAACGTAAATTACAAAAAAGTCGAACACTACAAATTTTACGATTGTATTTTAAAATTTAAATATTCGGAGTCAAAATATGTATGGAATGAATATGCCAGATGGCACATGGATATATCAATTTGACATTTACACATCGATATAGAACGAAATAATTTCATATCGATATTCAAGGTGCCGCTTTGGCACGGACTTTTATTCTATTTCGACATCTCCAATGTTCAAATATAAAATTTCTCTTAATTATGAATTCTGCATTCATATATATCTGCTATGATTAAATTGGTGATTTTTTTTAAAATCATTTTCTTCAAATAAGGGACGTATTAACATGGTTTGAATGAAAAGAAAGGTAATTCCGTATAAAACATGAGAAACAAAGCAGTGGGCGAAGGAGCCCCACCCCACCCAAACGTCGCTGCTGAAATATGCACTGTTGTCGATTGCTTGCAGGTCGGATACGGTGACGGATCATACATAAATCTTAACTATTTTGAGCTGCGCCTAAAACACATCTACCTCTATCTTGATAGAGCCAACTGGCACACCTGACAATTTTAATATAATCGAAAATAGATATATCTGTATCTATTTAATAAGATTTTGACATCCATATCAGTATCCATTTTATAATATATATATAGTGCACTTGAATTGAGGTGACACCTTTCCTTAATTATGGAAAGGTGACATCTTAGGCCGTTGGATGGTGAGTGTACGAGTGAGATTGAAACCACTAGGTGGTTTTCATGCCAACTAACATTCTTCATAAGGGGGTAGATTAAATTAATGTTAATTTAGTAAAATACACGTCATTGATCATTCTATATTTATATATATAACGAATGGTGTATAGAATTTTCTAGAAATATCTGACGGAATAAATGATCGCATTTTGAAATAACTGTTATCAATTTACAAACAATTGAGATATTTTACAATTCTATGATATAAATTACAAAAGCATAACCACTGTTGTTCACAAAAAAGTCCAAATCAGACGAAAATTTGTATTGTTTTGTTTAGATGTGTTTCCTAAAATATAGGATGCTTTAATGATATGTTAATTAATTGATGCACACGTATAAATCATTCTTAAAATGATGGGATTTTTGTTACAACTATATTTTCTAATATATTATATGGGGTAAATTACAAACACATTAAATTTATTACATGTCATATGAATATTAATTTTAGGGGTACTAAACTACAACATTTTTTAGTAAATTTGTAATAGTTGTAAACTACAACGATTTTTTTAAATTTTGTAGTCTTTATGTAAACCGCATTTGATTTATTTTGAAAAAAATTGTAGTCTCTTTTGAGAACATTATATGTGAGTAACATTCAAAAACTGTGATATTATTTTGTAAACTTTGTAGTCTCTTTTGTAAAGTACATGTGATTTTTGTAAAATATATTGTTTTTTATTACAAATTATTTTACATGTCCATCCAATGTGTTTCTCATATTGTGGATCCATCGAAATTTGTCATCCATAAAGTGTGTGTAGATTTTGTAAAACCCTTGCTCTCATTGTAACAATTATATGATAATATGCAAAATAAAAAGTCAATCAATAGTTTATCATTTATTCTAAAAAAGGATAACATGTAAAAATACATGCAGAATTGTAAATCAATGAATCAAAATATAAATTATACATTCAATTATGTAAATTAGTAGATCAAAAGGTAAAATATTACCATCATATTTTGACATTTACATCAAAATGAACCTGTAAACTTCATCCCTTTAATATTTAATCCATAGACGATGAGATTTCATCTAATTTGATTTTTACAAAATACATCATCTTTTGGACGAAAATATAACAAGATGCACAACTTTCTATAATAAAAAAATCATTTTTTATACTAACAACCCGAGACATATTCAATCTGTAAACAAATATTTACATTCTTAATCAAAAAAATCTTTTTTAGGTGACATTTCCATTCTCATATTACATATTTCAATCTGTAAATAAAACTCAAAAGAAAAAAATGAAAAGTGTGTTGAGCTCAAAAGAACGGGGGGGACCTAAACTTACAAAAGATTGAATATTTCAGAAAATATGATTGAACTCGAGAGAATGAAAAGTGCATTGAATATTACAGAAAATATGATTGAATAAAGGCTCACGTTTTGAAAATACTTGTCATCAATTTATAAAAGATTGATATAATTTACAATACTGTGTTATAAATTACAAATCGTAATCACCGATTTTCGAAAAAAGCATCCAATCATAATCACTAGTGAATAAAGACCACTGATTCAAAAATAAAACAAAAGAGAAATTTTGTAGATTGGATTGAGATGCATTCAAAACAAAAAGAAAACTTAAAATCCAAACACAGTACGCAACATATAAATGCATGACAAAAACGGATCAGAATAATTAAAATGAATCAGAATGGAATCAAAGTGATTTTTTAATGAAAATCATGATAAAAAAATATTAATGATTTCGTAAAAAATGATATGCTTTATCTCTTTATGTTCTGCCTCTGTGATCAAGCTTGCAAAAATCGGTCGACTAGGCCAACTAGTCGGCCCGATTACTCGAATCGATATACTGGCCAACTTGATTAGGCCTAGTCAGCCTTTAGTCGGGTAGAGTGATTAGTCAGGTCGACTAATCGGGATAGTCGGCCAACTAATCAGCCAATTTTTGCAAGTAAGATCTAGAAACCCAAAATCCAAATACCCATTTGTTGAGGTTTTAGGTTATTGTCTAACAGTAACCCAAACCCCATGCACACCCGGACCCACTCCAAAATCCTTCAAATCCCGCCCAGGTGATTAACGGTACGGTCCCCTGCTTCGGTCGTCAACGTCGGTCGCCGCCGGCTCTACTCGTCAACTTTCATGCGCCTGCTCCACTCGTCAGCTTTCATGTGCCCGCTCCATCTGATCGTGGTTAGGGTTTTTGCCATTTTTTAATAATAATTTATTGGGTGGTTATGTTATGTTGATTTGCTATTTTGGCATGCTCATACTATTTGTTGTATGGTTCTTAAGAAGCTCATGCTATACATTTTTTGTTGGATGGTTCTTCGGGGTCTATTTGTTGGATGGTTCTTATGAAGCTCATACTATATATATTATATATATTATTATATTGGATGAATATTATTTTTTTAAAATACTATTTAAGAAGTTGCCTCATGACAGTCAGATCTTTTCAACATGGATTTAAGCAAACATTGCCCGAAATTGACCCAAGATAGATCTTAATGGAGGCGAAGAATCCATGTAGCCGATCCTACTTAATTGTGGGAAAAGGCTTTGTTGTTGTTGTTGTATTGTGTTGGATGGTTCTTAAGAAGGGTCTATTTGTGTTACATTTTTATATACTATTGTGTTATGATGTAGGAGTTGTAGCTTGTTTGTTTTTATTTAAATGCACTTGTAGGAGTTGTAGCTTGTTTGTTTTTATTTAAATGCAAATTGCAATTGTGTGTTCTTATGTGAAGTTGTAACTTGGTATTGTTAAATTTTTAATATATGATTGTTACTAATAGAATAGTAATTAGTAACTTGTTTATATCAAGGTTTAACAAGTGAGTTTCTGATAATTAGATGGCCACACCTCCCATGAATGTCGTTTTTGGTAGCGACTTGTCCTTCCATGTGCCGCTGGGATCAAGTGATCCTGCATGGCAATTTGGATACTTTCAAACCGTGCGGATCCGAACACGATTACTTGCAGGTTGTGCAAGGAGGGGAAAGGAGGGGGTTTTAGGTTCAAGCAACATCTTGCGCACCGTAAAAGCAATGTGGCTGCATGTCTTAAGGTGGACGAAGAGACGAAGAAGAAGATGATATCATACTTGGATGATGTTGCTAGAAAGAATAGTCAAAAAGCCGTTGGGGTTGCTGAGATGAGAGATGAGATTGATATCAGCATCGCTGGAGATGTTGGGTGTGCGAAAAGACATCGATATTTCGAATATCCGGAGCAGACAATTGTTGTTCGAGGATCACATTAGATGAGTATAAAAGATACTTTATTCAATGATCATCGTAAAAGTGTTGTCTCCTATATATGCAACTGTGCATATATATATATATATATATAACAACGATCCCTTTCAATGCATTAACCAAGAAATAGTTCAAGCAGATGGTGCAGGCAATTGGGATGTATGGTCTCGGTCTCAAGAGTCCTACGAGGTATAAGATTAGCGGTCTATTTTTTAAGAAGGCGGTCAAGAAAATAACCAATGACTTGCAATGTCATCAAATTACATGGAAGAAGGCAGGATGCTCTATAATGGCTAATGCATGGACGGACATGCGAGGACGGAGCATCACGAACTTCTGTGTCAATTGCTCCTTGGGGACTTCATTTTTGAAGTCGTGGATGCTTTTGACGAGACACACACACTGTCAAGTACATGTTTTAGCTCGTGGATGAGTGCATAGTTGAAGTTGGCATGGAGAATATTGTTCAAGTTGTTGCGGATAATGCTTCACCAAATGTAGCAGCATGGAGATTACTGCTCACAAAATATCCCCAGATATGGTGGACATCCTGTACTGCTCATTCCATTGATCTTGCTTTGGAGGAGATCAGCAAAGATTGGAAAGTAAAGAGCGCAATTAAAAAGGCGAGGATACTCACAATTTTTATTTATGTTCACATTAAAACTTTAAGCTTGATGCTGAAGTTTACAAACAAGAGAGACATCGTTGGACCAGGGCAAACAAGATTTGCTACTACTTTTCTCACTCTTGAAAGCATTCTATAGAAAAAAGAAAAGCTCAGGTTGATGTTTTCACCAGATTAGTGGAGGACCTGCAAATGGTATAAGACCAAAAAAGGAGAACAAGCGACGTCCATAGTCTTCAGTGCTACTTTTTGGAACCATACCACATTTGCAATCAAAATTTTTACACTTTTGGTTCGTCTATTGCGTCTTGTTGATGTGGATCTGTGTCCATACATGAACTTTGTTTATGGAGGGCTTAAAGAGGCAAAGAAAGAGATAATTGCAGCTTTTAATAGAGTGGAGTGATCTTACAAGTTTTTTGTGGACGCTATTATCTCCAAGACCAAGAGCAGGCTTGACACTCTATTGCATCTAGCAGCTTACTTTTTGAACCCATACTTCTACACAAAGTGTGGTGGTGAGGCAAATATTGTGGTGAAGAGAGGTTTTATGGATTCTATGGAAAGATTTTATCCAGATTTTGATATACAAGATGCTATTACCACAAAGGAGCTTCTTGATTACAGACATGGTCGTGGGGAATTTGGCAAGCCGTTAGTCGTGAGATAGAGGATGAGAAATGATGAAAATTTTGATCCAGGTAATTCGGGCATTATTTTCAATTAATGTCATTTGGATCATTTTTGGTTTCATTGACTTAAGCAATTCTCTATTTTATAAGCTAATTGGTGGTATAATTATGGAAACGACACACTAAATTTGAAAGGCATGTACATCAAGATATTGAGCTTAAACTTTTGCATCCTCTGGATGTGAGCGCAACTGGAGTATGTTTGAATCGGTAATGACTCTATTGACCCACCTAATAGAAATACTAGTTGTAAATTAATAATTGATATAGTTACAATTTTTATAATGTTGCTTACATATCCATACGAGGCAGGTTGGAGACAAAGTGGTTAATGTCAGCTTGAGAAAGGAAAAGATCATCTTTCCTCCTGTGATCATGCACATTTAGGTGAACTGACTGGAGGGTCAATGTACAAGCTCAAGATGAGGTCTTTACAGGTTTCGGATTGACTTGGGGTGCAGTAGCTCATGCAAGTGGTGTTGAAGAGAATTTGGAGCTGAAAAGAAACCAAAAAGGTGAATGTGGCAAGGGAGCTTCATCTTCGGACTCGATCATTGCACCTATAAGTGAAGGAGAGGAGGAATTTCTACCTGAAGACATAGATGTAGAAGAAGAAGAAAAAGATGATAATGGTGGTGGTGGTGGTGGTGATGAAGAGATTGATTTGGATGACGACCTTGATGGAGATGAATGACTTTTTACTTGTTTCTTGAATTATTTTTGTTTTGACATGTTGTATCTGTTTGTGAACATTAGCTGACGTTATGTAGCCAACATTTGTTCTTAACTTGCCACTTTTTCCCTTCAATTGCTTCTTTCTTTAGGTCTTATAAAATTCAAAAATGCTACATCTATGCAAATTTAAGCTTGAATATATGTATAAAAATAATTAATATATTTAAAATGATAAAAAGATTTCAAAACCGACTAATGCCCGACTAAATCCTATTAGTTGTTCAACTGCCGACTAATCCTTAATCAATGACATGGCCGATCGAGTAACGATTGCCGACTTCTGCTACATTGTATGTTATTGATTCCCACGAATGTTGTTAAGGTTGGTTCTGATCCTAGATGGTTTCAAGATATGAATGAGGAGATTTTATGTGAGAGATTGTGGACCCAAATGGGGTGCCTTTGATTGGTTCGAAGTGGATATACACCATAAAATGCAAATTAAACAGGCAAATAGAAAGATACAAGGCCAAACTTGTTGCAAAAGGTTTTAATAAAAAAACGTGGCATAGACTACTTGGAGATTTTTGTGTGTGACAAAAATGATTATAGTGTGGATTTTTGTTTTTCTTGCCGCTCTCAAGGAATGAAAGCTTCATCTGATGGATGTTAAGAATGCCTTCATGAATAGAGACCTATATTAAAATGTTTACATGCATTTTCCACACAGTCACGAGAAGGAAGGAAAATGTTGAAAAGTGAAGAAAGCTTTATATAGATTGAAACAGTCCCCTAAAGCATGTTTCGAGAAGCTTGGAGTGGTGATGATCAGATTGGATTATCATCAAGGAATTGATGATCATGCTCTATTTGTAAAAAAGGAAGGAAAATTAAGTTGTTATCCTTCTTGTTTATGTCGATGACATGATTATCACATGTGACGATGAGGAGGAAATAACCCACCTAAAAAGAGAGCTGGTTGCGATCTCTGAGCTGAGGGATCTTGAAAATATAAAGTACTTTCTAGGGATTGAATTAACAAGGTCGAATGATGGCCTTGTTCTGTGCCAAAGGAAATATGTCCTTGATATATTAAAGGAAACTGGAAAGTTGTGATGCAAGCCTGCTCATACTCCTATTGATGGGGGTTACAAGTCGGGCGTCAAGGATGGAAAGTGTTGAGATATTAGTTATATGTTGAGATATTAGTTATCTACAGAAAGCGACTTGACGAAGACTTCAAAAGTCGGTACCAAAGACTTGTAGGTAAGTTGATTTATCTTACCCTAAACAAGCCCAACAATTCTTATGTTGTCAACGTGGTGAGTCAATATATGCATTATGCTCCAATTGATTTTCAAATCAAGGTTGTAGAACAAATCCTCTGCTATATAAAAAAGAATCTTGAAAAAGGACTTATCTTTATCAAAGATGCAAAGATTGAAATTAAAGGGTACACCGATGCGGATTGGGCGGGGTGCATTGATACCAGTAGATCTACAATTGGATATTGCATATTTCTTGGTGGCTACCTGGATATTTGGAGAAGCAAATGTCAATCAGTCTGTTGCAGATCCAATGCTGAAGCCGAATATAGAGTTGTGGCTATTGGTGTTGCTGAGATGTTATGGCTTAAAACTATTTTAACAGACATTAAAATAAGTCTCGAGCTCTCTATGATGCTATTCTGTGACACTAAGCCTGCTATAAATTTCTCCAATAATCTTGTTCTGCATAATCGCACCAAACACACGAAGATTGATCGTCACTTCATTAGAGAGAATTGACTCCATGAGGCTTGTGTCATCCTACATAAAGACTGAAGATCAAGTGGTTGATGTCTTCACCAAGGGGCTTCTTACGACTAGTTTTGAGAAGAATGTTGGCAAGTTGGGCATATACAATCTCTATGCCAACGTGAGGGAGATGTTGAGTTGTCTTATGTGAATAAATCATGGGTGGGAATCCATTTACCCACTTGGGTTCCACTTATGTACCTCGCTATAGGGAACTCGCCTTGTGGTTTTCACCCTCCAATTAAGGAGGGTCTCCACGTAAATCCTAATCTTTGTGATGCTTGTTCTTGCTATTAGTGGTGCTTGTTCTTACTACAATTCCCAATGTCTGTCAAAAATGAATCTAATCTGTCAGTCCATACTCTTCAGTTTCACAAATAAAAAGTGCCAATGTCTATTGCTATCAACTAACTGTGTACAAATACTAAACCTGTTATTTTACTTCATCTTTCACAAATAAAACTTTTCTTATTGATCTTTAAAATTAAGATTTGTGTTACAATTGTTGGATTGGCTGGGCGGTAGGAAGGGGGGATATAACGTGGGATGGGGTGAGGATGGTATATGTTGAAATGGCTGCATGGGTCTCACTGTATATAGGCATTCGGATCCGTTTGTATAGTAATATGTAAACTCCCTTGGGTTAGGGCTCTTAGTATCTTATGTATTATTCTTTCTACACGGTGAAAACCGATCACCGACACCCAAAGACGTTGCTCAGTTACCGTGTATCTTCGTGCTTGCTTGCTTGATAATTTGTAGGTGTTTGCTTCAACGATTCAAGAGTATGTTTTGTGTAGTGAGACACAGAGGAAGGGTAGATGTATAACTTCTACTATCACCATTGTAGGCCCAACCTACTTTTTAAATGCTAAAATGTGGGAAACAAATGTTCGATGCCCTGCATTTGATCACTCTTATTGCAAGTTAATTTATTTTCTACATGGTATTCTTGTTTGCTCCAATTTCTATTAACTTTTGAATATCAGAGGATGTGTTAATTTTGTAAATTCTATCTCAAATATAGTTTTTCTCTTATTCTAAAGATGCTAATTTGATAATTCAAAGGTATGTTGGTTCCTTGGATATGTTGTTGCTACCCTTTTCTTTGCCATAGTGGAAATGGCGATTGACACAATCATTCTCTCCTTCTACCAAGACGCTGAAGAGCATCAAGGTAATGTTAAACTACAAATCCATCCGAATTCAAGGGTAACGGAGTACCTGATGCCACTGCTTTGATGTTTGATGAAGCCGTCGATCAACCCACAAAGCAACCCCGGATCTTCCTCATGAACGTATGCCTCTCAAGCTCTCTCTTGTCGATGGAAAACAATAGAGAAGAGAACATGTGTCGTTTGGAGACCCTTGGCGTTATTATATTTGGCTAGACAACCAAAATGGTTGCCAATTCACCTTCCTCTTTTGTCCATCATAAAGAGATTTCATTCTCTAGTTAATTGGAAATCAAAGGTGCACTAATGGTAATTGTTAATGTCCATATCAATGGGATTTTCATATCCCAACAATCAATGGGATTTTAAAATCCCAACAATCTCCCACTGGACATTGATAATGACCATGTAATGTGCTTACTGTATGAGCTCAGAATTATTGCCACCAATCGAGATATAACAAAACAATCTTGTCCATTGGTTATGATAACATGAGATCACGGAGGTATTCATCGTATTGAGCACGATTAAACCCATCAATGGTCACCAATGTTAACACAACCAAATGACATAGATCAATGCCAAATAAAATAATAATTTTGAATCTATATCCAAAGTTGCATTTATAATGAATGATCCGTTTTCTTAATGAAGACCCTTTAGTGAGAGAACGTGGAATCAACATCAAATGCTTTATTCTGCGCAGAAATTTATTGAACTTCAAATGTTTCAAAACTGTAAAGGACTGAGCAAAATAATATAAACTCCCACTCGAAGTGGATATCTTTATTTGATACAACACCCATACGAATCATATGTTCATGAAATATATTGGGTGTCACTGCTTTGGTTAGCGGATCTGCCACCATGGAATTTGTCCCTATATGCTCTATGGAAATTTGTCCACTTTGTACTCTCTCTTTCACAATCAAAAACTTTATGTCAATATACTTTGACTTGGTTGAGCTTCTGTTGCTATTGGAATAAAGCACTGCCGAATTATTGTCACAAAATAACTGTAATGGTTTCTGGATGCTGCATACAATACACACCCCACTGACAAAATTCTTCAGCCATATTCCATGATTTGATGCCTCATAACATGCTATGAATTTAGCCGCCATAGTGGAGGATGCTACAATTGTTTGTTTAGCACTCCTCCATGATATGGCTCCTCCAGCCATTAGGAATACATAGCCCGAAGTGGATCTTCTGCCATCTTGGCATCCAGCAAAATCTGAGTCGGAATATCCAATGATCTCCAGTATATCCGACCTTTGATATGTAAGTCTGTAGTCTTTTGTTCTCTGAAGATATCTCATGACATGTTTGGCAACCCTCCAATGATCCATGCCTGGATTCGCCATGTATCTGCCTAGCATGCCCACAATAAATGCCAGATCCGGACGTGTGCACACTTGTGCATATATAAGACTCTCAATTGCAGATGCACAAGGGATCTTACCCATTTCCTGAATTTCAAGGTTATTCTTAGGGCATTGATTGAGACTGAATTTGTCTCCTTTAGCAATTGGGGTATCAATTGGTTTGCAAAGCTGCATGCCAAATCTTTGAAGCACCTTATGGATATAGTTCTCTTGTGACAATTCAAGTATACCTTGAGTTTGATCTCGGTGTATCTGGATTCCTAATACAAAAGAAGCGTCTCCAAGATCTTTCATTTCAAAATTATTTGAAAGAAATTTCTTTGTTTCATGCAACAAATTCAGATCATTACTAGCAAGCAGTATGTCATCCACATACAAAACCAAGAAAATGTGTTTACTCCCACAAAACTTGTGATATACACAATCATCCACTGGATTAGTCTCAAAACAAAATGAGATAATTACCTGATGGAATTCGTGATACCATTGACGGGATGCTTGCTTGAGTCCATAAATGGATTTCTTTAATTTACAAACCATATTCTTTGTATCTTCCTAAACAAAGTTTTCTGGTTGAACCATATAGATCACCTCCTCAACGTCTCCATTGAGAAAGGCGGTCTTAACATCCATCTGATGAAGCTCAAGATCAAAGTGCGCAACTAATGCCATGATAATTCTAAAGGAATCCTTACTAGAGACAGGAGAAAATATTTCCTTGTAATCAATTCCATCTCTTTGAGTAAATCCTTTAGCTACAAGATGTGCCTTAAACCTTTCAACATTACCATTTGAACCCCTTTTGGTTTTAAATATCCATTTACAACCAATGGGTTTCGCACCTTCTAGCAATGGTACAAGGTCCCAAATTTGATTGTCTTGCATCGATTTGTATTCCTCATACATGGCTTCGACCCATTTTGTAGAGTTAGAACCCTTCATGACCTGATGGAAGTTGATTGGATCATCTCCCCTAATTCCATCTTGTTCTTGAAGAAATACTATATAGTCATCCGGAATAGCACTCCTTCGTTCTCTAATGGATCTTCTTAAATTTTGAGGTTGTTGATTTTGATCTTGTATAGCAAAATCCTCTATGAGGAGTTGTTGAATATTGTCATCTTGAGGTTCTTAATTTGTTTCTTGCCCAATGATTGGAATGCATTCTTGTGCATTTTCAATCACAATATCAGGAATCGTGATTGATTCCTCCTCAAGGACAATATCCCTAATATGCATCTTCCCCTCCAAATCAACATCCTCAAAAAAGGTTGCGATTCCCGTTTCAAATATTTTCTTAAGTGTAGGATCATAAAATTTGTAACCCCTTGATCACTCTAAGTAACCAATAAAGTAGCTGCTCACCATTTTGGAGTCCAATTTTTTCTCATTTGGCCTATACAACCTTGCCTCAGCTGGACATCCCCATATACGTAAATGCTTTAGACTAGGTCTTTTACCAGTCTAGAGTTCATATGGTATTTTTGCAACTGCTTTTGTTGGTACTCTATTCAAAATGTAAGCTGTTGTTTTTAATGCTTCTCCCCAGAGGGACTCTGGTAAGGCAGAATGACTGATCATACTCCTCACCATATCCTTAAGAGTCCTGTTACATCTCTCAGCCACACCGTTATTGCTAGGTGAACCTGGCATTGTATAGTGAGGGACAATTCAACATTCTTCTAGAAATAAAGCAAAAGCACATGGACGTTGTTCATCTGAACCATCATATCTGCCATAGTATTCACCACCACGATCAGATCGGATGCACTTTAGGCTTTTGTTGAGCTGGAGCTCAACTTCGGCCTTAAATGATTTGAACATGTCTAGAGCTTGTGACTTTTCATGAATGAGATATAGGTAACTGTATCTTGAATAGTCATCTTGTAGGATATGGTTAGATCCTCAAGCGCATCACGGAAGCGTGTGCGTCGTATCGAATACGACGAGGAGCGACTAGTCGGACTAGTTGCTCGATGCAGCGGAATTTAAAAATTTTTATACGACGAAACCACATGATCCAAGAACACTTCTCGAATCGTTTCGTCTAAAACACAAACAAGTAATAGGATTACCTCTTGAAGCGTGGTTGCGATCGAGTCTCTAAACGAAGAGACCTCCTGTCTCAAGTCCGATCCGACGGAGGAGACGCTTGCGAGCGCGGGGATGAACCGCGTGCTTCTCGCAATCCATGTTGATGATCCAAGCGGCGGATCTCCTGATCTCGACACACGAGATCCGACGTCTTCTTCACGGGAGAGGCGCACCGAAGGAGACGGAGATCCACGAGCAGAAGAACGGGCAGCATAACGACGATACCGCAGCGATGGAGAACTCTCCATGGCATCCATGGTGTACGACCATGAGAGGGAGAGAGAGAGGGCTGACGCCTTGAGAGAAAGAGAGAGAGATGTTTCTCAAGCATTATGTGTGTAAAGAGAGAGCATGGGTATGCCTCTCTATTTATAGGGTTTTGGGATCCATGGATCTCAATCCATGTGACATATAAAATCAATGGATGAGATTGATTTATGTCAATCCAATGGTCAAGATTGTTGTTGGTAAAAACCAACAACTTGTGATTTAATTTGATAAAAATATATTTGATAAATCAAATAAATATTAATACCATATTAAATCCATCAAATAAGGAGAGAGGAATCAAGAGAGATCAACCTTCCTCTTTGGAAGGGGGGGACGACCACCAATTTCACAAGGAAATTGATGCCGCACCCCTCTTTCCAAAAGGGAGGGTAATCTCATGGCAATCCATGAGATTGCACATCTCCTTGAATTTCTCTCTACTTATTTTCCAACAACAATTTGTTGGTATTTTAATTCACCAAATTAATTTTGGGAATATTGCAATCTTGACATTGGAATATTGTGAATTATATTCACAACCCAAAACAAAATGTAATTTACATTTTCAATTAATTACACAATGTGTATCCAATACACATTAATAATTAATCTACTAATATAAATTATATTCAACTCTCTCTAATATATTATGAATAATTGGATATTACTATTCACATTATTCTTGTCCTTGATAATTAAATCATATTTAATCATCTTAGATCTCTTTATCTCATGTGTTCAAATAATATGAATCACATTCACATTATTCACATCTTTGATAATCAAATCTCATTTAATTATCTAAGATAACTCTCTTTATAATATGAATCAAATTCATATTAATCTTGATAATTAAATCACATTTAACTATCCATTTTCTCAATGCTCGGATACATATATCAACAATAGAATTATCCATGAACTTTTTCAAGGATAATGCGCTTTCTCCGCGAATACTTGGAGATAAGGACAGGGCGATTGTATTGTTCCACGTATAGTGACATGGATATTGAGATCACATCTCAAATCCAGATCTCGGGCCTCCCATAGATGCTTGATTAAATCAAGACCGCAAATCTAATCTTCTCATTGAATCTGAATCACATTCAGATCAATGTCCAACATTTGGACTAAGATCAGATTACTTCTCTACTGAGATGAGTCACTAAAATCCAGACCCGTTTCATCACTCCCTAGGAATGGAAGCGTCATGGTTATACAACCGTTTATGATCACATCACCCTCACGCATTCCCAATACCTGTACATCCTGCATACTGGAAGACTTAGATTAAACCCGAAGTATTAGATCAACTTTATACTGTCTACTTCATGGTTTTATCAGTAAGTTTCTCATTCGATCATTGGGAGTTGGTATTGATCATATACTTTCCAAAAGCATATATCATACCTAGGTCTTGATCATATACTTTCCAGAAGTATATATCAAACCAACAAATTCAGTCAAGCTTCCAAAGCGAGACGACCGTGCGCACGGAATTTGATTCTTCCCAATATCTCATGAGTGAGCTCATGTCTTCCGGTTCAGTAGTGAACCTGTATGATCCCTTTGAGAGATCGTATTACTCATATGCCCTTATATGCACACCAGCGCGCTGGTGTATAGACCTTGATTAGGTCATCAACCTATTGGTCTGCCAAATATACATACTTAGACATATAGTAACACATCTGTCTCCGGTCAGAGGAGTGTGCCTATATCATGACAGCATATGATATAGGACTTTGGTTATCTCGATCTCGTTAAGTCAACTCTTTGACCTAACTAATCTGACACCTCCGAATCTCTATTCCTATGCAGAGGACCTGCATCAAGAAGTCGGTCAGATATCAGCCTAACTGAGAAAGGATTGCCATCTCCTACTCAGGCTGGAGATCATCTCTTAATAATCATTTGACGGTGCTTGATGAGTCCTCAATCTAGCTCATTATATATTCATCTAAGCACCAGCCTCTATGATTCAATAATTGAATCAACAGCTGTATGATCATTAAGATGGCCATGGTACATAACCCTAATTGTACTAAAGGACCTATTATGCAAACTATGTACTCTTTATTTCAGATTAAGGAGTGAATTGCAATAACATTTATTGCATAATGGCTCGCCGTGGGCTCGCATGTCCAACAATCTCCCACTAGCCCAAAGAGCCATTAATGGGCTAATCATTTAAACCCACACTCATGTGACAATCATAGGCTATTTAGAAAATAGCTAGGTAAGCTGATCAGTCACTCTGTTCTCAAGAGACTACGCCAAGTCCTTTTACGGCACTTGCATATCTCCTAGTAACAGTGATCGCATCCAATGCGAACGTTGCATCTCATGCAACTGTTACTCAATTTTGTTGGTTATAGTGTCATTGACACTACATATTATTAATTATCATAACAAGTATTCCCATAATCCTTATTAGAATACCTTCATTCCTGGAGATCTCTATCTCCTAAGGTATCTACAGTCAAGACCTTTATAGATCACTATCTACAAGGTCTTAAACCTTTGAAGATAAGACTTTGAGATCACTATCTCTAAGTTTCATCATCTTTGAAAATATTGTTATTACTGCAATCAAGTGTTTTATCTACATAGTAGGATTAGTAACAGTTTACTACTCCCACTGCATGGCAGACATCTGGCTCTTGTACACATCTAGCATATACCCAGCTTCTCATAACTGATGCACAAGTGCAAGCAGTTCTAGCATTCACTTCCTCAACTCTTTGAGGTGCTATCCCTTTAGACAGGTCACTACCACATCTTAAGGGAAGGAAGCCTTTCTTGGAATTTTCCAAAAATGGAATAAGTCCACGGTGTATTACTAATGTGACGGTCCCAATACCCTCTTCTCTTTGCTTCTGAACGACTTCAGAACTAAGATCTAAGAGGTATCCTTGAGATCATATCTTAAAGTATGGAACAACCAAATTTTAAAACACTTATTATTTATTCTTATATCATTTTAAATGATTAGAATAATATCTACATTTAGCACGATGAACACAATGGCACTCCCACTAAGCTTTACATGGTTCATCAAGATTCTATCTGAAATCATAACATTTACAATTTCATCAAATCTTATGTTCCAACTACAAGACACTTATTGGAGTCCAAAGATGGAGTTCTACATCTTGCTTTCCTCAATATTGAAGCCCTGGGGCTACTTCATGTGAATATCCTTAGAGAGGTATTCATAGAGGAATGCAATCTTGACTTACATCATGAAGATGTCATAGTCAAGTTGTGTAGCTATAGTTAGCAATATTCTGATGAGTTAAAGCAAGGTCACTGGAGAGCAAGTCTCATCGTAAGCGATGTCTTCTCTTCGATGTGTAGCTCATGGCTACGAACCGTGCTTTGAAGGTCTCTACCTTTTCATCAGGTTCCCTCTTTCTCTTGAAGATCCATTTGCATCTTAATGGGTCTGACCCATATAGGTGGATCCTCGAGGGTCCATATACAACACTTGTATATAAAGTCTACATTAGACTTTTATTGCTAACATCCATCTTTTCATGTTATGATCCTCAGGAGCTTCATCACATGAAGTCCGATCATTTTCAGATTTAACTGACACATGGAATTCATCCTCAAACTTATTTGAAGAGGTATTAATGTTTCATCTTTAATTATCTATTTTAGTTTCCAATTTTAGGAGCCTCATTATCTTTTCAAAATTAAATGAGTTCCTTCACTTCATTTTCATCTTGATTCTCAAGAGAGTCATCCTATAAGAATCATATTCTCAAAGATGAGATCTTTTAAGAATCTCAAGGTCGTAAAGTAGGTATCCAATACATCCTTTATTTTCCTAATGAAGTAGCACTCTCTAGTGCCAGATTCCAGCTTAATCACATGGAACCTTATTAAGTATATAATGTAGTCTCTACTACATATACACCTTTGGAAACTAAAAGATAATTATGCTAGGATTAATCATTGATTAAATCATGTCACACATGATCAATTGTATCTCCCTACAACTCCATTGAGTTAAGGTTTATTAGGAGGATTGAGATAGAAATGATATTCATATCTCCATAAGGTATTTGTTGAATTCATCTAATAGGTACATGCTACCTTGGTTAGATCAAATTCATTTTATCTTCCTTCAAACTTTGGTTCTAAACCAAAATTGTGAAATCTTTGAACATTTCAAAGTTTTCTAAGTGAAGAAAAGAAATCTCATATCAAATAATCACTAATAGATATCACATATCCATAATGTTTATTTTGATATAGATGATTCACATACATTAATATGTATGAGATCTTGAATACCTTAATCTTACACCTTTCCCAAGGAAGGGTGTATTGGACATTTTACTTTGAATACAATATTCACAAATTTGAATCTTTAGACAATCTAAAGTTTCATGTCTTACCAGTCCATTGATTTCATCAACAGACATATGTCCAAAATTTGATGCCAGATCATTATCAAATGATCTTTATCCTCCTATTGATCTTTTTAATTCTCAGTCTTAATGAACCATTCATTAATTTTCTAATGTAATAGAGTCCACTAGATTTTAGATTACTATCTGAAATATCTCCATCATAACTCTTTATGATAGATTTATTACAGAATTCATGTTTATATCCAACAATTAGAAATAAACAATGAGTGTATTCTAATATCTAGGTCATAAAGACATTCTCTAAGACTAAGGGCTCCCACTGAAAATATGAAGTCTATTGATCTCATGGAAACTGTTGCAACACTTGCATCACTTTCAACATGGATGATCAATAAACCTTAAGATCAAATTTCTAATACATATGCAACCAATTGCAAGTGTCATTAGAAAAATTTGAGATACAATTATTAGACTTTATCTTA
The DNA here is from genome assembly GCA_037367405.1 of Ottelia alismoides. NCBI lineage: Eukaryota > Viridiplantae > Streptophyta > Magnoliopsida > Alismatales > Hydrocharitaceae > Ottelia > Ottelia alismoides. The sequence continues at coordinate 1,458,625 of JAZKJV010001537.1, read as the reverse complement.
TCAAATAAGTAAGTCAATATCAATGATTATATGTAGATTATATTGATGCTCCATCCGGGTCCTTTTCTGAGGGTTCTAGACAGACTTGATAGTCATACTATCAACACATCAACTTATTGCAGTATTGGCATTCATCCAACTCTTTGGATGTCATATGGAAGTCATAGAAGTACAGTCAACTCTTTGACTATACCTCTTACTTGGGTCCAACCCAAGCTTCTACTGCGCTCCCTTTGTCTATAAGCAACCTTTGCTCAAGACCAAGGATCTCTTATGTTAAAATCAAAAATTTCAATATAAGAGTATTTCAACATTTATACAAGCTTCATTTAAGTTCATATAATATGAATATTATGAAGCTTCATGAATGACTAGAGTATAGACAGTAGAATGATGACACTCATCATCTACATCCATCTAAACTCTTTGAAGCATCAGTTCAGGTAGGTATTCAAACAATTTGAATACATTATCTCTAATAGAGCTACCATTCTACATGATGTAGAGAACCATGCCATTCATGATTAAATGTCAAGAGCACATATGTATGCCGGAATATCTTTATTGATTTTTATAAGGATTAATTTTGATAATTATGATCATCATCGACATGTTACTTCAAAAGTACATTCGATAAGATCAAGACTTATAGAGACATACAAACCCTAGGGTTTTAGTCCTATTGTCTATTTAATTATCACTTCTCATTATTATGAGGAAACTTGCATATTGCAACCACATACATTATGTGTCCAACTGCAATTACAATATCTGGATCAAGGGTCCAATGCATGATATTTTACTGGTTATTATTGAGTATAGAATTGAGTGGGTTTAATGAAGGATTATCTGAAATAAGAAATTTGCATAGGGGTATATATTTATATATATACATGTTTTACTTTGAATTAGGAATTTTATATCAAAGTTGTCTTGCCATGTCAACAATGAAAGTTCATTCCCTTAATCACTTTCAATGTAAGAGATATACTTACCATTATATCTCAAGCAAGATCTGGGATCTCCTTCCTTATCTTTGTTGCATCCCAATAATATGAGAACCTACAACTCGGATAAAAAGAAGCGGGAACACATTCCGCCTTGCAAGTCCAACTTGCATCTCCCAATTCGGTCTTTAATACCCGGGCCCACCACCCCTAAGGTGATGTTGACCCGTCATTAATTGAACCAACCGTCAACAGGAATACAACTCGCTATGCACAATCCAATATCGCCCCAATAATATGAGGACCCGATATTGGGGTCACTACGCATACGTCCTTACTCTTTCGAGAAGCGATGAGCCCGATCCAAATGGATCATATGCAGGAGCTGTCACTTCGGACAGGCGTCTCCTACATATAATATCTGGCGACGAAACTCTTCGCCTTGACGGGAGACCATGGATGTCACTTATGTGATCCTCCATATCTTATTCAAATTAAATTAATTTCTATGAATCACATTCATATAATTAATTCTTCCAAGGGAATTATCAACTTTAATCATATTAGAGTATTCTTAATTGGATATAATTAACTTAATCATATTAAATTAATTATCAATCCAATTTAATCAATCAAACTTAATTTTATGCTTGAATATATATATGGTATTATTCTCAAAGTACGTATTAATTCGTATTTTAATAATTAGAAAAATACATCATAATCCCTCGGACATTATCCCGGCCCTACCCGCTGTCATGGCCACTACCGACGGGAGTGGGGCGGACCACATACGTTGCAACCCGCTGACCAGCGATCCCCGACTAGACACCATATCCGCCTCGGGAAAGGATAATGCCAAATTTATTATTTTGTACTTGAGATGATCATCGGTTCTTCAACCGAAATTATACCATATAGTAATCAAAACAATTTTGATTTTAAGGAAATTTGCTAGGCAAATTCCTAAGTCCTATTCAAGCAAGAAGTTTGATGATTGTAATTCCAATTATGGTTTAGATCAAATCTAATCAACTAATTGGTTGGGGCCAAGTCAATTAAGGAAATAATCATTCTCTAATATTTCACAAATATTTTTCATAATTATTTCTCGAAATTAACGATTAATTTCATTAATTGACAATCACATGGTTCTTGATTAGGAAAGCAATTTCAGCAGTGACCCCTACTTACTAAAATTGGCATATCTCAATCATATTAAATCTAAATTAAGTAAAGTCAATTTCTAAAGTTTGCTAATTTGATTTAGGACAGAACCTAAGTGATGTTTCACGCATTTCAAGGTAAGTCTAAACAGTAATTAACATTTTAATCACGTTCAGATTCACAGTTCCCGCAACAGTGCATACATGTTCATTAAAACGACCATATCTCGAGCATACGAAATCCGATTTACGCAAACTCAGATCCTATGATTTCCTTATTTAATGGGGAACATAATTCAAGTATAAAATTCGTGTTTAAATAATTTAAACAGTGCCGAATTTATTTACTAAACAGATCTGCGAAATCAAATGCGATGAAAACTTTCGCGACCTTAGCGAACCCAAGTCGTCATTGGTTAACAAATCACTATTCGAAACCGTCAACCTGGCTCTGATACCACTTGTAGGATATGGTTAGATCCTCAAGCATATCACGGAAGCGTGTGCGTCGTATCGAATACGACGAGGAGCGACTAGTCGGACTAGTTGCTCGATGCAGCGGAATTTAAAAAATTTTTATACGACGAAACCACATGATCCAAGAACACTTCTCGAATCGTTTCGTCTAAAACACAAACAAGTAATAGGATTACCTCTTGAAGCGTGGTTGCGATCGAGTCTCTAAACGAAGAGACCTTCTGTCTCAAGTCCGATCCGACGGAGGAGACGCTTGCGAGCGCGAGGATGAACCGCGTGCTTCTCGCAATCCATGTTGATGATCCAAGCGGCGGATCTCCTGACCTCGACACACGAGATCCGACGTCTTCTTCACGGGCGAGGCACACCGAAGGAGACGGAGATCCACGAGCAGAAGAACGGGCAGCATAATGACGATGCTGCGGCGATGGAGAACCTCTCCATGGCATCCATGGTGTACGGCCATGAGAGGGAGAGAGAGAGGGCTGACGCCTTGAGAGAAAGAGAGAGAGATGCTTCTCAAGCATTATGTGTGTAAAGAGAGAGCATGGGTATGCCTCTCTATTTATAGGGTTTTGGGATCCATGGATCTCAATCCATGTGACATATAAAATCAATGGATGAGTTTGATTTATGTCAATCCAATGGTCAAGATTGTTGTTGGTAAAAACCAACAACTTGTGATTTAATTTGATAAAAATATATTTGATAAATCAAATAAATATTAATACCATATTAAATCCATCAAATAAGGAGAGAGGAATCAAGAGAGATCAACCTTCCTCTTTGGAAGGGGGGACGGCCACCAATTTCACAAGGAAATTGATGCCGCCCCCCTCTTTCCAAAAGGGAGGGCAATCTCATGGCAATCCATGAGATTGCACATCTCCTTGAATTTCTCTCTACTTATTTTCCAACAACAATTTGTTGGTATTTTAATTCACCAAATTAATTTTGGGAATATTGCAATCTTGACATTGGAATATTGTGAATTATATTCACAACCCAAAACAAAATGTAATTTACATTTTCAATTAATTATACAATGTGTATCCAATACACATTAATAATTAATCTACTAATATAAATTATATTCAACTCTCTCTAATATATTATGAATAATTGGATATTACTATCCACATTATTCTTATCCTTGATAATTAAATCATATTTAATCATCTTAGATCTCTTTATCTCATGTGTTCAAATAATATGAATCACATTCACATTATTCACATCTTTGATAATCAAATCTCATTTAATTATCTAAGATAACTCTCTTTATAATATGAATCAAATTCATATTAATCTTGATAATTAAATCACATTTAATTATCCATTTTCTCAATGCTCGGATACATATATCAACAATAGAATTATCCATGAACTTTTTCAAGGATAATGCGCTTTCTCCGCGAATACTTGGAGATAAGGACAGGGCGATTGTATTGTTCCACGTATAGTGACATGGATATTGAGATCACATCTCAAATCCAGATCTCGGGCCTCCCATAGATGCTTGATTAAATCAAGACCGCAAATAAAATTTTCTCATTGAATCTGAATCACATTCAGATCAATGTCCAACATTTGGACTAAGATCAGATTACTTCTCTACTGAGAGGAGTCACTAAAATCCAGACCCGTTTCATCACTCCATAGGAATGGAAGCGTCATGGTTATACAACCGTTTATGATCACATCACCCTCAGGCATTCCCAATACCTGTACATCCTGCATACTGGAAGACTCAGATTAAACCCGAAGTATTAGATCAACTTTATATTGTCTACTTCATGGTTTTATCAGTAAGTTTCTCATTCAATCATTGGGAGTTGGTATTGATCATATACTTTCCAAAAGCATATATCATACCTAGGTCTTGATCATATACTTTCCAGAAGTATATATCAAACCAACAAATTCAGTCAAGCTTCCAAAGCGAGACGACCGTGCGCACGGAATTTGATTCTTCCCAATATCTCATGAGTGAGCTCATGTCTTCCAGTTCAGTAGTGAACCTGTATGATCCCTTTGAGAGATCGTATTACTCATATGCCCTTATATGCACACCAGCGCGCCGGTGTATAGACCTTGATTAGGTCATCAACCTATTGGTCTGCCAAATATACATACTTAGACATATAGTAACACATCTGTCTCCGGTCAGAGGATGTGTGCCTATATCATGACAGCATATGATATAGGACTTTGGTTATCTCGATCTCGTTAAGTCAACTCTTTGACCTAACTAATCTGACACCTCCGAATCTCTATTCCTATGCAGAGGACCTGCATCAAGAAGTCGGTCAGATATCAGCCTAACTGAGAAAGGATTGCCATCTCCTACTCAGGCTGGAGATCATCTCTTAATAATCATTTGACGGTGCTTGATGAGTCCTCAATCTAACTCATTAGATATTCATCTAAGCACCAGCCTCTATGATTCAATAATTGAATCAACAGCTGTATGATCATTAAGATGGCCATGGTACATAACCCTAATTGTACTAAGGGACCTATTATGCAAACTATGTACTCTTTATTTCAGATTAAGGAGTGAATTGGAATAACATTTATTGCATAATGGCTCGTCGTGGGCTCGCATGTCCAACACATCTATGAATGATACAAAATATTGTTGACCATTCCAGGATGTCGTAGGGAATGGACCACATATATCAGTATGTATCAATTCTAAGACACCAGAAGCTCTATTGGCACCTAATCTCCTTGATTTGGTTTGTTTTCCCTTAATGCAGTTGATATGTATATCTAAATCTGTAAAATCTAATGAATCTAAGATGTTATCAGATACAAGTCGTTCAATTCTTGATTTGGATATGTGACCCAAATGCTTATGCCAAATTGATGCTGAATTTTCTGAGGTGATTTTTCGCTTAGTGCCTCTCGATTCAACAACCATAGATTCATTATACGAGGCAATGATATCAAGCAAATAAAGCTTATCACTAGAAACTAAGGAACCAGTACCAATCATAGCAGAGTTAAAAGAAAGACTAAATTTTCCATTTCCAAAATTCAGAAAATAACCTAAATTGTCCAATGCAGAAACAGAAATCAAATTTCGTCTAAAAGATGGAACAACAAAAGTATTCTTTAACTCTAGATAATGACTAGTTCCTAATAAAAGCTTAAAAAATCCAACTGCCTCGACTTATGCCTTTTTTCCGTCACCTACGTAGATGTATCTTTCAACACCAGTTGATCTTCGGTAGTTCATGCAACCCTGCATTGAAACACTTATGTGAGTAGAGACACCGGAATCTAACCACCAAGTGTTTCTTGGAACTGAAGCTAAATTAACTTCAGAACAAATCAAAGTATGAATTGTACCTTTCTTCACGCGCCATGCATGATATTTGGCACAATCTTTCTTTACGTGTCCAGATTTCTTGCAGAAGAAGCAACTAATTGCATCATTATTCTTCTTCACTGGACCTATCACAACATCATTACCCCTTTTTTTTCTTTTCTTGCCCTTATCCTTAGAGGCCATAGTCAAATGAGCACTCTCTGGCTTATCCTGCTTCAACCTGTCTTCCTCTTGAGCACAGTATGAAATGAGCTCGTTAAGAGTCCACTTCTCCTTTTGACAGTTTAACTGACCCTAAACTGGCTATACTGTGATGGAAGAGACAACCAAATGAACTAGCAAATCATCAGATATTGCCAGTTCTAATTCCTGCAACTTTGAGAAATATGAGCCATTTCAAGAATGTACTCCCTCATGTTTCCCTTGCTGGTGTACTTCATGCAAATCAAGCGCTGTAAATAAGTGCTTGTTTCCGCCTTATCGTTTTTCGTAAAACGCTCTTCAATTTTAGCAAGGTATTCTTTAACCGTAGTTATCTTTTCTTCAGCAATCCCTCTAAGGGTTTCCGGAATGTCGCGCTTTATGATCATGAGACACATGTGATTAGAGCGCTCCCACCTCTCATAGTGCTTCTTTTCATCAGAAGAACTATTTTCCGTAAGAGGGGCGGGAGTCTCCATCCGAAGTGCAAGGTCTAGATCCATGCAGCCAAGCAAAATCATAATGCTCTCTTTCCATGCCTTGAAATTTGTGCCCTAAAGCATGGGAATGGAATTCAAAGTGGCAGAGATAGTAGATGCGGAAGCGGAAGCTATAAAATAAAGAACAAAAGAAAACATAATTAATGTATGCTTCATAAACATGAATTTGCAAATACAGCCATAAGAAAACAAGATACCAAGCACATCACTAACTATTAAGTCTTTGGACAATAATGTTAGTTGTAATTGATACTCTTGATGTGTTGATCAATCGTCAATGATAAATCCTGTCAAGTAGTGAGACCATCTTTGGATGTATCTCATTACTCACATGGAACTTTCTAATCATTTTTCAATTATCATCACATGTATGCGATATACTTAAATAAATATTTTCCCTCCTTTGGGAAGGATACTATTTATAATGCATATAAAAATCCGTTCAAATATCTCTAATAATACAATTTTAACGATAGAGGTCACTTTGGTGGCTTATTCGCTTCAATTATATTTTTGGGAATATCGTAATTATGTCTTATGACTGATACGAAAAAAAATTATTGGGTTAAAAAACCCATATATATATAAAAGGTAATCTCAAAAAACATATTTCGGAATTTATGATAATATGTATGCAACTAATCAATATTGATATTGGATTTATGAGGATGAAGGTTATGGTGCACAGATGAAGGTTTAAAAAAACTGAATTGCATAAACAGGAATAGGAATCAAAGATAAAGCCACGTCCCTTTTTAAGGAAGCAAATGGATATTGACAAAAATACAATTCTAAAAAGGAATCCGATACCCTCCTTTTTTTTAACAGAAGTATACAAAATGATAGAATAATAAACTGGTGATCCGTGAATTACAAGCATACAAAAAAACTGTGAATGAGAAACAACCTCCATTGTTATCTATCAATCCTTAAAAAAAGTTTGTATGTCCAAAACCAGGAAGTGATTTCCCTTATTTGGATATGTAATGATGGCTCTATACGGGAATATCCAAAAAAAATCCAAATGATATTATCGAATGGGATTGATTATGAGAGTTAACAAGCAATAAGTCCAAATCCATGAACCAATGTTAATTGCAATGACAGTATAAAAATAATAATAACAATGACGTATACTGTGTTACTTGGGTTTCAAGAATAAGCAGGAATGGAGTCCCACGGTTTTTTTAATGCAATTTTAAAAATCAATTCCATGACTGATGTTAATACCACTCAATTAACACAAAAAGTAATAGGAATTGATGATTCCAAAATTGTTTCAACAAAAATAAAAAAAATAGAAGGACCGTATATGGAAATCCCTGTCAACGGAAATCCAGAATGTATGTTTTTTATTTTAATAATAAAAATACCATTCATTCCCAAAAAATGTAAACAGAAAAAAAACTCATTAACAATAGCCGTATATGGTTTCTCCTTTTTAATCAAAACATACATGTGCATCTAATCGGAAGCACGTGATTTTTCATTTTTTTTATAAAAAACTCACGTATACACGGTTTTCAGAATGCTGAATGTTGGAGATATAATAACCACACAAAACGTCTGTTAGAACTACTCGAATTAATGTTGAAAGAATATAATATCCATATGGATCACATTATTGAGGAAGCGAAAGGGATTTCTTAAAACATTAAAATCTAGCCACAAACGCCTTCGATCCGAAGCACATAGCACGATTTTGAAAAAAACAATATGTACATCAAGATATACACGTAAAACCCTATGAATCGAAATCGAGAGGGCTCTGATGCCACTTGTTAAACTACAAATCGATCCGAATTCAAGGGTATCGGAGTACCTGATGCCATTGCTTTGATGTTTGATGAAGCCGTCGATCAACCCACGAAGCAACCCCGGATCTTCCTCACGAACGTATGTCTCTCAAGCTATCTCTTGTCGATGGAAAACAATAGAGAAGAGAACATGTGTTGTTTGGGGACCCTTGGCGTTATTATATTTGGCTAGACAACCAAAATGGTTGCCAATTCACCTTCCTCTTTTGTCCATCATAAAGAGATTTTATTCTCTAGTTAATTGACAATCAAAGGTGCACTAATAGTAATTGTTAATGTCCATATCAATGGGATTTTCAAATCCCAACAATCAATGGGATTTTAAAATCCCAACAGGTAATGCTCAATATGCCCCTTCGCTTCTCATGGAGACGCTAGGTGAACAAGGAGAAATGCAGCGACTCACACAAGGATCTTTATAATGATCGTGTTCTCACAGCAACACCTGTCACATCTATTGCTGGCCCTTTTTATTTCCATGGAAATTCATTTTCATTAGTGCATTCTATTCTTCCGGCTTTCATTTATGTTGCAGAAAGCAGGTACTGATTTGGAGGTGATGTGGTTTTGATGATCTCACCTCCATTGGTACTTAAATATGTATAGGAAATATGCATATCTAGTACTGTAGTTTAGGGTCGTTATGGCTTTTAAAGCTGCTGATTTAAGGGAACGACTGTGAGTTAACATCCTTGTAGGGCAGTCAATTCAAGTAGATACAGTAAGGTAGCTGTTCATTGTGTAAATATGCATGAACTGTTCTTATTTCTCGCTGATGAAGTTGCTGATTGGTTTTTTGGTATTGGTTTCTTTACATCATTTTCTTACTATCTGTTAGGAATGATAGCTCGTGATCTCCTTCTCTGTATCCTGCAGAACACCCTATTTTGCACCCTTGGCCTGTTAAAATATCCAACATTCAGAAATCAGAATCATCTCTATTACATTATCGTCTACACCAATTGTCGGTAGTTCTATATGTTGGGATTAGAGTCATATTAGGATTATGAATCCTGATGGTATGAGACTCCTAATCCAAATAGTAGTTGAGTCGTATTCTATTTATAGTCCTAATGGGAATAGGACTATAGAATTATAATTAGGCTATTATATAGAGGGGGTGGAGGCATTGCCTCATCACCACCTCAAAAACAATGTAAACCTAGAGAAAGGGGAGAGAGAAAGAGATGAGAGAGCAGGGGAACGAAGAGAGTTGTACTCGTTCTAATTTATAGTGATCTTTCTTCTCCGGTGGCTGCGAGAGGTGATCAACCACTGTTATATCCGGTTATTCTTTTCTTTGCGTGCTTCCGTGGTGGTGGTTGATTGTGAATCCGTATTCGTATAAGGTGGTCCGCATCCGAGGGTTCAACCGGTATTTGAGAGGAGACGATATCGGAGCGTGTCCCAACACTATATGATTCAGAATTAATATGTGAATTTATAAATTTTGAACACAAAAACGGGAATTTCTGCCACAGGTGAAAGAGCTAATGAACTTGATTGTCATTCTATTTATTTAGTTTTTTGTCTGTTGCCCTTGATAGTTGAAATCTCAAGAAATTTCTTCAGGTAGAAATCCCACAAGCAAGCAGAGAACAGTGATTTATTTGAAAAACTCTTCTCAATAGAAGATTAAAATTAGAAGAGACTAGAGGAGATTCCTTAGTTCTGATAGGTGATTAGGTTTGTCCACGTTCTTAATGAAAGGAAAAAGGAGTATGAATTAGTGACTCACAATTGCATATATAGGTATGTAGAGTTAAATGGACCCTTGTCATGAACCATTTGCCAATGGTAACAAAACAACTACTTAGCACTTTGTTGGGAATAGATTTCCCTTACCAGACATTTCCATTTATAAATCAAATTGCAAAAAAAAAAACATGGTTTGAAAAGTGTATCATGCACAGTATATCAAATCCAACTACAACCGCATTCACGGACAAAATCCAATCACAAAAAATCAATCACAGATGCACAAAGAACTTTTACATGGAAAATCCCAATGTGAAGGTAGGGTACATGGGGTTGGTCATAATTCAAAGTCAAGCACTATGATCAGATCAATCTTTCATAAGGGGTTTATGCAAAGTTAACCATTTAGACAATGCTACAAATTGCAAAATAAATGAACGAAAATATAGTCTTTCATAAGGGTTTATGCAAAGTTGACCATTTAGACAGTGCTACAAATTGCAAAATAAATGAATGAAAATATAAAAGAGAAGTATTACCAAATTGATAACTTTGCTTCTCAACTATAGATAAAGATGACTGAGACTAACAATTGCAAAGATCTAAAAATTTGTTGCAGTATTTACATACTTTTTCCCTTATCTTTCTCTCTCTAATTTCTTTTTGTTGCAATGAGAGCTTGTCAGGTTTCGTTTGTATGCACCACCTCCTCTTTATTTATAGCCCTTCAGCAAAATATTTTTTAGTCAAGCAATAGTGAATAAATGAATCATTGGATTCATCAATTAATCACTGATTCAATGATTGCAAATCAAATATTTGAATTTGGACAATTCATATCTTCGTTAGTATCATATTAATCTTAGGATAAGTTTCCATTGGACGGTAACATGCCGAATAAATCTCCCCTTTCAATGAAGATATGAGAACTACTACAATCTTGCAATAGAGCGACATCTTTTAAACTTCTCAAGTAGTAAAGACCAAAGTTTAGAAAATCAAATCGGACATCAAATCGAGCATGCACCTATTTTGAACTTTTATAGTTAGACTAATGGGAACAATCGGTCGATATCGGTGATGATGTTAACTGTTCGTAAAAATCGAAAAAAATCGAAATGTTGTATTGTCGGTTTGGTACTTGTGGTCCAACCGAGTCGAACTGAGTTAAACATGTATTTCATGCAAATAAATATGAATGATGATATATCATATATGTAAAGGACTTTTACACTTATGACCTTCCAAGTCTTTCCAATACTTATACTCCTTATTTTTACAATTACATGTGTGTCTCTATATTTTTACAACTATATGTGTGTCCCTATGTTTTAACAATGCTCGCAGTAGTGATCTTTTATTATCATACTTGTACTCTGATATTGTACCAACATAAGGATAATATTGTTATTTTTCAAGAATATCATGGCACAAGTGTAATTACAAAAAGGATATATGTATGAAATATTACTAGAAAAACCCGCAAGGGCATAATAAATATGTTATGTCAAATTCATAAAAATGCATATATATGTGATGTATAAAATCAATAGTATAAAACTTTGAACTATAATTGATGACAAATGTTAATCTATACTTCTCATTACGTGACTATGACAATTTCTAATTTACGTGGAGGCATCATTTGTTGTACATTGTGGGAAGAGAGAGGGGAGAATGCTAGTATGATAGGAAAGAGAAGTGATATTGGGTCGGCACATATGGAAGGAGAAGAGATAAAGAAGTATCATACTCTGGGTTAGACTGAAATTAGATATGAATAGTTTTATAAAATTTGCATTTTATCAAATAATTAGAAACTGGTTTTTTGTCAAAAAAGGATGGTTGAACTGGTGATTTGGTTCAATCGGTTCAACCGGGTTAAGCAGTCCAACAATATTTTAACTGGTTTTTATTTTCTGAGTAAAAAACGGATGCTTAGACTGTTTTTCTTTTGATTCTTGATTAGGGCTGTAAGAAAATTCTCGAGTTCGATATTCGCTCAGGTTCGGCTCGCTAAAAGCTCGATTCAGATTCGGTTCGGAAATAAACAAACCGAACCTGAACACAAGTTTAGGCTCGATTAAATAAACGAACCGAACCTAAAAATCATAGGTTCGCTCAGGTTCGATTCGTTAAAAGCTCGATAAACATGCACATATACATATTTACAAATCCGTATCCGAAGAAGTGGACCTTATTTTGAGATAAGTCAATTTTGTCACAGGATAAGTGAATTTTGTCTAGAGATAACTGGATATTTACATGATAAGTAGGTTTTATCTCAGTATAAACTATCCAAAAATAAATAGTTACATCATGTTTACAACATCCATCATCTATGTCTCTAGTACTTTTCCCTTCTTTATTTCAAATCAACAGAACAAGTATAAACCTTACTTATCAAATATCTCCATAATATTCTTATTCCTTATCCCCATCGGAGCAGATGTAAAAATATAGTATAATTATACCTTTTTTCAAAGAGATGAATCCACATTAATCTATTTTTTTCAAAAGATGAAGATGAGTTAGATAAAGAAAAAAACTAAATGAATATTTATTCTAATTAGAAACACATATATATTTCCATTTCTATTCTTTTCACTCCCTCTGAATTCTTAAGTTCGATATTCGCTTAGGTTCGATTCGTTTAAAAAGAGGTTCGATTCGGATTCGATTCGAAAATAAACGAACCGAACCTGAACACAAGTTTAGGCTCGATTAAATAAACGAACCGAACCTAAAATATATAGGTTCGCTCAGGTTCGATTCGTTTACACCCCTATTCTTGATTTAAATGGTCGAACCAGTCGTTTCGATTTGGTTATTAAAACCTTGCTAAAGACTATCATTATATCATAACCATTATCATTTATGTGGACCTTATCAACTACAAGTTATTCTTATTCTAGTGCATCTTTTATCGAAAGATATATGGCATTGATTTGTTCTGATTTTTCATGAAAAGTAAAGTTCTTTCCAAAGTTAATCATGCTCTGAATATTGTATTAAAGGATATACTTATCGTAAATGAAATAAAATTCATGTATGAACTTCATTCACAAAAGTTATTTACTTGTTTCATGCAGTGGAAATGAATTCTGAATTCTGCCTCTGTAGTTGATAATGCTACAGACTTTTGAATCCTTGATTACTATGAAAATAGCACCACCTATATATGTCATCAATTAGCCATATATATATAATGTCTACCATCAATATCACCTATCATATCAAAGTTCGTATGATCTCAAAGAAATGTATATTCTACTTCAAAATAACGATATATATTGTTAAATGACATTGAAATATCCATTTAACTGCATTCTAATTCTCACTCCCCGATTTGAGAAAAACAACGAAAATTTCATCAAAATGAGCATTATTAACTCTAATACATATCATAGCATATACCATACTACTTGTGGTTAATGCATAACGAATCATTTCCATGTCATAGTATACACCAACTTGAAGTGTGCTTCAAAAAGTGTACTCACATTCTTGGCGTCAATCCATTTTTCTTTCTACACATCATGTATAATCTCTTCATAGTATTGTGTCTTATCATTATCCGTCAAAGGGGCATAATCATGTGTGCAGTATTGTGTGAAGGGACGCTTCTTCCTCATAGATCTGTGGGATTGATCTACATTAATGAAGAGATTTCCTCTTAATTTCTAGCAGGAACATCTACCATTTTAGTATCTTCTTCGTCAAGATCAACATCCTTCTCATGAGCTTCATTTAGAATGACATTACGTAGATGTTGCAAAGGAATAAGCTCTACATTAACGAGCTTGTAGTTATTTTGAGATGGATTCTTGTATGCCTTCTGAATATCTTCGAGGTTGTAATCCTTAACAACTATTATATCTTGACTTCTCGCACGCTTCTTCTGTACATGGTCATACAACATATAGACAAACTCGTCTTTTCCTTATAATAGAAAGACATATTGTTTGATTTTTCATTCCAATTTGGATTTATTATATGCTGGAATATGCGCAAATGCTCTAAAATCAAATGCATGTAAATGCTCAGAGAAAACATATTTTTTATTATGGTATATCTCCATTTAAAATAATGTGTAGAGATAGGTCAATCACATACGTAGCATTTCTTAAGGCTTCACCTCAAAAAGAACTGGGTAGTCGTGTTCATCCTCTCAACAACACAATTTAACTGAGAATTCTTCGATGGAGTCTTCTAATGCCCAATCCCATGGGACATGCAATACATGTCAAAGGGTCATACATAGTCTCCACCATTACGATTGTGCATCAACTTCTTTATTGTCTTCCTCTGTATGAGTTCATGAACGTCCTTAAACACGAATGTTGTGAGCGTTCCTATTTTGGAGTATATACCTATAGCTTCTTGAAAAATCATCATTATTGTGATAAAATAAAGTGCACCACCAAGAGAGCTAACCTTGAAGAATTGCATAAATATGTGTGGACCAAGTCAAATACGTGTGCATTCATATGCCTAAAATAAGATCCCTTCTAATTAAAGTATGTAAGCCCTTGAATTGAATTGTTATCATAAATCGCATTCACTGCAATCATGAGAATTGATGCTTGTCTAATATAGAGGTCATTACTATGTTTCTTCCCTTGAGCAACAAGCAAATTACTCTTTTTAATTTTCCATTGTCCGCCACCAAATATGTTGCTAAAACTTCATTACCAAGTTGTCCTGTGGATATCAATTTCAGATACATATTAGGATCATGCATTATCTTTTAGCTTCAAATGGATGCTAGTAGCATTCTAGAATATGGTTTCATCTTTGCTAGTAGACAATGAATCATTATCCATTCTAAGAATGCTAAAATCAATAGAAGTATGAGATGTTGACAATTCCATATTAAAGGTCACATATAGGACTGAATCATTATTAACTAGCCAAACAAGTGTATCTCTGTCTACATTCACCATATCCATCTCAAACATAATGAGCAAATCTTGCATAGTAAAGACGATAGCAATTCTCATCCTTGTGCTCTTTTTCTTTCTCTCGTCTTTTATCTCTTTTGAGATGGAAGCAATATATATATAGGAGGCCTTTCAAATAGGACGCAGTCCTTCCTGAGTTCAGGAAGGTCGACCCTTTTTTGTATAAAACACGAACACTTTAGTAGAATATGTATACAATTTGTATTATAGGTGCACGTTATAAATACAAAGCCGCATACAAAACTGTGCATTATAATACAAACATTAAAACTGCACATTATAATACAAAATTGTATATGTATTCTACTAAAATTATCCTGTTTTATACAAAAAAGGGGCTGGCCTTCCTGAACTAAGGAAGGATTGCATCCTATTTGAAAGAAATCCTATATATATATATATATATATATATATATATATATATATATATATATCGATGCGTCCTATGTTGTTTAGAACATCATCCTTGATGGTCTTCAAGGAAACAACTCCATCATACACGAAGCTAGTAGCAAAAATTCAAAAAGTTTCGTAGTCATCAAGAAGTGTAGCAAGTATCAGTCGACCTAAAACTTAATCTTCAAATTTTATTCGTGTACTATAGAAATTGGTTGATTATACCTTGAAATTATTTTAAATGGTTTGGAATATAAATACATCATTGAAATCCAACTGCATAAATCTTTCGAATAGAAGCAACGTGTTCCATGTCTTTGAAGCATACATGTTATCCAACTTGGATCAAAGTGTTCATGCACAAGTCTAGTGCTGAATGTGATTGTACACATTCTCATCCTTAAACTACCAAATAAATTTGCACAGCTTAAGATACCATGAAATATCGCTTTTGGATTCAAACTTCTAGGTTGTGAAAATTGGAAGGTGCGTGACTTTCACAAATAACATGGCTTTGATCTTTATTCATGTAAGTTGTAGCTTTTCTAGTTTAGGTTGATCATTTTGATGGAGATGTAGTCCATCTTATCAACCATCCTTACTTTAATACCATATAATAGGGATGTATTCCTCTAATGGAGCGAATTGCAAAAAATAGACAAAATTATACTAAATCAAACAATAACCACAACTAGATATAAAATCCAATCATCGAAAATTAGTCACAAATACATAAAGAATGTTAACATGAAAAATCTGATGTGAGGGTAGAAAACAACTAGGTTGATCACAATCCAAAATAAAAAAACTATGATCAAATTAGACTTGGTGAGGGAGTTAGCATTGTCAGCCCTTTATATTGTTGTATTAAAAATTGTATTTAGATTTTAATTGGAAAATATATGTAATTACAATTAGAGTTAATTTGGTTTCAATTGGGAAACCAAAGATTTGGAGGGAAAGTTGGGAATTCCCAAATTTGAAACATGGATGAGTTTGGGTTGAAGTTTAGTACCATACCTTGGAGATCTAAACTTTTGGTGGACTTATATATGAGTCCCCACCCCAAGCTCTTGTAACAATAGTAGAGAGGAGGAATGGAGGACCACACACGCACGTGCACGCTCTGCTCCGCTCTGGCACCGACACTGGCTCGGACTCGGGCTCGGAAGAGTTAATTCGGATCTCGAATCTCGATACTTTTGCTGCGGGTTTCATTTGGCTGATTGATTAAATTAATCAAACGAATTAATTTGATTTCGATCACATTGGGAATCTAACTCGATCCAAACGGCTCGACTTAGCCGCGGTTTTGGAATCCGAAGGGACATGCCCGTTGAGGGGCATTTTCGGAAACCAAGGGTCACCGCGCTTTAGGGCACGCGAGCCTCTCTTTTTATATCCCTCACCCGACGCCGTCTTTCTTCACTAGCAAGAAAAAACTCACCGTTCTCTTGTTCTCTCTCTCTCTCTCGCACCTGCGACCCTGTTTTTTCTCGGCTGCAAGTTCTCGGAGGTGCTTTCGAGGACGGTCTCGTCGGTGTGCACGGACGAAGACCGTGAACCGTCGTATCCTGGGAGTGAATCGCCAGCACCCTTCGCACCGGTATTGTGGGGGTGAAATCCTCTCTAAGGACAGTCCATTTCATGGACGCTTCGGTGATCTATGACCTAATCTTTCTTATATTTTGTTTGCCGCAATTTATTTATTATTTACCCTTTTCTGGATCTCGTCCAGTTATTTGTTTCCGTATGGTTAATCGGTTCCTGATTGATATTTGTAATCGGATTATGGATTGGAATTGCACGTTATTAATCTTGATAATCTGTAACACTGTTCTGTCAATCCATTGGAATCCGTATGATTACGGTTTAATCTATGCATGCTTGATCCTATTTACAACAATCTTAGAGAGGATTTCCGGAACCAATTATAAAACAATGTCGGAAACCATGTTTAAATCGAGGGTTGACATGACATGTATGCCTGAAAAGTTTGGTGGACAGAACTTTAAGCGTTGGCAACAACGCATGAAGATCTGGTTAACCACCATTGGATTAATCTCGATGCTTGAAACCGACTGTCCTACGGTGAAAAAAGAAAACCCCCCACCCGATAGCCAAAAGGCGCAATCTGCGTGGAAGGAACGCGACCGTATATGTCATGGTTGCATCTTGTTGGCTCTGTCCAACACGTTGTTTGACGTATATTGTTCGTCCACGCAGACTGCGAAGGGGATATGGGAAGACCTGGACCGAAAGTATAATACCGAAGACCTCACTATTGAGAAATACTCCGTGACCAAGTTTTTGAAGTTTTCCATGGCTGAAAGGAAGTCAGTTTCTGAACAGGCACACGAGTTTTTACTCCTGCTCCATGGTTTAGAGGATGCCGAAATGAAACTTCTAGAGAAGTTTCAAGTCATGTGCATCATATAAAAATTCCCCAAGTCGTGGGAAGACTTCGGTATGACCCTGAAACATAGAAAGGGGAATATTTCTATGGATGACTTGATGGTGGAAATTGCCATAGAGGAGGAACACAGGAAACAAAAACATGTGCTTCTTGTTGATATTCAGGCTAAGGTCAATCTCATGACCTCGAAGGGCAAAGATAAGAAGGGAAAGGGTCCTAATAACAATAAAATGAAACCAAAGAGAAAGATCCAGAAAAAGGCAAAGATGATGGCACTGTAATCAGGTTGTCCATTGGAAGAAGGATTGTCCGTCCTTGAAGGCTCAACCTAAGGCTGCAGACGGGAGTCCTCAAGTGAATATGATCACTATGGGACTCGACTCTAGCGAGGGGTATGTCTCTGTAAAACCTGAACTATACCATATCCATGATCCAAATGAGTGGCTCGTGGATACGAGAGCCAATGTAAATATTTGTTCTGACAGAACTTTGTTTTCTTCTTATCAGATCTGCAGTGGTGGGACTGTGAAGATGGGGAACGATTCTGCAGCTAAGATGCTAGGGTCGGGACAAGTCAACTTGAGGTTCTCCTCTGGACGTGTCTGGACGTTGCATATGGTGCTGCATGTTCCTGACATCAAGAAGAATATTTTATCTGGCTCTATCTTAGTTAGAAATGATTTTGAATTAAACTTTAAATGTAATAAAGTTGTCATTCTGAGACATGGCATTTTTTATGGAAAAGGCTATTTGGCAGACTTTGATTTGTTATTTAGAATTAGATGTGATTCAATAAACATTAATGATATGAATGTTTTGAATTCTGAATGTTCTACTTCTGTGTCTCATACTGTGAATAATCTAGAATCTTGTGATCTGTGGCATGGTAGATTGGGACATGTAAACTTAAATTCAATTAAAAGAATGATGAATTTAGAGTTGATCCCTAAACACACTATTGATAAAACTCAAAAATGTGAAATCTGTGTGCAAGATAAGACACCTAGGAAGTCTTTTCAGTCTGTCTCTAGAGATAATGAGATCTTGGATCTAGTGCACACGGATATATGTGAGTTTAATGGTGTGTTGACCCGAGACAATAAGAAATACTTTATCACCTTTATAGATGATGGCAGTAGATACTACTAAGTATATCTAATGAAAACCAAGGATGAAGCCTTAGAGAAAATTCTTATATTTAAGAATGAGGCTGAGATACAAACAGGAAAAGTACTTAAACGCCTTAGGTCAGATAGAGGAGGTGAATATACCTCTAACTTATTTGATGAACAATGTAAATCGTTTGGCATAGTTCATGAAGTTACGACCCCATATTCACCGCAATCAAATGGGATAGTAGAACGGAAAAATAGAACCTTAACTGATATGATCAATGCTCTCTTACAGAGTTCTAGACTTCCAACCTATATGTGGGGAGAAGCCTTGAATACAGCTTGCCATATTCTGAATAGGGTTCCTCCAAGACATATGGATAAGTGTCCCTTTGAACTTTGGAGAAATAGGAAACCGAGTTTAAAATATCTCAAAGTGTGGGGTTGTCTCGCTAAGGTTTTAGTCCCATAACACAAGAGAAATAAACTTGGTCCTAAAACTGTTGATATGGTCTTCTCAGGTTACCTAGAAAATAGCTATGCATATAGGTTCTTGGTAATTCGGTCCGAGATACCAGGTATAAAAGTCAACATCATTATTGAACTCCGTGATGCTACCTTTTTTGAGGTTGTCTTCCCATTGAAGACTAGGATTCTTCAGAATCTGACCATTGAGGGCGCCTCTACATTAGGATCTATTCCAGATCAAGTGGAAAGGATAACGAATGTGGGGGTTGAGACTCAACCTGAACCCAATGATCTTTCTGAAGAGATTGAGCCAAGAAAGAGTAAAAGACCTCGGATAGCCAAGGATCTGGGTAGCGACTTCGTTGTCTACCAGATCGAGGGTGATCCACCAAGTTATAAGGAAGTCATGGCTTCATCCGAAGCAAAACAATGGAAGGAAGCCATCAAATCTGAGATGGATTCCATTATGGCTAATGGAACTTGGGAGTTGGTTGATTTACCCAAAGGGTGCTCTACCATTGGGTGCAAGTGGGTGTTTAAGAGAAAGCTTAGACCTGACGGATCAATTGAAAAGTACAAAGCCAGATTAGTTGCCAAGGGATTTAGGCAAAAGGAAGGTATCGATTACTTTGATACCTATTCCCCTGTGACTAGGATGACCATAATCCGGTCTTGCGTGGTGATCTTGAGGAAGAGATCTATATGGACCAACCTGATGGGCTTGTGACTCTTGGGAATGAGGGAAAGATTTGCAAGCTTGTCAAATCCCTTTACGGATTGAAACAAGCACCAAAGCAGTGACATGAAAAATATGACAAAACTATTTTGTCATATGGCTTTAAGGTTCATGAATCCGATAAGTGTGTCTATTCCATTGTGAAAGGTGATGAGTGTATTGTCTTGTGCCTATATGTTGATGGCATATTGTTGTTCGGATCACATATGAGGATTATTAATGAGACTAAGGCTTTCTTGAGTAGCAAGTTTGAGATGAAGGACATGGGTGTTGCTGATATGATCTTGGATCTCAAACTGACAAGGTCAGTTGATGGGATTGTAATTTCTCAATCTCACTATGTTGAGAAGGTGCTTGAGAAATTTGGATATCAAGATTGCAAAGCTATAAACACTCCTTTTGATTCATCCAAAACGTTGTTCAAGAAAAAAGGGGAGTACCTGTAGCTCAGCTAAGGTATTCACAAGTGATAGAAAGTTTAATGTATCTTGCAAATTGCACGAGACCTGATATTTCATTCTCGGTTGCAAAGCTGAGTAGATACACTAGCTGTCCTGACCGTACTCACTGGGAGGCTCTGGATCGAGTACTGAAGTACTTGAAGGGAACTATTTCCCTTAGTTTGCATTATGGTAGACATCCTTTTGTACTAGAAGGATACAATGATGCAAGCTGGATAGGGAAAATAGAGGAGACTGGGAGTAATGGTGTTATAAGGTATGTATTTACCCTTGAAGGCGGTGCAGCCTCCTGAAGGTCTGTGAAGCAGACCATTCTAGCTCGATCCACCTTTGAGGTCGAGCTGTGTGCTTTGGACACCACTGGAATTGAGGTTGAATGGCTAAGGGAACTTCTGTCTGAAATCCCCATGGTAGGTCAGCTTGTTCCTGCGATATCGATACATTGTGATAATATGACCACAATTGTCAAGATAAAGAGTTCAAAGTTCAATCAGAAAACAAGGAGACACATACAAATCCGACTTAAGACGTTAAGGGATTTGGTGTCTCGAGGAGTGTTGGCTGTGGATTTTGTTGGATCCAAAGACAACACGGCAGATCCGTTGACTAAGGGACTTGATAGATCTTTAGTCCTAAAGTCTATACTTGGGATGGGACTGAGACCCATTAGGAGTTCCTCTACAGTAGCAACCCAACCTATCTGAGTGGAGATCCCACAAAATAGGTTCAATGTGGTAATAACAAGCTGTTTGGAGAACTGATTGGCACTCTAATTTTTATACGTAAGCATGAGTGTCTTGTCCCTGGAAGTCCGGGTGCCATTTAAGCTGCAAGTTTTAGGAAGAGCGTAGGCTCTTAATGGGTTCAAGCCTTTGGGCAGGATGTTAGCAATGCATCCTTGAAGAATGCCACCTATGTGAGTGTTACTGTGGGTCGCAGTTAAAGGAAGAGGATCTTTCCTGAACACACTCATGAAACAGGATAAGGGTGCATGGCCTTTAAGAGAACCAACCCTGAAGATTGCACCAAGAACAACGCTTTGTTGTTTCTACCGTATACTTTAACACTAAGGTCTGAAGTTCAAGACGTAGTTCACTTCGTTCCTATTAAAGTAAAAGTAGTAAACTCAGGTAGAGGTTCAAACTGGAAGGTACCTTTACTGAAAGCAAAGTGTGGGCAGCCGAAATAAGTCTCTTAAATCTTTTTGAATCTCTTTTTCAAATTGGTGAATTCGTGGGGGATTGCTGTATTAAAAATTGTATTTAGATTTTAATTGGAAAATCTATGAAATTACAATTAGAGTTAATTTGGTTTCAATTGAGAAATTAAATGATTTGGAGGGGAAGTTGGAAATTCCCAAATTTGAAACATGGATGAGTTTGGGTTGAAGTTTAGTATCATACCTTGGAGATCTAAACTTTTGGTGGACTTATATATGATTCCCCACCCTAAGCTCTTGTAGCAATAGTAGAGAGGAGGAATGGAGGACCACACACGCACGTGCGCGCTCTGCTCCGGCACCAGCACCGGCTCGGGCTCGGGAGAGTCAATTCGGATATCGGATCTCGATACTTTTGCTGCGGGTTTCATTTGGCTGATCGATTAAATTAATCAGACGGATTAATTTGATTTCGATCACATTGGGAATCTGACTCGATCCAAACAGCTCAACTTAGCTGTGGTTTTGGAATCCGAAGGGACACGCCTGTTGAGGGGCGTTTTCGGAAACTGAGGGGCGTTTTCGGAAACCAAGGGTCACCGTGCGCTACGGCACGCGAGCCCCTCTTTTTATATCCCTCACCCAACACCGTCTTTCTTCACTCGCAAGAAAAAAAACTCATCGTCCCTCTTGTTCTCTCTCTCTCGCGCGCCTGCGACCCTGTTTCTTCTCGGTTGCAAGTTCTCGGAGGTGCTTTCGAGGACGGTCTCGTCGGTGTGCGCGGACGAAGATCGTGAACCGTCGTATCCTGGGAGTGGATCGCCAGCACCTTTCGCACCAGTATTGTGGGGCGAAATCCTCTCTATGGACAGTCCATTTCATGGACGCTTCGGTGATCTTTGACCTAATCTTTCTTATATTTTGTTTGCCGCAATTTATTTATTATTTACCCTTTTCTGGATCTCACCCGATTGTTTGTTTCCGTTTGATTAATCGGTTCATGTTTGATATTTGTAATCGGATTATGGATTGGAATTGCACGCTATTAATCTTGATAATCTGTAACGTTGTTCTGTCAATCCATTGGAATCCGTATGATTACAGTTCAATCTATGCATGCTTGATCCTATTTACAACATATACTATGTTCTAAATCACTAAACAATGAATACAAGTAGAATGGGCAAATATCACTAAGTTGATAACTCTACTCCCAAACTATATGGAAAGATGCTAGAGAGTAACAACTCAAATGACCGCTCCTTCCAAAACTATTGGATAATCCGCAGACCTTCATTCTTCTCCCTCTTTATTTCTCTGATTTCCTTATTGTGCTATAAGAGCTTGTGCGAACTTGTATTGGCATGTCCCCCTTCTCTCTATTTATAGTCAACGGGAGCATCCATCCAAATTCTTTAATTAATCAAGCAAGAGAGAATCGACGAATCACGATATTCATCGATCAATCATTGATTTGGTGACTACAAATCAAACATTCGAATATTGTCAATTCAACTCTCCGTAGGACCTCTATTAATCCAAATTGAGGTAAGTTCCCATATGTAAAGGAACCTACCTAGTGTATTTTCTTACAAAGCAAGCATGTAGTGTTCAAACATATCCAAGTGCACATTCTTTGCAAAATTAATATGATGAGCTATTTGATAAATAAAGTTAACAGCTTGCTTTTATTTATATGTGAGGCAACATAAGCTCATTTAGGTAAATTACGTCTTAGATAAAGTAGTGATTAAGCTTAACATGATTTGTTCTTTTATGCAATATTTATTATCTAAGCAGATAATTTAGCCTTGCTATCATATAATATATCATATGGAGCTCAAAATCTATTATAATGCTAGTCAAAATCCTCTTAAGCCAACTCTGTAGGGCATCCATTATGGTGACTTTATATTTAGTTTCATTATATTGCCTTGCACAAATCTTTTGCTCCTCCAAATCATAAAATCATCTCTCGATTGTATGCCTCATATAGTGGAGGAGCTTATAGTCCTAAGTTTGAGGCTTTTTGCGCTCTTGATGAAGATGTGCCATTTCTTCGTGCCCTTTATACAGCTAGCACATGTTGCATTCAACAAACTTCTTATGCACATTGTGAGGTGTGTGTGTGTATATAGGGGAAAATGAGGCTACCCCTTAGGGGAGCTAACTTAGCTCCTCCCACTTCATTTCTTTATTTTTTATTTTTTTGAAAAATGAATCAATATAAATTCATTGCTATATCCTTATATTCTTCATGTTTCATGAGAAATAGATACTCATACGGGCTCCATGCAAATAGTCATTTTTTAACAGTCGACCACGTTTGGATAAAGGATGTAGGAGTCTTTATTTTGCACGAAATTTAAATGACATGATATGTTGCGAACATATTTCCCATATAGATCGAATTGCGGAAAATTATCAAAGTTGATAAGCAGATCCTGCACGATATATCACTATAAGTACGAGCAAAATATCTCAACCACAGAAAAATCAACCACAGATGCATGGAGAATTTTTAATGTGGAAACCTTTAATGTGAGTGGAAAAATCACGAGGTTGATCGCAACCCAAAATCAAGCATTATAATCGAAGTAATCTCGTGTGAGGGCTTACAAAAGGTCGGCCCTCAATACGGTGCTACAAATCACCAAACAATGGAGAATAATAGAGAGGAGAAATATCACTCAATGGTAAATCTATTGCCAAACTGTAGGGAAGAATGCTGGAGAAGAAACTACTCCAATGGTTATTCCCTCCAAATTCCGCAGCAACCACGAACCTTCTTTCTTCTTCCTCTCTCTTGTTTCTTTCTTATGCTAGGAGAGCTTGTGTTGGGATGATCCTAGTATGCACCCCATATCTCCTATTTATACTCCATGGAGATGAGCAAATAAGAAAACATGAATTTCTACTTCCAATAGGATTAGGAAAAGATGACTCCTTATCCTAAAAGGCAATTGATCTTTCATTTTCCAAATAGGACTACCAATGTCCTATATATATATATGGACTAGGTTTCCACAAGGAAGGGAAGACATCCAACAAATCTCCCCCTCACTGACGTTGTGGGAACTGCTCCAAACCTGTGAGGGAGCAGCATCTCTCGAACTTTCCAAGCGGCAGAGTCTTTGTCATCATATCGGCACCGCTGTCATCTGTGTGGATCTTGTCAAGTAGAAGCTGCTTTGATTCTAACACATCACGTGTCCAATGATATCTGACATCGATGTGCTTCGATCTTGCAAGGAATGTAGAGTTCTTGCCAAGGTGAAGAGCACTCTGACTGTCACAGTAAAGCACATACTTGTCCTGATGAAAATCAAGTTCCTGCATGAACTTCTTCATCCACAGCAATTCCATGCACGCCTTTGTAGCTGCAATGAAGTCAGCCTCTGTAGTAGATAAAGTAACAAACTTATAGAGACGAGACTGTCAAGAAACTGCACCACCTGCAAAGGACATCATGTAACCTGATCTTCTCCCATCAATGTCACCCATCATATCTGAATCTGTGTATCCAAGAAGAATAGGCTTCTCTGCTCCAAAGCAAAGAGAGTAACTGCTAGTACTTCGAAGATATCTCAAGATCCATTTAACTGCTTCCCAATGTTGTTTTCCTAGATTTGAGATGAACCTATTAACAACTCCAACTGCATGAGACTACCTGTGGCTGATGCATAGGGAACTCTTTCCATATCTTTCTTCTCTATATTGTTCCGTGGGCTATCTTTGGAACTTAATTTGAAATGTGCTCCAAGAGGGGTGCTAGCTGACTTAGCCTTCTCCATATGAAATCTTTGAAGTGCCTTCTCAATGTACTTCTCTTGTGAAAGCTTAAGTTTCCTTGCTCCCATGCCTCGAGTGATCTTCATGCCTAGTATCTAACTTGCATGCCCCAAGTCCTTCATAGCAAAGGACTTGCTCAGCTCCTTCTTCAAGACAGAAATTCTCTCTCCATTGTTGCCTACAATCAGCATGTCGTCAACATAAAGCAACAAAATGATGAAATCATAACCTGAGAATTTCTTCATGAACACACAATGGTTTGAAGTGGTCTTGGAGCAACCATGCTCCCCCATGAACGAGTCAAACTTCTTATACCACTGCATGGGCACTTGCTTCAAGGCATATAGACTATTCTTCTATCTGCAAACATAGTTTTCCTTACTCATGAATCTCCATTTCATTACCTTTATTCTATCATTTTGACCTTAAAAATCCCAGCAAATACATGTAAATAACATTAATATGTACATAATAACATTCATTGTTTATTGTATTTATTGTACATAAACTAAGGTTTTTAATGCCAAAATTATAGAATAAAGAGAAGAAAAGAAAAAGGAATAAAATATTGAAAATATTGTATGACCCTAACCCCGAGACCAAGTCCAGAATGGAATTGTCGACAAGGAATAAAGTAGGGGGAGATAAGGGCCAAAATACAATAAATACCTCAATTTATTTATTCTTTATGCATGTTTGACACCTATTTTATTTTTTATTATTTATTCATCAAATTAAAAAACTTTGTACATAAAAATTGTAGATAATAAGGTAAATAAAAATACAAAATTGAGTTTGTACAAAAATAATATACTGTGTACATTTTATACACAAAATAATTAGCCAAAAATCAAACTTCACAGACCCATATCTTTCAAATAAAAACTCAAAACATAGCAAATCACCTCTAATCGTATATAACTTTTCAAGAGCTATTTAATATTGATGGTCTTATATTTTTTGGAGTTGCTGGGTAGAAGTTAGTTTTTGGGCCCCTATTGTACATAATACCGATTAAAATATTCAATTTATTCATTATTCATTATTTTTGAAATTATTATTTTTATAATTTTGTAAATATTATTTATAACTCATGTGCATATTAAAATTAGAATAAAAACCAAAAGAAAAAGGAAAATAAAATAAGATTATGTAAAATACATAGACAAAAGACATGCGCTTCTATATGTCTATAAATAAAAAGGAAATACATTCTTTAATTTTCTAATTCTTTTATATTTTTCTAATATTATAAATATTATATAGATTCTATTAAAAGATAAAACTAAAATAAAACTAGATTAAAATACATTAAAATAAAATTATGTATATAAAACATAGGTAAAATACCTATAACTATATCTATAGAATATACTTAACTAATTATTTAAGTATACAAATAATATCATAAAAATAAAATAAAAAATTATTTATACTCACAAAAATAAATTATAAATATATTAAATAATCAAATAAAATAATAAAATAACATATACAAAATAAAAATAAAAATGTATTAAATGCAAGTAAATATACCTATAAATAAGCCATTAAAAATAAACTTGTAATAAACATCAAAAAATAAATAAATAACATAATAAAATACTACATAAAATAATAAACAATTTTTATTTTATACATAAAAATTAATAAAATCAACTACTATTTTTAATTAATTAAATAAGAATAACCATGACTATTTTGTCCTGTAGCGGTTGATCTGGCCCAATCAGGGCGCGATGCTCGTTTACCGTGGTCAGCATGACCTCCAACCTTCTAACGAGACGTTCATGTCTTTTCCCCGCTTTTCTGCCATTTTTCATAGCCATTCCATCCATCAATCTCAAACGCTTCCTTCACAAGAAATGCTCCTCCATCATTGTACATACACGCCCGCTCCTTCAATCCATTGTATATATCACTGATTCATCGTTATTGGTCGGTAAAATAAGGGCGCCAACCATGTTTATAAATAAATCCATTTCCTCCTCCTAACTTTTTTGCCATTTCTTCACCCTCGGATCCCTGACCTCGGTCCAGTGCGTATCCCCGTGACAAGGGGAGTCCCCTGAGCATCCACGTTAGTCCGCGGAGGAGGAGATGCGCCCACGGCCGAGCTCCGGTGAGGTCCTGCTCCCTGTCGTCGCCGGCAGGTATAAGAGCTGCACTTTTTGATTTTTAGGTAGGTTTTAATCTCATCTTTTTATTTATGCATTTAGAATAATCATTAGTCCATAGCGTTATCTTAGATAGCCCGATTCGAAGTTTGCCCGAGCAGAGCTCCGACGAACCATTTCACGGTGTTCCCGACGTCCTCCGATCACCATTTCTCCCCCATTTCTTTCCCCGCTCATTTCCCTACGCCCCGCTCCACCTCGCTCATCCAGATCTAACGTGGACCTGGAGTTAGATGCTCCAACTCCGCCACTTTGCTGGAGCATCTCCGCCCGTGCCACCAGCCATCTCCCATTGCCAATAAGACCCCAGAACCCTTCCTTTGTGCTTGTGAAACTTTCTTGCAGGGTCTGGAGGCCAAGAGACCCCCGAAGGGGTCGATTTTTGCAGAAGTTCATATACCTGGGATGCCTTTCCATCCTCAACCCCATGCAGGAGCTCTGGCAAACGCCGATGCATTTTGAAGCCACCAAACGATAGAGCAAGGCCCCAAGCATCTTTTTGGAGCGGTAGCAGCTCGAGGGACGATCGGACGTGAGTGCACCACCAGATCGAAGGTCGGGGATGGGAGAGTTCTTCCCTATTCTTCGACCCTTCGTCTCTTCCATTCGATCGTCGCCTCGCCCCAGATCAAGCAGAAGCCGTCGGATCGAAGCACGCGCTAGCCGTTGATCGTTTCCAAGCGATCTAATCCCAACCGTCTGAGGTAAACCGTCATCAAGCATCGGATGGAGGACGCGTGGATAAGTCGAGAGATATCAGTCGTCCACCCGCACGCGATTAGGAGTAATTTTCACTCTTAGCCCCACGATTTTTGTATTTTATTATTTAATCATGTAAATAAATATGAGCGTTGTAAATAAATGGGATTTTTGCATAGGACCCCGGGTATGTATTCAATATTTCATTTAGGTCCCTCCCAACCAAATCACGTGTAGTCCCCACGGGACTTTGGGCATTTTGTAAACAAGGCCCTCACATTTTATGTAAATTACATTTAGGTCCTCCTCAGTTTGAATCACGTGTTGCTCTACGTGATGTATGGAAAAATTGTATAAATGCCCTGATGATTTTTGTAATTGCTAAATAGTTTAATAAAATTTGAATTCAGTTGTAAATTAGTGGCTTATTTGCATATACACCCTTGAACTTTTATTTATTTGCATTTAAGCCCCTGCCATGTATTTATTTTTGTGACTTTTACCTAATTATTAAAAATAGATACTTAGCTCCAAAAATTCCACAAAAATAGGGTTAGATGCCCCATGCAGTATACTTACACGCCATGTGTCTATTTTGCATTTTTGCACATTTAACCTATTTATTAAAATTAAAAAGGAGCTTAAATAAACCCTATCTAAATTATAAAATACCAAAAAATAAAAACTTTCTGAAAAATTCCAAATATATATGTTATATTTTGATATTTATTGAGTCCAGAAAGCAAAAACCCCTAAAAATAAGAAAAATAAAATAAAAAATCAAAAATTAAAAATCAAAATATGAAAATATAAAAAATAAAAATAAAAAAATAAAAATTAAAAACCCACAAAAACAATAACATGGACAAGAAAAGAGTTGAATGATTCTGTATTCATTTTTGCTCCCAACCATTTGCTTCCAGTGTTCAGCATCTACTTGTGCTTACACCTATACACATTTGCATGTAGAGTTATAATAAATTTTAACTCCACATTTTTTAGATTTATTTGATTTATTTTGATTGTGGGATAATTGCTGATTAACCGAGGATTTTTGAATGGTCACTTCAGCGACTGGATATTTATCTAGACCCTCGAAAAACTCCAGTTATCAGATGACACCGTTGCCGGGGAGCAACGTCGTTTGGGATATTTATTTATTTCTTCACTCTTATCCATATTTATTTATTTATTTGCATCACTTTCTTTTTATTATCATTGTGAATTGTCTGACACTCTTCCATGTTTGAATTTGTTGCGAGGGACCGCGGTGCGACGGAGGATCTCCTAGGAGGTCCTATGCACCCGAGCAATGCGGAGCTAGCTTTCTGACCATGCCGGTAGGAGAGAGCAGCCAATTCAGATCTGGAGGAATTTTGGAGACAGATTCAGAGATCCCTTTTTATTATGCACAAAAAAATTAATTTATGTGAGAGAGTGACCCTTGGATTGTAATAATACAGGACTCTTCCACTCCGACTTCCCGAGGTCCAGTGCCCGAGGGATTGTTCCCTTGAAGGCCTCAATGGTTTTGACGCTTTTTATTTTTAATTTTGTTTTTAATTTTATTTTTATTATTTTGTGTGAATGAGCCTTAGCCTAGGAACTGCTTGACGATAGATTAAGGTCCAAATGACCTAATATATCTTCATGTACCTATAGAACCGTGCTTGAACTTAGTCAAATAATAATTGTTATTTATTTGGATTTGAGATTGAGCGCCGAGAGAAGTGCTATACATCGCATGCAGGATCCGTTGTGGTGGACATTGATGCACTTCAGAGACCGGACTTTTGGATCTCATTTCTGAATATTTAGCATTTTTGTGCTTCACGATAATAGCAGTTACTAACCTAGGGCGATTTCATCGGATTGCATTTGCATTTAGCATAGGTTTCAATTCTGTCTTGCATCCTTCATGGAGAGAGCTAGGAAGTACTGTAAGTCTTCTTACTTGGCATGCATCATTCGATTTACGACTTGCATGACTTTTCTGATCTTCTCCCTCTGTTTTTGCTCACCTCGGATGTAAACGGAATTGGAACCTCGTTAGGCACGTGCATTAAAAAATAATAAAAAAAGTGATAACCAAAATAAAATTGGGACTGCTAACTCTAGTGGACCTAAAATAAAATGTAATGGATCCTTTATCTTGGGGAGAGCAACCCCCTCCTTGTCTGTGCATTTTATTCATACATACACGCTAAGGATTAGTTCCCCAATCCCAAAGCCTAATTCCGGTGTGTACAACTTTCTATGATCACCTAACTCTGAAATCGACAAGATAAAAAGACCGTGTTTCGGTCTTCACTGTGTTGAGTAGGTGAATCGGGGGTTGGCTTGGTGCATTAATTATGACTTGGGGTCCATTTGCATTATTATCTCTTTGAGTTATCAGTCCCATCCGTGTGAGTCATGCATTTTTTTATCTTTGAGTCTCTCTACCTCTCTTATACATATATCTCCTCATTTGCATTAAGTTGTGATATTGGCGCTTGAGCTCAATCATCTTCACCAGATCTTTCATCTCGCTTCTCGTCCACCCTCCTCATTTCCCCCCATATCATCTCTTCTACTTCCCGGGATTGTTGTGCTTTCAGATACCGCCCGCTTCGAGGATTTTTGACTTACCTTGATTATTGGAGTAAGTCGGGCATGTTTTGAGGATGCTGAGATTGACTTGGTGGATCTGACTTTCGCTTTGTGCATAGGAGCTTATTGAGGATTTTTGATGATGCATGATGATCAGGTGTGATTCTGTATCGAGGATTTAGATCTCACACACCGGATTGAGGATGTGATGTGTTTCTGCGATTTGAGGATGATATCATGATGCTTCTACTGATCTATCTATCTTGAGGTTCCGTCCGTCTTGATTTCAGAGCCGGATAGACTATCTTGATATATACTTCATTGTGATGATGGCCGGCACCACATGATCGCTTTCATCCACCTTACTGATCCATTCTTGATATCCTAATGCTATTATCCACCTGTGGCACTTTGAGGATTACATATATCTTTTGTGCCATCTCAGCTTGACTGGATTGATTGAGGGATGTTCAGAGGTTGACCTGATTATTTTCTCCCTCACATAATCTTACGCCCTCCTAAGGTTTCACTGATTGAATGTTTTTGAGGACCTGAGATTTGATGCCAGCAATCCCAAGACTCGATTGACCTAGTTCGTGTTACTCCCCGAGGACTATCTGCGGGAGGATGCGACACATTCTATACTCGGTTCCCTCACTGTTTATGTTGCCTATCTGTTGGAGCATGGAACCGAGTTGTCTGATTTGCCTATTCATCCTCCTTACTGATTGCGCGCCTGATCTATCGGTGCACAAGGCCCATGTCTCGGACTCCTTTGAGTCCGCTCACCTTGACGGTCCTCGCAAGGATGAGCTTCACTTCTCTGATTATTCCATGCCTAGTTCATATACTCTTCGAGGGTTACCTGCGAGAGACTATGACACCTTTCTAGATCCGCGGTCTCTTCTGTTGATAGACGAATTGTCGTCTACCGAGACCATTCTGATTGACTCCTTTGAGTCATCTCTCCTTGATGACCCTCGCAAGGATGAGATCTACTCTGACTATTCCATGCTTAGTTTGCATTATTCCCCGAGGACTATCTGCGGGAAAATGCAACACTTTCTTTACGCTTGGTTCCCCTTTACCTCGTGTGCCTTCTATCTGATGGAAGCACGCGAGTCGTCTGACATTCTTTCGGTCCCCATTACTTTGAGGTTTACCCGATATGTGGGATCTTGGGATCCATCTGACTAGACTCCTATGAGTCTGCTCTCCTTGACGATCCTCGCAAGGACAAGCCATCTTTCTCTGACTATTCTTTGCTTAGTTGGACGTATGTTCCCCGAGGGTTGTCTGCGGGACACGACCACACTTTCTTGATTTGTCAGTCTCTTCTGTTGGTAGCCGATCTGTCGCCTACCGAGACTGCTGCTGTGATCCGTCTGATAGATCAGGCTCCTTTGAGCCTGCTCACCTTGACAACCCTCGCAAGGGTGAGCTTCTATTCTGATTATCCATTGACTAGCATGTACTACTCTCCGAGAGTTATCTGCGAGAGGGTACATCATTTTCTGGGTACTCAGCTTCGCTTCTGGTGCTTCCTTTCTGTTGGGGCACAAAGTCGGGTCTGCTGATTTTGGTACTCGGTCTCCCCCCTAGTTGTGTCTCCTTTCCGTTGGAGCACGGAGCCGAGTCTTCTGATTATTTTCTGATCCTGCTCACCTTGAGGACCCTCGCAGGGTTGAGCCTTGTCTTGTGTTGTTCGGTGTGTTCTCGTGACCTTCCGATTTTGTGACCACCGGACATCACACCGTTGCATTAGGAAAGTCTCATGTCATCCCGTTCATATCTTTTGAGACAATGATTGACTTGGAGGAGTCTGTACTATTCCTTCTCCCTTCAAGTCTTACGGTACCGGCTCCACTCACTCATTTTACTCCTTATGAGCCGATGTTCTGCTTTCGCTCCGGCGACGTGTTTAGTTTCAGACCTCTTCTCCCAGATAGCCGACACCCACTTGATTGCCCATCAGGGTGTCTTCTCACTATCTGAATGCTTCCTCGTTCTCACAGGGAGACGACGACAAGAGTACGGTACTCGCTTACCAGATACCGTCATGTACCTCACTAATCTACCTTGTTGTATATATGTGTTCTGTCTTCTATTTCTTCGTTCTCCCGAATGTTATGTGTGCCCCATATCTATCACCATATCTTTGTGTCTACACTTAGGACGTACATTGTCCTAAATATAGGGAGTACACACCGCGTTGTTCTTTCTATGTCATGTTTTGTCATCCTGTTGTTACCTATACTTAGGGGTATTTCTCCCTATATATAGGGGGAGTGATGCGTACATTCTTTACGATCTTCTCATACATCTATATCTATGTATCTATCTTTTCTTCTTTTCCTTGTCATTTTTCGCTATCTAAATAAAAGGTGTCGCCCCTTTTTGACAGTGTCTGTACTTAGGACGCACTTTGTCCTAAGTATAGGGGCTGTGCACCCCGATTCATTCATTCTTTGATCCCCTCCACTGTCTCCTCTCTTGTTGATCTGCTCTGCTATACTTAGGGATATTTCACCCTAAGTATAGGGGGAGACAATCGAGTGCGTTCTGTCTATTCTCATCCTTGACCATCCATGTATTGTGTACAATCTGCTATACTTAGGATTATTTGATCCTTAGTATAGGGGGGTCGGTCACCTTCTTATTCATTTCTATCTTCATTCTTTATTAAGTCATTGTAGTATAGGCTTTTCTATACTCAGTACGAGTTATGTCATCTCTTTTTCTTTCTTGATCTACGAGGACATAGCTTATGCTAAGTATAGGGGGTCGTATATACTATGTATATACTTTAGCCATAACTCATACTTTCATATTAAATAAATATGGCTAAATATACTGTATACATAAATAGATATTTCATTAAAAAAAACATTTAATAACATCAGTCATTCCTCAAATTATTTTTGTAATTACTGATTAATAAATCATGTTAAAAATATTTTTTGTAAAATGATTTGAAAAATGGTGTGAACCGTTTGGAAAACTTTTTGTGAAACATTTTCAACCTTTGTAAAAATATTTTTATTTGAAAAATTCTTTTCTATGTGTGAAATAAAATTTGAAAACCTTTTGCAAATAGTTTGGAAAATATTCTGTAAAAATACTTTGAAAAATGTATATACATTGTGTGACAAATCTTTGCAAAATGACTTTCAAATGTTTGTAAATATTTGCAAAAATTATTTTGTACTATAGTTTTGAAAATTGTTTTCAAATAAAATTGAGGAATGAATGTATCATTAAAATAGAAATAAAATATGTATATAAATCAAAATGAATTCTTTATCAATTTGTGCATATATACCTGAATAAGTCACTTGGTTAAACATGTAAATTCTTTAAAATTATTAAATAAAGAAGTACACCCGTGTAAATAGCTGTAAATACTTTATACTTTGTGCCAAAAGATTCTTTGTATTTGCCAAATTCTTTTTTGTAAAAATTCTTTTTGTTTTCAAAAATTCATTGAAAAATTGCATCATTTTTCTGCATTGTGCATAACATTTCCATATTATTCTTTGATTGAGCTTGATGATTGAAACTAGTCCAATAAAGTCTAAGATTGGAGCTTTGGTTGGACCTTACTGCACCTAACTACACTGGAACCTTGTGGGAACTAGGTTTAGGGTACTTCAGGTCCAATAGGACTTAATTCTTTAAGACTCAAGGCTGGGTTCAAGTCACCTCAACTGACTAACTAGAACTTTCGAGACACATGCATGACTCTTGTCAACCGTGACCTCACTTGGACACTTGCACCTTTCACTTGGCTCAACTCAGTTGGAGTGGTGAGGGGGTTGGATTTGTCAGTCTGAGACGCGCACGGGTGGAAATTTTCGTCCTCGTCTAGGGAGGGAAGTGCACCCCAACCTGGTCCAATTTCGATGAAGTCTAAAGATAGGAGAATGTGTGTTGCAATAAAGCTTCAAAAGAGGGATAGTCTTCTGGCTCAAGAGGAAAAACTCCTTATGTAAATGATGCTGTGAATAGTATGTTTGAAATAATAATAATAATAATAATAATAATAATAATAATAATAAAAGTTGACTACACCGGATGTGAGCCTGTAGTTCGATGACTTGACTACACCGGTCTTGCATCCCAAGATATGTAGCTACACTGGCTACCGTCCATTCTTTTCCCCGCCTCCTCCTCTTGAGTTGGATGCCACTTGAACTTAGAAGGGAATACCACGCTCCTCGAGGGCAGAGGGTTGGATTGGGGAATTATTGGGTTGTCATTCTGGAGAAGTCAGACTCTTTGTCATTTCAGTTGGGAAGAGCCACTATCACTTACACTGTACAAGTCATCTTCATAGTCATAAGGGTTTGCGTATGATGTAGGCTAGTTCTGACCTGACTATTGAGGTGATTTGAGCCGAGTTCTGTGAATTCTCGAAGGCTGTTGTGTTTTAAATTTGGTTCCCAACCAGGTTCCATACACATTCTCACATTAGGTCTAACCTGAGCTCCAAACTTTGATTTTGTACAGATGAGCTTAATTATTTGGATCAATTCCATTTATTCTTTATTCTTTATTTTTACCTTTTCTTTTCTTCTTATTCTTTTTGTACTTATTGCATAAGTATTTACTAGGGACTAACAAAGGTAAATATAGGGGGGGTGATGAATCTCCATTTCATCACCTTTATTCTATCATTTTGGCCTTAAAAATCCCAACAAATACATGTAAAATAACATTAATTTATTGTATTTATTGTACATAAACTAAGGTTTTTAATGCCAAAATTATAGAATAAAGGGAAGAAAAGAAAAAGGAATAAAATATTGAAAATATTTTATGACCCTAACCCCGAGATCAAGTTCAGAATGGAATTGGTTGACAAGGAATAAAGTAGGAGGAGGTAAGGGCCAAAAATACAATAAATACCTCAATTTATTTATTCTTTAATTATGCATGTTTGACACCTAATTTATTTTGTATTATTTATTCATCAAATGAAGAAACTTTGTACATAAAAGTTGAAGATAATAAGGTAAATAAAAATACAAAATTGAGTTTGTACAAAAATAATATACTATGTACATTTTATATACAAAATAAAAAGCCAAAAACTAAACTTCACAGACCCATATCTTTCAAATAAAAACTCAAAACATAGCAAAATCACTCTAATATATAACTTTTCAAGAGCTATGTAATGGTGGTCTTATATTTTTTGGAGTGACTAGTTAGAAGTTAGGTTTTGGGCCCCTATTTTACATAATACTGATTAAAATATTCAATTAATTCATTATTCATTATTTTTGCAAATTCTTATTTTTAAAATTTTGTAAATATTATTTATAACTCACGTGCATATTAAATTTAGAATAAAAATCAAAAGAAAAAGGAAAATAAAATAAAATTATGTAAAATACATAGACGAAAGATCTATGCTTCTATATGTCTATAAATAAAAAGGGAAATGCATTCTTTAATTCTCTATTTTTTTATATTTTTATAATATTATAAATATTATATAGATTCCACTAAAAATATAAAACTAAAATAAAACTCATTAAAATACATTAAAATAAAATTATGTATATAAAACATAGGTAAAATACCTATAACTATACCTATAGAATATACTTACCTAATTATTTAAGTATATAAATAATATCATAAAAATAAAATAAAAATATATTTATACTCATAAAAATAAATTATAAATATATAAAATAATCGAATAAAATAATAAAATAATATATATAAAATAAAATAAAAATTTATTAATTGCAGGTAAATATACCTATAAATAAGCCATTAAAAATAAACTTGTAATACAATACATCAAAAAATAAATAAAAATCATAATAAAATACTACATAAAATAATAAACATTTGTTTATTTTATACATAAAAATTAATAAATTCAATTACTATTTTTAATTAATTAAATAAGAATAACCTGGACTATTTTGTCCTGTAGCGGCTGATCTGGCCCAATCAGGGCGCGCCGCTCGTTGACCCTGGTCAGCTTGACCTCTAGCCTTCTGACGAGACGTTCCTGTCTTTTCCCCACCTTTCTGCCATTTTTCGCGACCATTCCATCCATCAATCTCGGACGCTTCCTTCACAAGAAATGCTCCTCCATCATTGTACATACACGCCCGCTCCTTCAATCCATTGTATATATCACCGATTCACCGTTATTGGCCGGTAAAATAAGGGCGCTAACCATGTTTATAAATAAATCCATTTCCTCCTCCTAACTTTTTTGGCCATTTCTTCACCCTCGGATCAGTGGACCTCAGTCCAGTGTGTATCCCTGTGACAGGGGGAGTCCCCTGAGCGTCCACGGCAGTCCACGGAGGATGAGATGCGCCCACGGCCGAGCTCCGGCGAGGTCCTGCTCCCTGTCGTCGCCGGAAGGTATAAGAGCCATGCATTTCCAATTTTTAGATAGCTTTTTGTGTTTGCTTTTTGATTATGCATTTAGAATAACCATTAGAGTGTATGTTTAGCTTAGACACCTCGATTCGTAGTTCACCGGAGCCCTGCTCCGGCGAACGTCCCCACTTCGCTTTTTTTGTGCTAATACAGCTTCATTTTTGGTCGAGGGATATCCCCTCGAGCCGTAGTATTCTCCTGTGCAGGTTAGGCCCGCCTACAAGCGTCAAGAGCCAGATTCGATGATCGCTGGAGGTTCCTGGAGCGCCGCGATTTCACTGACCCGCTGGCAGTGCTCTAGTGAAGCTCCGTCGATTCTGATGCCTCTGGCAGCTAGGGCACCTCGCCAGGAGCAGTCCGAGATACCTTGGAGCCTCGAAGATCGCCGGAGAGGAGAGATCGGGGGCGGGAAAGTTCGGTCGTTCCGGCCTTCTCCCATGTTCTTCCTCCTCGCCTCCCCGCCGTTGGATGAAGAAGGAGTTCCCAGATCAAGCAGGAGCCATCGGATCTTCCCGTGTTGTAGCCGTCGGATCATGCTAAGAGATCTAATCTCCACTGTTGATCCACGAAGCATCATCAACCAATGGATGGACGCCACGTATCAAGTCAACTTTCCAGCGTCGTCCGATCCAGGCTATTAATGGGTAATTTGCGTGTACACCCCTTTCCTTTTTTGTATTTAATTTTTAATGCTGTAAATAAATTATTACGTGTAAATAAAATAGGGCATTTTGCATCTAGGCCCTCGAACTTTTTGCAATTGTGTTTTGGTCCCTGCCAACGTCACATGCAGTCCTCATGTAACGTTGGAAATTTTGCACATAGGCCCCTGGTATTTTTGTATATTGTAAAATAATTCTAGAACTTTAAATAAATGTTGATTATGTTGGGTAAATTGCAATGTGGCCTCTGGACTTTATTTTATTTGCAGTTATGCCCCTACCAGGCCTATTATTTTTGGAACTTTTACCTAATTATTAAAATAGTTACAAAGCTCCAAAAATTCTACAAAATTAGGGTTAGATGCCCCATGCAGTGTACTTATATGCCACATGTCCATTCTGCATTTTTACATATTTAACTTTTTTTATTAAAATTCAATATGAGCTTAAATAAACCCTGTCTAATATATAAAATACCAAAAAATATGAAAAATTTTTGAAAATTCCAAAAAAATATATATATATATATTATATTTTGGCAGTTATTGAGTCAAAAATCAAAACCCCTAAAAATAGTAAAAGAAAATAAAAAAAAATCAGAAAGCTCCAAAATCCAACAACAAAAATAAAAATTCAACAAAATCCCAAAAATATGTTTTATGTTTAATAATTATCTATAAATTATTATTTATGTATTAAAATTAATTTGGGTAATTTTGAGACTTTTTTATTTTAAAACCCAAATTAATTCAGTATTTAATTAATACCACAGTAGGGATATTTCTGACCTTAAAAATACATAAAAATTAGCAAAAATTATTGGAAAAATACAAAAACGTTAAAACCTAAAAATAATTTATTTTATAAATTTTATTTATTTTTAATAGCCTTAATAAATACATTTTGTGTATTGATTAAATAAAGCCTTATATAGGCTATATTGTATCTATAAAAGAAAAAGATAATATAAAAAAGATAAAAAAATATAAAATAAAAAATCAGAAATTGAAAATCAAAATATTAAATAAAAAAATTAAAAATTAAAAAATGTAAATAATAAAAAATCCACAAAAATAATAACATGGACAAGAAAAGAGTTGAATGATTTTGTGCAATTCATTTTTGCCCCCAACCGTTTGCTCCCAGTGTTCGACCTCTACTTGTACTTACACACTATACACATTTGCATGTAGAGTTATAATAAATTTTAACTCCACATTTTTTAGATTCAATTACTTTATTCATGTTGTCGGTTAATTGCTGATTAAACCCGCATTTTTGTCGGCCATTGCAGCGACTGCGTTCCCGCTTTGTGTGGAATGCACGGTAGATGATTTGTCTCGTTTATCACTTATGTTTGACTGTAAAGCCCTTACGTTGCAATATGTAGATTTCCTCCTCAAGTTCACCATGGACGAAAGTTGTCTTCACATCCATCTATTCAACCTCCAAATCAAGACTAGATGCCAAGCTGAGAACCGCCATGATAGAAGACATCTTCGCCACAGGAGAAAATATCTCCTCAAAGTCAACTCCCTTCCTTTGGTTAAAACCTTTCACAACCAACCTAGCTTTGTACCTTGGGTTTGTAGAGTATTCATCATGTTTCACTCAATAAACTCACTTGTTTCTCAATGCTCACTTACCTTTAGGCAACTTGACAAGCTCAAAGGTATGATTGTCATGAAGGGGCTCCATTTCCTCTTTCATAGCTTCTATCCATTTCTTCTTATTTGCATCTTGCAAGACTTCTTCATAGCATTCAGGCTCACCACTATCTGTCAACAAAATGTACTCATGTGTAGAATATCTAGTGGAGGGTCGCCTCTCCCTCACGGGTCTCTATGGTCGGAGAGCCTCGAAAGAAGAAGAGCTCTCATCATCCTGCTGACCATCATCACCATCGTCATCTGCATCATCATCATCATCATCATCATCAGGAGTGGTGATTTGTGGTACATCCTCCTCATTTCTTGCATCTAGTACCTGCTTATATGCATCATCTGACACCACATGTGGAGCCCTCCACAAAGGGATTGGCTC
Organism: Ottelia alismoides; assembly: GCA_037367405.1. Taxonomy (NCBI): domain Eukaryota; kingdom Viridiplantae; phylum Streptophyta; class Magnoliopsida; order Alismatales; family Hydrocharitaceae; genus Ottelia; species Ottelia alismoides. The sequence continues at coordinate 1,418,391 of JAZKJV010001537.1, read as the reverse complement.
CATATCATATGGCTGATAGCTGCTCAAAGGAGGGTCCTTAGCATCCTTCTGGATGTCCTCAATGGTTTGATCTTCAGAGAAGATCACATCCCTCCTCCTCACCAGCTTCTTATCAATTGGATCATACAACATGTAGCCAAGCACATCTTGTCCATATCCCAAGAAGATGCACTACTTTGTCTTTGCATCCAACTTGGACCTTTCATCCTTGGGAACATGCACAAATATGCAGCATCCAAAGACCCACAAATGGTTGTATGAGACATTCCTTCCATGCCAAATCATGTCAGGAACATCATCATCCAAGGGTACATGTGGAGAGAGATTAATAACATGAACTCAGTAAAAAGTGCTTCACACCAAAAGGAGTTAGGAAACTTAGCCTCAGAAAGGAGACATCTGACTCTCTTCATCAGGGTCCTGTTCATTCTCTTTGCAACGCCATTCAGCTGTGACGTCTTGGGTGGAGTCTTCCGGTGCCTGATACCATGAGACCTGCAATACTCATCAAACGCCCCAATATACTCACATTCATTTTCACTGCGGATGCACTTCAGGTTTTTTTTCCAGATTATCGCTCCACTAGCATGTGAAAATCCTTGAAAACTCTAAGTACTTGATCCTTCCTCTTCAAGGCATAGACCTAAACTTTCTTGAAAAAATCATCAATGAATGTAACAAAGTAAAGTGCACCACCAAGAGAACTTACTTTCAATGGACTACAAACACCTGTGTGAACAAGCTCCAATTGTTGCATCTTTTTAGAAGGTGGATGGCTCTTAAAGGAGACTCCCGTATGCTTCCCAGCCAAGCAGTGTGTGCATCTCTCCAACTTCCCTTTCTTGACATATGTCAATATATTCTTCCTCACCAAACACTGCAACCCCTTATCGCTCATGTGCCCCATCATTGATGCAACAACTCAATAGTTTTTGCATCTCCAGTCACATGTGCAACATCATGGGGAATGAATGCATTCATGATGTAAAAATTGTTGCTATACTTCTTGCCACGAGCAACAACCAAGGATCCTCGGGTAAGCTTCCATTGACCGCCACCAAAAGTATTAAGGTATCCTTCATCATCAAGCTTGCTTGCAGAAAATAAGATTTAAGTGCATATCTGGTGCATGCCTCACATTTTTTAGCGTTAATACCGCTCCATTGGCATTCTTCAATGCAATATTGCCAATGCCAACAACATATGACAAAGAATCATTCCCTATCTTCAATGTGCCAAAATCACCAGCTATATATGAAGAGAAAAACTATCTCTGAGATGTGATATGTAGAGCAGATCTGCTATCAACAAGCCAAGAAGTACCATCATGTGTGACATTTATCATCTCCTCATCACAAACAATGAGGAGCTCATGTTGTGCAGCTGCAACAACTTGTTCATTCTTTGTTTCTTGCTTGTCGCTACCATTCTTGTTATCTCTCTTGAACTGAAAACAATAATTCTTGATGTGCCCTTTCTTCTTACAATAATGACACTCCATATTCTGATATCTGATCTAGACTTGCTTCTGCCATTATCTTTACCTGTATCAGTCTTGGTCCGGCTCCTCCCCCTGTTCTCTATGATAAGATCCTCTGAATGTGAAGAGCTTCCTTGAGTTTTTCTTCGCATCTCCTCAGAGAATGCCAGACTTGACTGTTTCAAAAAAAACGACCCCATTAACTGTAGAATTCGTAAGTGAGACTCTTAAAGTCTCCCATGAATCTGGTAGAGTAGCAAGCAGTAACAATCCCAACGTCTCATCTTCAAAATTTATCCTCGTGCTCGTCAACTGACTAGTAATTCCTTAGAATTCATTCATAAAAACTAGTACAGAGCTGTCTTCCTTGAACCTCAAGTTCACTAGTCTCTTGAGAAGAAATAGTTTGTTACTTCCTGACTTTGAGGTGTAAAGATTTTTCAACTTCAACCACAAGCTTCTAGCGTGACTTTCATCTTGGATATGGCTGTACACATTCTCATCAACAAACTGTCTTATGAAGTCACAAACCTGCTCGTGCTCAAACTCCCATTCCTCAGCAATTTTGACTTCAAGCTTCTGCGTGAAGAACACCGGAAGGTGCATAGCCTTCACATATAAAAGATCCTCCATCTTGTTCTTCCACAAATTATAATTAGTCCCATTAGGACTAATCATCCTGCTCGAACCAAACTTCATCTTGTAATCCGCCATTTGAACCTTACTCTGATACCACTTGTTGAGAACATATTCCCCGTATAGGTTGAATTACGGAAATTATCAAAGTTGATAAGCGGATCGTGCACGATATATCACTACAAGTACGAGAAAAATATCTCAACCACAGATAAATCAACTACAGATGCACGTAGAATTTTTAACGTGGAAAACTCTCAATGTGAGGGAGAAAACCATGGGGTTGATCGTAACCCAAAATCAAGCATTGTGATCAAAGTAATCTCCCATGAGGGGCTTACAAAAAATCGACCCTCAATACAATGCTACAAATCACCAAACAATGGAGAATAAATAGAGAGGAAAAATATCACCCAATGGTAAATCCGCTGCCAAACTTTAGGGAAGAATGCTGGAGAAGAACTGCTCCAAAGGTTACTCTCTCCAAATTCTGCAGCAACCACAAACCTTCTTTTTTCTTCCCCTTTCTCTCTCTCTCTCTCTCTCTCTCTTGTTTCTTTCTTGTGCTAGGAGAGCTTGTATTGGGATGATCCTGGTATGCACCCCATACCCTCATTTATAATCCTTGGAGATGAGCAAATAAGGAAACATGAATTCCTACTTTCAACATGATTAGGAAAAGATGACTTATAATCCTAAAAGGCAATTGATCTTTCTTTTTCCAAATAGGACTACCAATGTCTATATATATGGACTAGGTTCCTACAAGAAGGTAAACCCATCCAATATGATATAGTGATATAAATGATGAAAATCCAAGGAAGTATTTTTGGACGGGAGAAGCCTAGTTAGCTCTCCCATGGGGGCATCCCCATTTTACCCATACACGCACATATATGAACTGATTCACTACATTGATGGCATATGTAATATCATGCTTGATCAAGGTGAAATAAATAAGCTTCTCCAATCATTCCCATGTTGTTTCCTATTTTTGATGCCTAATTACTCTGTCTACCACACCAGATCATGGAAATGGATCCAAATCTCCCTCACTCTTTTTACATTTCGAGTAGCATATATTATCTTTAAGTACCCTCATTGAGACACACATTATGATGTGTGCATTTATTTGGGAAGAACGCAGATGCCCCCCTCCCCTCCTCCCATACACTTAACCCTACCCGAATAAGGATCCGTATATAGAAATCTATATATTCACGCAACTTTTACGCCCAGAAAGCCACAGTCCACCCCTCGTTTCCAAACCCTAACCGCGAACTCGCCGATTTCCTCCCATCAACGCGTTGGCTGTTTCCCCTCTCTATCTCTGGACATCCTCTCCTTTCGTTCGTTTGCTTTCTATTCGGATCGATGATGGTAATGTTTATCACTGCGTTATCTTTCTGCAGTTGCCCTAATTCGAAAGGGCCTCTGAAGAATTCCTACATTTGCTGAGATTCGATGATCTACTGATTGGAAGGTTTTGTTGATTCCTTTGCTTCTGTTTTAAAACAGTTTCGAAAAAAAATGGTCGATTTTCATGATATGATTCTTTGTAATGGAGATCTTATGCGTGCTGTGATGACTTCATATATTTTGGACTAGAGTTTCTGATCTTCTGTTTGAAGACAAACCCTTGGCTGTCTGAGCACCAAAATAAGGTTCTTTTTTTTCTATAAGTTTCGTTAGTGGGCAATTTAGTTTTTTTGTCTAACTTATTAGCTTTGAGGTGTTATTTTAATATGATGCGGAGATTTGATGGGTTTTGTTATTTGTGACTTGCATTGATATGTTTGGTTGGATTATTAAAATTAGGTGCTCATATAGTTTTCTTTTTTGAATAATAATTTTCCACTTTCCACTTTCTAATCTTTTTTTAATCATCTATCTCACACGATCTTCACTTGCAATCATTGTTTTTCCTCCAAATTTGTCAAATTGTTAAAAGATGAAATGAAAGTTCGCATTTTTTAAATGATTGATCCCAAGTTCTGGTGTTGAGTATAAATGCAGGTTAGATTTTTGTTCAAACATTTGCAAGCCTATTTTTCTGATCTGATTGAAAGGATTAATTTCAAGAACATAGATGAATTACCATCTTCTGAAGGTGTTTAGCTGGTTGCAATAATAAAAATAATGCTTTTGTGTATAAAATAATCTGCTAATGAGATGAAAAAAGTGTATACAGACGTTTTTGAAAAATTTCATCAAAATCGTGGGTTTCTTTTGTTCCTTTTTACACCACACTGAAAATCCTCGAAAAATGTTGCTTATAAATTTTAAAGAAATCTCTTTATTTTTTGTGCAAAAAATAGCAAAAGAAATGTTCCTTTTATATATATTTAGATTTATTTCCTTAGAAAAATACATCCGATGTAATTCAATTCTAGTTAGTATAGGATTTGTCATCCAAAAGGGATTGACGGTGCAACTCGTTGTCTGTCTCTCAACAGTTTCTTTGTAATATGTCCTAATCTTTTTTTATAACTATTTATATTTTTATTAAAAAAGTTAATATTTTAAGATAAATATACTATTTATTTTCTTCTTAATACAAATTGTTTATTGATATGCTTTTGTTAAAAATGTCAAAAAAATATAAATTTTATAAAATTCACAAAATATTCTATGACACTAAACACTCATAAAATGAATTTTGGTGATTTTAATCCTTTGTGGAAAAAAATCTGAACCCTAGTTGTGTTATGTATATGTACCTGTATTGGTTTTGAAATTATCATCATTTCAATAGTTATTAAAAATAGAAAGAAAAATATAATTTAAAAAAATACAAAGTAATTTATGGTTGTCTATTTACCAATTTAATTGACTTTTTAAGTTCGGACTTCATCAAGTAAAAAAAGCTTGATGCATGATCTTTTATTTGTCCGACAAATAAGCATATCCAATTATGCTTGCTCTTAAGTTAATTTTTTTGAGTGTTTAATGCTATAAGCATACTTTTAAGATAATGTTTTTGAGGTATCTTATAACATTAAACACTTAAAAAGATCATACTTAAACAAGCATATCCTAATTATGTTTACTCTTAAGATACCTAATACACCCTCTCAAGTCTTTACATTTTATTGCCTATTTCAATGTGAATTATGCCAACTGCCTTCCTTTTCCATCCCTATTAAGATACCTAATACACCATCTCAAGTCTTCCTCCTTTTTAGGGTTTTAATATAAATATATTCTAAATCACTATTAGGATTATGAATATTTTATAATATATAGTCCTGATGGCGAGCATTATAAGGAGTATTTATATCCACTAAGACAACTAAGGAAAAAAATAAATGAAAATCACCCTTCACATGCATCATATATTTTATGGTGGTATTACTATGACTAGGGATGCAAACGGATGGATTCGATACAAATGATATAGGTATTATTGTATCCTTATTTGTTTTTGAATACTGATGCGGATTCAGAAATTGGCGGATATTAAAACTATCTTATCATATCCTTAAAAAACGGATGCGGATGTAAAATGTATATTGATCGCATATGAGTAGTGTTAGAAATATTTTATAGTATCAACTTAAATATTATACGAATTGGATGGGAAACACTTGATATAAATTTATTAAATGTATTTGTATCATAAAAGTTATACAAATATTGTAAAAGAAGGTATAGGATTATGTTATATAGGGTTAAAAATAATTATATGACTATTTATATATGAAAACGAATATACAGATACGGATATGGATGTTTGCGAATATCAAAATGATATCCATATCCGTATCTATTTTAAAATGGATATAGATATGGATGTCAAAATCTGTATAAAACGGATACGATGACAGATCGGATAAGGATATATCCTTAACTGTTAGGGATGAAAATGAATCGGATATGAATCGGATATGCCTATTTCCATATCCATATTCGCTTCCTCTCTATCGAATACGAATACAGATATGATTCGGATATGCATTATGGAAACCATATCCGTAAAAATACGAATATGAATTTGATTCGGATATTTATCGAATCCGAATACGGATTGAATAAAGAGTGGATCCGAATATGGATCGAATAAAGAGCTAATCCAAATATTAATTGAATAAAGAGTGAAATCTCAATATGGATCCAATAAACATGAAATCCGAATACGGATTGAATAAAGACCACATACGAATATGAATTTATTTTTTTTATCAAAGTTCATATGATTTTAAAAATAGCAATGAAATATAAATAAGTTGCGTCATGATAAAAAGGAGTGTCGAGGTGACATGTATTCTTGACCAAAAAGGGAATAGGATTTCATAAATTTTGTCCGCGCTCATACCCAAAGAAATAGAAATTTATTAATATCCTTAATATATTGTATTATATAATGTATAACATTAATATAATAGCATAGATTGTAGCTTATATTATATTAACTAATATATAAAATAGGGATATTTACCCAGCAGACCTTGAAATCTTTCGAAATTACCTCTACGACCTTTGAAACATCATAATTCCTCCCACGACCCCGTAATCTTGCTAACCATTACCGTGGAGACCCTCAGGTTAACTCCCATCCATTTGTCCGTTAAAACTAACCGGATTCTGTTATATTTGTTTACATTATACCCTTTTTTTTGTCAAATTTACATTCATTGCCATTTCCCCTTGGATTTGGCCCTCCCCGCCGTCCTCCTCGAAACCTCGAACCCCACCGTGCCGCCCAAAGCCCCGGCGTCGCTTCCCCTGCTCCCCCCCACCCGCGCCGCCTGCCGAAGACAGCGATATCTTGCTGCTCTTCCTCGTCCTCCTCCTCGTCCTGCCTCGTCTACGAGCCTCTCGCCATGAGCCCTGAGGTGCTGCCGCTCGGCTACGCTGCACCATCGATGAATATCTTCATGGCTATCTGAAGGATCTGGAGAATCTTCGAATCTCCGGTGAATGTTTCAATGAACAGCGGGTTTGCTGTGGTTCGAATATAACTTGCAATTCTCAGAGGCTGTACGGATGGCTGCAATAGAATATCTCCAGGAGCGCCGATACTCGATGGACATATACCTGATTAAGTTTTGTCTTTAATTGAACAGATTCCCTGTGAACGAATAGACTGGAGTAAACTTGAAGGTGCATGTGGCAGAGATACTTGACGGAGAAGCATGTTCCTGCAAATCAAGATAAGGCTCGAGGCCAAAAACCTCAACCAGTGGTTAAACTCAAATTGATGATCAGATCCAAGAGAATATGAGTGAATAAGTAGTGGAGAAACATGTGAACTAACAGGAGTGCTCCCCCCCCCCCCCCCCCCCCCCCCCCCCCCCCCGACCCCCGATGGTGCTCCCGCCCCCCACCCCCTGCCGCTGCAACCCCCCGCGCCGCCCGATGGTGCTTCCCGCCTCCCAGGCACCGCCCCGCCCCCCCGACCCATATGATACAAGCTCAAGATATTCAATTGAAGGAAGATCTTTCATACGAGGAGGTTCCTGTAGAAATTATATATTATAAAGTACAAGAGCTTCGTACAAAGAAGATTCCTTTAGTTAAAGTTTTATTGAGGAGTCACGCAATAGAAGAAGCTCCATGGGAACGAGAGGAAGAAATGAGATCTCAATATCCCCACTTATTTTCAAGCTAGCAAAGGTACTTAAATTTCGAGGATGAAATTTATTGCAAGTAGGGGTGAATTGTAATACGTGCACTATGCCTTTGAATGTTATTTGAAGTCCATTTTTATACAAGATGATCTCTAATATAAACACAACAAGTTTCAATGAAATCACTGCATCAAGGCGAATCTATTGACTATGGTATCTATTGCAACTAAGAGACACATGAACCTCCCTTACATGTGGACACATGTAAAGGGGGTGAAGGCCTATAAATACCCATGACCCCCCATAGTCCTCCTTACTTCATTCACGCCCATCACTCCACCTTAGAGCCGCAAGGCCGCCGAGCTTGCGGGAGGAGCACGAGAGGAGCACGACGAAGACCTGTCGGTGATCGAGAGTGTTTTTAAAAGCCGTAACGAAGTTCTGTCCGCATAGAGACGTAGTACTCAAATCTAGGAAGGCTATAGAGGGAGATTTCACAAAAGAAGGCGATCTTGACTCGAGTTAGATATCGATCAGGTGAGGGATTCTCAAGCGCTATTTTAAAGCACTAGTCTTTAGCTTTTATGCATGGGTTTGAATAGTTAGTATGAAATCGTGTTTTCTAAAGTTTTTAGGCATGAATTTCAAGTACCATACAATTGATAAGAAATCAGGGCTTTAGAACGTATTTCAGACTTCATTTCAGGTGTTTTATCATGATAGCACGTTTTTAAGCATTTCATTCTTTGTGGAACATGAAACATAAGTTTCACTACTTATATTCGAGCTTTTTATATAAGAAATATGTTTTGTGCAGTTATTATGTAATATGTATCGGTTTTCAAGTCCTTAATAGTTTCCAGTTACAAGAATATGCATGTTGTGCCAGATTGTTTTATGATTATGAATTAGAGCTGTTGTGAGCATGAATTAGCAAGTTTACAGTTTATTAGTGACAAGAAAAGGATCAGAATCAGAATGCGGACTCAAAGTCCTCTTGATACCATATCTAATGGTTTGCCATATCTAATGGCGGTTTCAGGGTCATATCTATATGAAAAAAGCTTAAGATCCTTTCACTGGGTCTAAGCTCCTAAATGAGTTTAGACTCATCCCTTTATATTATAACTATATACAGATCAGCAGAATCACGACTAGCAGGGGAAAGGACCGCTAATACACTTGTGAGGGATTCTCAATGATTCTGATCATTTTCTTGTCACTAACAAATCATAAACTTGCTATTTCATGCTCATAACAACTAATTCAAGAACATAAGACAAGCATGCATATTCTGATAACTAAAACCATTAATAACTTGAAAAACCGATCCATAATGCTTAGTAACCGAGCAAAACATAATTCTTTACATAAAAACTCAAATCTAAGAAGTGAACTTATGCTTTCTGTTCCACAACGAATTTTATGCTTGAAAACGTGCTATCATGATAAAAACACACTAAACGACGTCTGAAATACGTTCTAAAGCCCTGATTTAATATCAACTGTATGGTACTTGTAATTCATGCGTAAAAGCTTTAGAAAACATGATTTCATACTTGCTATTCAAAACCATTCATAAAAGCTAATTTGCAATTGAACGCTGAAATCACTTCAAAAGTTGATAAACTGAAACATAATCATTACTATCAAGCTGTTTGTACTAATCACCACTGTGGCTAATTTATTGACTCATGAACGCTGAAACAAAGCTAAGTCATACGCGCAGACGGTCCCAAAGACCAAAAACACCCTGCATACGGCCCAAAGCCTATACGTATACAGAATGCGGACCCAAAGTCCTCTTGATACCATATCTAATGGTTTGCCATATCTAATGGCGGTTTCAGGGTCATATCTAATGACATCACCATATCTAATGGCTAGTACATGATTTGTATAAAAGAGCTACTGTGGTGCTTATCTTATGATTCTGATTCATTTCTTGCTACTAATAAACCGTACTTTTGCTAGTCTAAGCTCATAACAGCTAATTCATGAACTTAAAACACTCTTGACATAACATACATATTCTGACAACTAGAGCTTGTTAATAACTTGAAAACCGATCCATAATGCAGAGTAACCGTGCAAAACATAATTATTCACATAAAAACTCATATCTAAATAGTGAAACTTTATGTATCGTGTTCCATCAAGAACAAAATACATAAAAACATGCTATCATTTTAAAACACCTGAAACGACATCTGAAATACGTTCTAAAGCCCTGATTTCATCTCAACAGTATTGTACTTGTAATTCATGCGTAAAAACTTTAGAAAACACGATTTCATATTAACTATTCAAACCACGCATAAAATCTAAAGACTAGTGCTTTAAAATAGCGCTTTAGAATCCCTCACCTGGTTGTTGTCTAACTTGAGTCCAAAACACCTTCTTTAGTGAAATCCCCCTCTATAGCCGTCCTAGATTTGAGTACTACGGCTCGATGCGGACAGAACTTCGTTACGGCTTTTAAAAATGCTCTCGATCACCGACAGGGCTTCGCCGTGCTCCTCCCGCAAGCTCGGCGGCCTTGCGGCTCTAAGGTGGAGTGATGGACGTGAATGAAGTGATGAGGACTATAGGGAGGTCATGGTATTTATAGGCCTCCACCCCCTTTACATGTGTGACATGTGTCAACATGTAAGGGAGGTTCATGTGTCCCTTATCCATGTATGAAGACACATGGCATGATACATGGCATAATCATAAGGAAACTTGTTGCCTAAGTAATAGGCTTGGCTTATCCACGAGTTTACTTGTTGCCCAAGTAAAAGACTACACCATGACATGTGTTAGTCTCAGGACAATGACACATGGCATTACTGAGGTTTTGACACTTGTCCTGACTATAAAACGACACGTGTCCCATGATTTCCACTCCATGTGTCCTACTTTTGCTAATAACGCTTAATTATCACTAACGACGACCAATTAACACTAATCATGCTTAATTAGTCTTAATGATGTGATTATGGCTAATGAGTGTAAATCTATGCTAATGACGCTTAATTATCACTAATGACGGCTAATTAGCACTAATCATGCTTAATTAGTCTTAATGATGTGATTTTGGCTAATGAATGTAAATCTATAACATTATGGGCACTATACAAGTAGTGGCTTCTACTACTTATAAGGTACTACCGAAATTCCAGATTAGTAGATGCGGTACTATGTTTTGAGGTGCTACACAATTCAGAGAACCTTTTGAAGTCCATTTTTATACAAGATGGTCTCTGATATAAACACAACAAGTTTCAATGAAATCATTGCATCAAGGCGAACCTCATTCCAACAGATAGGTGTTCTGCATGGTCTATACAAGGCTTCATAAGGTGCCATCCCAATACTTGTATGATAGCTGTTATTGTATGCAAACTCAATAAGTGAGAGATGTTCATCCCAGCTTTCTTTAAAACTCAGTGCACAAGCTCTAAGCATGTATTCTAGAGTCTGGATAGTCCGTTCTGATTGGCCATCTGTTTGAGGATGGAAGGCTGTACTAAATGCTAATTTCGTTCCCATAGCTTTATGTAAGCTTGGCCATAGCTTAGAAGTAAATCGTGGATCTCTATCAGACACAATTGACACAGGAGCCCCATGACAGCTAACTATCTCATTAACAAAGCTCTTTCCCAAACGGTCTAGACTGTAGGACATGGTAATGGCTAAGAAATGTGCAGACTTAGTTAATCTGTCCACTATGACCCATATTGCATCGTGACCTCGATGGGTTCTTGGAAATCCTGTAACAAAATCCATAGTGATGTATTCCCATTTCCATTCTGGTATTGGAAGTGGTTGTAATGTCCCTTACGACATCACGGAGAGAATCGGTAGTGTGACATATCGCCTTCGACTTCCAGCTGAACTAGTAAGGATACATGATATCTTTCATGTCTCCACACTTCGGAAGTTTATTCCAGATCCAACCCATATGATACAACCTCAAGATATTCAATTGAAGGAAGATCTTTCATACGAGGAGGTTCCTGTGGAAATTCTAGATTATAAAGTACAAGAGCTTCGTACAAAGAAGATTCCTTTAGTTAAAGTTTTATGGAGGAGTCACACAATAAAAGAAGCCACATGGGAACGAGAGGAAGAAATGAGATCTCAATATCCCCACTTATTTTCAAGCTAACAAAGGTACTTAAATTTCGTGGATGAAATTTATTGCAAGTAGGGGAGAATTGTAATATCCGTTTTGTACACTATGGCTTTGAATGTTATCAAGTGTTGTTTCAAGGAAATATTGGATTAATAATATTCACACTTTACAGATACCATAGTCAATAGATTCGCCTTGATGCAATGATATCATTGAAACTTGTTGTGTTTATATCAGAGACCATCTTGTATAAATGGACTTCAAAAGGTTCTCTGAATTGTGTAGCACCTCAAAACATAGTACCACATCTACTAATCTGGATTTTAGGTAGTACCTTATAAGTAGTAGAAGCCACTGCTTGCATAATGCCCATAATGTTATAGATTTACATTCATTAGCCAAAATCACATCATTAAGGCTAATTAAGCATGATTAGTGCTAATTACCCGTCATTAGTGATAATTAAGCATCATTAGCATAGATTTACACTCATTAGCCATAATCACATCATTAAGACTAATTAAGCATGATTAGTGCTAATTAGCCGTCATTAGTGATAATTAAGCGTCATTAGCATAGATTTACACTCATTAGCCATAATCACATCATTAAGACTAATTAAGCATGATTAGTGCTAATTACCCGTCATTAGTGATAATTAAGCGTCATTAGCATAGATTTATACTCATTAGCCATAATCACATCATTAAGATTAATTAAGCATGATTAGTGTTAATTGGTCGTCGTTAGTGATAATTAAGCGTTATTAGCAAAAGTAGGACACATGGAGTGGAAATCATGGGACACGTGTCGTTTTATAGTCAGGACAAGTGTCAAAACCTCAATAATGCCATGTGTCATTGTCCTGAGACTAACACATGTCATGGTGTAGTCTTTTGCTTGGGCAACAAGTAAACTCGTGGATAAGCCAAGCCTATTACTTAGGCAACAAGTTTCCTTATGATTATGCCATGTATCATGCCATGTGTCTTCATACATGGATAAGGGACACATGAACCTCCCTTACATGTTGACACATGTCACACATGTAAAGGGGGTGGAGGCCTATAAATACCATGACCTCCCCATAGTCCTCCTCACTTCATTCACGTCCATCACTCCACCTTAGAGCCGCAAGGCCGCCGAGCTTGCGGGAGGAGCACGACGAAGCCCAGTCGGTGATCGAGAGCATTTTTAAAAGCCGTAACGAAGTTCTGTCCGCATCGAGCCGTAGTACTCAAATCTAGGACGGCTATAGAGGGAGATTTCACTAAAGAAGGTGTTTTGGACTCAAGTTAGACAACAACCAGGTGAGGGATTCTCAAGCGCTATTTTAAAGCACTAGTCTTTAGATTTTATGCGTGGTTTGAATAGTTAATATGAAATCATGTTTTCTAAAGTTTTTACGCATGAATTACAAGTACAATACTGTTGAGATGAAATCAGGGCTTTAGAACGTATTTCAGATGTCGTTTCAGGTGTTTTATCATGATAGCATGTTTTTATGCATTTTTGTTCTTGATGGAACACGATACATAAAGTTTTATTATTTAGATATGAGTTTTTATGTGAATAGTTATGTTTTGCACGGTTACTATGCATTATGGATCGGTTTTCAAGTTATTAACAAGCTCTAGTTGTCAGAATATGTATGTTATGTCAAGAGTGTTTTAAGTTCATGAATTAGCTGTTATGAGCTTAGACTAGCAAAAGTACGGTTTATTAGTAGCAAGAAATGAATCAGAATCATAAGATAAGCACCACAGTAGCTCTTTTATTCAAATCATGTAATAGCCATTAGATATGGTGATGTCATTAGATATGACCCTGAAACCGCCATTAGATATGGCAAACCATTAGATATGGTATCAAGAGGACTTTGGGTCCGCATTCTGTATACATATAGGCTTTGGGCCGTATGCAGGGTATTTTTGGTCTTTGGGACCGTCTGCGCGTATGATTTAGCTTTGTTTCAGCGCTCATGAGTCAATAAATTAGCCACAGTGGTGATTAGTACAAACAGCTTGATAGTAATGATTATGTTTCAGTTTATCTGCTTTTGAAGTGATTTCAGCGTTCAATTGCAAAACTAGCATACTGTTATATGTAATTTCTGTCATAAAGTTTCTTTCAAGCTATTTCACAGTATTCAGCATAAATTCTTGTCATGATGCTCATATTACAGTTTTTAGCTATATGTAAAAAGCTTGAGATCCTTTCACTGGGTCTAAGCTCATAAATGGGTTTAGACTCATCCCTTTATATTATAATTATGTACAGATCAACAGAATCATGACTAGCAGGGGAAAGGACCGCAAATACACTTGGAGGACGTGTCTTTTGCTTTTCGTAGTTTTTGTATTGTCTGTGTTATTTTGTAAGAAGTTGTAATAGATAGAACTTGTGTAATGCACTTCTTGGTGTTGTGACAGAGATTCTTTCTTTAATATTTTCTTTTTCCTCAAGTAAACATGTGGCAATCTCAAAAACATAACATCTTTGTATTTCAAGTTCACAACACCGAGTCGTGTATTATACAAGTTCTATCTATTACAACCTCTTACAAAATAACACAGACAGTACAAAACAACGAAAAACAAAAGCCACCTCCTCCTAGTGTATAGGCGGTCCTTTCCCCTGCTAGTCGTGATTCTGCTGATCTGTACATAATTATAATATAAAGAGGTGAGTCTAAACCAATTTAGGAGCTTAGACCCAGTGAAAGGATCTCAAGCTTTTTACATATAGCTAAAATCTGAAATATGAGCATCATGACAAGAATTTATGCTGAAAACTGTGAAATAGCCTGAAAGAGACTTTATGACAGAAATTACATATAAAACATGCTAGTTTTGCTATTGAACGCTGAAATCACTTCAAAAGCAGATAAGCTGAAACATAATCATCACTATCAAGCTGTTTGTACTAATCACCACTGTGGCTAATTTATTGACTCATGAACGCTGAAACAAAGCTAAGTCATACGCGCATACGGTCCCAAAGACCAAAAACACCCTGCATACGGCCCAAAGCCTATATGTATACAAAACGCGGACCCAAAGTCCTCTTGATACCATATCTAATGGTTTGCCATATCTAATGGCGGTTTCAGGGTCATATCTAATGACATCATCATATCTAATGGCTAATTCATCATTTGTATAAAAGAGCTACTGTGGTGCTTATCTTGTGATTCTGATTCTTTTCTTGCCACTAATAAACCGTACTTTTGCTAATTCAAGCTCGTAACAGCTAAATCATGAACATAAAACACTCTTGACATAACATACATATTCTGACAACTAGAACTTGTTAATAACTTGAAAATCGATCCATAATGCATAGTAACCGTGCAAAACATAATTATTCACATAAAAACTCATATCTAAATAGTGAAACTTTATGTATCGTGTTCCATTAAGAACAAAATGTATAAAAACGTGCTATCATGATAAAATACCTGAAACGACGTCTGAAATAAGTTCTAAAATCTGATTTCATCTCAACAGTATTGTACTTGTAATTCATGCGTAAAAACTTTAGAAAACACGATTTCATATTAACTATTCAAACCACGCATAAAAGCTAAAGACTAGTGCTTTAAAATAGCGCTTGAGAATCCCTCACCTGAACGCTATCTAGCTTGAGTCCGAATCACCTTCTTTAGTGAAATCCCCCCTATAGCCGTCCTAGATTTGAGTACTACGGCTCGATGCGGACAGAACTTCGTTACGGCTTGAAAAACGCTCTCGATCACCGACAGGGCTTCGCCGTGCTCCTCTCGTGCTCCTCCTGCAAGCTCGGCGGCCTTGCGACTCTAAGGTGGAGTGATGGGCGTGAATGAAGTGAGGACTATGGGGGGTCATGGGTATTTATAGGCCTCCGCCCCCTTTACATGTGTGACATGTGTCAACATGTAAGGGAGCCTCTAGGCCACATGTTGCCTCTCTTCCATGTATGACGACACATGGCCTGCCAAATGTTTTATTCATGAGGAAACTTGTTGCCCAAGTAATAGGTTTGGTTTATCCATGAGATAACTTGTTGTCCAAGTAAGGTTTGGCTTATCCACGAGATAACTTGCTGCCCAAGCAAGTGGTTTGGCTTCTAAACGAGATAACTTGTTGCCCAAGCAAGAGACTACACCATGACATGTGTTAGTCTTAGGATGACGACACATGGCACTATTGAGTTTTTGACACTTGTCCTGACTATATAACGACACGTGTCCCATGATTTCCTCTCCATGTGTCCTACTTTTGCTAATGATGTTTAATTATCACTAATGACAGGTAATTAGCACTAATCATGCTTAATTAGTCTTAATGATGTGATCATGGCTAATGAGTATAAATCTATGCTAATGATGCTTAATTATCACTAATGACGATTAATTAGTACTAATCATGCTTAATTAGTCTTAATGATGTAATTATGGCTAATGAGTATAAATCTATACTAATGACGCTTAATTATCACTAATGACGGTTAATTAGTACTAATCATGCTTAATAAATCTTAATGATGTGATTATGGCTAATGAGTATAAATATATAACATTACGGGCACTATGCAAGTAGTGGCTTCTACTACTTATAAGGTACTACCACAATTCCAGATTACTAGATGTGGTACTATGTTTTGAGGTACTACACAATTCAGAGAACCTTTTGAAATCATTGCATCAAGGCGAATCTATTGACTATGGTATCCGTAAAGTGTGAACACTATAAATTCAATATTTCCTTGAAATAACAGTTAATAAGATTTAGAGGCATAGTGTACAAAACACGCATTAACAGTTGATCACATTCAAAGGGTACAAAACGCGTATTACAATTCTCCCCTACTTGTAATAAATTTCATCCTCGAAATTTAAGTACCTTTGCTAGCTTGAAAATAAATGGGGATATTGAGATCTCATTTCTTACTCTCGTTCCCATGTAGCTTCTTCTATTGCTTGACTCCTCCATAAAACTTTAACTAAAGGAATCTTCTTTGTACGAAGCTCTTGTACTTTTTAATCTAGAATTTCCACAGGAACCTCCTCGTATGAAAGATCTTCCTTCAATTGAATATCTTGAGGTTGTAACATATGGGTTGGATCTGGAATAAACTTTCGAAGTGTGGAGACATGAAAGACATCATGTATCCTTGCAAGTTCAGCTGGAAGTTGAAGACGATATGCCACACTACCGATTCTCTCTGTGATCTCGTAAGGGCCAATGTATCTAGGGCCAAGTTCAGCTGGAAGTTTAACTCATGTTGTTTTAGCTGTCTAGAAGCATAAGCAATCTCCTTATCATTCTGCATTAAGACGCATCCCAGCCCTTGTCTTGAGGCATCGCTATAGATTACATAATTACCTTTTCCTGATGGAAGGCTAAGTATAGGTGCTGAGGTGAGACGACTCTTGAGTTCCTTAAAACTCTTCTCGCATTCGTCGTCCCAACTATACTTCACATTCTTCCTAGTTAACCTTGTCAATGGCGCAACAATTCTAGAGAAGTTTTCTACAAATCTTCGATAATACCCAGCCATTCCAAGGAAACTTCGGATTTCTGATGCATTAATCGGTCGTTCCCAACTAAGAACAGCTTCTATCTTTGATGGATCCACTGTTATTCCTTCTCCAGATATGACATGGTCTAGAAATGCAACATTCCTCAACCAAAACTCACATTTATCAAACTTTGCATATAATCGGTGTTCCTTCAGAGTTTGAAGTACAATTCTCAAGTGTTCTCTATGTTCTTCTTCTGTTTTACTTTATACTAGAATATCATCAATAAATACGATCACGAACTTGTTCAGATATGGACGGAAAACCCTATTCATCAAATCCATAAAGGCAGTTGGGGCATTTGTCAATCCAAAAGGCATTACTAAGAAACCTGGCTCTGATACCCCCCCCCCCGACGCCCCTCCGATGGTGCTCCGGACCCCCCCTGCCGCCCTCCCGGATCTGCAACACCCCCTCGCCTCGTAACCGTTGGATGGTTAATTGGTTAGATTAACTCACGACTAACCCAAGTAACTGACTCAAATGTAGTTAAAATTGACGGGAGGGTCTGTAGGGTAAGACGGAGCAAGATTACGGGGTTGTGGGAGGAATTATGATGTTTCAAAGGTCGTAGAGGTAATTTCGAAAGATTTCAGGGTCTGCTGGGTAAATATCCCTATAAAATAATATCAAATATTGCATTCGGATATCCGGATCCGAATCCGAATATTCAAGCCATTACCATATCCGTATTCGGAAAATTTTTACAACCTATATCCATATCCGATCCGTATTCGATTAATATTCGGATACGGATATCCGTATCCGGTAATTTTTCGAATACGGTAGGCGGATATTCGGATATATTCGTATCCGTTTTCATCCCTATTAACTGTCTGCATCCCTAACTATGACTATGAGCCAACTTTTCCATTATTGATCATCATATGAGAAGTAAATTAAGAATGGTTGCTAAAGTTAAAGGATACAATGCCACTGGATTGCTCTCACCATTTCTCCATCAAAGATATCATGGGATATGGTTAGAACGCTGGAAGTTATCATGCAAATAATGTAGGAAGAAACAATGGTCAAGTGACAGTTACGTCCGTCCCCTCCAGCTAACAGGGAGGTGATTAGGGGATGATTGTGACCATCCTTTAAACCCATTGAACCAACTTAATTTTTTTTCTCCCCCGAGTTGCAAATTTATGTTTGTTCTTCACCAATAACGTAGTAAATCAAATCCCTCCAATGTCCAGATAACACATTTGATTGGTAATTCTATAACAACTGCTCCAACAGAAGTTGCAAGATAAAGATACTTAAATAAAAAAATTTCAGTTGTATCAATTGAAAAGGAAATAGAAAAGATGTTGATTATTTACCTTCTTCAGATGTCTCCTTCAACAACTTAGGGATTGTACAACATATCCTAAAATTTGATAACCACAGTCTAACTAAGATCCAAAGAAAAGATAGCTTTGAAATTGAAATTCTTTGTCAAAAATATAACAAAAGAAGGCATAAGTTGAATTTTAATTATTCTTAAGTTCCTCCAGATCATGAATTATGAAATCTTTGGAGCTAACATGCAATCATGGTAATGTATGCGAACACGATCAAGAACTGCCTAATCAATGTAGGCATGTATACATAAAGTGACATTATAAATAAAATGTTGTACAAGACAAAAATAAATTAATCTATCACTTAATCTTTAACAATGTTATCATGAAATCTTTGTAAAAATGGTATTACATGTTTGTAGGTTACATCTAACATATATTTTCTTGAATCTCGTTAATCTTTGTAAAAATGGTATTGCATGTTTGTAGGTTACATCTAACATATATTTTCTTGAATCTCGTTTCGATATGCATCTTCAATATTTGATAAGTACTCATCTTTATTAACCTCAAAATAATCTCTCGATATTGTTCTCATGAGCATGATCCATCCATTTACAATATTATATGGAACATAAAAAATATGTTCAACATGATTGGCATGTGCGGAATATTCATTTATTTGTAACCTACATGTTTGTTTCAAAGTAATAAAATCATGTTTATCTTTTTGGTATCCAAGACCTTCACGAACAACGTCATACTAATTACAATGAAAAGAACGCATCAAAGATCATGCATAAAGTGGACCAAAGTCATTGTAAGAGATCACCTATGAATAATAAGGACTGAAAGCAAGAATATCAAAATTCATTTCATCGGCCATCCCCTAGAACATGTGCTTTAACTTGTAAAGATCACATATGTATATTATGCAAGTCATCGTATTTTTCAACATCTTTAGATAGCATTCAATTGGATACATCCATCAATAGTGCGAGAGTCCACAATTCTTCCTTCACTTGCTGAATGTATAACTAAATGTACCATTATATCAAAAAATGACGGAGGAATATTTTGTTCTAACTTGCATAACGCGATCATAATATCATCTTTCATTCTATGTAACACAACCATATCCGATATCTTTGAACATATTACTTTAAAAAAACTACCTAACTCTGTTAAGGATTGACAAACATGACATTCAACAATAACTGAATAGATAAAGGTAATAGAACTCCCATATATGCAACAAGCATGACTGTTAAGTACAACAATTTCTTGTTCTCCTTCATTCACACATCTAGCAAATTGTGAAGAAAATTCATATGATATTTTCATATATATTTTCAAATTTTGAATGCTTTATCATGGTTAGCGTTCAATAAAATATAAATAACTCCATGCAATGTAATACGTCTATCCAATTCTATTGGATATAAATCTTGACGGATACCAAATTGAAGTAAATCACATATTTAAAAAAGTATCTTTTGAATTATCAGAAATGTTTAAAATACCTAAAATATTTTTCGTTATATTCTTTATGATAAAGATTGTGTCTAGATTTGACAAATTTATACGACTTTCTAATATGACAATTCTCTGAAAATATACGTTGTTTCCTCCTACCACCTGATGTGTTTTTATATAACACAAACAAAAATTCTCAAATGCTAATTTGTTGCTATATAATATTGCCCTTTGTACGAGATGCATCAATTTAACGTCTAAAAGATAAACCATCAAATTTAAAGTTCTCTCTCTCTTCTGCCATCTTTGTTTTGGAGATGAAAACGACGATGTATCAAGTAACATTGTTCTATACTAGTTGTAATTCAAATTGAATGTGTTTCTCATACAAATAGGACATGCAGTTTTCATTTTATACTCTAGCTTGATGATTTTGCATACATTTGGAAGTCATTTATAGTATATAATAATGTAACACACAATAGAAATGTTACCTTTTTATATGTAACGTTGGCATGTATGCATGCATTTCACAATAAATTCAACTCATCATCAAATGGTAGCATGTATACATTAATTGCATTGCATAAACTGTTAGGATCAAGTATCAACAACATTATCATTGTAAATGATGAACTTATTGGCATCCGTGGAATAAAGTTATAAGCCACAAGATTAACTGGCCAAACGATTTCCAAAAGGATTAAAACCATCAGAAGTGAAGTTCAATCTTCTATTCCTAATCTCTTCTGAAAAATGAGGATGTCTTTAGCCACATTTAATCTACTCTTCCACAACAGATGGATGTCACATCACCCTAGTAGCATCTTTCTTCTTTGAATTGCTATGCAAAATCATCCACTTTGCAGTTTCTGTCTTAGAATACAGGGAAAATACTACAAAATCTTTTCAGATTTCTCTATGCTTAGTATAGCATTGCTGCTTTTATATCAAAATGCATTACGATAATACATCTTTCATCATAGTAGTTGTAGATAGATTCTTCACTTTCTTAAACCTTTCTAGTAAAAACTTCAATCGAGATATTTCAACCCCCAGAGCCAACAAAGCATCCACATTTATCGGATTTTCTAAAAACTTATCACATATTGTATTATCGTCTTGAGTATTAAAATTGCTAATATTATGCATCATTTCAAACAAATCATCATCATTATTAGTTTGTATAAAAACTTTTTCATTAACAAACCCATCTTCCCTTAATGGCAGTTGTTCCGCACCTTCTCCATTCTTCATCAAAATGATATAATTTATCCAAAATCTATTCAATCTCAGATACTTGTAAAATTCATTTTGGTCATTACTTCTAATATTTTTACATATAATATAAGGACAATTTATTCTTTCACATGTGACTCTTGCTCTCTAATTAACACTTTCAAATTGATATCCCCAATTTAAAAACCCTATGACTCCTCTTTTATATCTTTGAAAATCACTAAACCTTTTCTCCATCCAAGTCTTTTCCATTTCATTACAAACATTACATCCACCTCAATAACCGATTTTCAATAATTTTACAACAATAATTGATATTATTAATCGTTGTCTATCACATTTAATTGTCAAGTATTGAATAAAGATTGTGTTAAATGATTAAAAAAAGAACAAGGATAAAAATTATAAATCATTAGGTAAATTCCTACTAAATTATTTAAAGTTAGGTCGTCATATGATGCATTTAACACAAGTTTATTTATTGATAGTTATTAGCATCCAAGCAATCCTTAAGAGCTTATATGATGAGTAATCGTTTCATTTTAGACATGTAATGAAAATGGAAATCCGAACAAAGAGTACATCTCAATATTCTATTAGAAAGTCAAACTCCAAACATAGCTTCTCAACAACTTCATCAATAGCATCTCAACAATAGCAATGAACACGTATAATTATAAGCATTGAAAATATGTGACTGTATATTTCTTGTATGAAGAGAATTGCAGATGTAAATAACATTAATAATCATGTTAAATGATGTGTAATCACATTTATAAATGAAAATATTTTATACCAAACAAGGCAACGAGACGGCAATGATGACCGGTGAGATGACACGTAGAGACACGATGTGACGAGAGCGACAGGCGACGAGATGAGAATCACATGCGACAAAATGGTAACCACGAGTGGCTAGTGGCAGACGAGAAAGGGAGATGAGATGCAAATCAGGGAAAATGGAGTCAAGTCGAATTTTAGTCGAAGATACCTTCAGGGATGGTCGATGTAGTCGCCTCATTGAGGTGTCGTTAAGTGAAAATATCTCTTGCAAGCCAGAGGGTTGGTCACAAATGTCCCCTACGGTTGGAGGATGGCAGTAGCTTGATCTCTAGAGAGGATGTATACAACTTTATCTTTTGGGATGAAGACATAAGCACTAATGGGACGATCAAAACCTTCCCTCTTGGTTGTTCAAGCTCCAAAATGGAACTAATGAGTGTTTGCAACCAGAAGGGATGATCGATTGTGACCGTTCCCTTTGGCTGGAGGACGGCGATTGATTCATCTTCAGGATGAGAAAGAAGCATGGAGAGGATCATCATTTTGGGCAAGGATGGATGGAAGGGGGGGCAAGGAGTGGCAAGTGCCCCCCTTAATTTTCGCAAAAAAATATATCTAGCACCCTAACTTCTCTCTTGGTACCCTCCCCTAACTTCTCTCCACCCCTCTCTCTCACGTACCCTCTTTCTGTCCCGCATCTTCTCTCTCCCCCTCTTTTTTCCCATCTCTCGTATCCTCTCTCTTACCCTCCCCCCTCACGTACCCTCTCTCTCCCACTCTCTTTCTATCCCACATACTCTCTCTCTGTCACCCTCTTTTCCCCCCTCTCTCGCGCCCTCTTGCGTCCACTCTCTCTCTCTCTCCTACGTCCTCTCTCTCGACCGTTCTTTTGTCTCTCTCTAGCACTCTCTCTCTCTCTCAACAGCTCTCGCTTTAGATATTCTCTCTTAACATTATCTCTCTTGTTCTCTTGCCCCTCACACGCTTGTGTTAGATCATTGGACGAAATTCGATGACTATCAAAATTCAAAGTCAAAGGTGGAGAGGTATATTTTATGTTAATAATTGTTCTATTAACAAAGTCCATTGATTTTTTTATTTTTAATATTTTTCTACTATTACGAAAAGTCTAATTCGATAGTATCTTTTTATATACAAACTCGATTGAATAATTTTATTGTATAAGTTTATGCATCTACATTCTTTTTTATAAGATATCAAACAATCTATATGTTCTTATTCAATTTATCTGTAGAAATGTTAGTAGAAAAGAGAGAAAAATCATTTGGTATGTTAAATAATAATTTTATAATTTCATTAATATTCGCATGCAAATAATAAGCATTCTATTTTATTGCAAGTAATTTTACATATAAGTCGAGTTATTGGAAAATTTTAATTTTTACACATAGAATGGAAAATATTTCGAACGAGTAGGAGGTCCAGATTCATCCATTTTCCAAAGTAGTAAAGATAATGAAGTTGAATCAAGTAACAAGCGTGTATGTTTAGAAGTTACTATAGATCTTGTGCCAGATCCTGGATTGAGGCCAAAGATATCTTCTTATGATCCTAATGATCGAGATCGTATTAGGAGATCTTATATTCAAAAAGATCCATGTCAACCGCAAAGTCATAAATTTCCACAAAGAATGATTGGAAATAAATTAAGGCGATCTAACTAAGCCTGGTTTATTGAGTACAAAACATGGCTAGAGTACATCATATCAGAAGATGCCACATATTATCTTTATAATTATTTATTCAGATCGGAAAATGATGTTCAAAGTAGAGGAGAAACTTTTGTCACAAAAGGCTTTACAAATTGGAAGAAGAAGGAGGAATTTGATACACATGTTGGTGGTCCAACAGTGCTCACAATAAATTGAAATAAAATTACATTGCTTTGATGAATCAGAATCAAAGTATATACAATTTATTAGACAAACAAACTACGTAGATGAAGAATGATTGTCGAATTTGTCTGAATGCAACAGTACAGTGTGTTAGATTTCTTTCAAGACATGGTTTGGCTTTCAGAGGAAATGATTAATCGAATATCTCAATTAATCAACGTAATTTCCTTGAATTATTGAAATTCCTTGCAGCTCATAATAAGGAGATTGGAGATGTTTTATTGGAAAATGCTCCAGAGAATCTAAAATTAATTGCACCAGAAATCCAAAAGGATATTGTATATGCGGCTGCAATATTAACAACTAAAAACATCATTATGGAACTTGGGAATGAACTATTTTCAATCTTAGTTGATGAATCTAGAGATATATCAGTTAAAGAATAAATGATTGTTGTTCTATGCTACGTGAACAAGAAATGATGTGTTGTCGAGAGATTCCTATCTATAATCCATGTTCCTGATACTACAACCTACTCATTAAAAGGCTCACTCGAAGCTTTATTTTCATCGCATGGCTTAAGTTTTGCAAAATTACATGGGCAAGATTATGATGGTGAGAGCAATATGAGGGGAGAATTTCATGGACTTCGAGCATTGATTCAAAAAGAAAGCAGCTCAGCATATTATATGCATTGTTTTGCACATCGGCTTCAATTAGCTTTAGTAGCAATTGCTAAAAATAATGTTCAAGTTGCATTGTTATTTAATACTATTATGCGTATGTTAAATACTGTTGGAGCTTCGTGTAAATGCCGTGATCAGTTAAGAGAAAATCAAGCTCTTCAGATTGTTAAAGCTATTGAAATTGGTGAACTTTTAACTGGTAAAGGTTTAAATCAACAAACAAGTATGTTACGACCTGGTGATACTCGATGTGAATCACATTACAATTCTCTAATTAGCATCACTTTGATGTTTGCATCAATAGTAGATATTCTTAATATTATTGTGCAAGATGGTTTAAATTGTGAAAAAAGAGCTGAAGCATCTTCTTTGTTAGATTCCATACAATCATTTATATTTATATTCAGTTGTTATCTTATGAAACTTGTCTTGGATGTTACATTTGGATTATCACAGTCACTAAAATGAAAAGAGCGGCATATTGTAAATGCCATTACTCTGCTCAAGATTTCTACACAGAGATTGCAACTTTTAAGAGATAGTGGATAGAACTCGTTACTTGCAAATGTAATTTGCTTTTGTAAAAAGTAAAATATTGAAGTTCTTGAGATGGACAAACCTTGGATGGCTCATGGAAGGCCTCGATGCAGAACTCGTAGTATGACTAATTTGCACTATTATTAGGTTGAAATATTCTATATGGTCAACGACTCACAACTTCAAGAATTGAATTGTCGTTTTACAGAAAAGACAACTGATTTGCTTTTGTGTAGCATGTTTTAATCCATCACAATCATTTTCCTCCTTCAATAAAGAGAAGTTAGTTCAGATGGCCTCATTTTATAAAGATGATTTTTCAGATGTTGACATGGTGAAATTAGATAATAAACTTGAAACATATTTTTTGGATGTGACTTCTGATGAAGATTTTTCCAAGCTGAAAGGAATCGTTGCACAACTATTGGTTGAGAAGAAAAAGGGCATGATATATCATTTGGTTTATAAGCTTATTAAATTGGCACTTGTTCTACCAGTCGCAACTGCCATAGTAGAAAGAGCATTTTCTGCAATGAAACACATCAAAAATCATCTTCGAAATAAGATGTGGGATCAATGGCTAAATGATAGCTTGGTTACTTATATTGAAAAAGACATGTTCACAAATATCAGTAATGAAGAAATTATTCAACGATTTCAAAATATAAAATCTCGTCGAGGACAACTCTAACAAGGTAATTTCAGAAACAACACAATTATTTTTATGATTTAAAAAAGAGTACAATCATTTTTTATTTGTAGATTTTATATGTGGTGGTTAATTTCATTACATCACTTGTTAGTTAATTTCATTATATTAATAAATGAAATGTTATATCTAATTTGTGCCCCTCCTAATTACCATCGTGGTTCCATCCCTGCCTCTGGGTGTTTCGAGAATCTAATGGTCAAAGATCCGAGTTCTTTTTAAATGGAATTTAAGTTGCTAAATATTGCTCGGATTTTTGACAGTTATAATAAAATAGCAAATAACTTTTGATTTTAGCAAAATTTGGAAAATATGTAGAGCATTAGTCTAGTATTCAATCTATAAGGTTGAATTTTGGAATCGAAATAACAGCAGAAAAAAATATGGATTACAGGCTGTAATCCCATCACAGACGATCTGCTCTCGAAGACCAATATCCGTTATCCATAAACTCCTCCCGCCATCCAATCATGGACTTCCACGTCACCCCCGAGGAGGCGCGCTCCAGCAGCATCCACAAGTGTTCCAAAAATGCCTGTGGCAGAGAGAGAGAGAGAGAGAGAGAGAGAGAGAGAGGAGAAGGGTGGCGATGGGCATCTGCTGCAGAATTGTCACCTGAGGATCGACCCCCCTTCTCCTCGGAGGATCGAGAATGGCATCGTCTGCCGCGGGAAATGCACTCATATGCTCTCTCTCCTCGTCCACCAGCGCTGCGTCGTCCTCCAGCTCGGCGAAGACGATCTCCGTCGTCTCTCACAGGGATCCCGGCGGATCACTCGTCTTCCAGGTATTCGGCAATGTGCATTCACGTGAATCGAGCTTGCTCTTTCTTTCGTTATTTTTTTAATTAATCTCCATGCTTATATTCGAACTCAATGGTTTTGATCAATGGACATTTGAGGACAATGCCAATTATCGAAGATGCAGAGGTTTTAGTATAATTATAAAGTTTCTCAGACGCAGAGATGTGAAAACATCTCCATTTTTTTCAAAAAAAAAAAAAGAGAATAGCTTCACGGATTATGGATTTTCTTTATCTAATATGGCTTCTGTCGTCAGTTCCTTTGAGATTATATGTACTTTGAAGTTTGAAATTCTAGGGATCTTAAGGTACGCCTCCGACTTTGAGCTCGAGAGAGGTATAGAGAGGGAGAGATGGAGAGATGGGAAGGGGGCTCCCGTAGGCGAGCTTCTGATTTTCGTTCCCCTCCCCATGGGAGGCCTTTTATAGGGCGCAAACCCTCGCCACGTCCGCCCCCTTCAACCACGCCCCCTGCGGTTGCGGTCCCGAGAGATCCGGTCATCCTAACCGCCGGCTCCGCAATGGCCGGCGGCAGTTCTTGACCAACTTGGTCATAGGCCGTTCTACATCTCCCACTTGACCAAAGTGGTCAAGACACATATATATATATATATATATATACTCCCACTATTCGTGTAGTATATACATGGAGATTTATCATGTGAGGATCATTATCTATGAAACCTCTTCCTTGACTCATACATTGCTGAGTCCCATTAAACCAACATGTTTAATGTATGTTCCTGTTGTTATTCCCTTGGTAAGGGAATCAGCCAACATGTCACTGGTAGGTATGTAGGTTACCGTGATTTCTTGATTTGCTACTATATCTTGTATATAGTGATATTGGATCTCAATGTGTTTTCCTTTACAACTATTAGCCCCACTATTAATCAAGCTTATCGCAGCTTGATTGTCACAATACATTTCAATTGGCCCTTTGACCAATTCGAGGCTTAGGTTCTCTAGAAAACGCCTGATCCACACAACATGAGTGGTGGCCATGCTACATGCAATGTACTCAGCCTCCTGTGTATGTCGAGATATACATCCTTGTTTCTTGCTACCCTAAGAAACGACTGCACCACCAAACATGAACAGATAACCTGATGTGGATTTTCTATCATCCACATCACCTCCGAAATCAGCATCGGAGTATCCTACCACTTCAAGCGATTCTGCTTGATACACAAGTTTCAGATGTACTGTTCCTTTCAGATATCGAAGAATCATCTTTATAGCTTCCCAATGTGCTGGACCGGGATTGCTTTGATATCTACTGACTGAGCTTACTGGATAAGCTAAATCAGGTCGAGTACACATCATTGCGTACATTAGACTTCCCACCGCTTGTGCATATGGTACATCTAAAGGTTTTTGTCCCTTTCCGGGACACTGACTCTTACTGAGTCTCTTTCCCATCACAAGTGGTGTTGGAGCTAGAGTGATGTTCTGCATTCCAAATCTCCTTAATACAGTATGCAAATATCTTTCCTGACTAAGGCTCAATGTCCTTGAGTCTCTGTCTCTTGTTATTTGAATTCCAAGAACATAGGATGCTTCACCCATGTCCTTCATCTCAAATTCATTGCTCAATTTCTGTTTGATTTCATTTAGCATCTGTATATCATTACCTGCAAGCAGAATGTCATCTACATACAATGACATGATTGCAAACCTGCTCCCACTCTTCATGACATACACACAGTTATCCAACTTATTTGAAACAAATCCAAATTGAATAACTTTCTTGTGAAATTTAAGATACCATTGCCGTGAAGACTGCTTTAAGCCATATAATGACTTTCTTAACTTGTAAACCTTTTTCTCCTGACATTCAACCTGAGATCCCTCAGGTTGTCGCATATAGATCTCTTCCTTTAATTCTCCATTAAGGAAGGCCGTCTTCACATCCATTTGGAATAATTCCAAATTCATATATGCGACTATAGCTAAGATCATCCGAATCGATGCAAACTTAGCCAATGGAGAGTAGGTTTCCTGGAAATCTATTCCAGCTTGCTGAGTATAACCCTTGGCAACTAATCTGGCTTTGTATTTGTCAACTGTACCATCAACTCGGTACTTTTTCTTAAATACCCACTTACATCCTATGGATTGCCTACCTTCTGGAAAATCACATAATTCCCAAACACCGTTTCGCTCGATTGAATCCAACTCATCTCTCATGGCGGCCGACCATGATTCCGACTCAGATGAAGCCATAGCTTCATTAAAGGATATGGGATCTGTACAATCCGCGACATCCTCATCCACGGTGTAGCACGACGCCTCGCATCCGTAGAAATGGTAATCTTCCATCCATGCGGGCCCTGTTCTGGGTCTCTTGTTGTCGATTATACTCGTGGGTTGTGTGGGTCCACCCACTTCCTCTAAAGGATCATCATGTTCCATAGGTTCATTCTCTATATTTGGATGATCGATATCATCCTCAAGTTCTTGTCTAATGCTCAAGTCGTCTTCATTGTCTTGTAAGATAATCAGAGGATCTGATTCCTCTACTTCATGCTTCTTTTCTTGATGAATTTCAAGAAAAGTTACATCACGACTTTCGATCAGACCTTTAGTTTAATGGAAGAACCTATATCCTTTAGAATTTTCACTATATCCAATAAACTTGCACTTTAATATCCTGAAGTCTAGCTTGTCCCTAAGCTGACTCGGTACCAGAACATGTGCAACACATCCCCATTTCCGGAGATGGCCCAACTCGGGCTTTCTACCATTCCATATTTCATATGGCGTTGATTCTACGGACTTGGTGGGAATCCTATTCTGTATATAGTTCGCAGTCAACACTGCCTCTCCCCAGAATTTCTTGGAGAGTCCTGAGTGTGAAAGCATACACCTTACTGCATTCATCAAAGTTCGATTCTTTCTTTCAGCTACACCATTCTGTTGTGGTGTATAGGGCATTGTAGTCTGCCTACGAATGCCTGCCTGAATACAATAATCCTCAAACTCTTTTGAGGTATATTCCCCACCTCTATCTGTCCTAAGATTCTTGATTGGTTTTCCCAATCTTGTCTCCACTTCTGTCTTATATCTCTTAAATGTTTCAAGTGCTTCCGACTTTCTTTCTAAGAGATAGACATAGGAGAACTTTGAATAGTCATCAATGAATGTTATAAAATATTCCTTATTTCTATGTGTGCTGACGCTCAGTGGTCCACATATGTCTGAATGGATCAAACCTAGTAACTCCGTTGACCGAATTCCAGTTGAGAAGGGTCTTCTCGTCATTTTACCGGTCAGACAGTGTTCGCAGGGCAATGTCCTTGCACCCGTGATCTTAGGCAACAAATTTGCCTTAATCATTTGATCCATTTTAGAATTTCCTGGATGACCCAGTCTCATGTGCCACAAGTCATAATCAGACAAACAACACAAGGAATAATCAGAAGAGACATTCATTGATTCACTAGAAGTTATTACAGGAAGACAGAATAGGTCATGCTCGGGCACAAACTTTCCCATCGCATAGACCTTCTTATTCTTGCCTATGGATACACGCTTATTATAAAATCTAACTTCAAAGTCTTTCTTGAGCAACACTGGGACAGATATCAGGTTCCGACGTATTCCCGGGGCATATAGTACATCATTCAGTACCATAATACTATCTCCCAGGTCAAGTCTGTATGTCCCAACACCTTCCACGTCCAGGTAGGTGTTGTTCCCCATGAAGATCCTCTGTTCGCCTTTGCTCAGCTCCTTGAAGTCCACCAGGCCCTCCTTCGTCTTCGCGATATGTCTGGTTGCTCCAGAGTCGATCCACCATCCATCACTGTCCGTGATGACAGAGTTGCATTCCACGACAGCCGCGAGTTCCATTTTCTTTTTTTGCCTTTATTTTCAGGCACTTTAGAATTTCCCGGCTTCTTCTTATTAGGGCAATTGACCTTGAAATGGCCATATTTGCCACAACCGTAGCAAGAGCCGCGTGGGTATTTCCCACTCTTTCCCTTGAAATTCGCCTTGGAGGGGCCTAGTCTTTTCTTTACGTGCACGGCGTTTGCTTCTTCTTCTTCCTCGTCCTCAAAGATCTCAGTTTTCGATCTTTGTTTGGAGAGGTCCTGCTCAATCGCCAGCTGTGCAGGTAGGTCCGTCACATACGTAATGTTGCCGTTCATTCTCAGAGATGTGGCAACCATGTCAAATGACGGAGGGAGACTTCCTAGTATGGTTGCGATCTGCATCCTCTCCGGAATTACGCAATCAGCAGCCGCAAGATCCTTGGCCATCACGATCATCTTATTCACGTGCTCGAGGACGCTTTCAGATTCCTTCATTCTACACGAGTTGTACTTATGTAGAAGAAGCTGGACGCTCACTTCCGATTTGGAATGGTATTTGTCCTTCACCGCGGTCCAGAGCTCGTAAGCTGATTCGCAGTTCTCAAAGACCCGAATCAGGTTCAGATCCATATGGGTCAGCATAAAGCTCCTAGCCCTATTATCCGTTTTTCTCCCACTGCTCGCGGGACCTAATTTCTTCCACTGTCGGATTTTCAGATAAAGTTGGGCCGGGTTTGTCTATGATGGTGTGTATGCTATCGTGCAATAGACCGTAGTAGATCTTCCTACTCCATAATTCATAATTAGTACCATTAAGGTACTCAATTTTCCCCACCTCATTGGCAATAGTTTTGCTTGCCATTTTTGTTGATCTAAAGAAATAAATGTAGGATTGTATGAGATTGATATAATTTAACGGATTTTTTTTTAAAACTTGATAAAGTAGAAAAAACACCTTTTTTTAAAAAAAACTAATCAAACAATCAACAAGTTAAAAAGAAAAATATACCAACAAGCAAAGGTATTAAAAAAATAGCAATGCTATTATCAATGGTGTCTAATTAATGATGATTTCAAATATTAAAACAAACTTTTAATTCAACCAACAAACATCAAGTTACTCACAAGCAACTAAGGCCAATTATTATGATTATTCTGATACCTCTATTGTTAATAGATTGGTGAAATCATTTTTCGGTATTACAACCAATTTTTTTAGCAGGTATAACAAGCAAAACTTTACTTGATTAACATTAACAAGGTAAATTTAAGCAATAGAAACTTTAATAGATTGCCGTAATAAGTCAAAATATATATATATCTCAATTTAGTTTTTTTTTATTTAAAACGAAACACCCCTCCTTTTCAAAAAAAATAACTAACCAATATGTTACATCAAAGTTTAGGATCTGTGCAAAAAAAACAAACAAATATGTGCAACTTAAAAAAAGAGGGGCCACAACCGTAATAAAAAAAAACTAGATACGTGTGTAAAAAAAACTTGCAAACATGTGGAGTTGGATTTATAAAAAAAAGTGTCTGCCGTTGCCGTTTTTAAATAAAACTTGAATTCTAATTTTGGAAACAAAAAAAAAGTAGGGTCCAAATTAAAAAAACGTGGGCTCCAGTGTATTCGGTGTTTGGCAACACGTGATTTTTCATTGAACAAAAAAAAACAGGGGCATGCACGTAATTATACAAAGAAAAAAAAGAGGAACCTGGATGCCTAGGGTTTCAGCCCTTTCGAAAAGGAGGCAGATGGCTGTAGCTTTCGGCTGCTCCTTAGGGTTTTTGCCCAAGTTGCGGCGGCAACCAAGAGCAATGATGGAGTACTGCGGCGGCACCAAGGACTGAGGGCAAGTTCCAGCAGCGGTAATGTGCTCTGATACCAATCTAGGGATCTTAAGGTACGCCTCCGACTTTGAGCTCGAGAGAGGTATAGAGAGGGAGAGATGGAGAGATGGGAAGGGGGCTCCCGTAGGCGAGCTTCTGATTTTCGTTCCCCTCCTCATGGGAGGTCTTTTATAGGGCGCAAACCCTCGCCACGTCCGCCCCCTTCAACCACGCCCCCTGCGGTTGCGGTCCCGAGAGATCCGGTCATCCTAACCGCCGGCTCCGCAATGGCCGGCGGCGGTTCTTGACCAACTTGGTCATAGGCCGTTCTACAGAAATACCAACTTTCTGTTTTCTTAACGAAGCATTGTCGACTATAATTTAGTTTCAGGCCATCATTCTGATAGGTTTATAGTAGGAAGAAAATTGGCTTAACCTGATATCGCAGTTTAAAGAATTCCAATGACCCGAAATTAGGTCAAGAATCTGATAAATCTAAGATATCCAGATGAGATCCAGCATGATTTCAGAAATAATACTTTGAGTCGATTGTTCTGATTCAAATAAATTGCAATTCATCTGACACTAGGTGAAAAAATTATCAGAAAACATAGATTCTACTTACTGTTATGTTGCTGTTTTTTGTCAGTAAACTTTGAGTAAATAATTGAGCTGCAGTAAAAAAGTGGAAGTCTAATCGCTGTTGGAAGGTTTTTCATTCAAAAATCGTACTTGCGATGATGTAATCATCACAATCTCTATGCTTGCAATAAATATATCCACCCAAAAATCCACACCATGATTAAGTAATTGCACATTTAGACTGAGCTGAGCTTTCATGTTGTTTCAAGAAAGCTTCATCTTTTTTTCAGAACAAGCAAAATTTTCCATATAATTACTATAATCTACGTTTATAGCAAGCTAGAATTCTAAGTAGGAAATCGCTGTATTTACTGTTTGGATTTCCACCTTTTTTTGTAAGTGAGTTCTGTTCATGATCAGGCTGCCAGGTTACTGGGTCCTCCCATGAGATTCGAAGCCTCGAAGCTGAAAGTCGTCTTCGTGGGAGAAGAGAATTCAAATGAATTGCTCCGCACCTTCCCGAGAACATATGCTCTTGCTCACTGCGACTTCACGGCTAATCTCACCCTTGCTGTATCCAGCGATATCAACATCGACCAGGTGCGAAGCGTGCTTTTAGAATCGCCAAAGATAATATTTCTTGCAAATAATTCATATACGTTCGCTTCACTTTGCTCTCTGTAAATTCCATTTTGAGCTGTATATAGTAAATCCAATTTCAGCAATAAAAATGGGAGATGAAGTCAATGCAACAAACCAATGTTTATGATGATCATTGATGATGGAATGAACTAACAAATTGCATGCAACTGTAAGTGATGACCACAGTGGAGGAGATGGCAAACAAAGATCCAGAAGGACGATGTCGTGGCAGAGTGGAAGAAGGTGAAAGACGAGATATCGTTGCACGTCCATTGCTATGTCAGCGGTGCCAACCTCTTGCAAGAGCTTGCAGCAGAGTTCAGATACTATATCTTCTCGAAGGAGTTGCCTCTGGTGAGTTTTTCGCCTTAGTCCCTTTTCAAGTTCAGTTGTTCTTCACTTCGGATCCGATACGAGAAGACAGTGATGCACTGTCAAACTATTGAATCCAGGAAAAAATGCTTTGGCAGCTAGAGAGCCCTTACATTATGTGAATTATTTGGAAAGTTGCCCCTTTTTTATTTTAGGTACTTAATGCAGTTGTACATGGGGATTCAACCTTCTTCTCGGAGCATCCCGAGTTGCTAGATGCCAAGGTTTGGGTGTATTTCCATTCCAGTACTACGAAGTTCAACCGTCTCGAATGCTGGGGACCTCTTAAAGAAGCCACTCAGGTAACAACATGTTCTTCTCCCATGAAGGTTGATGAAGAACATTCATGTGAATTTTCAATGAAGAATTGATAGGATTAACTAATATTTCATGTCAGTGGCATGTTGGTGCTAAGTATGTAAATTAGTTCTTTTGATGTTGTTGATGGATATCATTGCTTCTGTTGATCAGAGGACACTGGAGGATCAACGAAACGGTTTAAGGAGCTTTTCCATAGAAACGAAGCTGGTTTAGCCAAGCCCCAAGACAATCCTTCATGCTCTTGTGGCTTTCTTCCTCTGACGTTTAAAAACACTGCCAGAATGTGAAGTAGCCTCAGCTTCAGGTGGCCTGAGAAGGCTCGTTCTTTTCGCGGTCTGCGATATTGTTTGAGGGATGATTTATGTACCAATAGAATTGTATATGGGACACCGTTTATTGTTTTGAACTATACCTTCTCTGTATCAAAGAGGTGACATGTTGATTAATCTATGGGAATATCTGTATGCTGATTATCTGCATGTGTTTGCCATTGTTGTTTCCTTAATATTGGCCCACACCAGAAAGAGAAAGAAGTGAGTACATCCTTTAATTCGTTAAAACTTAAAAGAAGCAAAGCTGGTCTTTTTAATAAGGTATGAAATTGGAGAATTGACAGAAGATAGAACCACCTTGCTCCACTAGGGAACTCGCAAACCCAATTGATTGTATCCTTGGGGAGTCGACCAAGAGGAGAGTAATGGAAAAGCCTTCTATTCTTAGGCTTCGTGATTGGTCTCGCATTGGCTGAGATTTTTGGTTATGTTTTCATAGCTACTACTATCCCTTTGTTCGTAGAACTCATCGAAATCGAGAAATCTCGACCGGAGAATGTGCTATAAGAGAGCACTTACCTGATTTGGATTTGTGAATTACTATAGATAATTCATTAGTAGTGTTATTCCTTTCCCCGGCAGTAAGTCAAATCATTTACAGGAGACGTGAAGTATGCGGGCTGGTCATCTCCTCGTGTTTTTATCTTTGTTTTCAATACACTATTAACGGGATTAAACTAGGCAATAGACGTGGTCGTGCCAGGCCCCTTTGTTTAGTCGAAAGCTAAAAACTTTATATCTATTTAATAATCAGTACCATAATATTAAATAATCGAGGGTTTGTATTGGAAGTTTCTTTTTTTATGTGATCTGTTAGCTAAAGATATCCATTGGAATTACTTTTGGTCAAGGAGTAATGCATTTAGATCTATTTTCCAAATGGTTGACTCCATCGGAAAGCTTTTTACATGCATATTCTTATCATTATGAGAATTAGTATGAATTTATAAAAAAATGCAAATTATTCCACCACTTTAATCTGTTCTACAGCTTCGTCTTGATCGAAGTGGTCTAGTGTCATGTAAAAAAATTCAAAAATATGTTTAATGGAGTATCAGTATTCACGAATACCTTCCCCATACTTATATATTTATGAATGGACATAAAGTCATGGGCTTAGGTCCCCGAATAGTTTTCGGAGAAAGCTATCCTTGATAACTTGTTGGGTTCGAGCCCAATTAGACTCATTCGCGACCACCTAAATTACTTAAGCCCAAGTTATCAAGTAGTAATCCTCGCCAATTATAACCCACACACACACTTCAGGAGTT
Organism: Ottelia alismoides; assembly: GCA_037367405.1. Taxonomy (NCBI): domain Eukaryota; kingdom Viridiplantae; phylum Streptophyta; class Magnoliopsida; order Alismatales; family Hydrocharitaceae; genus Ottelia; species Ottelia alismoides. The sequence continues at coordinate 1,382,474 of JAZKJV010001537.1, read as the reverse complement.
TCCGATGTGGGACTATGTTTGAGAGTTAAGGTGTTATAACCTCCTCCACTTGAATTCGCAATGTCCTCATTGCGACATGGACCATCACTTATCTCCAATGACATCGTGATAATTGCACACTCCGGGTAGTCATTTCCTCCTATCTCTTTGTAGGGGTTGCTTCACGATGAGTTTGTGCTCATCTACTCTAAATGCCTAAACTTGGCTCTAGTCCTTGATCAACTAACCCAAGAAAACCATGAATTAACACCTCTTGTAAATCCATTAAAATGTGATAATTAACATCTTTTGTAAAAGGCTGCAAGGAGTTAATTCAGTATAAATATCTGCATGTAATCAGCAAAACTTTACGGATTTTTTTTAATTTATTCACACTAAATCCTAATTGAAAAATAATAATTCTATTATGTAGATAATACAAACATTAATAAAAGAAAAAGACTAAAAAATTACTACATTATTATCTGACCAATAAATCCAAACCCTAGTTTGGGCGATAGAAAGACGTAAAGATCAATATCTCATCCATACAATCTCCTGTGAAAATTTACTCACCTTTGATTTAAGCTGCTCTTAATTATCTAAAAAAATCAAAATAAAAGGAATCAGAGTTCATATAGAAAACTTGTATTTTGAGACCCGTAGTGGTTTCTAAGCAAAATTTACAAGTTCGACAGGGCGTCAAAACCCCTCGGACCTATAATTTTTTTTAGGTTCAGAAGACGGGCGAACACGTGTGCTCTCCAAGGCACTCGCCCTATACAGAACCGGCGAGCCAATGAGGCGACCACTTGTGCACGCCCATATCTACATGCGAGCACCTAGTAGTTACAGGTGCTCGCCAGCCCGGCCGGACGAGTGGACTATTAGAGAGCACAGGTCGGGCGCGCACATGTGCTCATTTGTCAGATGGGTGTGCCCATTGCATGAACTGGGCGTGCACATGACGAGCCGCCATGTGCACGCCAATTCCGCCTTTTCTTATAGTGATATTGTACTAATTTTCCCTTTCTTTATTTTTTTAACTTTTTCAAATTATTAAAAGTAAGAAAATTAGATTAGTGTTTGCTTTTTTATTTTTAGTGTATGAGTTTATTTTAATTTTGTATGTATTTTTTATTAAAAAAATCAAGAAAAATAGATAACGTAGAAATTAAGTATTATATATATAATATCTTGCAAAAGTCGTATTTTGTACCTGAACCTTCTTTGATTTTGAATCCTTCACGAAAAAAAATGTATATATCCTCAAGATACACATTTGTTATAGAAATTACCTTTTTTCATTTGAGCTTTCCTTTTATTTTATTTTTCTTTTTCTTTTGTGCATATCGTTAATGGTCAACACACATTGGATGCATCACATTAGTCCGCACTCAACCACCTCACCTCAACCAAAGCACCCAACATCTTCCATTTTCCACCAATCTGAACCCATGAGATGTTGAACATTGGTCATCACCTCCATTTCCCCTCCTCCACATTCGTTCATCCCTCTCTTCACATCCTCTCCATCTGAAACTAAATCTTAGCCTTTACCAATGACTCCCGTAACCTCCAGCACATTCCCCCATCTGTTGCCCATCACCTGATGGCCCAAATCCATAATGACCATCGCTACAGTTATCCAATCACAAACCCACCTCCCTTCCCCATTGTCCTACAGTACCTTTTACCTCTGGCTAATCACCTGAAGCTTTGCTCCAATCCCCCATTCGCCAAAAGAGCCATAAGGACCCATTCCCCTTCCTTGTTTGAACTTCACGCCACCGTCGAGTCCCCGAGGCTCGAGCACCCTTGCCACTTGCAGGTTTTCAGGAGAACAAAGGTTATGATGGAGGACGAGCCAATACAACAACAACTGTTAACATCAGAGACTCATCATGGACTCCTCCGTACACCTTAACAGCTACTCATCGAACCAAAGAGAGGGGAAGGGCGACTAAAGCATCATTGGATCGATTCCCCCTTCCTCTCTCAACCATTGATGGAGAAAATCAAAACCATCCGATAGAGATGCATTTGTTAGTTAGTTAGTTATTTCTACATGATTTTAAAGATGACATGCACATAAGATTATATCATAGTCGCTCCTATATTCTCTGTGATTGCAGAACTGCATGTGCAGATCTCAGCTCGAAATTACTACGAAGAGATGTCGCTCTCAAGCGAAGCAAAAACTCAACCTTGTTGCTTATCCTTGTTCTAAAATGTTGTAATTGTTTATCTGTAGTGTTTTTCAAAGTTGTAACCTCAAGAAAGCTTCAACTGAATGTTTCCAAATCATAAGATCAAGAATTCATGAACTTATCGATCATATCTCGACACGGATCATCATCATGTATCGATCATGTGTATTGAACTGATCGATCATCCTTATCGATCATAAACATTGACCTTATCAAACATATTTTGAAATCCATTCCAACGGTCATCAACTGATTGAACATATAGCTTTTTCAGCTGATCAATCTCATGCCTATTTTGTTTCCAACAACCATTTTTTTACGCCCTGATATGGGACCCCATACACATTGTTGGAATACACACCATTCAAGAAATCGCTCCTATATTCTCTAGAAAAACAAGAAGCTTTCTAAGTAATTTCCATGATATTCTTTCTCATGTTCATAGATTCATTTCCGGAAGAATATTTTCGGTTGGAAAGCTGTGAAGCAAAGTTTTTCAGTTCAACAGAGTTTGATAGCTCTCTGCCATTTCAAGTTCATCTAATTGAGTTAGAGTTCTGTTGGCAGCCTTCTCAGCAGAGTTAGATCACTTGCCGCCCTTTCAAAGTATGCCAATTGGATTGCTTGGATGATTATTTCTGTGCTTGTTGCTTATGCTGCGAAAAGATTTAAAACTGCCTTGAACCATTATTCACCCCCTCTAGTGGTATTGCAATCCCTGAATTCACATTTGATATCATAGCCTAGATCAGTATCTCAAAGTCATTGCTCGATGATACATATGACAGCTATTGCAAGAAAGGATTCTGAAAGCCAATCCACTGTGAGGTCACTTCACTTCAAGGAATCAACTACAATGATTGGAAGGTGCACGTGCAGGTTTTCTTAGAGTTTGTAGATATTGATATATAGAATATCATAGAATATAAGTACACAAGGATAGTTGCTGGAAGTATCCTTTCTAACACTGACAAGAGGAAAGCGACATACAACTCCAAGGCGATGAACGTCATCTTCTATGTTATTACATTAGATAGGTTCAGTCTTTTGTCTGCATGGAAAATCACAAACGAGATATGGAGCAAGCTCATTGTCACGTACAAAGGAACAACGAAGCTTCAAGAATCGCAATTTAGTCTACAACAACAGAGATGCGAGTTGTTCAAAATGGAAAGTGGAGAATCGATCTGAAATAGGTACACAAGATTCTCAACAATCATCACCAACATCAAAAATCTCAAGGTTGAAATTAAAGACCCAGGAGCTGAAGTCAAGAAGAAGAATAAGATGGGCATTGCACTTCATGCCACATAATCAACTTTAGAAGATAGCTTAGATGAATACTTGGCCATGCTCACCATGAAGCTCAAGAAATTCATCAAGAGGAATGACGTAAAGAATGAAGTGATCACAAGTACTATAGCCGTAAAAAGAAGGGACTATAACTTATGATAGTTGGAGAACGTACAATATGAAACCTTGTAACTTCTACATGCTAACCTTGTGACGGTCTGAAACACAATCTTTTGAGCATGTCTCAGATCTGTGATAAGGGTTCTAAAGTAGTGTTTTCTTCTTCAGGTTTTGAAGTTCTTAAGGAAGATACACTTGACTTGTTTCTTAAGGGAGGCAGGAACAAAATTATCTGCACACTTAGATTCGATGAGTATTCATTGCTAGATTGCTTTCTAGCAGCACAAGAAGAACCCTTACCCTGTCATAAAATATCAGGTCACATTTACATGAACTTAATCCATAGAATAAGCAAACGTGACTTAGTTAAAGACATTCCTAAACTATCCTATAAGAAAGTAAGCATGTGTTTAGTATGGGGGTTATAAAAACTTCATAGAAGACCTCTAAAGTCCAAAAAGCACATTAGCTCAGCCAGAGCATTAGAGCTTTTACACTTGGATCTATTTGGGCCCAAGAAATCTGAAAGTTTAAGTGGTTGGCCCCAAGCATGAGTTTTCTGCACCCAAATCAGTAGCTCAGAACGACCTAGTTAAATGAAAAAATCGCATTGTTCAGGAATGTGCATGTACAATGGAACCTGATCTTCCTAGATATTTTTCGGAGGAGGTTGTAAACATAGCCTGATATGTCTTAAACAGGACTTTGATCTGACCCCGATTAAATAAGGCACCTTTTGAATTCTATTTAGGATGCTCACTAAGGATAGGCTATTTTATATTTTTTGAAGTAAATGCTATGTTCTTAACACTAAGGATAACCTTGACAAGTTTGATTCGAAAAGTAAAGAGGGAATCTTCATGGTTGCTCTACAAGAAGTAAAACCTACATGCTATACAATAAGAAAACAATGACTACCGTAGAAACGGTCAATGTTTCATTTGATGAAAACTTCAATAAGAATCCTACCTACAAGAATTAGAATTCGAGGAAGATGATCAAATAGATCCTTCTAGCATCCCTGAGAATAGAGATTCTCATGGGTTACCCAATGATTTTAGCTTTGTAAACGATCACCCAAAGGAGTTAGTGATTGGGGACATCTCTAGAGGAATCTAAACAAGATTGCACATAAATTCATTTGCGTTGTATGTTTTTGTATCCTCGGTGGAGCCGAAGTGTGTTAACGAGGCTTACAACATTAATTCTTGGTTAATGGTAATGCAAGATGAACTTGTTCATTTTGAGAGAAATCATGTATGGAAGCTTATGCCTAGACCTAAAAATCACACGGTTATTGGAACCACATCCAAAAGGCAAACTTGTGTGGCTCTATCTATTATAGCAGAGTATATAACCACATCTCTAACTTGTTCTCAACTACTTTAGATGAAAAATACACTCTCCAACTTTGGTTTGCCCTTCAACGAGACTAGAATTTTGTGTGACAACACTTCCTCTATCAACCTAGCTAAGAACCCGATCAACCACTCTAGGACAAAAACACATTGATGGTAGACATCACTTTATCAGAGAAAATATCTTGAAAGGTGAGATCTGTTTGGACTATGTTTCAACGGATGGGCAACTAGTAGACATCTTCACAAAACCCTTAGTTGCACCTCAGTTTGAGACTATTATGAGATACATAGGTGTGTACAATTTGAGTTTATTGGTTGAAAATAAAATTTACAAAAGGGGTATCAAATTAGGGCATATCTGATCGATCATGAAGAGAAGTTTGATCAATCACCAATGATCCATCATGCTCATTAATTGATTGATCGTCTAGACTGAAATTGAAATATTAAAATTTGGATTTTTGGCACAATAACAACTTTGGAAAGGTTACAAGGATGTCTCATAGCCTTCCTATTCCGACCTAGACAGTTGAAGAACTTTTTTATGACACATCAAATCTCTTTATTGAGCATGAAGGATACGGTAGTATCCCTCAAAAGAAGAGATTAATCTCATCCACCGCCTCTCGCAAATCTTTATATACGTACCCAAGCCCTCCTTTTACTCTCATGCCTTCTCAAAGTGAGAGAGAGAGAGAGACCACCAAAGTTTGAGTTTCTCAAGCCCTAAAGAAGACTTGATCGATCATCTAATAGAGCCTGATCGGTAAGCCACGATCGATCATCTTCTAAACTCGGATTGATTATCTATAAGTCCAGACTTACTGTTTTTTTATTTCTTTGTTCTTTTCTTGAATTCAATCATTGACTTAAGGTTCCTATTGTTACAAGAACTTGTTCATTTGTCCAGAATGGAACCCAAGAGGTCTAAGGCAACTTCCTCCTCGCTATCCACTGCCATCAACAATCGGATCTTCACCTTTTCCCATCTCAGTTTGATGATCTCCCGGCCTATTTCTTGGCTAATCTTCATCAATCACTCTCATGAGTTTGGACGAATCTTTGACATGAACAGGGTCAGGAACCTGTTCGATCCAGTCATGTTTCCCGGTCACCCCGAGTCATGATTGACTCCATCTCTCCGGATGGCATCATCGAGTTCTATGTGAATCTCAAAGACATTGGTGACTCCTCCACCTACCGACTTAGGTCCACTGTGAACAATACCACCTTCATGGTCGACACCTACGCTCTCCCCTCCATCTTAGGTTGCCCTAAAAATGCCCCAACCCTCATCGAGGTTCTAGACTTTGTAACCTAAGATGAGCTTATGGAAGCCCTAATGCCAACACAAAACTATAGGAATCACCTTCAAGATACAAACCTTAGGCCCCCAGTAAGGTTAATAAACCGAGTTTTCTCATGGTGCTTTCGCAACTAGAAGTCCAAACTCACCCATGTCATCACAGAAGTCCAAGCCCTTATCTTTTTTCTCTTAGTTAAGCCCTTCACTGGTCCCACTACTTTTGCTACATCCTCTCCCAGAAATCTATGAGGTACCTCTTTGTAGGATTTCCAATGACTCACATCTTACATCATTTTAGTGTCCATGTCCCTTGTGACTCGACCCACATCCTCAGAGTCCAACCCTTGGAGTTTATGCTCATTCACAATCGAAGCATATGAACCAGAAGTTGAGCCACCCGTAACCACCTTAGACCCATACCCATACTACCTACCCTATCCCCTCATTTCTTCAGCTTCATCCATATGCATGTCCACCCTTCTCCCTCTACTATTGACTCCATTTAGGGATATCTAGATTGCCATCTCGCCCCAAACGAGCATCTTTCATTGTAGTCCATCATCAGTGCTCACTCTCTTGAGCTCTACCATATTAGAGAGATGCTCGACGAGATAGTGAGTTTTCAATGGGAGATAACAACCTTTATCAATAGCTATGATGGGTTTGTCAACAATCAATCCAAGATGTGTCGCTTGTCTGATGAGATGTGTCAGATGCATATCTCAAGATATCCTCCCGCTCCAGCAACCAACAACACCCACGCCCCGTGCTCCACGTGCTTGTGCTTGTCGCACTATACCTCAATGAGCCCCAACTCCCTCTTAGACTTCACCCCGACCTTCTGGACCAGGTGCCTATTCCTCCCACCCAAGAAAGGACCTCCGAATGTATATGCATGATCCAAAAGTAGAAGCAACTGAAGAAGAAGCAGAGATTAAGATTGAAGAAGAAGAATACAATACTCTTGATTATGATTACATCTCCAGTACTCCCTATGTAATAGAGCATGGCAAGAAGGCTAAACGCCCTAGAGGAGTTAATGATTTTGGATATGCCCCGTCTGACTAGTCTAGCTTTTTTCTCTACAGTTCTTAGTTTCTTTCCTTAGACTCATGTATTTTATTTTGAAATGTATTTTCCTTGTATGATGGAACAAGTTTGCGAGCCACACAAACATTTTTTATTTTGTTCCTTATCTATTAATGAAATCTGTATGATTTTCACTCTCTTTATTGTTCTTTTTAATTGATCACAAAAGGAGGAGAATGGATATCAAGTTTAAATGACTTAAAATATTAATGGATTGTTTAATTAAGGGGGGGGATTAAATAAAAAGATAAAACCAAGTTTTCTGATTTACAATTTTTACATACATTACATTTATAAAAAGAATTAAAAGATTGTTTTATGATTCTTTTAGTAAGGGGAGCAACTAAAATCAATGTTTTGAACTTGTGATACTGATGAATCTCCATTTTATCACCTTTATTCTATCATTTTGGCCTTAAAAATCCTAACTAATGCATGTAAATAACATTAAATTATACATATTAGCAGTCATTATTTATTGCATTTATTATGTAAATAACATTGTCTTTAAAGCCAAAATTATTGAACAAAGAAAAGAAAAAAGAATAAAATATCAAATGTATTTTATGACCCTAAATCCGGAGACCAAGTCAAGAATTTAATTGGTCAACAAGGAATAAAGTAGGGGAACATAAGGGCCAAAAATACCATAAAAATCGTATTTATTTATTCATCAATAATTCATTTTTGACACCTATTTTATTCTTTATTATGTATACATCAAATACAAAAAGTTTGTACATAAAAGTTGTATATAATAATGTAAACCAAAATACAAATTTGAGTTTATATAAAAATAACACACAGTGTACTTTTTATACACAAAATAAAAATCCAAAATCCCAACTTCACATATCCATATCTTCCAAATAAAAACTTATTGTATATAACTTTTAATAAGATATTTAATGAAAGTTGTTTCATATTTTTTGGAGTTAAGGTGTGAACGTTAGGTTTTGAGCCCTCATTGTATAGTATACTGATGAATCTGTGATTCATCACTTCAAAAGTCAAAAATAGAGCCTTGTTCCCAAGAAAATAGATGCATATTTCCCTTTATATTGCATAAATAGCATTCATGCATACAAGCATAATTCATACATTTTAGCAGTCCATTTGCATTTAAATAAGAAGCCAAAAATCCCTTGTAAAATATCCACTCACTAAAATAACCTCTACTTTATAGTATATACTCCTTAGTTAATAATATAGGGAAGAATGCCAAAAACCCCCCTTGTAATTTAGCCAATAAAGCATGAAAACCCCTGTACACTAAATTGCACATAAATCCCTCATACAAACTCCGAACTAGGTCTACTTACTCTTAGAATACTACACATGGAAAGACCTTTAAAATGAGACTAATTTCATCCAATTTGGAGCTTGTATGAGAAAGTTGGGTTTTTGGGTCACTTTGTATACTACATAGGTGTATAATTGTATCTGTGTATTTATGTATCACATTTGACCTCATCTCCGTCTTTGGTCAACATGAAACTTGTAGATCTCATCGAGATCTACAACTTTCATGTTTTGAGTTTTTCCAAACTCAGCCCTCTCTTCTCTCTACACGTGTATTTTCTTCCAGCCACTCACAGCAGGCCACGTGGCGCCCTCTGGTTGCGCCCGCGGCCCGCTCCCCTTGCCTCATCCGCCTCATCTTCCAGCCGTTGGATCTCCTCCTGAGATCCAACGACTCCAGGCGTTCCACGCACGCCCCTTTGCCTGGGCCGTCAGATCTTCTCCCGCCTTCAATCCGTACCATCCGCCCCGCTCATCCCTCCTTACGCCACGTGGCATGTTGTGAGCCACCCGATCACGACTTTGATTCTTTGATCTCAGCCGCCCATTCCTCTGACGTTTCTCATCCGCTCGATCGGCCTTAGCTTTCCATCCAAGCCGCTCGCCAGCGCCGCAGCCAAAGCTCGACACGTGGCCTATCCCATCACCCTTCATTCGCATCATCCCGGTTCGATCTTATCCGCCCGATCGCTCCCACTTCTCCACCGTTGGATCTGGAAATCCAATGGTGGAGCTCCGTCGTCTACCTCTGGATGCCACTCTCCCACGATCTCGATCTTGTGCGAGACGTCACCCCCTTTCTATTTCCTGCTGCACGTCAGCCACCATCTACGCCCGCCAACACTCCCACGATGAGCCCCACTCATCCGTCATCCTTGCCAGCTACCCCACTCGCCACCACCTCCACCATAGAAGCCCCACTACCTCCATGAACCTCGCCTCGTCGCCAACACTGCTGCCACCTTCAACCTATAAATACTCCACCACCGGCCAACTTCAGCCGCATCCGCCACTCCAGAGAGCTTCCCTGAGCTCCGAGCTTTCGATTGGTGACAGCAATTCGACGATTCCGTGAGCGACGAAGGGCTTCTTCTCCGGCGAGATCCACAACACCTCCGCCGTGTCGCAGCCACTCCTCCGAGCAGCTGCTGGAGCTCGGGACACCACCGGTCCCTCGAGCGAAGACCTGGACCCCAAAAGGGAGGTCCAATCCCTAGGTGAACTCTCCATTCCCCCTCCGATCTTTTTCTGAATTTTTCTTTATCTTCTCCGATTTTATTCGCCGCCTACGATTCCCTTCTCGCCTTCATTTCACTCCTCCGAGCTCCGTGTCGGAGCTCTGATCCTCGCTGACCCCTCTGCACCTTCAGACACTCCACTCCACCATCCATCGATCTCCAGCTCTGCCACCTGGCCGGAGCACCGTCGCCCGACCACCTCCCTTCGCCTTAGGCCTCGCCAACTATCTTCACTTCTCCACAAACGCACGCACGAGCTCCGGCTCCATCTTTAACACTTGCAGGTGCCCCGCTTCTCATTGAACGGAAGCTCGCCGGAGTCATCTTCGAGCTTCGTCGCCAGCAACCTCCGACGGCCCTCTCTCACTCCTGAGGCCACCGGAGGCGTCGTCGACCATCCACGCATCTTCCGAGATACCTCCGACTTGCCATCGACTTTCACTGACGATGGGAGGGAAGGGCGGAGCAAAGATAGCTACGTCGGAGTCCCGCCTTCTCCTCCGCAGGAGGCGGAGAGCCTTCGAGGAAGAAGCCCCAGTGGCCGTTCGATCATCTCGATCGAACGGTTCGCAGTCAGCCACGTCGCCCGCCCACCGGAGCTGCCAACGACCGTAGGATCATCATTGATCTCACGCTCAGGAGAACGCCACGTCATCATCTTCAGCCTCCATCGACCACCGTTAGATAAGCGTCCCGCACCCTATGTTAATTAGGTCAAATTAATGTCCAAATTAATGTTAATAGTTCGTTGCAGTCGGATACGAGAGGCTAGTCAAAAACCACTTTAATTTGATGTCAAGCGATGAATTTTTTTACTTGGTGGAGTCCAAGGTCGATCTCAGGGAGGCATCTGTCTCCTTAGGTGAGTTTTAACGAGTATCCAAGTGTGTGATTTTCGAGGAAGTATATTTTTTTTGTCTTTTTCAAATTTTATGCAGACTTATGCAAAAATGCAGGCCAATTTAAAGTTTAATTTAATTAAGACATCAAATGAAGTCCAAAAATTCTAAAAATTGGCGAGATGATTAATGATGATGAAAATGACCTACACTAATTTTTTTGGATTTTTCAGACACTAAATGGATTTACTGGAAATTAAATATGCAGACAGGGTGATTTTCAATTTTTAATTTTTAATAAATAACAAACCACAAATTCTTCAAGAACTAAAATTATCCTAGATAGCACTAATAATAAGGGATCCAGGAAATTTGAAAATTCTGAGTTTCAATGTGAAATGAATTTATTAAAATTAAATTAAAAAAATCACTTAACAATTTATTAAGGCCTCGATAGGTGTGCAAATGACATGAAATTTTTATGGCATGTTAAGAATACTGTCCTTAAGCTACTGTGAATTTTTGATAGTTTTTGGAAGCACAGAGAATTAACTACAAATTAAAAGGTGTCACTGGGCAAAATATTTCAAAAATGCACCAATTAATTCACTAATAATTCTACTGAAATTACAAAAATGTGACATGTGGACCAATAGACAGAGGACAAGCTTCTCAACAAAATGCAATTTTTAGATATGAAAAATGATGTAAAATGCAACCTAGGGATGCGTGCAAACACAAGGGTATAAATGCAATACAGAAAATTAAAAATACAATAAGCAAATATGCAGTCAGGGACTAAAATGCAATTACCTATAATGCTGGGGACTCGCGTGCAAATTCTCCACAGGGCACGTGCTCCTCACGTGGGGTCTGCTTCACAGGGACCTTTTTGCAAATGTGGAAAGTTCCAGGGGCCTCTGTGTAATTTTCCCAGGCCGCACGTGCTCCTCACGTGGGCGGCCTAGGCTCGGATGGCTGCGGAGGCTCGGGCGACGGTAGAGGTCTGGAGTGAGGCTCGGTGTAGCCTCGGGTAGTCCGAGCCTAGGGTTGGGGGCAAGGCTCGGTCTTCATCGACGTGGCTGGCTGCAGGCCTTTGGATCAAGATCGATCCAAGGGATGGCGGTGATGATGCGTGTCGAGATCAGAAGCCGTCAGATCTGGATAGATCTGACTTTCTCATACAAGCTCCAAAATGGATGAAATTAGTCTCATTTTAAAGGTCTTTCCATGTGTAGTATTCTAAGAGTAAGTAGACCTAGTTCGGAGTATGTATGAGGGATTTATGTGCAATTTAGTGTACAGGGGTTCTCGAGGACGAGCAAGGTTTAAGTATAGCGGGTTGATGAATCTGTGATTCATCACTTCAAAAGTCAAAAATAGAGCCTTGTTCCCGAGAAAATAGATGCATATTTCCCTTTATATTGCATAAATAGCATTCATGCATACAAGCATAATTCATACATTTTAGCAGTCCATTTGCATTTAAATAAGAAGCCAAAAATCCCTTGTAAAATATCCACTCACTAAAATAACCTCTACTTTATAGTATATACTCCTTAGTTAATAATATAGGGAAGAATGCCAAAAATCCCCCTTGTAATTTAGCCAATAAAGCCTGCGAACCCCTGTACACTAAATTGCACATAAATCCCTCATACAAACTCTGAACTAGTTCTACTTACTCTTAGAATACTACACATGGAAAGACCTTTAAAATGAGACTAATTTCATCCAATTTGGAGCTTGTATGAGAAAGTTGGGTTTTTGGGTCACTTTGTATACTACATAGGTGTATAATTGTATCTGTGTATTTATGTATCACATTTGACCTCATCTCCATCTTTGGTCAACATGAAACTTGTAGATCTCATCGAGATCTACAACTTTCATGTTTTGAGTTTTTCCAAACTCGGCCCTCTCTTCTCTCTACACGTGTATTTTCTTCCAGCCACTCACAGCAGGCCACGTGGCGCCCTCTGGTTGCGCCCGCGGCCCGCTCCCCTTGCCTCATCCGCCTCATCTTCCAGCCGTTGGATCTCCTCCTGAGATAGAACGACTCCAGGCGTTCCACGCATGCCCCTTTGCCTGGGCCGTCAGATCTTCTCCCGCCTTCAATCCGTACCATCCGCCCCGCTCATCCCTCCTTACGCCACGTGGTATGTTGTGAGCCACCCGATCACGCCTTCGATTCTTTGATCTCAGCCGCCCATTCCTCTGATGTTTCTCATCCGCTCGATCGGCCTTAGCTTTCCATCCAAGCCGCTCGCCAGCGCCGCAGCCAAAGCTCGACACGTGGCCTATCCCATCGCCCTTCATTCGCATCATCCCGGTTCGATCTTATCCGCCCGATCGCGCCCACTTCTCCACCGTTGGATCTGGAAATCCAACGGTGGAGCTCCATCGTCTACCTCCGGACGCCACTCTCCCATGATCTCGATCTTGTGCGAGACGTCACCCCCTTTCTATTTCCTGCTGCACGTCAGCCACCATCTACGCCCGCCAACACTCCCATGATGAGCCCCACTCATCCGTCATCCTCGCCAGCTACCCCACTCGCCACCACCTCCACCATAGAAGCCCCACTACCTCCATGAACCTCGCCTCGTCGCCAACACTGCTGCCACCTTCAACCTATAAATAATCCACCACCGGCCAACTTCAGTCGCATCCGCCACTCCAGAGAGCTTCCCTGAGCTCCGAGCTTTCGATTGGTGACAGCAATTCGACGATTCCGTGAGCGACGAAAGGCTTCTTCTCCGACGAGATCCACGGCACCTCCGCTGTGTCGCAGCCACTCCTCCGAGCAGCTGCTGGAACTCGGGACACCACCGGTCCCTCGAGCGAAGACCTGGACCCTAAAAGGGAGGTCCAATCCCCAGGTGAACTCTCCATTCCCCCTCCGATCTTTTTCTGAATTTTTCTTTATCTTCTTCGATTTTATTCGCCGCCTACGATTCCCTTCTCGCCTTCATTTCACTCCTCCGAGCTCTGCGTCGGAGCTCTGATCCTCGCTGACCCCTCCGCACCTTCAGACACTCCACTCCACCATCCATCGATCTCCAGCTCCGCCACCTGGCCGGAGCACCGTCGCCCGACCACCTCCCTTCGCCTTAGGCCTCGCCAACTATCTTCACTTCTCCACAAACGCACGCACGAGCTCCGGCTCCATCTTTAACACTTGCAGGTGCCCCGCTTCTCATTGAACGGAAGTGATGAACCTCAGTTTCATCATCTTTATTTCACATAATTAACCCCCATTGCTTAAAAGTTTGTCAATAATTCCCTGTTAATATCTCATAATTAACAGAGTCCTAAATAAATTAAAAACCACAAAAAAATGACAAAACAAAATTCGTGGTATTTTTAGACTTAAAAATACCCTCAAAAATATTTCGGGCCCTTGTTTGATCTCTTTTTCAGTTTTGGTCAACTTGAAACTTGTAGATCTCGTCAAGATCTACAACTTTCATGTTTTGAGTTCTCTCAAATTCGACCATCTTGGCCCTCAAAAGTTAATAAAACCCAAGGAATAATCTGATTGGGCCACGTGGCCCAATCTGGGTGAGCCACGTGGCCCCACCCTTCTTGCAGTATCCTCCCTTGCTTCTGGCCGTTGGATGACCTCCAGATCCAACGGTTTCTCTTTCTCCACGTGCGCCTCAACCCTCAGCCATCCGATCGACAACTCCTTCTCATCTAAGCCGTCCACCAGCGCCGCATCTGCAGCTCTCCACGTGGCACAATCTCTACCCTTCATCCAACGGCCCCGCTGCTTCCACGCGTTTCCCTTCTCCTAGCCGTCAGATCATGCCCGAGATTCCATCTGAGCCATCCGTTCGCGCCGCTCCTTCGACACGCCACGTGGCCGCTTCATCTGCCCTTCGATCATGCCGCCTCAGATCGAATCACATCCGCTCGCTCGCGCCCAAATACCCACCGTTGGATCACCAGATCCAACGGTTGACCACCGTCGTCAACCTCCAGAACCCACTCTTCCCCACGTCCTCCACCTCGCGTAACCCGTCCACCCTTCCCATTTTCGCCAACACCTCTAACCTCTTCTCCGCTCGTCAACCACCTGCTAGTCTTCCCCACTCTTCCGTCTCCCTCGCGCACTACCCCACGAACCTCGATGATCTCCCAGTCATCCCCTATCACCCTCTAAAACCACGTCGACCACCTCCATGACCAGCCCCCTTCTTCTTCAAATACACCGGTCCCCCCTCCATTCGCCGGGTCCGCCTTTATGTGGGAAACCTCCCAGCGAGCCCCGCCCCCGGTGACAGCGAGGGGGCGGTGAGGAGCGCGAAGACGAAGGTCCGCCCCGGTGACGACCCCTGGCCATGGTAGGCCAGGTCTGCGGAGCCCCGTCTCCGCCAAGCTGCTCCCCGTAGCCGGGGGAGTCCAGCGATGATCGGAGCTCCGCCAGGAGCTCAAGCACAGGCCCCGCTCCGCCCAATCTCCAGGTAAACTCTCTCTCTTCCTCCTTTGATTTTTTTGTTTAATTTCTTTGAATTAATTAGCCTTCTACCGCCAGTTTCACCCTCCATTGACCATCCTATTAGCTTCGCCGTTAACCCCCCTTCCACGCGCATCTTTCCGATCACCTCTTCCCTTCTTCATATCCTCAGTCACCTTCCACCCACCTCCTCCGCCCTCACGGCGGAGGAGCTTCGAGCTCACCACTCCTTTCACCCGCATGAGCTCCGCACGACGCCTCACGCACGCACCTATATGCTTTGGTTGGAAACTTAACCCTGCAGGACCTGGGATTCGCAATGGTCGGAGTGCTCGCCGGAGCACATTCCTCCGCATCATCCTCGACTGCGGAAGGCTGTTAGGTCAGTCCCCAACGCCAGACACCTCCCCGGAGCTCCGAGCTTCATCGACGTACATACAACGAGCTCCGAGGAGGCTTCTAGAGAGAGAGCATCAGTGGCGGAGGAGGAGCTCCCTCGCCGGAGCTCCAACATCGCCGCCAGTCCTTGGCGAGGGAGACAGCACAGGGACCGTTGGATGGTCCAACCCCAGCGACCATCCAACGGCCATGATTAAGCCACACCATCGACGTCTACGACCGTTGGATCCTCAAGATCCAACAACTACAGTGCAGCCACGTGGCAAGCTCCGAGCTTCACCGAGCCTAACGCCCAAGCCTACACCCGAGCCAGCCGAAGCTTCATCCGAGTCTCTGCCGAACCCGAACCGACGTCCGAGCCTGGAAGGCGCGTGCATGGCGCGTGCCTTCTGGGCAATTTGCAGAGACACCCCGCCGGCTTCTCCAATTTGCAGAAAGGTCCCTGGAGCACCTGATTTCCACGTGCACTTGGGTAATTTGCAATTATGCCCTCGCGGGTTTTTATAATTGCAAAAATACCCCTGTGCGTATGGGTATTTTACAGGGAAGACATCGTACTTTTTATATTTGCACTTTAGTCCCTGCCAGGACCTGTTTGTAATTATCTTTTCATGTTTTTATTGCATTTATGCCCTTATCTTCATTTTTGCATATCTTGAGCACCGTACCTCTGTTTTAGTTGATTTCAGTTTCGTTTGAGAGCTTGTTTGATGTACTTTTTGATGGCATGATTAATCTTTTATCTTAGAGACTTGAATTTTAATGAAATATTAAGTTATCTAAGTGGCTTTTATTTAGTTCTCATGCCTTGTTCATTTTGATGATCAAGCTCTGACACTTCAAATAAATCTGGAATTAACTCATTGAATATTTTGCTCATAAATTTGTGACTAGGGCATATTTGTGATGCTTTGCATGTGCATTCATTTGCATGATAAAAAATTGATAAAAAAATGCATATTGATTTTTAATGCATTGTCATGTGTTGTGTCTCTACATGGTTTGACCTATATGCTTTATTTCAACACTTGAATAAATATACTTAAAGCCGATTAATACGAGAGAGGCTCGTGTCCCTGAGTTCGACCTTGGTATCTTACCAAGTAAAAATAATTAACGATCACCTCATTTCGATTCATTATGGCATATATCTAAATGAGGTGATTGCTTTGACGACCCGAAACCGGCCCGACTACGATGATGATTCCATGTGCTAAAAACACTCTCTTAAAGGGCCGATTTTGCGTCTCGTCAAATGGCGCCGTTGCCAGGGACACGGCTCATTTCTTTTATTTTTTGGATTTTTGCGTGTTTAATTTAGTGTTTCTTTTTATAGGTCAAATGATCATATATTTTGCATCTAAATTTTTTTTCCTCCTTATTTGATATCTAACTATTGCTTTTGTGGCAGGGCCCTTGATTAATCAAGGAGGCGAGGAGCAGGGCGTTCCTCGCTGCGAGGAGCCGCAGGAGCATGCTTGGAGCAAAGGAGGAAGAGAAAAAAAAATGTGTCGCATTTTTTGTTGCATTTTATTTTAATAATTCGTCTTTTACAGCGGTCTTCGATCGAAGACTCGCGTTTGTAATCGAACGATTGTGGTTGTGTGGGGATCGTCCCCACTTGAGTGTCGACCTAGGACTAGGCACGCGACTCTCCGAACTCAATTTTCATATTTTCTTGTGCTTGATCGTAGGTAGGACACACTTGAAATATAGACGCACTTAATCTCGTATCACTTAGCTAAAATTAATGAAGATAAATCACCGCTAATAGATGCATGATTAGGTGCGGCTTTTTCGACTTGCATACATGTTGGATTTGGTTTTCAAAACGGTCCAGATTTTTCGCGGCTTTTATCGTCAAATCACTGCATGATTTCTCGCTTAGCCTAGATCGCGTTTTTCTTCATCGTATACATGTTTTTCTCGGCTTTCATTTTTCTAGATTGATCACCTAGGATAAATGAAAAATGGAATGAGCGGTAGACGATGATTTTCTGATTGATGTGCTAATCATAATTCAGTGAAAACCTAAAATAAAATTGGGACTGTTAATTGCAAGTCAACCAAAAATGGAGTAAAAATTCGGTTTTGGGAGAGCAACACCCGCACATATGCCTTGATTCACATTTTCTTCGCGTAAATATTTAATGTTTTATCACCAATAAAATGGACAAGATAATTAACCAACCTTGGTTGGTTTCATGTGTGAGTTGGTGAAACTATGGGTTTGCTTGTTTGAATTGAGCCATGTTTGCTACACATACCCTAGAACCTTAGTCCCTCCATTTCATCTCCAAAGATTCAAAGCCGCTCACTTGTATATCCATCCCTCTTCTTCGTTCACCTTGGGTCTCTTCCAACATCAATCTCCATCTTTATACTTAGGCTAATCTCAGCCTAAGTATAGGGGGGACCCAAGTCCCTGTGATTTCTCTACTCATCTTTTCTTGCCTTTATACTTAGGTTATTTCTAACCTAAGTATAGGGGGAGCCCCTCTTAGCTCCTGTATATTCTTCTATATTTAAATGGACCTATGTTCTTGTAACATCTAGTGCTATGAGGACATAGCAAAGTTTAAGTATAGGGGGGTATACCGTATATACCGTATATTTACTTTAGCTATAATTTGAAAATTTTGAAAAATTAAAAACTTTTTGGCTAAGGTAAAATTCATTGGACTAAGAGAACTCAAAGGATTTCGCGGTTTTTCGATATTATGTTACGCTATTTTTATAGAAATATTTTCGAAAATGATTTTTGAAAATGTTTTGAAAATTTTTATTTTGTGTGACATGGGTTTTGAAAAATCGCCATCTCTTTTCAAGGAAAGTTGAGTCTAACTTGTGTTTTAACTCTCTTATTAAAATCCATAAAAATCAGAAAACCCCGTAAAAACCTTTAGGAGCTATTAGTGACTACTAAGCCCAATTAAGAAAGCCGCGTTCAGTGAGGGTTCGCCCTTAGCAGATTGGATGGTTTAGAGGACATCGCGTAAGGCCCCGTCCTCAAGCAACGGGCTTCGGCCTGTACTTACATCCATACTGGCTGAATTGTAGCTACTTAATTGAGTTTAGGCAGTTGTTATATCTCTTGAAGTTCAAAAAAAAAGTGTCTTGTCTTGAATGAAGAAGTTGGATTAGTCCTCTACATTTTCACTTTCACCCGGGATCTGATTTGGTCAAAAAGACTTAGCTTTTAGAAGTCTTTGAGATTTTAGGTTAACCAGCCTTAGCCATCAGGGTCTTAGACTTAATCATCCACATTCCCCTAGGTTTTTAGATTTGCATGCTATATTCCATGCTTAGTCTCAGACATAAAGAATATGATCAGCACATCACATACACGACTGCGGTTCTCGATGAGATGAGTTGATTTTTCACCTGAGGGATTGGGATGAGGAAGTCGAATTTGGATTTGATCTAATGATGCTCGAGGATGGGATAAAATCTTTGGAGGCTTCACGAAACCTGAGTGTCAGCAATATTAGCCAGTATGAGAACTTGATTCTTATACTAATCTCTTGACATTAACCTAAGTGCCTGGGTGTGAAAAATAAATAAAAAATGTTGATCAGTGTGCGCCAACTCTTGTAAAAGCAGTGGAGCTAGCCACCAATTATACAAGTTAATGAAATTTAAAGAAAAGCTCTCATTCCACAAAGTTACATATCAAAGAGCTTCCACCAAAGGCGAGCGCTCCCAAAATTTTTCAAAGTGTCCACTTGGACCACCGCTATTAGGACCAGGAGTCGGGCTTGCACCAAAAAAGGGCTCTGCATCGTAAATGCTACAAGTCTGGGTGTCGAAGGTACGATAGGTACTCAAAAGAGACACACCCCGGTGTACTCCCAGGAAAACAAGTGCAGACGGCTCCAACTTCTCTTGACGGACGCACTGATCAACACCAAAAAAATGTGTTGCGTAGAAGGCACTAGAGTGAATCCTTGTTCCAATGAGAGGGAGAGAAGAATTGACACAATCCCATGCCCTCCATTTTCTGGCCTGCCATCCACATTTTCTAAGTCTGACAAACTAAAGAGACGGTGGATTGAATGCAAGATTTGATTTATTCCCTAGTGCTGAGGATTAGGTCCTTAGGATATTTTCTCGAACCAAGATTTTGGGTGACAAATTGACTCTACTCTCAGAATTGCAGTCAGCACTAAATTTCATATCCTGTAGTTTATATGTACATCAGAGAGAGTCTAGAGAAATAGAGGAATTGGAAGCCTCTTGATTAAGGCTGGGTTGAACTCTAGAATTTTAGATCTCTGAAGCCGAGTCGACTTGATCAGCTTGGACCCTGTATTCACATGCACAAGGGGGTTAATCCAACTTAGTCATTCTTTTTGATGCTCGAGGACGAGCATAGTTTAAGTATAGGGGGGTGATGAACCTCAGTTTCATCATCTTTATTTCACATAATTAACCCCCATTGCTTAAAAGTTTGTCAATAATTCCCTGTTAATATCTCATAATTAACAGAGTCCTAAATAAATTAAAAACCACAAAAAATGACAAAACAAAATTCGTGGTATTTTTAGACTTAAAAATACCCTCAAAAATATTTCGGGCCCTTGTTTGATCTCTTTTTCAGTTTTGGTCAACTTGAAACTTGTAGATCTCGTCAAGATCTACAACTTTCATGTTTTGAGTTCTCTCAAATTCGACCATCTTGGCCCTCAAAAGTTAATAAAACCCAAGGAATAATCTGATTGGGCCACGTGGCCCAATCTGGGTGAGCCACGTGGCCCCACCCTTCTTGCAGTATCCGCCCTTGCTTCTGGCCGTTGGATGACCTCCAGATCCAACGGTTTCTCTTTCTCCACGTGCGCCTCAACCCTCAGCCATCCGATCGACAACTCCTTCTCATCTAAGCCGTCCACCAGCGCCGCATCTGCAGCTCGCCACGTGGCACAATCTCTACCCTTCATCCAACGGCCCCGCTGCTTCCACGCGTTTCCCTTCTCCTAGCCGTCAGATCATGCCCGAGATTCCATCTGAGCCATCCGTTCGCGCCGCTCCTTCGACACGCCACGTGGCCGCTTCATCTGCCCTTCGATCATGCCGCCTCAGATCGAATCACATCCGCTCGCTCGCGCCCAAATACCCACCGTTGGATCACCAGATCCAACGGTTGACCACCGTCGTCAACCTCCAGAACCCACTCTTCCCCACGTCCTCCACCTCGCGTAACCCGTCCACCCTTCCCATTTTCGCCAACACCTCTAACCTCTTCTCCGCTCGTCAACCACCTGCTAGTCTTCCCCACTCTTCCGTCTCCCTCGCGCACTACCCCACGAACCTCGATGATCTCCCAGCCATCCCCTATCACCCTCTAAAACCACGTCGACCACCTCCATGACCAGCCCCCTTCTTCTTCAAATACACCGGTCCCCCCTCCATTCGTCGGGTCCGCCTTTATGTGGGAAACCTCCCAGCGAGCCCCGCCCCCCGGTGACAGCGAGGGGGCGGTGAGGAGCGCGAAGACGAAGGTCCGCCCCGGTGACGACCCCTGGCCATGGTAGGCCAGGTCTGCGGAGCCCCGTCTCCGCCAAGCTGCTCCCCGTAGTCGGGGGAGTCCAGCGATGACCGGAGCTCCGCCAGGAGCTCAAGCACAGGCCCCGCTCCGCCCAATCTCCAGGTAAACTCTCTCTCTTCCTCCTTTGATTTTTTTGTTTAATTTCTTTGAATTAATTAGCCTTCTACCGCCAGTTTCACCCTCCATTGACCATCCTATTAGCTTCGCCGTTAACCCCCCTTCCACGCGCATCTTTCCGATCACCTCTTCCCTTCTTCATATCCTCAGTCACCTTCCACCCACCTCCTCCGCCCTCACGGCGGAGGAGCTTCGAGCTCACCACTCCTTTGACCCGCATGAGCTCCGCACGACGCCTCACGCACGCACCTATATGCTTTGGTTGGAAACTTAACCCTGCAGGACCTGGGATTCGCAATGGTCGGAGTGCTCGCCGGAGCACATTCCTCCGCATCATCCTCGACTGCGGAAGGCTGTTAGGTCAGTCCCCAACGCCAGACACCTCCCCGGAGCTCCGAGCTTCATCGACGTACATACAACGAGCTCCGAGGAGGCTTCTAGAGAGAGAGCATCAGTGGCGGAGGAGGAGCTCCCTCGCCGGAGCTCCAACATCGCCGCCAGTCCTTGGCGAGGGAGACAGCACAGGGACCGTTGGATGGTCCAACCCCAGCGACCATCCAACGGCCATGATTAAGCCACACCATCGACGTCTACGACCGTTGGATCCTCAAGATCCAACAGCTACAGTGCAGCCACGTGGCAAGCTCCGAGCTTCACCGAGCCTAACGCCCAAGCCTACACCCGAGCCAGCCGAAGCTTCATCCGAGTCTCTGCCGAACCCGAACCGACGTCCGAGCCTGGAAGGCGCGTGCATGGCGCGTGCCTTCTGGGCAATTTGCAGAGACACCCCGCCGGCTTCTCCAATTTGCATAAAGGTCCCTGGAGCACCTGATTTCCACGTGCACTTGGGTAATTTGCAATTATGCCCTCGCGGGTTTTTATAATTGCAAAAATACCCCTGTGCGTATGGGTATTTTACAGGGAAGACATCGTACTTTTTATATTTGCACTTTAGTCCCTGCCAGGACCTGTTTGTAATTATCTTTTCATGTTTTTATTGCATTTATGCCCTTATCTTCATTTTTGCATATCTTGAGCACTGTACCTCTGTTTTAGTTGATTTCAGTTTCGTTTGAGAGCTTGTTTGATGTACTTTTTGATGGCATGATTAATCTTTTATCTTAGAGACTTGAATTTTAATGAAATATTAAGTTATCTAAGTGGCTTTTATTTAGTTCTCATGCCTTGTTCATTTTGATGATCAAGCTCTGACACTTCAAATAAATCTGGAATTAACTCATTGAATATTTTGCTCATAAATTTGTGACTAGGGCATATTTGTGATGCTTTGCATGTGCATTCATTTGCATGATAAAAAATTGATAAAAAAATGCATATTGATTTTTAATGCATTGTCATGTGTTGTGTCTCTGCATGGTTTGACCTATATGCTTTATTTCAACACTTGAATAAATATGCTTAAAGCCGATTAATACGAGAGAGGCTCGTGTCCCTGAGTTCGACCTTGGTATCTTACCAAGTAAAAATAATTAACGATCACCTCATTTCGATTCATTATGGCATATATCTAAATGAGGTGATCGCTTTGACGACCCGAAACCGGCCCGACTACGATGATGATTCCATGTGCTAAAAACACTCTCTTAAAGGGCCGATTTTGCGTCTCGTCAGGAAGCTCGCCGGAGTCATCTTCGAGCTTCGTCGCCAGCAACCTCCGACGGCCCTCTCTCACTCCTGAGGCCACCGGAGGCTTCGTCGACCATCCGCGCATCTTCCGAGATACCTCTGACTCGCCATCGACCTTCACTGACGACGGGAGGGAAGGGCGGAGAAAAGACAGCTACGTCGGAGCCCCACCTTCTCCTCCGCAGGAGGCGGAGAGCCTTCGAGGAAGAAGCCCCAGTGACCGTTCGATCATCTCGATCGAACGGTTCGCAGTCAGCCACGTCGCCCGCCCACCGGAGCTGCCAACGACCGTAGGATCATCATTGATCTCACGCTCAAGAGAACGCCACGTCATCATCTTCAGCCTCCATCGACCACCGTTAGATAAGCGTCCCGCACCCTATGTTAATTAGGTCAAATTAATGTCCAAATTAATGTTAATAGTTCGTTGCAGTCGGATACGAGAGGCTAGTCAAAAACCACTTTAATTTGATGTCAAGCGGTGAATTTTTTTACTTGGTGGAGTCCAAGGTCGATCTCAGGGAGGCATCTGTCTCCTTAGGTGAATTTTAACGAGTATCCAAGTGTGTGCTTTTCGAGGAAGTATATTTTTTTGTCTTTTTCAAATTTTATGCAGACTTATGCAAAAATGCAGGCCAATTTAAAGTTTAATTTAATTAAGATATCAAATAAAGTCCAAAAATTCTAAAAATTGGCCAGATGATTAGTGATGATGAAAATGACCTACACTAATTTTTTTTGGATTTTTCAGACACTAAATGAATTTACTGGAAATTAAATATGCAAACAGGGTGATTTTCAATTTTTAATTTTTAATAAATAACAAACCACAAATTCTTCAAGAACTAAAATTATCCTAGATAGCACTAATAATAAGGGATCCAGGAAATTTGAAAGATCTGAGTTTCAATGTGAAATGAATTTATTAAAATTAAATTAAGAAAATCACTTAACAAATTTATTAAGGCCTCGATAGGTGTGCAAATGACATGAAATTTTTATGGCATGTTAAGAATTTTGTCCTTAATCTACTGTGAATTTTTGATAATTTTTGGAAGCACAGAGAATTAACTACAAATTAAAAGGTGTCACTGGGCAAAATATTTCAAAAATGCACCAATTAATTCATTAATAATTCTACTGAAATTACAAAAATGTAACATGTGGACCAATAGACAGAGGACAAGCTTCTCAACAAAATGCAATTTTTAGATATGAAAAATGATGTAAAATGCAACCTAGGGATGCGTGCAAACACAAGGGTATAAATGCAATACAAAAAATTAAAAATACAATAAGCAAATATGCAGTCAGGAACTAAAATGCAATTACCTATAATGCTGGGGACTGGCGTGCAAATTCTCCACAGGGCACGTTGACGTGTCACTAAATACGGTGTTTAATTTGGTCACGTTGTAGCACGTGTACTTAGCGATTCGGTCAGAACCGAGAGAAGATCTCCGTGAAGAGTGTCTCGGCTTAATTTATATCCCGGGCAAGTCCGGGGTCGAACTCAGGGAGGCAAAGGAACAACTTGGGTTTAATTTGCAAATTTAAGATCTAGATATCCAAACGGTATTTTTTAGATTTTTTTATGCAAGTAGAATGCCAAAAACAAAAAGCGGGTGAATTACAACACTAAGAAAACATACAACAAGGCCAAATTAATTTTAATGGAAAAGAAGTCCAATTTAGCCAATTCGTATTTTTCCTAGAGTCCTAATCCAGAGATGAACACAAAACACATTTTTTTTAAATTTTAGGGATTAAAATGCAATAAATAAAAATACACACTTTTTATGGGTTTTTTTGCAATTTATCACACAAACGATAAGCAAAAATTATAAAAAAAATACTGGAATGAAAACATGATGCAAGGAAGCTACAGTAATATTTTTGGAATTTTTTGACAAAATATGAATTTTTTATGAATTTTTCAGTGAAAACAGAGTGGAAATGAGTAATTAATTCCTATTAAATCCACGTTATCAAATTACTCAAAAAGCAAATTATCTCAAGTAGATATTTAGATTAGCAATCCAGAAGAGTTGAAATTTCTTAAAAATGATTTACGTGGAATTAATTAAAAATCAAATACTAAATTCACTCTACGAATTATTTCAGGCACAAGACATCTCTATTTTGGTTGAAATTTGGACAGTAAATTAACCACATTTCAAGGCATCACATATAATTTTTGTGGAATTTTTAGAGCAACCGTTTGTGAGATATTAATTTAATGGCACAGAATGGGTAAAATATCAAGAATTTCAGTTATATAATTTTCATTAATTACCCAAATGTCATAAAAATACAAATAAATGGTCAAAATGTAGACAATTAGTTGCTCGTCACAATGGTATTTTTCTTTGAATAAAATGACACCAAAATGAGGTCCAAATTAACGCATGAACACAGGGGTCTTTGTGCAAACTCAGAAAACTATATTTACAAAGCAAATATATATAGGGACTTATTTGCAATTATAGAAACTATACAAAAAAGTTTTGCAATTTTTACAATTAAAAAAATGACCTTCTTCCTCCTTCGTTCTTTGCAGGAGATGAACCCAAAGGGGGAAGGTTTGATCGGCGGCGGCGGGCGGCCACGCGCGGCCGGCGCGAGGGCGGAGGGGCGGAGATCACCGCCGGCGGAGGAGGGACAGCGGTGAGGGGCCTGGTGGCTCGGTCGGTGGAGCCGCGGTTGGAGGGAGGGGGGCGGCGGCGGCTGCTGGGCGGAGCGGGCTGGTGGCGCCGGCTGCGCGCAGGCGGCGAACGGCGGAGGCGCGGCCGCAGGTGGGGAGGAGGTGCGCCGGCGAGGAGGCGGTGGCGGCGGGCGGCTCAACCGCTGATGAGAATGGGGGATGGGGGGCGGCGGCGGTGCTGACCGCTGCTGCTCCCTCGTGAGTTTTTCTTTTTTATTTTTTTATTTTTTTTTGATTTTTTTTCTTTTTACTGCTGCAATACAAAGGGACCTCTTTTTTTAATTTAGTTTTTTTAGTTTTTTTTAGTTTTCTTAATCAGGAAATAAAATACAAATGAAAATGAAGGTGGACAATTGGGAGATGAATTTGTAGATGTTGTGATGATGATGGAAGTGGTGATGAAAATGATATGATGGTGGTGAATGCAAAAGATAAAAAAAATGTGGTGGGGAAGGTGGTGATGTGATAAGTGATGATACGATGGTTGTGGTGGTAATGTAAAAATACGAAAATGATGAGACAACGATGGAACAAACTATTAGATAAGATAAAATAACAAGAAAAATAAGAAGAAATACTTACCTGATCTTCGCCGGATTGGCGGAGTAGCTACGCTAAACTCCTGTTGTCGCCTCGACCCGATTGGCGAGATAAAAATCGGAGAAGCTACACGAGCTCGACGGGGAACTCGTGACGCGAAGTGGAGCTCCGCGGATCTCACCTGAAGGAGGTCGTCGCTTGAGGACGATGCTTCGCCGCTGTCACCAACAAAACACTCCAAGCTCTCTCCTTATTCTATAAGAATGGTGGATGGGCAAAAAATGTGGATGTGGAGATGATTATAAAGAGATGAATAATGGGAGTTAGAGAGGTGGTGGTGTTGAATGAGAAGTTAGATTATTGGTGGAGTTGAATGGGAGGTTGGTGGAAGAATATGGAGTGGAATGGAGGTTGAAAGAAGACTTGGAGGTTATTGGAGAAAGGGAAGTTATTGTAGAGAATGTGATTAAATAAAATAAAATAAAAGTATGCTACTTTAAATACAATAAAATAAAGAGAGAAGACAAATAGTGGAGAATTTACAAAAGAAGACAAAACACCATGTACAATTTTTGTTTACTTTTCTAATTTGTATTTTTTTTTGTCTTTTTAATAAGAGATATTTACAACGGAAAAATACTATAAAATAATATAATTAAAATACAACACAATCATGATATTTTTGTATTTTTAGCAATTATGAAAGATACAATAAAAATTAAAGAAAGAATGAATATATAAAAGGTATACAATGTACATCTAGGTCCCAAAATCCAACTTTTGCAAACGAGCTCCGATTTTAATGAAACCACTTCCGTTGGATAGATAATTTTCTAACTTGAACTTTAAAAGTGAGTTTGGTGAATTTGGAGTTCATACGGAGCGGGAATTTAGCTTGGAAGTTGGTCTTTACGGCTTTTTCCCATTAGGATCTAGGAGTATTTTTTTGAGATATAATTTATTTTGTATTTTTGTATTTTTATGTACATTATTACGAACAAGTTAGAGAAAGAATTAGCCAAAAAGGAGTTGAAATGAAATTATTAAAAATACATGAAGTTTTGAGCTATTTACAGGTATAAAACTCCTTTATTTTTACGGCTTTTTAGTGTTATTTATTTGTACAAACTTATATACAATAATTAGTGTATTTTATTTAAAAGAGGTATTTTGTTAATTTATTGATTTTATAGACATTTATTAGGGAATTTACTCGTGGATTTTGCTAAGATCAAGATATTGCGATGATGAATCGCGGATTCATCACCCCCCTATACTTAAACTTTGCTAGTCCTCGAGCAAATAAAGAATGAATAAGTTGGGTTAATCCCTGACTGTGCATGTGAATACAAGACTTGATCCGTTCAAGAACTCTCGGTTTTAGAGATCCTAAAATTCTAAGCTGAACCAAGCTTTAGTCAAAAGGTACCCAATTCCCCTAATCATCAGACTCTCTTTGTATACATATATATATATATATATAAGGGATATGACTTTAAGTGTTGACTGCAGTTATAAGAGTAGAGTCACAACGTCACCCAAGGTTCCAGTCCAAGAGACTCTCCTAAGAACCCGATCCTCAACACTAGGGAATAAATCATTTCTTGCATCCAATCCACCGTCTCTTTAGTTGTCAGACTTGAAAGTGTAGATGGAAGGCCAGTCGATGGAGGGCATAGGATTGTGTCATTTCTTCTCTCCCTCTCATTGGAACAAGGATCCTCTCAAGTGCCTTATTACGCAACGTATTTTTTTGGTGTTGATCAGTGCATCCGTCAAGAGAAGTTGGAGCCGTCTGCACTTGTTTTCCTGGGAGTACACCGGGGTGTGCCTTTTTTGAGTACCTATCGTACCTTCTACACCCAGACTTGTAGCATTTACGATGCAGAGCCCTTTTTTGGTGCAAGCCCGACTCCTGGTCCTAATAGCGGTGGTCCAAGTGGACACTTTGAAATGGTTGGGAGCGCTCGCCTTTGGTGGAAGCTCTTTTGATAATTGACTTTGTGGAATGAGAGCTTTTCTTTGACATTTCATTGCTTTGTAGTATTTGTGGCTAGCTCCACTGCTTTTACCAAGAGTTGGCGCACACTGATCAACATTTTTTTTATTTTATCACACCCTGGCACATAGGTAAATATCAAGAGATAGTACAAGAACCATGTTCTCATACTGGCTAAAGATGCTGACACTCAGGTTTCATGAAGCCTTCATTGATTTTATCCCATCCTCGAGCATCATTAAATCAAGTCCAAACTCAAATCCCTCTTCCCAGTTCCTCAAGTGAAATTACAACTCATCTCATCATAACTGCAGTCGTGTATGTGAGGTGCAGATCATATTCTTAAGGTAGAGACTAAGCATGCAATATAGCACACACATCTTTCAAACTAGGGAAATGTGAATAATTAAGTCAAGGACCCTAATGACTAAGGCTGGTTAACTTAAAATCTCAAGACCTCATAAACCAAGTGTTCTTGAACATCACTAGTCTTGTGTGAAAGTGAATTGTGTCAGGGATTAAACCAACTTATTAGTTAGTTTTTCTTTTAGTTTTTTTTAAGTTATTTTTTGTGCAAACAAAAGCAAAGAAGTTTTTTTTGTTAGAAAAGTTTTGCTTTTTTTTTGAAAAAGATAGGTAAATAAGAAAAGATTCTTTTTTTTTTAAAGTTTTTTTAAGGAAAATAAGAAAAGAGTTTTTTTTTGAAAAGTTTTTACTTTTGTTTTGTTTGTTTTTTTTACCCACCCCATAATTATTGTATAATATATATAAAAAAATATGTGAAAGTACGAGGTATGGGTAAAGTATATATGTAATATATACACGCCCCCCTATACTTAGCTTGTGCTATGTCCTCATGGCACTAGGTGACAAAAATCCATAGCTCGTACTAAGTACAAGTGGGTGAAAAGAAGAGAAGTGAGGAAAAAATGTGAATAATACACAATGGGCATCGGCCCCCCTATACTTAGGCTCTGGTCAGCCTAAGTATTGGAAAGAACACAAGAATGGGGGACCAATGAGAATGGGAAAGAATATACAAAAAGAAAATAAAAAGAAGAGAAGGAGTAAATCGGGTCACTCACCCCCCTATACTTAGGATCTAGTCATCCTAAGTATAGCCACAAAATGAAAACGATACGGAACTGGGGCGAGTGATGCGAATCATTAGGGAGGGAGGTGAATAAAGGAAGGAAAATATGTACAAGGAGGAGGGAGAATATACAAGGATCAAGAAGGTTTGTGACGGACCTTCTTGCGGGAGCGATGGGGTGGGTAGTATACACATGTGTCGCTGTCAGAATCGTCCTCCGAAGAATAATAGTGAGGTGTGGGGAACGTCCAACGGGGGTCGACACACGACTGCTTGCTCAAATATGGCTTCAGATAAGCCGAACTAAGCTCACTCATGTAGATCACCTCATCCGGACCTGATGAGGACTCCTCAGAAAGTTCCTTCTCTGAAACATCGAAGGTAACCTTCTTAGTCGGTTTTCTAGAACCTGAAGCATCAAGAGGAAGAGGAGATTGATACGTCTTAAGGAGTTCAGGAGAACACCTCAAGGAATCAACACCCGTCTTCTTCTTACCAGATGACCGACTAGAGGATGGAGCAACCGATTTATCAAGATTGGTCAATTTGGTCCCAGTTGTCTCCTTTGGTGTATGTCTTGGATGTGGTGTGTGTGAGGTTCTGACCAGAGGTTCATCATCAGATGAGTCACCATATGCATTGTAATACTCCTGCAGGGTCAGCACACGTCTCTGATAAGGCACAGTGATCTCAGTTGGCTTGACATTGTTGGGTTCTTGTGTCGGATCATAGAAATGATCAAGGCAATCCACAAAGGTCATGTCCGACTCACTGATAGCTTCTGGTCTTGAGTCCTCTCTAGAAGCTGTTGTGGTGGTGGTGCAAGCAGTAGGCGGTGTGTGGTTGTAGGAAGTGTCTAAACCAATGGTTGTCTGGACAGTCGGTATCTCAGGTGTAGTAGAGAGATGGGACTCAACTGTCTCTCGAAGGTCACGACTGTCTGCAACTTTACGGGTTACCTTGGAATATCGTGTGTCCTCAAAGATCGGGTGAGGTCGGAGTGCTCCCAATGCAGAGAAATCGATCTCCCGAGTCTCACAATCTATAGTTGCCTTAGCCAAGGCTAAGAACGGCTTCCCAAGAATGATCGGAGACTGGGTGAACTCTCCTCGGTGCTCAATGTCAATGATCATGAAGTCTATCTCCAGTAGAGCACCTTGAAAAGTGACGATGACTGAAATGGTTCCTCTCGACCGTTTAATGGTCCGATCTGCCAACTGAATGATATCTCTTGGCTTCTTGGCAGATCCGAGTTTGAGCTTGGCAAACACGGAGGTCGGGAGGATATTAATTGGTAAGTCATCATCGATTCTTGCATGGGTGAATGTGGTATCTTTGATTTCACAATCAAACCTAGGCAACCGCTTTACTCTGCGGCTCTTGGTTTTTCTCCCTATCATCAAAGATGTGGCCATAGACACTATATGTATCTCAGTCCTTGTTCTCTTATTGCCCGACCTTTTAGGCATCAATTTACTTCTCACAAATCTTTTAAGGTCGGGAAAGTGTTCAATGGCCATTATTAAGGGAAGCTCAAAAATCAACTTTCTATCCAATGCTTCCCTAACTGCAGGATCCAAACTTTTTAGATCTTTT
The DNA here is from genome assembly GCA_037367405.1 of Ottelia alismoides. NCBI lineage: Eukaryota > Viridiplantae > Streptophyta > Magnoliopsida > Alismatales > Hydrocharitaceae > Ottelia > Ottelia alismoides. The sequence continues at coordinate 1,351,635 of JAZKJV010001537.1, read as the reverse complement.
CCTTTTTCAATTTTTATGGTATTTTCCGAGTTTTCAATTTTTTTGGTCTTTTTGGTAGGTGAAGAAGGACTAGGAGAATGTACATACTCAAGTTTGGAGGAAAAGTGGTTAGTAGAAGAGGGAGGTAGAAGGGACTCCAGCTGTACATGATGTGTGGTCAATCCAGTGTCTTCCAGGTTTTCGAAATTCAATCCGCAAGATCCATGATCCACATTCCTACCTGGACTCTTGATCGGTCTACAAATGTCATCCTCCAATAAGTTCTCATGACACATCATGAGAGAAGTTGACGCAATTGGAGGGTACTGCTGAGAACTCGGGCTCTTATACTCAACACACCTTGACTCGGGTGTGTAATACTGGGTTGAGTATGGCCCATATGTATGGCAATTGTTGGTCGGAGCCTCATCAGGCGGAGTTAGTAGACAGGGGGTCTGTAAATCAGTCGCATGAATCCAATCCCCTGTATATGTCGGCTCTCCGAATGGGTGATATAAAGGTTGGTCAATGTGGTCTCTATCACTCAGGTCAATCAAGTCAGGAAGATCGTACGGTGCAGGCCTCTCCATTCGGTTTGTCTGGTTGACCATGTTGTACCCTAAGGTTAAGTCGGGATGTGTGTATGGCAATTGTTGTTCTGTCCCAACTCGAGGTGAAAGTGAGGTATGTGGGGTCAACTGATTATGCCAATCATTCATCTCAGCAGTCGCTTGCTCTTTGATTTGTTCCTTGATTCCAGCAAGCGGACGAGAATATAGTGAGTCAATCCAAGGTGGTTGTGGGTCAGGGGTGCAAGATGGTGGGGTAGGTGAGAAGGACGAAGAAGTGCGGAAGTCAGTCGGAGTTCTGACTTCGCGGTTGGGGTGTGGGTATGAAGAGGAATGAGAGGGTGGAGATGATCGAAATATGGTCGAAGAAGAATGACGTGGATATGATGACCAATATTCTGACATCTTGGAGGGAAAATGGGAGAATGAAGCAGATCGAGGAAGAAAGCGTGCAAGTGCACCGAATAACACACAAAACAAACAAACACAAGAGCAAACCCTGAGTTCACCTACTCAACACAGTGATGGTTGCAAAAGTCCGACCGTTTATCTTTTCAGTTTTAATTAGGTGATAAATCAAGATATCAATCCAATTACGCAAGGCTCAAAGTAGGTTTTGGGCACTATCCTAGGGATGCGTCCTCACCTCTCAACAATCACAATTAGCCAAGCATACAATGAGGGTTTTGCTCTCCCAAAACAAGTGTTAGTTTTAATCAGTTTTTTTTGTCAACTCTGATTAGCAGTCCCGGTTTTAGGTTTGGTTATCACTTGATTAGTCCACCAAACAAAGCACGCCTAACGATCAGTCCCGATTTCCTTTTAACCTAAGTTTCAAAAACCAAGGGGAGGGAGTCGAGAAAAACCGATGCAAATGATGAAATCAATGATGCATGCCCAGTTCAGAAGACTTACAGTGATCCTCGCGCTCTACATGCGGGATGCATGGCAGAATTGAAATTTTATACTATATGAATGCAAACGAGAAACCGTTCCTAGACAAGCAGTTCTATTAGCGAGTGATGAACAAGTTAAATTTGACTAATAGTCCAGCGGTCTAAGTGCGTCTCGTTAAATGTGATGTGTGGTCCTAAATATTACGAGCACAAGCAATCAAGATAATCTAATAAAATGCTCTAAGAGCCGCGAGTGCAAGTCCTATTCTACGTCAAGCAACCACACGACCACGAGCGGGTCCAAAGTCCAGTCCGGATACAAACGCGAGCTCTCAAACAAGAGCCGCTGGAAAGAGCGAATTACCTAAGTTATTACAACACAATAATTACAAAAAGTTCTCTAAAAATAAATAGTTCTCCTCGCACTTCAGCAGTCAACTCGCGTCGCGTCCGTCGACCTCCGATGCACTCCAAGTCCACCGGGCCCTCGCAAGGAAACAAAGATGTATGTTAGAGATAAATAAAAAAATATATACAAGAATATGAAGACAAATAATTGAAAGGAAATGGATTAATTACAAGTGGGCTCGGGGGTCAGACTACCCGAGTAAATGGAAAACTAAATCCAAAATTTTAAATTAGTCCTTAAGCCGTTTGCCTCCCCGGCAACGACGCCATCTGACGAGTCGCTAAATACGGTGTTTAATTTGGTCACGTTGTAGCACGTGTACTTAGCGATTCGGTCAGAACCGAGAGAAGATCTCCGTGAAGAGTGTCTCGGCTTAATTTATATCCCGGGCAAGTCCGGGGTCGAACTCAGGGAGGCAAAGGAACAACTTGGGTTTAATTTGCAAATTTAAGATCTAGATATCCAAACGGTATTTTTTAGATTTTTTTTATGCAAGTAGAATGCCAAAAACAAAAAGCGGGTGAATTACAACACTAAGAAAACATACAACAAGGCCAAATTAATTTTAATGGAAAAGAAGTCCAATTTAGCCAATTCGTATTTTTCCTAGAGTCCTAATCCAGAGATGAACACAAAACACATTTTTTTTTAAATTTTAGGGATTAAAATGCAATAAATAAAAATACACACTTTTTATGGGTTTTTTCGCAATTTATCACACAAACGATAAGCAAAAATTATAAAAAAATACTGGAATGAAAACATGATGCAAGGAAGCTACAGTAATATTTTTGGAATTTTTTGACAAAATATGAATTTTGTATGAATTTTTTAGTGAAAACAGAGTGGAAATGAGTAATTAATTCCTATTAAATCCACGTTATCAAATTACTCAAAAAGCAAATTATCTCAAGTAGATATTTAGATTAGCAATCCAGAAGAGTTGAAATTTCTTAAAAATGATTTACGTGGAATTAATTAAAAATCAAATACTAAATTCACTCTACGAATTATTTCAGGCACAAGACATCTCTATTTTGGTTGAAATTTGGACAGTAAATTAACCACATTTCAAGGCATCACATATAATTTTTGTGGAATTTTTAGAGCAACCGTTTGTGAGATATTAATTTAATGGCACAGAATGGGTAAAATATCAAGAATTTCAGTTATATAATTTTCATTAATTACCCAAATGTCATAAAAATACAAATAAATGGTCAAAATGTAGACAATTAGTTGCTCGTCACAATGGTATTTTTCTTTGAATAAAATGACACCAAAATAAGGTCCAAATTAACGCATGAACACAGGGGTCTTTGTGCAAACTCAGAAAACTATATTTACAAAGCAAATATATATAGGGACTTATTTGCAATTATAGAAACTATACAAAAAAGTTTTGCAATTTTTACAATTAAAAAAATGACCTTCTGTCTCCTTCGTTCTTTGCAGGAGATGAACCCAAAGGGGGAAGGTTTGATCGGCGGCGGCGGGCGGCCACGCGCGGCCGGCGCGAGGGCGGAGGGGCGGAGATCACCGCCGGCGGAGGAGGGACAGCGGTGAGGGGTCTGGTGGCGCGGTCGGTGGAGCCGCGGTTGGAGGGAGGGGGGCGGCGGCGGCTGCTGGGCGGAGCGGGCTGGTGGCGCCGGCTGCGCGCAGGCGGCAAACGGCGGAGGCGCGACCGCAGGTGGAGAGGAGGTGCGCCGGCGAGGAGGCGGTGGCGGCGGGCGGATCAGCCGCTGATGAGAATGGGGGATGGGGGGCGGCGGCGGTGCTGACCGCTGCTGCTCCCTCGTGAGTTTTTCTTTTTTATTTTTTTATTTTTTTTTTGATTTTTTTTCTTTTTACTGCTGCAATACAAAGGGACCTCTTTTTTTTTTAAATTTAGTTTTTTTAGTTTTTTTTAGTTTTCTTAATCAGGAAATAAAATACAAATGAAAATGAAGGTGGACAATTGGGAGATGAATTTGTAGATGTTGTGATGATGATGGAAGTGGTGATGAAAATGATATGATGGTGGTGAATGCAAAAGATAAAAAAAATGTGGTGGGGAAGGTGGTGATGTGATAAGTGATGATACGATGGTTGTGGTGGTAATGTAAAAATACGAAAATGATGAGACAACGATGGAACAAACTATTAGATAAGATAAAATAACAAGAAAAATAAGAAGAAATACTTACCTGATCTTCGCCGGATTGGCGGAGTAGCTACGCTAAACTCCTGTTGTCGCCTCGACCCGATTGGCGAGATAAAAATCGGAGAAGCTACACGAGCTCGACGGGGAACTCGTGACGCGAAGTGGAGCTCCGCGGATCTCACCTGAAGGAGGTCGTCGCTTGAGGACGATGCTTCGCCGCTGTCACCAACAAAACACTCCAAGCTCTCTCCTTATTCTATAAGAATGGTGGATGGGAAAAAAATGTGGATGTGGAGATGATTATAAAGAGATGAATAATGGGAGTTAGAGAGGTGGTGGTGTTGAATGAGAAGTTAGATTATTGGTGGAGTTGAATGGGAGGTTGGTGGAAGAATATGGAGTGGAATGGAGGTTGAAAGAAGACTTGGAGGTTATTGGAGAAAGGGAAGTTATTGTAGAGAATGTGATTAAATAAAAGAAAATAAAAGTATGCTACTTTAAATACAATAAAATAAAGAGAGAAGACAAATAGTGGAGAATTTACAAAAGAAGACAAAACACCATGTACAATTTTTGTTTACTTTTCTAATTTGTATTTTTTTGTCTTTTTAATAAGAGATATTTACAACGGAAAAATACTATAAAATAATATAATTAAAATACAACACAATCATGATATTTTTGTATTTTTAGCAATTATGAAAGATACAATAAAAATTAAAGAAAGAATGAATATATAAAAGGTATACAATGTACATCTAGGTCCCAAAATCCAACTTTTGCAAACGAGCTCCGATTTTAATGAAACCACTTCCGTTAGATAGATAATTTTCTAACTTGAACTTTAAAAGTGAGTTTGGTGAATTTGGAGTTCATACATAGCGGGAATTTAGCTTGGAAGTTGGTCTTTACGGCTTTTTCCCATTGGGATCTAGGAGTATTTTTTTGAGATATAATTTATTTTGTATTTTTGTATTTTTATGTACATTATTATGAACAAGTTAGAGAAAGAATTAGCCAAAAAGGAGTTGAAATGAAATTATTAAAAATACATGAAGTTTTGAGCTATTTACAGGTATAAAACTCCTTTATTTTTGCGGTTTTTTAGTGTTATTTATTTGTACAAACTTATATACAATAATTAGTGTATTTTATTTAAAAGAGGTATTTTGTTAATTTATTGATTTTATAGACATTTATTAGGGAATTTACTCGTGGATTTTGCTAAGATCAAGATATTGCGATGATGAATCGCGGATTCATCACACGTGCTCCTCACGTGGGGTCTGCTTCACAGGGACCTTTTTGCAAATGTGGAAAGTTCCAGGGGCCTCTGTGTAATTTTCCCAGGCCGCACGTGCTCCTCACGTGGGCGGCCTAGGCTCGGACGGCTGCGGAGGCTCGGGCGACGGTGGAGGTCTGGAGTGAGGCTCGGTGTAGCCTCGGGTAGTCCGAGCCTAGGGTTGGGGGCAAGGCTCGGTCTTCGTCGACATGGCTGGCTGCGAGCCTTTGGATCAAGATCGATCCAAAGGATGGCGGTGATGATGCGTGTCGAGATCAGAAGCCGTCAGATCTGGATAGATCTGACTTTCTCATACAAGCTTCAAAATGGATGAAATTAGTCTCATTTTAAAGGTCTTTCCATGTGTAGTATTCTAAGAGTAAGTAGACCTAGTTCGGAGTATGTATGAGGGATTTATGTGCAATTTAGTGTACAGGGGTTCTCGGGGACGAGCAAGGTTTAAGTATAGGGGGTTGATGAATCTGTGATTCATCACTTCAAAAGTCAAAAATAGAGCCTTGTTCCCGAGAAAATAGATGCATATTTCCCTTTATATTGCATAAATAGCATTCATGCATACAAGCATAATTCATACATTTTAGCAGTCCATTTGCATTTAAATAAGAAGCCAAAAATCCCTTGTAAAATATCCACTCACTAAAATAACCTCTACTTTATAGTATATACTCCTTAGTTAATAATATAGGGAAGAATGCCAAAAATCCCCCTTGTAATTTAGCCAATAAAGCCTGAGAACCCCTGTACACTAAATTGCACATAAATCCCTCATACAAACTCTGAACTAGGTCTACTTACTCTTAGAATACTACACATGGAAAGACCTTTAAAATGAGACTAATTTCATCCAATTTGGAGCTTGTATGAGAAAGTTGGGTTTTTGGGTCACTTTGTATACTACATAGGTGTATAATTGTATCTGTGTATTTATGTATCACATTTGACCTCATCTCCGTCTTTGGTCAACATGAAACTTGTAGATCTCATCGAGATCTACAACTTTCATGTTTTGAGTTTTTCCAAACTCGGCCCTCTCTTCTCTCTACACGTGTATTTTCTTCCAGCCACTCACAGCAGGCCACGTGGCGCCCTCTGGTTGCGCCCGCGGCCCGCTCCCCTTGCCTCATCCGCCTCATCTTCCAGCCGTTGGATCTCCTCCTGAGATCCAACGACTCCAGGCGTTCCACGCACGCCCCTTTGCCTGGGCCGTCAGATCTTCTCCCGCCTTCAATCCGTACCATCCACCCCGCTCATCCCTCCTTACGCCACGTGGCATGTTGTGAGCCACCCGATCACGCCTTCGATTCTTTGATCTCAGCCGCCCATTCCTCTGACGTTTCTCATCATCTCGATCGGCCTTAGCTTTCCATCCAAGCCGCTCGCCAGCGCCGCAGCCAAAGCTCGACACGTGGCCTATCCCATCGCCCTTCATTCGCATCATCCCGGTTCGATCTTATCCGCCCAATCGCGCCCACTTCTCCACCGTTGGATCTGGAAATCCAACGGTGGAGCTCCGTCGTCTACCTCCGGACGCCACTCTCCCACGATCTCGATCTTGTGCGAGACGTCCCCCCCTTTCTATTTCCTGCTGCACGTCAGCCACCATCTACGCCAGCCAACACTCCCACGATGAGCCCCACTCATCTGTCATCCTCGCCAGCTACCCCACTCGCCACCACCTCCACCATAGAAGCCCCACTACCTCCATGAACCTCGCCTCGTCGCCAACACTGCTGCCACCTTCAACCTATAAATACTCCACCACCGGCCAACTTCAGCCGCATCCGCCACTCCAGAGAGCTTCCCTGAGCTCCGAGCTTTCGATTGGTGATAGCAATTCGACGATTCCGTGAGCGACGAAGGGCTTCTTCTCCGGCGAGATCCATGACACCTCCGTCGTGTCGCAGCCACTCCTCCGAGCAGCTGCTGGAGCTCGGGACACCACCGGTCCCTCGAGCGAAGACCTGGACCCCAAAAGGGAGGTCCAATCCCCAGGTGAACTCTCCATTCCCCCTCCGATCTTTTTCTGAATTTTTCTTTATCTTCTCCAATTTTATTCGCCGCCTACGATTCCCTTCTCGCCTTCATTTCACTCCTCCGAGCTCCGTGTCGGAGCTCTGATCCTCGCTGACCCCTCCGCACCTTCAGACACTCCACTCCACCATCCATCGATCTCCAGCTCCGCCACCTGGCCGGTGCACCGTCGCCCGACCACCTCCCTTCGCCTTAGGCCTCGCCAACTATCTTCACTTCTCTACAAACGCGCGCACGAGCTCCGGCTCCATCTTTAACACTTGCAGGTGCCCCGCTTCTCATTGAACGGAAGCTCGCCGGAGTCATCTTCGAGCTTCGTCGCCAGCAACCTCCGACGGCCCTCTCTCACTCCTGAGGCCACCGGAGGCTTCGTCGACCATCCGCGCATCTTCCGAGATACCTCCGACTCACCATCGACCTTCACTGACGACGGGAGGGAAGGGCGGAGCAAAGACAGCTACGTCGGAGCCCCGCCTTCTCCTCTGCAGGAGGCGGAGAGCCTTCGAGGAAGAAGCCCCAGTGGCCGTTCGATCATCTCGATCGAACGGTTCGCAGTCAGCCACGTCGCCTGTCCACCGGAGCTGCCAACGACCGTAGGATCATCATTGATCTCACGCTCAGGAGAACACCACGTCATCATCTTCAGCCTCCATCGACCACCGTTAGATCTATCCAGATCTGACGGCTTCTGATCTCGACACGCATCATCACCGCCATCCTTTGGATCGATCTTGATCCAAAGGCCCGCAGCCAGCCACGTCGACGAAGACCGAGCCTTGCCCCCAACCCTAGGCTCGGACTACCCGAGGCTACACCGAGCCTCACTCCAGACCTCCACTGTCGCCCGAGCCTCCGCAGCCGTCCGAGCCTAGGCCGCCCACGTGAGGAGCACGTGCGGCCTGGGAAAATTACACAGAGGCCCCTGGAACTTTCCACATTTGCAAAAAGATCTCTGTGAAGCAGACCCTAGGGATGAGCATTGGGCTGGGCCGGCCCAGCCCAGCCCGAAGCCCAGCCCAAAAAGCCCGGCCCGGCCCAAGCCCAAATGAACATTGGGCCGGGCTTGGGCCAACATTTAGGCCCAAAATTTTTTTGGGCCGGGCTTGGGCTTGGCTCGGCCCAGCCCGACCCGGCCCAAGGGCCCGGCCCGAAGAGGGCCCGAACCTTCCCATATCCAACACTCCTAGAAACTCTCACATGTTGCATACACACTCTGTTCTCGTATCCTGTCTTCATACAATGTTTATAAATCAAGAAAGTCATTTGTGAGACATATGAGTTGATGATCATTATATTTCAATTCAGAATTAATTTCCTTAATTAATCTATAGTTTAGATTCTTCTAATTATTCTTGAATTTGTTAGTGTTTATTTTTTCCCATCAGAATATTTCTATCATTGAACCTTTATCCAATATGGGCATTATGGCCATTTTTTAACATGTAGTGCCCGGTGCACATGTTGTTGTTATCTATGTAAGTTTGGTTCGCTCTTTCAATTTTGTAATGAGTGACGTATATGGCATCTAACATTGAGTGCATTTGTATAAAATGACAAATCATCTCTGGTAGAATTAAGTTTTCGTTATTTCACGAGTGTTATTGCATAGGTTTTAAACAATTTTGGCTTGTCTAACTTGAATTAAGATTGACCATAAACAAAAATTCAAAGTTAATAATCTATAATGGGTAGAGATGGGCCGGCCCGGCCCAAGCCCGAGCCATAGGAATTGGGCCGGGCCTGGGCTTGGGCCGAACCAAAAAAAATTTTGCAGGCCTAGGCCCGGCCCAAGGCCCGAAGTTTTTAAATGGGCTTGGGCCTGGGCCCTTCAGGGCCCGGCCCAACCCGGCCCATGCTCATCCCTAGCAGACCCCACGTGAGGAGCACGTGCCCTGTGGAGAATTTGCACGCGAGTCCCCAGCATTATAGGTAATTGCATTTTAGTCCCTGTCTGCATATTTGCTTATTGTATTTTTAATTTTCTGTATTGCATTTATACCCTTGTGTTTGCACGCATCCCTAGGTTGCATTTTACATCATTTTTCATATCTAAAAATTACATTTTGTTGAGAAGCTTGTCCTCTGTCTATTGGTCCACGTGTCATATTTTTGTAATTTCAGTAGAATTATTAATGAATTAATTGGTGCATTTTTGAAATATTTTGCCCAGTGACACCTTTTAATTTGTAGTTAATTCTCTGTGCTTCCAAAAATTATCAAAAATTCACAGTAGCTTAAGGACAGTATTCTTAACATGCCATAAAAATTTCATGTCATTTGCTCACCTATCGAGGCCTTAATAAATTGTTAAGTGATTTTCTTAATTTAATTTTAATAAATTCATTTCACATTGAAACTCAGATCTTTCAATTTTCCTGGATCCCTTATTATTAGTGCTATCTAGGATAATTTTAGTTCTTGAAGAATTTGTGGTTTGTTATTTATTAAAAATTAAAAATTGAAAATCACCCTGTCTACATATTTAATTTCCAGTAAATCCATTTAGTGTCGGAAAAATCCAAAAAAAATTAGTGTAGGTCATTTTCATCATCATTAATCATCTGGCCAATTTTTAGAATTTTTGGACTTCATTTGATATGTTAATTAAATTAAACTTTAAATTGGCCTGCATTTTTGCATAAGTCTGCATAAAATTTGAAAAAGACAAAAAATATACTTCCTCGAAAATCACACACTTGGATACTCGTTAAAATTCACCTAAGGAGACAGATGCCTCCCTGAGATCGACCTTGGACTCCACCAAGTAAAAAAATTCACCGCTTGACATCAAATTAAAGTGGTCTTTGACTAGCCTCTCGTATCCGATTGCAACGAACTATTAACATTAATTTGGACATTAATTTGACCTAATTAACATAGGGTGCGGGACGCTCGTCAAATGGCGCCGTTGCCGGGGAGGCAAACGGCTTAGGATCATTTTAGAAATTTAGATTTGCATTTTCCATTTAATCGGGTAGTCTGATCCCCGAACCACATTGTAATTATACCATTTTTTCCAATTATTTTCTTTTCTCTTTATTTTTTTCTTTTCTCTCTCTTTATCTGACATTTTTATATCTTTTTGTGCGAGGGCCCGGTGGACTTGGAGCGGCTTTCTTGAAGTCGACGCATCTCGAAGTGCATCGGAGGCCGACGGTTCGTGGATCAAGTCAGCTGTTGAGACGCCAGAAAGATTTCTATTTTTTTTAACTTGTAAAAAGTGTCCGCATCATTTCCAGCGGTTCCCGTTTGGGTTCTCGCGTCTGTAAAGATAGTGGAACCGTGTCCCCGTGTGCTGTGTGGGTGAATTGTAACTTAGCTTGCACTAGCAGCTCCTCGAGCCAATTTAGGATTTGCTTGTGCTCGTAACTTTTAGGACCACACATTGCACTTAAAAGACGCACTTAGACCGCAGAACTTAGCCAAAAATAATCTGTTCTTCACTCGATAATAGAACTGCATGTCTAGGAGCAGCTTTTCTCATTTGCATTTGCATATAGTGTAAAATTTCAATTCAGTACTGCATCCTGCATTGTAGAGAGCTGGAGGCACTGTAAGTCTTCTTACCCAAGCATTCATCATCGTTTTCTCGATCGCATCGGCTTTCTCCGATTCTCTCTCTCGGTTTTCTAACCTAGGATAAAGGAATTGGGACTGGACGGTAGACGTGATTGCTTGTGTGGATTAATATCAGTGATAACTAATCTCTAAAATCGAGGCTGCTAATTGAATTGGACCCAAAAAAAATTAACTAAAATTAACCCTTGTTTGCGGGAGAGTAACCCCGACCTTGTTTTCAGGTTGAATGAGGGTACTTGAGTGTGTGTGAACACCTTAAGGCAGAGCCCAAATCCCCGCCTTCCATATCACGTTCTGACTGATCCTAGAAAATATCACAAGTCGAATAAATTCAGATTCATTGACTAGTACCAAGTAGCCTCCGCCTGTCTCAGGTAGATAGGGGCGAAATTGCGGTACTCTGCGACAAGCTGCCAGTAACCCCCAGGGGTGAAGTTCCGGCCTTGTCAGCCTCCGCCTGCTTGCAGGTAGATAGGGGTGTGGTCATTGAATCCATCGACTTGGGATAGGAGCGAAGAAAGGAAGGAGCGGCGGTATCTTAGGCGACAGGTTAAACAGGGAAGACGCATCCGGCTCTGAGCCGACTTCCCTTTAGGCCGCGTAATCCTTGCTATCTTGCTTGAAAACCACACTTAAAATTTACAAGATTAATTGGACTCGGTTTCAGGTTCTTCACCGTGTTGAGTGTGAACTCGGGGTTTTGCTCTTGCGTTTGTCTTTGTGTCTGTCGTGTGTGTTATCCTGTGTAATTGCACATTTTCTACCTCAATCTTCTTGCATTCATCATTTCCTCCTCAAGATGTCGGGATATTGGTCCCCATACTCCGTGACCTCTGGTCACTCCTCCTCGACCATATACCGTTCATCTTCGCTTTCTCCTCCGCCATCCACGGGAGACCCTTACCCGTGGCCGGCTCCTCCTCAACCCGATCTTGAAGTCAAAACTCCGACTGACTTCTCCACTTCTTCGCATTTCTCACCTACTCCATATTCTGACATTCCGGATCCACTTCCATCTTGGGTTGACTGTCCTTATTCTCGAGAGCTTGCAGGAATTAAAGAATCAAATGAAGAGCAAGCCACGGCCGAGACAGATGATTGGCAGAATTATATGCCCCCGTTTACTTCATTCTCACCTCAAGTAGGGACCATACAACAATTTACATATACACCTCCCGACTTGACCTTAGGGCATCATTTGATCGATCAAACAACCCGAATTGAGGGGCCTGAATATCATGATTTTCCAGACTTGATTGACTTTAGTGATCAAGCCTCCATTAACCAGCCTTCATTCGGAGAGCCTATACATTCACAGGAGTGGACTAATGAGCTAGACTTACTAGTCCCTCGTTCATTGACTTCATCATATGAGGCTCTGACCAATATCTGCCATTCGGATGATCCATACTCGACCCAGCATTACATGCCAGAGTCTAGGTATGTTGAGTATGAGACCTCAACATCTCAACAGTCTCCTCCAATTGAGCAGTACTCTCCCATGAATTGTCATGGGAATTTTGTGGAGGATGACATTTCCAGACTTATTGAGAAAAGTGAATCATTCGGTAATGAGTTGAGAAATGTCATGGAAATATTGAACTCAATTTCTGCCAGCTTGAGAATGAAAGTGGAAAAGGATATGAGTAATTTTGAGGTTGAAAGCCAAGCAAACATTAGGGAACCCACACCGTCTGTACAGCTGGAGTCCATTCTATCTCCCTCTTCTACTAACCACTTGCCCTCCAATCCAGAGTCCGATCATTCATCTATCCAAAATACCAAAAAAATTGAAAAACCAAAAAACCACATAAAAATTGAAAATGAAAATGACCTAAAAAAATTGGATCCTGCCCTAAGGGAAGCACTCGATGAAGAACTGATTTTCAAACTTCCCTTAATAAAGGCCATAGATCACTTTCCTGACCTCAAACGATTTGTGAGAAGTAAATTGATGCCCAAGAGGTCGGGTAATAAGAGGACAAGGAATGAAAGACACATAGTGTCTATGGCCACCTCCTTGGTGATGGGGAGAAAGACCAAAATCCGCAGAGTGAAGCGGTTGCCCCGAGTTGAGTGTGAAATCAAAGATACCATCTTTACCCATACGAGAATCGATGATGACTCACCGATAAATATCCTCCCGACCTCTGTGTTTGACAAGCTCAAACTCAGACCAATCAGAAAGTCAAGAGAGATCGTTCAGTTGGCTGATCGATCTATCAAACGGTCTACAGGAAATATTTCAGTCATCATTACTTTCCAAGGTGCTCTACTCCAGGTGGACTTCACGATCATTGATATCGAGCACCGAGGAGAGTTTTCCCAGTCTCCGATTATTCTCGGGAAGCCGTTCTTAGCCTTGGCTAAGGCGACTATAGATTGCAAGACTCGGGAAATCGATTTTCCAGCATTGGGAGCGCTTCGACCTCATCCATTCTTTGATAAACTTTACTCTAAGGTGACCCACACATCCGCTGACAGTCATGACCATCGAGAGGTAGATGAGTCCCACCTCTCTGCTACACCTGAGAAACCAACTGTCCGGACGACCGTTGGATCAGAGACTCCCCACACCTCCACTTCATCAACTGCTTGCACCACCACTGTGACAGCTTCTAAGGAGGACTCACGATCAAAAGCTATCATTGAGTCGGACACAACATTTGTGGATTGCCTTGATCATTTCAGTGATCCGACACAAGAGCCTAATAATGCCAAGCCAGCTGAGACCACTAGAACCTTCCCGAGGCATGTGCTGACCCTTCAGGAATATTACAATCTATATGGTGACTCATCTGATGAGGAAACCATAGTCAGCACCACACCACGACCTGGACCTTCTAAGGAAACAACCCAGATAAAATTGACTCCACATAAAAACACGGTTGCTCCCTCTTCTAGTCGGTTATTTAGTGAGAGGAAGTTGAGAATTGATTCCTCGAGGTGTTCCCCCGAACCTCTCAAGGCGCGTCGCTCTCATCTCCCTCTCAATGATTCAGGTTTTAGAAAATCGACTAAGAAAGTCTCCTTCACAATTCCGGAGAAAGAAGCTTCAGAGGAATCCTCATCTGGTCCGGATAAGGTGATTTATATGAGTGAGCTCAGTTCGGCTGTTCTCAAGCCTTATCTGAGCAAGCAGCCGTGTGTCGACCCTCGTTGGACAATCCCTACACCTTACTATTATTCATCTGATGACGATTCCGACAGCGACACATATGTATATTATCCACCTCCTCGCGTCTGCAAGAAGGTTCGTCACAAACCTTCTTAATCCTTGTATATTCTCACTCTTTCTTGTACATTCCATCCTCTCTCTTACGCGACTTTAGTAACCCATCCCCGCATCATTAGATCACTATCTCGGACTATACTTAGGATAACCAGATCCTAAGTATAGGGGGGAAGGGTCACCTAAGTCGGTTCTTTGTACATACTTCAGATCACATCGGTTCTCATACTCATTCCTGTCTTATACTTAGGCTGACCAGAGCCTAAGTATAGGGGGACCGATTCCCGTCGTGTATATACTCCTCCATTTCCCCTCTTAACCTCGCCCGCCCCATTTTTGATCTTCTTCTACACTTAGGCCGCCAGAGCCTAAGTATAGGGGGGCGAGACGACTTCTATACTTTTGTAATTTTAGCTCTCCTACGCTTAGCCCGAGCTATGTCTTTTTAGTCGCTTTCGTGCTCTGAGGACATAGCACACGCTAAGTATAGGGGGGCGTGTATATATTACATATATACTTTACCCATAGCTCGTACTTTCGCGTATTTTCGCGTATTTTTGTATATATTTTGCAATAATTATGGGTGGGTAAAGATTAAGAATTTTTGTGTATACTTGTATAATACTTGTAAACCTTTTGTAAAAATTAAAAAAAAATTAATTAGTAATAAATTAAAATTTTGTATACTTGTATAATATGTACTATATGTATAATACTTGTATAAAAAGTTGTAAAATTCTTGTAAAATTTGTTGTAAAACAGGTTGTATACCAAAAAAATCGTGTATACTATGTACAAATTATATCAACTAAAGATTGTTGTAAATAATAAAAAAAGATTGTTGTATACCAGAAAAATAAAACAAAAAGGCTTCTTATTTACTCTTGCATATTATCCTGCATTTTCAAAAAAAAAGTCTTGCATTTCATTCATAGCATGTCATCTGCACATCATCTGCATATCTTACATATGCAAAGTGAAAAGCTAGTGGGTTCTGAACCAAGTTATGAGTAGATATTGAGGATGGACTTGATTTGACCTTAATCCACCTAATTTCAGAGGAACCTTATAGGAACTGGAGTTAAGATTTCTCAGGTCAAGTGACTTAATTCTTTGAGTCCGCAAGTCTATGTTCACATGTCATCTTGATTAGTCTAAGTAGAATATCTCGTGCACACACATGATTCTTATAGACAGTGACCTAACTTGGACAAGCACAATGCACGTGGCTCTTCATTGATGAGGTGGTGAGGAGGTAGAATCCTTTAGCTTGGAGTAGCACACGGGTGGAAACATCCGTCCTCCTCTAGGGAGGGTAGTGCATCTCAACCTAGTCTGGTGGTGTTGACATCTAAGGACAGGATGCTGTGGGTTGCAATAATGCTTCAAAAGAGGGATAGTCTACTGGCTCAAGAGGAAAAACTCCTGATGTACATGCTGCACCTTGTATATAGTTCCAAAAAAAGAAAAAAAAGAAGAAAAAATGCAAGAACTCCAAAAAAAATAGACAGGCCAAAACAAAAAAAAACATTATTGCCTGTCGGAGTATGTATATTAGCAAGAAGTCTGCAGCTGGATGACTTGGCTACACTGGTCAGGCATCTCGGGATAGGTAGCTACACTGGCTACCGTCCATTCTTTTCTCTACCCCCTCCTCTTGAGTTGGTCGCACTTGAACTTAGAAGGGAATACCCCGCTCCTCGAGGAAAGAGTTACTGGACCGGGTTATTGAGTTACCTTGTTAGAGGAGGCTGGTTCCGAGTCATTTCTGATGTGGAGAGCTATATCTCACTTACACAGTACAAGTAAGAATCATAGTCATCAGAAATTTACGTTTGAGGATTTGTTCTGACCTGACTATTGAGGAGTCTAGAATATAAGACTTTTGGAACTTGAAGTCTGTTAGGTCTTAAGTTCAGGTCCCAATAAGGTTCCTCCACACAATTAATCCAAAGGTCGAGTCAAGCTCCATTTTCAACTTTTGTTCATGACCTTGGTATGGAACCCAAAATCATTTTACTCTTGCATTTCACTTAGTTGCTCGGGGACGAGCAATGTTTAAGTATAGGGGGTTGATGAATCTGTGATTCATCACTCTAAAAGTTGAAAATAGAGTCTTGTTCCCGAGTAAATAGATGCATATTTCCCTTTATATTGTAAAATTAGCATTCATGCATGCAAGCATAATATCTGCATTTTAGCATTCATACTTGCATTAAATAAGAAGCCAAATTCACTTGTAAATATCTACCTGTATATTAGATAAAATACCTTATTTGTATATATTTTATACTAACTCCAAAGCCAATAAAACTAACTCTATAGTGTATATATTACTAACACTAATTAAAGAAAAATGTCAAAAAAATATTAACTTGTAAAATTGACCAATAAAACTCCAACCCAAGTTTGAAGACCTTAGACCTTAAAACACACATATCTCTCTCATACGACCTCCGAATTAGGTCTACTCACTTTTAAAGTAATATACATTCAGAGACCTTCGAAACAAGACAAATTTCATTAAAATCGGAGCTCGTATGCAAAACTTGGGTTTTTGGCCCCTTTTGTACATTGTACATAATGACCGTTTTGCCCCTGTATTTTACCATTTTATTTTCTTAATTATTAAAAATCCAAAAAAAATAGATTAAGTTGTAAATATTATTCTCATATTTTCTCTATTTTTATTTTGATTTTTCTCTTATTAAAAAATGACAAAAAAATTATAAAAGGAAAAATGCGGTATTTTTATAAGGTACCACCCAAAAATAAACTTTGTACAGATGATTTCATTTGATTTTAGACCCTTCATGAAAGTTGTAGATCTCGTCGAGACAAACAACTTTCGTGTTGATCACTTTTTGATTTAATCCCTTTTATTATTTCTTTTTTATTTTTGTTTACATTTAATTTTTGATTTTTCTAGGAGCGACATGTGGCAGCTCCTGGAGCCGCCACATGTCACCCCATATTTTCTTTATTTTCGAATTTATTTTATTATTTTCGGATTTATTATTATTATTATTATTTTATTACTATTTTAATTATTTTAAGTAGCCTATTATTTTATTTTATTATTTTGTTTATTTAATCTCCCTTTTACCTCTTCTTTTCTTACTCCCCACTCCAAGCCACCATCTTCCCCACTTCTTCCACCATTCTCTCCACTCTCTCTATCTCTTTTCCAACTCCCTCATCCTCTTTATATTCCCATCTTCTCCTCCATTATTTTTCATCCGCCGTTCTACGAGTGAGATAGGTTCTAGCTCCGTCAAAGCCGTGAGGTGACAGCTCCTTCTTCGACGTCGAGCGACGACAAGCCGAAGGAGAGATCCGAGGTGGAGAGATCGACCTCGTCGCAGCCGCATCCAAGCTGCATAGCTTCTCCGAATTTTTGTCGAGTCGGATCGAGGCCACAACCGAATGCCGCACACCGCGGCTTCACTTTCGACAAATCACAGGTATATCTTCTATCTCATCTATTTATTTTCTTTTATCTAACATTTTTTTTATTGTTCATCACACCATCAAAATCACAATCACCGTCTTCTTTGTTTTTACCACATCCAAATCACAAAAATCAAATCACTATCAACACCATCACTACTGTTTTATTTTTACATCCATTTTCTGGTTTACCACAAAAAAATTACAAAAAAAAATAAAAAAAATAATAAAAAAGGAACAGGAGCCTTCTGCCCCATGCCCCAGCCGCGCGACCAGCTCGCAGCTGCCCGCTCCGCCCTCAGCCATCACCGCGGCGCACAGCGGCCCTCCATCCAGCAACCCACCAACGCCCGCGCCGCCCCTGCCGGCTCCGTGCGCCACGCACGGCCTTGGCCGAAGGTCTCCAGCCCTCACCGACCACATCGTCGCCGCCCCCCCGCTCGTAGGACGCACCGTCGCCATCAACGCCGCGCGGCCCAGCCCCTTCTCCACACAGGAGCTGCAGCCTCTGCCGGCCCTCCTCCACCGGCCCCACACGTTCACGCCATCGATGCACTGCCGTGACGCCGCACCACCTCCTGATCGTCGGGCCTGCCGCCAGTCGCCACCGAGCTCGGCCCAGCTCCTCCACGTCGACGCCCGCAACCAGCTCCGCGAGCGCGCCACCCCGCCGTCGACCTCACCCTACCGCGCGCTGCTGTACGCGCCTCGCGCCGCGCGGCCCCATCGTCTTCCCAGCCCCGTCGCGCTCAGCCGACCGCCCCACGTGACGCCCCACCTCCGTCCGCGCGGCCGCCGCCCGCCGTTCCTCCCGTGTCAGTCCCGCGCCGCCGCCGCCCAAAGAGACTCCTTCCCCTGTGTCGTGCCCTAGCGTGGGGAAGGGGTTGGATTCAGGTCCATTTTTGTTTTTATTTTTTGTGAAATTTGCTTATTCAGTCCGTCAAGTTTGTTAATTTGCAAAAGTGCCCTCAAGCACATTTTAGTTCATTTCATTTTGATTCTGTATTGCATTGACACCCCTGCGTTCGAACATTAATTTGGACAGTCATTTTGCATAATTTTTAACCAAAAAAATAGCATGTTGTAGCACAACTAATTCTTTATCTTTCAGCTATTTATTTATATTTTTGTGAGCCTTTGATTATTTATTAAAAATTAGAAACTGAAAATCACAGATAATTTGCCTAATTATGCTCTAAAATTCGCACAGGCCTATATCTTTCTCCAAAAATTGTGAAAAATTTGTAAATGATGCCTTTAAATGTGCTTTGATTACAGTCCAAATTTCGTCAAATTCGGAGTTGTCGTTAGCATAAAATAAATTCTAGGGTGATTTCTGTAAATGATTTTTAATTAATTCCACGAATAACATTTTTGAGAAATTTCAAGTTTCCTGCATTCCTTATTGAACTATCTATTTGAGATAAATTAATCTCTGGATAATATGATTTCATGGCTTAATTAGAAATTAAATACCCACAATCGCTCTGTTTTCAGTAAAATATTCATAAAAAAATCAAAAAGTGTCAGAAAATTCTAAAAAAATTAGAGTAGCTTCATTTCATCATTTTTAACTTCCAGTAAATTTTTCATATTTTTTGTTTATCATTTGCACGAAAAATTGCATAAAAACCCAAAAAAGTTTGTATTTTTCATGTGTGCATTTCAAATCCAAAAATTCTAAAAAAATCCATTTTGCATTAATCATTGAATTAGGTTTACAGAAAAAATACAATTTGGCTGATTTGGATTAATTTCACATTAAAATTAAAATTGGCTAAGTCGCATATTTTCTTAATAACCTAGTTCACTCGTATCTGTGCATTGGCATTTTTATCGCATAAAAAATTACAAAAAAATCCACTTGGAAAAACCGCGATCTAATTCATCTAACTTGATCCTGAGTTGTTCCTTTGCCTCCTTGAGTCGACCCTGGGGCTTGCCCAGGCTAAACAAACATAAAACCGCGCTTAAT
The DNA here is from genome assembly GCA_037367405.1 of Ottelia alismoides. Classification (NCBI taxonomy): domain Eukaryota; kingdom Viridiplantae; phylum Streptophyta; class Magnoliopsida; order Alismatales; family Hydrocharitaceae; genus Ottelia; species Ottelia alismoides. Next base: position 1,332,069 of record JAZKJV010001537.1, on the reverse strand, counting down.
TTCATTCGATGATTAATCGATTTGTGCGGTAATTTTTGATCAACGCGTATCTATCCGACTGCAACGCACTAGTCAATCATACGACATATAAAGGGTAGATATCCGCGCTCGTCATATACCCGAATAAAATATTCAATTTATTCATTCTTTATAATTTTTACAATTTTATATTTTTATAATTTTGTAAATATTATTTATAATATATGTACATATTGAAACCAAAATAAAATCAACAATAAAATATTAAAATAAAAGATGCATATAAATACATAGGCAAAATACATATGTTAATACCTGCACATAAATAAAAGCGAAATCTATTCTTTATTCTTTTATATTTTTATACTCTTGTAAATACTATTTATATTCTATTAAAAATATAAAGCTAAAATAAAATCCAAGAAAATACATTAAAATAAAATAATGTATATAGTACATAGATGTAATACCTATAAGTATACCTATATAATATATACCCTAATTTATTTAATCATACAAATAGCATCATAAAAATATAATAAAAATATATTTATACACCTAAAATAAGTTATAAATATAAATAATATGAGAATAAAATAACAAAATAAGATATACAAAACAAAATAAAATATTCAAAATATAAATGAATATACCTATAAATACACCCCTAATAATTAATTGGTAATAAATAACACCAAAAATAAATGAAAACCATAATAAAAAAGTACATAAAATAATAAACATTTTTATTTTATACTAAAAAATCAACAAAATCAATTACTATTTTTATATAATTATTTTCGAATAGATAGGCAGTTTTGTCCTGTAGTACGTCTACTTGGACCAATCAGATTGCAACATTCGTTGACCGCCCGTCAAATCGCCCTCCAGGCATTCTGACTCGCCAAAACTGTCTTTTCCCCGTTTTTCTTCCCTTTTCCTGCTTGACCCATTGATCTATCACGCTCGCTTCCTTCAGAAGAACTCATCATTTATTCTCCAAGATCCATAGCAGCCCTTCAGATTGCATGTACATAATCTCGATTCTTTCCAAATTAACCATCAATAAGGGTGCCCTTGCATGCTTATAAATAAACTCTGTCATCTCTCTCTTCCTCTTTGGTCATTGTTCCGAGACTAGGAGCCCAATTTCTTGGACAAGGGAGCTTCCTCGTGACAGGAGGAGCATCTTTGTAGTCCGGATCAGCTCCAAGAAAATGGAGGTGCACCCAGGCAGCGCTCCGGCACACCCTGCTCCCTGCTGACCACCGCAGGTATAAGAGCTACGCATTTCTCCGTCTTTAGCTAGATTTCTCTTCCAGTTTTTTCATTTCCGCATTTACTTTCATGCTTAGACCGTAGTTTTGATTGTAATCACTCGACTCATAGTTCACAGGAGCTCTGCTCCGGCGAAAGTACTCATCGTGTATCGCATGTTATCCACCATGCCTTCCACCTGCATTTCGTTCCTCGACACCTTTTGATCACCCCATGCGCTTTACGCACCCAGATATCCTCCGAATCTGCGTAACGGTGATCACTCTGCCACCCTCGCCGAAGCACTACCGCCTTCGCTTCATCCGCCATCCATTCCACGCCTCACCGGGTCGAGACACTTTGCCCTCGACCCGTGAGTTTATTGATGCAGGGACCGCATGCGAAGGGCCTCATCTGGGGTAGTTTTGAGGTTCCCAAGCACCTCCAGGTGGCCTCATCCTCTAGAGCTTCTCCAACAAGCTCCAGAGCTTTTCGAGGAGCAAGTCCGTGGCACGTGCAGGATCATGGAGAACATCTCAGCGTGTCGGAAGGTGGCCGGAGCATCCAACAAAAGGTAATCGAGCAAGCCCAGGGTAGGTCTTCTTCCCAGTTCTTCCAGGTACATCCAGGACTGTTCGATCATGCTTGTTCTTCCCGCGCTACAAGAGGTGTCCGATCATTTGAGCCACAACCATCAAATCGTGTCCTGCGATCTAATCACAGTCATCGCTTGCGAAGGGGTATCACCCGCTATGATGTTGTCACGTGGATTAATGATGGACGGAGATCCATTCAATCGCGCACGTTTGATGGTGTAATTGCATATCTTTCCCTGTCTTTTTTTGTATTTATTAGTTCATCTTGTAAATAAAACATGAAGTTCAAAATAAAATGGATATCTTGTATAAAGGACTCTGTATTTAATCGTATTTACTTTTGGGTCCAGTCCACCTCAGCTCACGTGTCGTCCCACGTGAGTGGGCAAATTTCATGTAAGCCCTTGCATTTTTTGTTTTTATTTTTAGTCAAATAAATTTTTAAATACATTGTATAATTTTTACACATTTGCATATGAACCCCTGATCATTATTTTAATTGCAAATATGTCCCTGCAGTTTATGTATTTTTGTTACTTGGATTTCATTTATTAAAAATAACACCCTAGCTCCTGAAATCATGTAAAAATAGGGTTACATGCATGGTAGCATGTTCTTTCATGCCACTTATTTATTCTGCATTTTTGGGAATTTTAACCATTCATTAAAAATCAAAAGGAGCTCATTTTTGTTCTGTCTACAGTATAAAATACCAAAAATAAAAAAATGTCTTGAAAATTTCCAAAAAAAATATATATTATCCATTTTATTGTATTTTAACTACATACCAAAAACCACTAAAAATGGAAAAAGAAAAATCCTAAAAATAGAAAAACCACAAAAACCTTTATAAAAATAAAAAAATCACAAAAAATCCAAAAATATGTTTTTTTTCTTTATAATGTTCTTTATATAAATATTTATATATTGAAATTGCTTTGAGTAATTTTGGACCTTATTTCCTATTTTTAAAATTCAAATCAATTTCAAATATTTATTAAATCCCTGATTTGGTATATTTTTTACTTTAAAATATATAAAAAGCAAAAAATCCCAGAAAATTTTCAAAAACATTAGAAATATATATAACCCAAAATCATTTTATTTTATGTATTTTGATTCTTTTTATGTGTATTTATAATTATATTATATTATATTATATATATCCTTATATATAGGTATTATATATATTAAAGAAAAATAAAATATAAAAATATAAATTAGAGACAAAATGCAAAAATTAAAAAAACAATATATATATTTATATATTTAAATTAAAAAGCCACAAAAAGATATATGTATATACATAATGAATGACACACGTGTACATAATACTCATTGGTTGAAAATAACTATAGGTTGTCTTATTTGCTCTCTGTGGTTCGACCTCTACGTACTTGCATGGTATACATCTAGTTGTAGAGAAATTAATAAATTTTAACTCACTTTGTGTTATTCATTGCTTATATTTATGTTGTGGATTATTTGCTGATCAAGCGAGGTTTATGAATTGGTCAAAACACCGACTGTGGTCTCGCCCTGTGAGACCGTACGACCCTTTGCAAATCACTCTCATCAGATGGCGTTGTTGTCGACTAGCAATGAGCGTAGCCTAGTTTTGTCATTTATTCTGTATAGTCATTTGTCCTTATTTATTAATTTATTTATGTAACTAATAATTGATTTATTTTGTATATAGTCATTCAATCACTCTTTGTACATGGCTTATTTTTAATATCTATGCTAATATGAATTTCTTTGACTTCGTTGTGAGGGCCTGCCACGCAAGGACGAATTCTAAGGAGGCTGATGCAGCCAAGTTTGGTGGAGGCTGGTTTTCATCCCATGACCAGTTGGAGAGGCTACAAAGGAAGCAGAGAAAGGGAATTTAGCATAGAGATATCTTAGTTTCATTCATGTATTTACCGGTGAGAGAGAGACATTTAGTAATTTATATTAGTTAAAGACTTGGACTCTACTCTCCACAACGAGATCCAGTGCCCGGGTTTCTGTTCACCTGGGGGACTTGTCGCAGTTTTACGTATTTTCTCGCCTTCTTTTATTTTATTTCCCATTGTTTTGAGTTTTCCGCATTATTTTATTTTGTTTTATGTGCATGGATCCCCTAGCTTTAGATTGCTTGTTTCGGTAATTAGGTCCAAACCCTAATAAGAATGTATGTTCCTATAGTCTCTTACGTTTGGATCTAGTCAAATTAATAACTGTTAGTTATTGGGATCTGAGACTGTGTGCCGAGAGAGTCATATATAGTGCTTGCAGGACCCATGTGGCGAGCACCGATCGACATCAAAGATCGGACCTTGGTCTCATTTCCGAATACTAACAATTGGTTCTTCATGATTAATAGCATCTACTGTTTAGGGTAATTTTATCGATTGCACACCGCCATATAGCTAGGTTTAAAAATTCTTTTTTGCATACCGTATGGAGAGAGCTGGAAAGCACTGTAAGTCCTCTAACTCAGCATACATCATTAGATTCAATGGTGAGATATCCACCATAGAATCGACTTGCACAATTTTTTTGCTATCTCCCTCTGATTTTGAGCACCTAGGATTTAAATGAAAATATACAAAAATGTTAGGCGCTTGTATGCAAACTGATCCAAAAAATGTGAAAACACAAAAATTAAAACAAGGGGACTGCTAAATTAACTTTGACCTTAATTAAAATTTGTAATGGACTTTCATTGTCTTAGGTTCATAAAGATCTCATTACTTTCAGGTACATTAGGAGGGGGACCAAAACGCCTACCAAGAACGAGGCACGACCCACTAAGGATTAGAGCCCAAAACCCAGTCTGTAACTGCCTTATGTATCTCATGGATTTTCGAAGTAATGGTGCTTCTATTGTACGTGACCGAGTAGGGCTTTGTCAACGATGGTGTTCCTGCCTTGTGCGGAGCATCGACATGGTCTGAAGTACTTAGATTAGACCACGCTTTCACGGGGGTGTCTGTCTCATCGGTTTACGTCCGAGTAGGTTCTTGCATGCTTACGGGTGATTCCGTTGCGAGCGAGGATCGAAGTAGCAGTTTCTCCTATCGACTTCCTCTCTCTATTTCTTTGGTTGAGTAGGGATCCAGGAAGGGTTACAAGGACCTCAAAAAGTGCAGACTACAGGTTACAAAGGAGGAGGACAAGTACGGGATACTTTTCTGGCAGTACTCTCTCCTATAGGGGTAGCGTGCTAAGAACTTGTTATAAGATATGCCTGAAATAACAACTTTAAAATTGAAAACACAATAAATGATCGAACCTTCACAACTTCATATGGCACTAGTTGGTGAACCCAAATTTTGTATTGTATTTATATGGATCTAGATTAAGGTTCAAAGATCAAGTCTCATGCATTTGCGTAAATTTTATAGTGTGTGTCTTCCTTTTGACCCCCGCTCAGTTTGAGCATTTCTACTATTTTACACTCCATTTTATTTCTCGCTGACCACCGTATCTTTCCTCCTGCATCGATCTCCTTTTTGCTTCACAATGGTGATCTGTGGATGGCTTAGTCGGGACTCCGCTGGCACTCACATAGATTCCATAGACCTGAAATTGTCAATAATTCAAGGCGATTCCCGAGAACCCAATCCGGATTTTACGAGTTGATCTCCAGACTCCTCATCTTTTTCTACCCACACAATAAACTGGGATCACCTTTGTCCCACCTTCACCGTTGTGAATGAGAGTCGATCACAGTCTACATCTTTTTCATTCACAACACTCTGGGATTAACCCTAATTCCTATTTCACCTTGGCATCTGAGATTCAAATGCAAGTGGTCTGATCGAAAATTTTTCACATTTCAGATAGAAGCTAACCCAAGTCTTGGATCCCAACACAGAATTCATCTCTTCGGACTCAGACCCATAAATGGATCCCCAAGGAAAGAACAAGGGTCAGCATCCACCTTCCCAACCTAAGCAAGGATAGATGCTGGATCAGAATCAGGTGAACGCTCAGTTGTTGGCATCTATCCATGCCATCCAACAGCAACTGACAGAGGAGTACCCAGCACATACTGCGTTCCAGGACATGTTGTATAATGTAATTAACAAACAAGCAGGAGATAGACCAACAGGAGGAAGAGGGGATGTACACCGTGATGATCCTGATGAGATAGAGCCAGAATAAGGAAGGCAGAAACCAACGCTGAAAGAGACATCTGGAGACTACCAGATGACCGAGTGGATCCTCATTCCACCGGTGCATGCTCACTTCGAGCTCAAGCCTCAGTTCTTGGCCCTTCTACCATCTTTCCACGGGAACACTAATGAAGAGCCGTACATTCACCTGTTGTAGTTCTCACGCATATGTCGTACTACCCACGACCGCAATGTTCTTTTGGACGTAGTGAAGATGATGGCGTTCCCCTTCAGTTTACAAGACAAGGCCCTCTATTGGGTCAATCATTTGGGAAAGCTTGTAATGATGTGGGAGGAATTGAAATCTGCCTTTCTACATAAATTCTATCCTCTCGGTCAGCTCAATCAGATGCGAGCCAGAATCAATAACTTCTCTCAGGGAGCTTATGAGACCATTCATAAAGACTGGGAGAGATTCACAGACCTGCAGGAGAAGTGCCCCCGTCATGAAATACTGAGGATCAGCTTGGTCCAACACTTCTTCGGGGGGGGGGGGGTAAATGTAGAGATCCAAAGGATCGTCGACGTAGCATGTGGGGGATCACATTTTAATAAAGATGAAGATGTAGTTTGGCAGATTTTCGAAGAAATGGTCGAAGGAGAGGCCGCCCTCTCTTCGTCCAGAGCCTATCAGATGCAACCCCAGATCCTCCAGAAACAAGTACATATGGCTGCGTCTCGTGAGGTGGAGAGAGATGAGAGCTCCAATCTCATCATCATCGGGGGGCATCTCTCAAAGGTTGATATTATTGAGAAGCAATCACAGGATCTCGAGAAGCTTGCTGTGATCGAAATGAGGATGCAACACCTAGACAAACTGGACCAGATCACCAAGCAGTTGGAGCTACTGGTGGGCATCATCAGCTTAGTCCAGTCGGCGACACCATCTACAGAGACTCCTGCTTAGAAGAAGGATGGGCCATCACCGCCAAAACAACCTCAATTGAGTCAGTAGCCACTGACGGTCCAACACTATATTGTGTGCAGGCGCCTGATCAGGGCGCACAGCAGCAAATGGTAGTCTACGATCCAGGCTTCCTTCCGTCTTCTGATCCAGCCTTCCCACCACCACCCTTGATTCAAGAAGTCAATGGTGTTTGGAGTAATGATGCATTGTTGGCCCGTCCTACCGGACATCCTCATGGCCAACCACAAACCAACAGGGCCTACCACCAACCCCACGGTGGTCATTATCAACAGTCCTCTCAACCCAAGCCTCAGTATCACCAACCTCCGTAGTACCATAACCAATGGAGGCAGAACCTGCAATATGCACAACCGCAATACTGCCAGCCACAACCATATCACCAGTACGTGGTTGTACCACATTAGCAGTACCCTCCTCCCTCTTACCAGCAGTACCAGCTTCCTCCACCTCCTCAACCACATCAGCAGTCTCAGTCTTAGCCCCACAACACTCAGCCACAGCGTGGTCGGCACAATGAACCTTCTGAGGCGAGTCCTACAAACCCTACCATTGATTGCTTAGCCCAGTTTGTCAAAGGCCTAGCAACTATGATGAGAAAGCTCGATGACCTGACCGCCACCAAAACGTCCATTCCGGCGCAGGTAGAAGCGAACCTCAATTGCTTTAAAAGGAAAGAGCAGGTAGAATGTGTTGTCCTCTCTGCACTCATAGAGTCAGATGGTTGTAATATTGCTTTTATCTAATGCTGTAACTCTTAGGAGCGGTAGGACTTTACTTCCATCTACTACAAGTCATGGGGAAAATAAAGCTTTGACAGGTGAATCGTCACCTTCTGCATCAGCCGTGCAAGCTACAGGTACGGGTGAGGAAGAAGAATAAGGATGAGCCATGTGAAGGATATGGTTAGATCCTCAAGCGCATCACGGAAGCGTGAGTCGTATCGAATACGACGAGGAGCAACTAGTCGCACTACTTGCTCGATGCAGCGGAAATTAAAAATTTTCATACGACGAAATCACATGATCCAAGAACATTTCTTGGATCGTTTCGTCTAAAGCACAAACAAGTAATAGGATTACCTCTTGAAGCGTGGTTGCGATCGAGTCTCTAAACGAAGAGACCTCCTGTCTCAAGTCTGATCCGACAGAGGAGACGCTTGCGAGCGCGGGGATGAACCACATACTTCTCGCAATCCATGTTGATGATCCAAGCGGTCGATCTCCTGATCTTGACACACGAGATCCGACGTCTTCTTCACGAGCGAGGCGCACCGAAGGAGACGGAGATCCATGAGCAAACCATCGGGCAACATAACAACGACGCCGCGACGATGGAGAACCTCTCTAGGGCATCCATGGTAGAAAGCCATGAGAGGGAGAGAGAGGGTTGTCGTGTAGAGAGAAAGAGAGAGAGAGAGAGAGAGAGAGAGAGTTTTCTCCAATATATTGCATGTTAATAGAGAGCATGGTATGCCTCTCTATTTATAGGGTTTTGGGATCCATGGATCTCAATCCATGGGACATATAAAATCAATGGAAGAGATTGATTTATGTTAATCCAATGGTCAAGATTGTTGTTGGTAAAAATCAACAACTTTAGATTAAAATATAATTGACAAAATCTAATATAAATCAATCCAATAAATAAGGAGAGAATATGCATGGAGATCAAATCTCCCATGCATCATCAAGGTGGACGGCCACCCATTCCAAATAGGACATGGGTGCTGCCCACCACATACCATGTGGGGGCAATGTCATAGAAATCTATGAGATTGCATGCTTCCTTTATTTTCTCCATTATTTATTTCCAATAACTTTTGTTGGTTATTTATTCATAAAAATAATTCACAATTATATTTGAGAATATTGCAATCTTGCCATGGAAAAATTGTAAATCATATTCACAACCCAAAACAACAAATAATTTACATTGTCAATTAATTACACAATGTGTATCCAATACACATAATAATTAATCAACAAATATAAATTATAATTAGCTCTCTCTAATACATTATAAATCACATTTATAATATATTATGAATAATTGGATATTACTATCCACATTATTCTTATCCATGATAATTAAATCATATTTAATCATCTTGGATCTCTTTATCTCATGTGTTCAAATAATATGAATCACATTCACATTATTCACATCTTTTGATAATTAAATCACATTCAATTATCTTAGATAACTCTCTTTATAATATGAATCAAATTTATATTAATCTTGATAATTAAATCACATTTAGTTATCCATTTTCTCAATGCTCGGATACATATTATCAACAATGAAATTATCCTGAACCCATTCAAGGATAATGCGCTTTCTCCGCAAATACTTGGAGATAAGGATAGGGCGATTGTATTGTTCCACGTATAGTGACTTGGATATTGAGATCACATCTCAAATCCAGATCTCGAGCCTCCCATAGATGCTTGATTAAATCAAGACCGTAAATCTAATCTTCTCATTGAATCTGAATCACATTCAGATCAATGTCCAATATTTGGATCAAGATCAGATTACTTCTCTACTGAGAGGAGTCACTAAAATCCAGACCCGCTTCATCACTCCCTAGGATTGGAAGTGTCATGGTTATACAATCGTTTATGATCACATCACCCTCAGGTATTCCCAATACCTGTACATCCTGCATACTGGAAGACTCAGAATAAACTCGAAGTATTGGATCAACTTTATACTGTCTACATCAGGGTTTTATCAGTAAGTTTTTCATTCGATCATTGGGAGTCGGTATCGATCATATACTTTCCAAAAGCATATATCATACCTAGGTCTTGATCATATACTTTCCAAAAGTATATATCAAACCTACAAATTCTGTCAAGCTTCCAAAGCGAGACGACCATGCGCATGGAATTTGATTCTTCTCAATAACTCATGAGTGAGCTCATGTCTTCCAGTTCAGAAACTGAACCTGTATGATCCTTTTGAGAGATCGTATTACTCATATGCCCTTATATGCAAACCAACGCGCCGGTGTATAGACCTTGATTAGGTCATCAACCTATTGGTCTGCCAAATGTACATACTCAGACATATAGTAACACATCTGTCTCCGGTCAGAGGATGCATGCCTATATCATGACAGCATACGATATAGGACTTTGGTTATCTCGATCTCATTAAATCAACTCTTTGACCTAACTAGTCTGACACCTCCGAATCTCTATTCCTATGCAGAGGACCTGCATCAAGAGGTCGGTCAGATATCATCCTTTAGAGAAAGGATTGCCATCTCCTTCTCAGGCTGGAGATCATCTCTTAACAATCATTTGATGGTGCTTGATGAGTCCTCAATCTAACTCTTTAGATATTCATCCAAGCACCAACCTCTATGATTCAATAACTGAATCAACAGTTGTATGATCATCAAGATGGCCATGGTATATAACCCTATTTGTACTAAGGGACCTATTATGCAAATTAATTATTCTTCATTTCAGATCAGGGAATGATATTCGCAATAACATTTATTGCATAATGGCTCGTTGTGGGCTCGCATGTACAACAATCTCCCACTTGTCCAAAGAGCCATTAATGGGCTAATCATTTAAACCCACACTCATGTGACAATCATAGGCTATTTAGAAATAGCTAGGTAAGCTGATCAGTCACTCTATTCCTGCAAGACTACGCCAAGTCCTTTTACGGCACTTGCATATCCCCAGTAACAGTGCTCGCATCTAATGCGAATGTTGCATCTTATGCAACCATTGCTCAATCTTGTTAGTTACAGTGTCCTTGACACTAGGGATGAGCATTGGGCCGGGCTAGCCCGACCCGACCCGTTAAGCCCGACCCGAACCCGAACCCATTTAAATTTGGGCCAGGCTCGAGCCGAAAAAAAGAGCCCATTTCTAAAACGGGCCGGGTTCGGACTAAGTAGAGCCCGGCCCAAAGCCCGGCTCGAAAACCCGGCCCGAAACCCGGCCCGAAGCCCGATCCCAAAGTAAGTTATATAATATATATATATATATAATATTACTTTAACCCTATTCCCTCATGGACCACCCCAACCCAATCCCCCTCAAACCCCATCTCCACTCTACAACGATACTACCATGCACCAACATTTCAAAGTTTTGGAAAAAAAATAAAATGTATATGAAAAATCAGAAGTTTTTGAAGAGAAAAAATCTAACATTTCAAAGTTTTTTTTTATCAAAATGCCATAGGGATGTCAAAATTCTTAGATTTATCACGAGTTTTAGAAAAAATAAAATTTTTTTAAAAAGACATTTCCATGCCACCCTTTGAATTAAGCATTTTCAAAAAAAATCAAATGTTTTAAAGGGAAAAAAGTTACTGGGTCGGCCCGGCCCAAACCCGGCCCGTTTAACTTCGGGCCGGGTTCGGGTTCGGGCTGGCCCATCCAATTTTTTTTGGGCCGCAGCCCAGCCCGAAACCCGAAAAAATAAACGGGCTCGGGTTCGGGCCGATGCCCAGCCCGGCCTGCCCGACCTGATAGTCATCCCTACTTGACACTATAGCTTAACAGTTATCATAACCAGTATTTCCATAATCCTTATCAGAATACCCTTATTCCTGGAGATCTCTATCTCCTATGGTATCCACAGTTAAGACCTTTTAGATCACTATCTATATAGTCTTAATTTATTGAAGATAAGACTTTTGAGATAACTATCTCAAAAATCTTGTCATCTTTGAAGATAATGTTATTTCTGCAACCAAGTGTTTTATTTCCAGAGTAGGATTAGTAACAGTTTACTACTCCCACTTCATGGTAGACATATGACTTTTGTACACATCTAGCATACACTTCAGCTTCTCGTAACTAATGCACAAATGCAAGCAGTTCTAGCATTCACTTCCTCAACTCTTTGAGGTGCTATCCCTTTAGACAGGTCACTACCACATCTTAAGGGAAGGAAGCCTTTCTTGGAATTTTTCAGAAAATGGAATAAGTCCAAGGTGTATTACTAATGTGACGGTCCCAATACCCTCTTCTCTTTGCTTTTGAACGACTTCAGAATTAAGATCTAAGAGGTATCCTTGAGATCATATCTCAAGGTATGGAACAACCAAATTATAAAACACTTATTATTTATTCTTATATCATTCTAAATGATTAGAATAATATCTACATTTATCACGATGAACACAATGGCACTCCCACTAAGCTTTACATGGTTCATCAAGATTTTATCTGAAATCACAACATTTATAATTTCATCAAATCTTATGTTCCAACTACAAGAAACTTATTGGAGTCCAAAGATGGAGTTCTTCAGCTAGCACATCTTGCTTTCCTCAATCTTGAAGCCCTGGGGCTACTTCATAGAGGAATGCAATCTTGACTCACATCATGAAGAAGTCATAGTCAAGTTGTGTAGCTACAGTTAGCAATATTCTGATGGGTTAAAGCAAGGTCACTAGAGAGCAAGTCTCATCGCGAGCGATGTCTTCTCTTCGGTGTGTAGCTCATGACTACGAACCATGCTTTGAAGGACTCTACCTTCTCATCAGGTTCCCTCTTTTTCTTGAAGATCCATTTACACCTTAATGGGTCTGACCCATATAGGTGGATCCTCGAGGGTCCATATACAACACTTGTATATGAAGTCTACATTAGACTTTATTGCTAACATCCATCTTTCCATGTCATGATCCTCAGGAGCTTCATCACATGAAGTCCGATCATTAATGTTTCATCTTTGATTATTTATTTAGTTTCTGATTTCAGGAGCCTCATTATCATCTCAAGATTAAATGAGTTCCTTTACTTCATTTTATCTTGATTCTCAAGAGAGTTATCCTATAAGAATCATATTCTTAAAGATGAGATCTTTTAAGAATCTCAAGGTCATAAAGTAGGTATCTAATACCATCATTTATTTTCCTAATGAAGTAGCACTCTCTAGTGGCAGATTCCAGCTTAATCACATGGAACCTTATTAAGGATATATAATGTAGTCTCTATTATATATATATATATACCTGGAAACTAAGAGATAATTATGCTATGATTAATCATTGATCAAATCATGTCACACATGATCAATTGTATCTCCCTACAACTCTATTGAGTTAAGGTTCATCAGGAGGATTGAGATAGGAATGATATTCACATCTCCATAAGGTATTCCTTGGATTCATCTAATAGGTACAAGCTAACTTGGTTAGATCAAATTCATTTCATCTTCCTTCAAACTTTGGTTCTAAACCAAAATTGTGAAATCTTTGAACATTTCAAAGTTTTCTAAGTGAAGAGAAGAAATCTCATATCACAAATAATCATCAATAGATATCACATATCCATAATGTTTACTATGATATAGATGATTCACATACATCAATATGTATGAGATCCTGAATACCTTGACATCTTACACCTTTCCCAAAGAAGAGTGTATTGGACATTTTTACTTTGAATACAATATTCATAAGTATGCAAGTTTTGAAATTTTAGACATTCTAAAGTTTCATCTCTTACTAATCTTTTGATCAAATCAATAGACAAATGTCCAAAGGCTTGATGCTAGATCATTGTCAAATGATCTTCATCCTCCTATTGATCTTAATGTTTAATTTCAGTATTTAGAAATGTTAATGAACCATTCATTAATTTTCTAATTTTGTGGAGTCCACTAGATATTAGATTACTATCTGAAAATATGTCCATCATAACTCTTTATGATAGTTCTATCTCAGAATTCATGTTTATTTCCAACATTTAGAAAACAAACATTGAGTGTATTCTTATATCTAGGTAATAGAGACATTCTCTAAGACTAACGTCTCTCCCACTGAAATTAACAAGTCTATTAATCCAAAAGAGATTGTTGCAACAATTGCATAAAAATTCACAAGGATAACTATAGACCTTAAGATCAAATTTTCCAGTCTTCTAAAATATATGCAAACCATTGCAGGTGTTGTTAGAAGATTGAGATACAATAATAAGACTTTATCTTATTTAATAAGCAAGTCAATATCAATGATTTATGTAGATTATTCTGATGCTCTATCCGAGTCCGACTCTAAGGATTCTAGACAGACTTGATAGTCATACTATCAACACACCAACTTATTGCAGTATTGGCATTCATCTAACTATCTGGAAGTCACAGAAGTAGGTCAACTCTTTGACTTTCCTTCTTACTCGGGTCCGACCCACGCTTCCACTGCACTCCCTTTATCTATAAACAACCATTGCTTAAGATTAAGGATCTCTTATATTAAATTCAAAAGAATTCAATGTAAGAGCATTTGTACATTTATACATGCTTTATTAAATTCATTTAAGAGCATTTCTACATTTATACATGCTTTATTAAATTCATACACTATGAATATTATGAAGCTTCATGAATGACAAGAGTATAGACAGTAGAACGACGACACTCATCGTATCTACATCCATCTAAACTCTTAAAACATAGGTTCAGGTAGGTACTCAAAAAAATTTGAATACATCATCTATTATGGAGCTACCATTCTACATGATGCAGAGAACCATGTCACTCATGATTAAATGTGAAAAAAGCACATATGTATGCCAGAATATCTTCATTGATTTTTATAAGGATTATTTGACAATTGCGATCATCATCGACATGTCACTTCCAAAGTACATTCGATGAGATATCAAGACTATAGAGACATACAAAACCTAGGGTTGTAGTCCTATTATCTATTTAATTATCATTCCTCATTACTATGAGGAAACTTGCACATTACAACCCCATACATTATGTGTCCAACTGCAAGTACAATATCTGGATCATGAGTTCAATCCATGATATTTTACTGGTTATTATTGAGTATAACATTGAGTGGGTTTAATGAAGGATTATCTGAAATAAGAAATTTGCATAAGGGTATATATTTATATATATACATGTTTTACTTTGATTTAGGAATTTTTATATCAAAGTTGTCTTGCCATGACAACAATGAAAGTTCATTCCCTTAATCACTTTCAATGTAAGAGATATACTTACCATTATATCTCAAGCAAGATCTGGGATCTCCTTCCGTATCTTTGTTGAATCCCAATAATATGAGAACTTACAACTCGGATAAAAAGAAGCGGGAACACATTCCGCCTTGCAAGTCCAACTTGCATCTCCCAATTCGATCTTTAACACCTGGGCCCACCACCCCTAAGATGATGTTGACCCGTCATTAATTGAACCAACCGTCAACAGGAATACAACTCGCTATGCGCAATCCAATATCACCCCAGTAATATGAGGACTCGATATTGGGGTCACTACGCATACGTCCTTACTCTTTCGAGAAGCGATGAGCCCGATCCAAATGGATCATATGCAGGAGCTGTCACTTCGGACAAGCGTCTCCTACATATAATATCTGGCGACGAAACTCTTCGCCTTGACGGGAGACCATGGATGTTACTTGTGTGATCCTCCATCTCATATTCAAATTCTAATTAACTAATATGAATCATATTCATGTAATTAATTCTTCCAAGGGAATCAATAACTCTATTCACAATAGAGTATTTTTAATTGGACATAATTAATTCAATCACATTAAATTAATTATCAATCCAGTTCAATCAATCAAGCTTGATTGCTATACTTGAATATATATATGGTATTATCTCAAAGTACGTTTTAATTTGTATTTTAATAATTAGAAAAATACAACTTAATCCCTCAGACATTATCCCAGCCCTACCCGCTGTCATGGCCAGTGCAGCCGAGAGTGGGACGGACCGTATACGTTGCAACCCGCTACCCCAGCGATCTCCGACTAGTCACCATATCCGCTTCGGGAAAGGATAATGCTAAATTGATTAATTTGTACTTGAGATGATCATCAGTTCTTCAACCGAAATTATACCATATAGTAATCAAAATATTTTTTTTGATTATAAGGAAATTTGCTAGACAAATTCCCAATCCTATTCAAGCAAGGAGTTTGATGAATTGAGTTTCCAATTATGATCTAGATCAAATCTAATCAATTAATTGGTTGAGGCCAAGTCAATTAAGGAAATAATCATCTTCCAATATTTATCAAATATTTTCCATAATTATTTCTCTAAATTAACAATTAATTTCATTAATTGACAATCACATGGTTCTTGATTAGAAATGTATTTTCAGCAGTGACCCCTACTTACTAAAATTAGCATATCTCAATCATATTAAATCCAAATTAGACAAAAATCAATTTTCATGGATTGCTAATTTGATTTAGGACAGAATCTAAGTAATGTTTCACGCATTTTGAGGCAAGTCTAAACAATAATTAACATCTTAATCACGTTCAGATCTACAGTTCCCGCAACAATGCATACATGTTCATTAAAACAACCATATCTTGAGCATACGAAATATGATTTACGCAAACTCAGATCCTATGGTTTCCTTATTTAATGGGGAACAAAATCCAAGTAAATAATTCGTGATTAAACATTTTAAACGTGGCCGAAGATATTTACTAAACAGATCTGCGAAATCAAATGCGATAAAAACTTTCGCAACCTTAACGAACCCAAGTCATCCTCGGTTAGCGAATCATATTCGAAACCGTCGACCTAAGGCTCTGATACCACTTGAAGGATATGGTTAGATCCTTAAGCGCTTCACAGAAGCGTGAGTGTCGTATCAAATACGACGAGGAGCGACTAGTCACACTAGTTGCTCGATGCAGCGGAAATTAAAAATTTTCATATGACGAAACCACATGATCCAAGAACACTTCTCGGATCGTTTCGTCTAAACCACAAACAAGTAATAGGATTACCTCTTGAAGCGTGGTTGCGATCGAGTCTCTAAACAAAGAGACCTCCTATCTCAAGTCCGATCCGACGGAGGAGACGCTTGCGAGCGTGGGGATGAACCGCGTACTTCTCGCAATCCATATTGATGATCCAAGCGGTGGATCTCCTGATCTCGACACACGAGATCCGATGTCTTCTTCACGAGCGAGGCGCACCGAAGGAGACGGAGATCCATGAGCAAACCATCGGGCAACATAACGACGACGCCACAGCGATGGAGAACCTCTCTAGGGCATCCATGGTGGACGGCCATGAGAGGGAGAGAGAGGGTTGTCGTGTAGAGAGAAAGAGAGAGAGAGAGTTTGCTCTAATATATTGCATGTTAATAGAGAGCATGGTATGCCTCTCTATTTATAGGGTTTTGGGATCCATGGATCTCAATCCATGGGACATACAAAATCAATGGATGAGATTGTATGTCAATCCAATGGTCAAGATTGTTGTTGGTAAAAACCAACAACTTTAGATTAAAATATAATTGACAAAATCAAATATAAATCAATCCAATAAATAAGGAGAGAATATGCATGGAGATCAAATCTCCCATGCATCATCAAGGTGGACGGCCACCCTTTCCAAATAGGACATGGGTGCCGCCCACCACATACCATGTGGGCGCAATCTCATGGAAATCCATGAGATTGCATGCTTCCTTGATTTTCTCCATTATTTATTTCCAACAACTTTTGTTGGTTATTTATTCATAAAATATAATTCACAATTATATTTGAGAATATTGCAATCTTGCCATGGAAAAATTGTGAATCATATTCACAACCCAAAACAACAAATAATTTACATTGTCAATTAATTACACAATGTGTATCCAATACACATAATAATTAATCAACAAATATAAATTATAATTAGCTCTCTCTAATACATTATAAATCATATTTATAATATATTATGAATAATTGGATATTACTATCCACATTATTCTTATCCATGATAATTAAATCATATTTAATCATCTTGGATCTCTTTATCTTATGTGTTCAAATAATATGAATCACATTCACATTATTCACATCTTTTGATAATTAAATCACATTCAATTATCTTAGATAACTCTCTTTATAATATGAATCAAATTCATATTAATCTTGATAATTAAATCACATTTAATTATCCATTATCTCAATGCTCGGATACATATTATCAACAATGAAATTATCCTGAACCCATTCAAGGATAATGCGCTTTCTCCGCGAATACTTGGAGATAAGGACATGGCGATTGTATTGTTCTACGTGTAGCGACTTGGATATTGAGATCACATCTCAAATCCAGATCTCGGGCCTCCCATAGATGCTTGATTAAATCAAGACCGTAAATTTAATCTTCTCATTGAATCTGAATCACATTCAGATCAATGTCCAATATTTGGATCAAGATCAGATTACTTCTCTACTGAGAGGAGTCACTAAAATCCAGACCCGTTTCATCACTCCCTAGGAATGGAAGCGTCATGGTTATACAATCATTTATGATCACATCACCCTTAGGTATTCCCAATACCTGTACATCCTGCATACTGGAAGACTCAGAATAAACCCGAAGTATTAGATCAACTTTATACTGTCTACATCAGGGTTTTATCAGTAAGTTTTTCATTCGATCATTGGGAGTCGATATGGATCATATACTTTCCAAAAGCATATATCATACCTAGGTCTTGATCATATACTTTCCAAAAGTATATATCAAACCTACAAATTCAGTCAAGCTTCCAAAGCGAGACGACCATGCGCATGGAATTTGATTCTTCCCAATATCTCATGAGTGAGCTCATGTCTTCCGGTTCAGAAACTGAACTTGTATGATCCCTTTGAGAGATCGTATTACTCATATGCCCTTATATGC
The DNA here is from genome assembly GCA_037367405.1 of Ottelia alismoides. Lineage (NCBI taxonomy): Eukaryota > Viridiplantae > Streptophyta > Magnoliopsida > Alismatales > Hydrocharitaceae > Ottelia > Ottelia alismoides. Next base: position 1,313,463 of record JAZKJV010001537.1, on the reverse strand, counting down.
ACACCAGCACGCCGGTGTATAGACCTTAATTAGGTCATCAACCTATTGGTCTGCCAAATGTACATACTCAGACATATAGTAACACATCTGTCTCTGGTCAGAGGATGCGTGCCTATATCATGACAGCATATGATATAGGACTTTGGTTATCTCGATCTCATTAAGTCAACTCTTTGACCTAACTAGTCTGACACCTCCGAATCTCTATTCCTATGCAGAGGACCTGCATCAAGAGGTCGGTCAGATATCAGCCTTTAGAGAAAGGATTGCCATCTCCTTCTCAGGCTGGAGATCATCTCTTAACAATCATTTGATGGTGCTTGATGAGTCCTCAATCTAACTCTTTAGATATTCATCCAAGCACCAGCCTCTATGATTCAATAACTGAATCAACAGCTGTATGATCATCAAGATAGCCATGGTACATAACCCTATTTGTACAAAGGGACCTATTATGCAAATTAATTATTCTTTATTTCAGATCAGGGAATGATATTCGCAATAACATTTATTGCTTAATGGCTCGTCGTGGGCTCGCATGTCCAACACCATGCCAGCTGCCATTCACCTCCACCGCCATCAGCAAATATACCAAAAAAATTAGAGAAACCAAAAAGACAAAAAAGATGTTAGCAGCCGAAGTGAACCCAAGCCAGCCATGGAGGAGCCGCCAATCGTAACCAATCCTATGCCCACCGACGAAGAGGAGGCCCCACTTTTGGCTTGTCCACCAGCACCAGCATCTCACTCTCCATCTTGTACTCCATTTTGTGATCCGGTGTATAAAATATTGTGGACAAGGGTTTTGTTGTAAATAAGAACTCCATTTCTGATTTCAGTAATGTAAATATTTCTTTTCCTGAAGTAATAGAAAATTCCAAAAAAACGCAAAAAGAAAAAGTGCATTATATGATCTCGGAGTTGTGGATATCATCAATAACTTGACTGTTGAGATTCCTTTGATGAAGGCCATGGAATACATGCCCATTGTGAAGAAAGGTTTGAAAGAGGCATGTACAAATAAGCGTCGGCCAGCACGTAACAATAGACACTGACATATAGAGAAGCACTTTCTCATCATGGCCACCATTGCAGCCATCAACTACCTCCGACAGAAGAAACAAGACAAAGGAGCACCTTTGATCAGTTGCGAGATTTTTTTATCAAGTCTTCGAGCGAACCTTACTTGATAGCGGTTCTTCCATCAACCTCCCTCCCTCTTCATTATTGCAAGAATTCGGGCTAGGTCCTCTCAAGCAGACGCGAACGATCCTTTAATTTGTTGATCGATCCATCAAGCAACCTCGAGGCCTTTTGGAAGACGTTGTGGTAAAGGTGCGGGACATGCAGTTTCCAGTTGATTTTGTAGTCCTTGATATGGACTTCCATGCACCCTTACTCCAGGCTCCTATAATCCTAGGCCGGCCATTCCTGCGTACTTCAGAAGACGTGGTTGATTATGGGTCTGGAAAGATCACCTTCAGCTCAGGCATCAATAAAATTATAATAGACATGATCAACGAGCCTAAAGTCGTAACTGATAAAGGTCATGCAACAGTGTCTGAAGCAGACTGTGAATTCATTGCACAGTTCAGAGATACACCACTCTCTTTGAACAATCCATGGACACAGGAAATCCTCTCTCTAGAGGAGGACCTAGAAGAACAGTTGACGCAAGCTCCGAGGACATTTGGGAGACAGAGTCTACTTTACTAATGCAGTTCTTTGATTCATATAAGTCATTCCAGTCTGAACGTAATGAGTCCATTGCAGATCTGTTCGGCACGTTGTCAGAACATCAGCGAGACACTGAGGTCTGCGCTATCTCCAGAGTTCAGGCAGGGCATCCTCCAACCAGCACTATTTCAGAAGTGACTGAGAAGACAATCAGATCAGAACCGAAACTAAATCCACTTCCAATAAGCTTGAAGTATGTTTTCCTTGCAGGTGCAGAAAACATGTATCTGGTCATCGTAAGCAGCAGACTGACCCTGAATCAAGAATCTCGACTCCTCGAGGTTCTAGAGAAAAATCGCAAGGCACTTGGTTGACACGTTTCCGATCTCCGCAGGATAAACCTGCTACGTGCTCACACCACATCTACCTAGAAGAAGAATCGAAGCCATCCCACGAGTTTCAGAGGAGACTAAACCCAAATCTGAGGGACGTCGTAGTGAAAGAGATCACGAATGGTGTGATGCAGGCTTTATTTATCCCATCTCTGACTCTAGATGGGTAAGCCCGCTACACATAGTTCCGAGGAAATCAGGGCTTACCGTGGTTACCAATGGAGGAGAGGAGATATCTACTCGAGTACCAACATACTAGCATGTATATGTTGATTACCGCGGCCTTAATGCATCCTCTAAGAAGGACAATTTCCCCTCGTCGTTCATTGATCAAGTTTCGGAAAGATTGGCTGGCAAGGAGTTCTTCTGCTTTCTGGATGGGTACTCTAGGTACAACCGAGTGGCAATCACCCCTGAAGTTCAAGATAAAATGACCTTCATTTGCCCATTTGGCACCTATGCTTTCAGGAGAATGCCCTTTGGACTGTGCAACGCACCGACGACATTCCAGAGATGCATGCTTGCAGTTTTTGCCGAGATGGTAGGCAGTTTTCACGAGGTATTCATTTCTGGGGTATGTGGGATTCTATAGAATATTCATCTGCGATTTCAGTCGCATCACCCGACCTCTTACATAACTATTGTGTAAGTGATGAGTCCGGATATGCCTGTGTTAAAAAGTTGTTTTTATCGTCGAGTGTGAAAATAATTAAAGTCATGCGTTGTAGGCGGCAATCAAAATCAGTCAAGAAAATAACCACAACTAAATTATTCAAGTTTCAATCTCGTGGTTTTATGTTTATTTTACTTGGGCAAGTCCCAAGGTCGATCACAAGGAGGCAAAGGAACAACCTAGAGTTAAGTCTATCAAAGTTCTTGTTCGGTTTTCGAGGCGGTCTTTTTTAAGAATTTTCAATGCAATAGAGGGTGCAATATGCAAATCCGGCCTACTTTATGGACTAAAATGTGAATTACGTTCAAATGATGTCCGAAAAATACGAACTTGGCCGAGATGTAAAATATGATGAAATAAGTGCACTGTAATTTTTTTGGAATTTTTCGATGCAATATAAATTTTTTATGGATTTTTAAATGCAAACAGAATGATTTTTAATATTTAATTATAATAAATATTAAACCTACTTATTTTCAAGAAATAAAATTATCTAAGATCTATCACTATGTGATGAATCTCAGAAAAATCCCAAACCTCAAAAATGTGGGTTTAATACCTATTAAAAATTAAATACCAAAAGATGCAAGATGATTTTTATAGAGCAAACTATGCATGCGAATTCAATTCTTTGTGGGCATGATGTTAAGAACAATTAACTCTACAATATCTGATTTTTTGGGGATTTTTAGAGCAATGATTAATCAACTATGAATTTCCAAGCAAGAAATGGACAAAATATGCAAATTTCCACAAAATAATTATTTATTAATTAATCATCCATCACAAAAATGCCCACAATATGTTAAAGTGTAGAGAATTAATTAACAAACATCATGCTATTTTTGGATTAATAAAATAATGTAAAGAAGATGTTCAAAACTGAGGGGGAACACAGGGGTCTGATTGCACTATTTAAATAAAATAAACAAGTAAAGCAAACTGCAGTGGGGGGGCTTTTCTGAAATTACCAATAACTCCGGGGTGAATCTGCAAAATTCCCAAGGGAGCACGTGCCTCACACGTGCTCCTTGGGCGGCTGGACATGTGCGTAAATAGGGGGGTCTTCAGGGGCCTTTATGCAAAATGACCCACACGGTCACGTGCCCCGCACGTGACCTGTGGGGATGAGCAGCTCCCCCTGCCCATGTGCAAGGTGCGTGGTAGGGGCCTCGGTTCGGACCCGACGGCCATGGGCGAGGCGGCGTAACGGAGGTGGCCGGCGAGTGCGGCGGTTGGCGATGAAGATGGGGAGAGTTGCGTTGATGCAGCTCCGGTGGTGTCAAAGAAGATGACCGGCGAGGCCGAGGCGAGGTGAAGTCGTGGTGTTGGTGAAGACCGGTGTCGATGCGGTTGTCATAGATGGTGAAGGTGGTGAAGCGTCATTGGCTTGGCCAAGGCGGAGGGCTGGCGCGTTGCTGTGCCCGCGGTGGCGAGAATCGGCAGAGCAAGACCTGGTGCTGCGATTGGCGTGAGGGTCGGCCAGCTGAGGTTGATGAAGTCGGTGGCCGACAAACGGCCGCGATGACGGTGGAGCAGAAGAAGGTGACATCGATGGCGAGCAGGTCGTTGATGGCGCGAAGATGAAGGCGTTGACGACGATGAACGAAGGTGGTTGGCTCGACGGGAAGGAAATCCTGGAGCTGGGGCAATACGGCCGGAGTAGGTGGCGCTGCAACGAGCCACGAAGGCTCGGATCTCGCCGGAGAAGACGAGGGCACCGGGCTGTCACCACCGGTGTCCTCGGCTCGTGCAATCGACGGATGAGGATGACGTCGGGGGGTTGCGGTGTTTAAATAAGTGGAGAGGGTGCGTCGGAGATGGAAGGAGGTGGAGGGATTCGCGGGATTCGACGAGATCGGAGAGGGAGGCGGTGCGAGATACGCGATGAGGGAATGGCGGCGAGATCTGGAGGAGATCGGGAGGATCTGCGGTTGGCGAGATTCACGGCGGAATCATGGGGCGGCGGCGGAGTTCTAGATTTGGGAAAGGGGGGGCGCGTGGAGAAGATGGCCAGCGGCCGTCCGATCGGCCGAGATCGGACGGCCAAGATCGAGCCACGTGGTGAGCGGGCGGAGTCCATAGAAGTAGGGCGCACGTGCGGAGCACGTGCCCTGGAGGCACGAGCCAAAAATGGCTGACACGTGACAACACCAGGTGCTGCCACGTGTCAGCACCACAAAATTCGAAAATAAAACATTTTGTAAAATCGATAAAAAATAGTAAACGACATCGGATCGAAAAAGTTTCTTCACGAAAGTTGCTCGTCTCGATGTGATCTACAACTTTCATGAAGACATCAAAATAAAAATTGATCATTTGCACAAAGTAATATTTTTGGGGTATCCCATGTACATAGAAACCATGATTTTGGGGTTTTATATATTTTTTTTCATTTTTAAACAAGATAAAAATTCAGAAAAATTACGGTAAAATCAAAGATAAATAAAGACACCTTAATCTAATTTTTTTGGATTTTTTATTAATTGATAAAATAGCTAAAATATACAATATACAAAAGAGGCCCAAAACCCAACTTTCACATACGAGCTCCGATTCACTTGAACTTGGTCTTGTTTTGAAGGTAATTGAATGTACATTAGTTCAAAAGTGAGTAGGATTAAATCGGACACTGGATGAGGAAGATATTAGGCTTTTAGTCCGGAAATCCTGAAACTAAGGTTTGGGTTTTTGGTCCACTTATTTGGGTTAGTTATTTTTTTGTATTTTTCGTTTATTCTTGTTAGTGATATGTACAAAGTGGACATGGTTTTGTGTTATTCGGAGTTAGCATGAATGAGTTGAAAAATCTAAGAAGTTAGGCTATTTACAGGTTATTTTGGCTTGGATTTTTGGCTTCTTATTTTGTGCAGATTTTTGTGCTAAAATGCAATTCTTATTAAATCGTGCATGGATGCTAATTATGCAGAATAGATGCCGAAATGCTGCTGATTTTGAGGGTTTTGAGCTTAATAAATGAGATTTAGAGTGATGAATACGAGATTCATTAGTAAGGACACGGAGTTCAACACTGATCAGCAAGTTCTCCTTTCATTCAATTAGCTAAAGGAGCTAATCACTCAAGCTCCAGTCCTACAGTCACCAGATTGGGCTATTCCTTTTGAGATCATGACGAATGCATCCGATTTTGCGATAGGGGCTGTTTTAGGACAACGGAAAGATAAGGCGCCCTATGCCATTCATTATGCCAATAAAACATTAGATGAAGCTCAGAGAAACTACGTTGTGACAGAGAAAGAATTGCTGGTTGTGGTATTCACCCTTGAAAAGTTCAGATCTTATTTGCTTAGATCAAAGGTCATGATTTACACTGACCACTCTATTATCAGATACTTGCAACAAAAGAAGGATGCCAAGCCCACACTAATCAGATGGATCCTTCTCCTCCAGGAGTTCGATTTGGAAATCAAGGACAAGCCTGGAGTTCAAAATGTGGAAGCAAACCACCTTTCCAGAATAGAGCTGCAAGATCCTCCACTGAGTAGTGCACCCATCACATACATCTTCCCTGACGAGTCGATTCTAGCAGTGGATTCACTCCCTTGGTATGCTGATATTGTCAACTACCTCATCTCAAGCATAGTTCCATAGGAATGGACAAAGATTCGGAAGGACAGATTCTTATTGACGATCCATTTCTACCAATGAGAAGATCCTCTATTATTCAGGGAAGGAGTGGATTGTATTTGTAATGAAACCTAGTTTCATTGTCGTAATTCACGGTTATTAATCCCCTAGCTTAGACCAAGTGTCAATAAAAACCAGACAAGTCCTTGTTTATAGCAGAATCATGGAATAAATTAAAAATACAAAAAATAGCAAAGCCAAAAATCCGTAGTGTGTTTAAGCCCTTAAAAACGCTCACGAAAATATTTCTCCCTTTGTTTGACCTCATCTCCATTTTTGGCCAACATGAAACTTATAGAGCTCATCGAGATCTACAACTTTCATGTTTTGGGTTTTTTCCGAAATCGGCTTCCTTCTCCTTTTTTCTTGATTTTCTCCTAAACAATCTGATTGGGCCACATGTCTCCTTTTGGTTGAGCCACGTGGCCCGCTCATCTTGCATCATCCGCCCTTCCCCTCCACCGTCAGAGCACGTCTGGAGCTCTGATCTTCACCGTTCACTCCCGCGTTGTTCCTAGCCATATGATCCAGCTCCAGATGCCATCTTCTCTGTCCATTAGCACCTAATCCTCAGCTTGTGACGTGTCATCCTCATAGCTGCCCGGACTCTTCCAAAAGGGCTCAATCTCAGTCGTCACCTTCCGCTGCGATTTTAGCCCTTTGATCCCACACCCAGGTCTCATCGGGGCCATTCGCCAACGCCTTCTCTCCGCGGGCCACGTGTAACTCTTCTAGCCGCACGGTCGACTTCGAGATTCCTCCATCCCAGACGCTCATCTCCGCTTTAAACATCAGCCCTCCGATCAGTTCACATATCAAATCATCGTCGTTCGTCTCTGCCTCCTTCGCCTCACGACACGTGGCACTCTCTACGCCCTTCGTTCCATCCTCCCTTGATCAAATCTGGTCCGCTCGTTAGCGCCTATTTCTCAGTCGTTGGATCGTGAGATACAACGGCCAAGACCTCGTCTTCTTCCTCCAGCCCATCTCTCTCCCATGTCTCCCATCTCCCAAAGCCATCGTCCCCTTTCTTTTTCCCAGATCGCATCCTCCACCCATCCCCCTCACTAGCTGCTCCCTGACCAACCCCACTCATCCACGTTCCTTGCGGTCTCCCACTCGCGCCACGTCTCCCTCTAATCAGTTCCCTATCACCTCCGCAAAGTCCGTCGCCCACCATCGGACCCCTCTTCAAATAACCCATCTTTGCCCCCATTCCATCGTGGTCCGCCTTTACGTGGGGTCACGTCCAGCAATCCTCCGCTCCTCGGTGACAGTGAGGAAGTGCTATGGAGCACGAAGACGATGTCCACCCTCGGCATCGACCCCTGGCTTATGTCAGCCAGGTATGCGGTGTTCAACCACCGCCAAACTGCTCTGAGGGGTCACCAGAGTCCAATGATGACCCGAGCTCCCCTCGGAGCTCAGCATAGACTGCCGCCTTCACTAAACTCCGACCATGTAAGCCTTCGATCTTCATTGCATTTTCTCCTTCTTTTCTCTTAAATAATTAGGCATTCTCACGCTCCTTCATCCCTCCAAGATTCATCCCTTTAGCTCCACCTATTTACCCCCATTCATGCGCCACCTTCCACGTAACTTCCCCTTCGTCCAAGACCTCATATCACCTCTGACTCAACTACTCTGCTGCTCGCGGTGGAGGAACACTTGAGACTCCGCCTTCTTCGCTCGCGTAGGCTCCCATCTCACTCCACTCCGCATACACTTCGCATGAGCACGCGATCCAGCTTTTTGCACTAACATTCCAGGAACATCGCCAATCGCCTGAGCCATCACCGGAGCATCTTCATGCAACTCCATCTCCGGCGTCCAGGCATCCATCGGATCCTTCAGGTCTTCCAGCCGATTCATCGAGCTTTAAAGAAGTTATCCTACCATTCAGGATCTGTCAAAGACCTTTACTGAGCACCAGCTACGGTGGTGGAGTGATGGAGAGATCGTCGGAGCTTGGATTCTACCGCCAGCCAGAGACAATGGATGACGTACAACTACCATTGGATAGCATCCTTACAGTGCTCGTCCAATGGTTTGGATTAAACCATGTTGTCGCCCAGCCCTTGCACAGTCACTGCTCGATTTCGAGGATCTAACGGTCCACCAATAACAACATCGCCTTCACAACGGTCGTCTGATTCTCGTGATCAGGCGGTCAATGGTCTTCCACACGTCAGCAACTGGTGGCAGCACCACCCCTCTAGGCTAGGAATTCCTGAGCCACGGCCGAGCCTCTCTCTCGAGCCTGCCGAGCCAGCGCCCAAGCCTCATCCGAATCTGAGCCGAGCACCGAGCCTCGCCCATTACATGTCAGTCACGTGTAGGTTGGGGAGATTTATATGGAGTCCCATGGAACTTCTTCAAATTGCATACATGTCCAGATTTCACGTGCATCCCACGCGTGCCTGGGGTATTTTGCATTCAAACCCTTGCGGGTTTTAATAATTGCAAAAATACCCCCGCGCATGTGGGTAATTTACAGGGAACGCCCTGTACTTAATTTAATTTACATTTCAGTCCCTCCCAAGGACCTGTTTGTTATTTATTTTCATATTTTCCTTGCATTTATGCCTCTGATTTCATTTATGAATATCTTGAGCATCTTATCTCCATTTCAGTTGATTTTGGTCTCGTTTCAAAGCTTGTTTTGTTGTCTTCTTAATGGCATGCTTAAATCTCTATTTTGACACTTCAAATTGTGATGCCTTATTTTAATAGCAAAGTGTCTCTTATGTTCAGCTTTTCATGCCTTGCCTGAATTAATCAACAAGTTTGCTTCATGACTTGAGCCCGAAATTGACTAATGTTAGAATTGCTCAGTATTTTATACAATTAGGTCATATTTACATTGCATTTCTTTGCATCGTGTTGCATGTTAAAAAAAATAAAATAATGTCTTTCTCATTTTCCTTTATGCATAATGGTGTGCATTTATTGACCTACGTATCATTAATCCAAATCTTAATTCAAGTAATAAGAGTCTAAATATATGCTTAAGAGGCTCGTGTCCCGAGTTTGACCTTGGGCTTACCCAAGCAAAATATAAATCGACTGCTTTGCCTTTAATTTGATACATTATTTCAAAGCGGTCTTTGACGTACTCAATTTTATCCAACTGCAACAAAAGCGGTTAATTCCGCACTTTTAAGAGGGTAAAATCCTCAACGTCAAATGGCGTCGTTGCCGGGGACACGACTCATCTTATGTTTTATTTGGATTTTTTAATTAAGTGTTAATTTTTATTTCGTAGGTCGTCTTTATCGTGCATTATTAAAATTTTCTTTGATAAATATTTAATGGTTGTTTTTGTGGCAGGACCCTTAGAGTCGAGGAGGCTAGGGGCCTGAGTTCCCCGCTGCGAGGAGTCGCAGAAACATCCTTGGAGAAATATCGAAGAAGAAAAAATGTAGTTTTGCATTTTTATTCCTATTGTAATAATCGTCTTTACAGCGGTCTTCGTTCGAAGACTCGCGCTTGTAAAAGAACAAGATATATGTGGTTGTGTGGGGATCGCCCCCACTTGAGTGTCGACCTAGGATCAGGCACACAACTTTTGGAGATATTTTCAAATTTTATTTTTATATGTTTGATCGTAGGTAGGACACACAATTAATTAAGATGCACGTAAACATTACTTCACTTAGCCGAATTAAAAGATATTCTTCCCCGCTAATAGAAGCATGTTAAGTGTGCTTTTCATTGACTTCCATACATTTGGATTTGGTTTTAATCCAGTCCGAGTTTTTTACGAATTTTACTAAGGCATTGCAAGTTTTCTCGCTTAGTCTAGATCATGATTTTTATCAACTGCATGGCTTTTTCTCAACCTCCCTTCTTGGGTTGATCACCTAGGTTAATGGAAAATGGGAATGAGCAGTAGATGATGATTGCATGATTTATGCTCACCATTAATCAGTGATAACCTTAAGTAAATAAATTAGGACTGGTAATTGCAAGTCAACCTAAAATGGAGTAAAATCTTGTTTTGGGAAAGCAACACCCTTGTTTACGTAAGATATTTTTATTTGAATTTTTCTTGATTCCCGTGTAAACTAGAATGTTTTAATCACAAGAAAAACAACAAGATAATTAACCAACATTTGTTGATTTCATGTGTGAGTTGGTGAAATCAAAGGGTATTGCATGCTTGTTTGAGCCTTGATTGCTCCGACATCCTCCCCTGGACCTTAGGTACTCCATTCATCTCCGAAGATTCATCCGCTCATGTGTATATCCATCCAAATTCAGGTCTCTCCCAACATCAATTATTCATCTTTATACTTAGGCTACTCTCAGCCTAAGTATAGGGGAGGTCTGAATCCCCGTGATTTTCTTACTTATCTTTCCTTGCCCCGATACTTAGGTTATTTCTAACCTAAGTATAGGGGGAGCCCACCTCAATTCTCGTATATTTTTCTATACTTAAATGGACCTATGGCCTTGTATCATCTAGTGATATGAGGACATAACAAAGTTTAAGTATAGGGGGGTATACCATATATACCGTACTTATACTTTAGTTATATTTTGAAAAATTTAAAATTGGTTGGCTAAAGTATATTCTTTTGAACTAAGTAGACAAATTATTTTCAAGGTTTTTCTATATTATGTTACACTATTTTCAAAGAAAAATATTTTTGAAAATGATTTGAAAAATGAGTTTTGCTTATTTTGAAAAATCTTTTGAAAATATTTGGAAAATCTTTATTTGTATGACATGGTGTTGAGAATGTTTTTCTTGATTTCAAGGAAAGTGAGTCTAACTTTTGTTCTAACTTTATTAAAAAAATCCATAAAAATGAAAAAAAATCAAAAATCTTTAAGAGTCAAAAGTGACTACTAAACCCAAATAAGTAGCCACGTTCAGTGAGGGATTTCCCTTAGCGGAGTAGGTGATTTAGAGGACATCGGTAAGGCTCCGTCCTCAAGCAATGGGCTCCAGCCTGTACTTACACTTATACTGGCTGAATCAGATGAATCTACTCATTTGATTTAGGCAGTCATTATGTCTTTTAAAGTCTTCATAAAAATTTGAAAAAAAAATCAAAAATCAAAACTTGTATGAAGGAGTTGGATTAAATCCCCTACATTTTCACTTCCACTCAGGATCAGAATTGTTCAAGAACACTCAGTTTATGAGGTCTTGAGATTTTAGGTTAACCAGCCTTACCCATCAGGGTCTTAGACTTAATCATCCACATTTTCCTAGGTTTCTAGATTTGTGTGCTATATTGCATGCTTATTCTCCTACCTTAAGAATATGATCAGCACATCACATGCACGACTGCAGTCTCGATGAGATGAGTTGAAATTTCACTTGAGGAACTGGGATGAGAGATTCAAGTCTGGACTTGATTTAATGATGCTCGAGGATGGGATAAAATCATTGAAAGCTTCATGAAACCTGAGTGTCAGCATTTCTAGCTAGTATGAGAACTTGATTCTTATGCTAATTTCTTGATATTTTCCTAGGCGTCAGGGTGTGAAATAAATAAAAAATGCCAACTCTTGGTAAAAGCAGCGGAGCTAGCCAAAATATTACGAATCAAAGAATAAACATTGTTAAAAATAAAGCTCTCGTTCCACAAAGTCAATCATCAAAGAGCTTCCACCAAGGGCGAGCGCTCCCAAACATTTCAAAGTGTCCACTTGGACCACCGCTATTAGGATCAGGAGTCGGGCTTGCACCAAAAAAGTGCTCTACATCGTAAATGCTACAAGTATGGGTGTAGAAGGTACGATAGGTACTAAAAAAAGGTACACCCCAGTGTATTCCCAGGAAAACAAGTGCAGACGACTTCAACTTATCTTGAAGGACACACTAATCAACACTAAGAATATGCGTTGACTAATAAGGCACTAGAGAGAATCCTTATTCCAATGAGAGGGAGAGAAGAAATGCCACAATCCCAATCCCTCCATCAAACTAGCCTGCCATCAACCCTTCTAAGTCTGATAACTAAAGAGACAGTGGATTGGACGCAATATCTGGTTTATTCCCTAGTGTTGAGGATTGGGTCCTTAGGAGAATTTCTTGGACCGGGACCTTGGGTGACGTTGTGACTCTACTCTCATGATTGCGGTCAACACTTAAGTTCATATCCTTAGCTTATATGTATACAAGTGAGAGTCTGGAAAACTAGATGAATTGGATGCCTTTTGATTAAGGTTGGGTTGAGCTCTAAGATTTTGATCTCTAAAATTGGGAATTTTCGAATGGATTAGATTATGTATGCACATGCACAAGGGGGTTAATCCAGCTCATTCATTTTTTGAGATGCTCGAGGACGAGCATAGTTTAAGTATAGGGGATTGATGAAACCCGGTTTCATTGTCGTAATTCATGGTTATTAACCCCCTAGCTTAGATCAAGTGTCAATAAAAACCAGACAAGTCCTTGTTTATAGCAGAATCATGGAATAAATAAAAAATACAAAAAATAGCAAAGCCAAAAAATTGTAGTGTTTTTAAGCCCTTAAAAACGCTCACAAAAATATTTCTCCTTTTGTTTGACCTCATCTTCATTTTTGGCCAACATGAGACTTGTAGAGCTCATCGAGATACAACTTTCATGTTTTGAGTTTTTCCAAGATCAGCTTCCTTCTCCCTCTTTTTCTTGATTTTCTCCTGAATAATCTGATTAGGCCATGTGGCTCCTTCTGGTTGAGCCATGTGGCCCGCTCATCTTGCATCATCTGCCCTTCCCCTCTGCCGTCAGATCACGTCTGGAGCTCTGATCTTCATCGTTCACTCCTGCGTTGTTCCTAGCCATCTGATCCAGCTCCAGATGCCATCTCCTCCATCCATTAGCACCTAATCCTCAGCTTGCCATGTGTCATCCTCATAGTCGCCCGAACTCTTTTAAAAGGACTCAATCTCAGCCGTCACCTTCCGCTGCGATTTTAGCCCTTCGATCCCACGCCCAGGTCTCATCATGGCCATCCGCCATCATCGTTCTCTCCTCAGGCCACGTGTAACTCTTTAAACATGTGGCTTCGAGATTCCTCCATCCCAGGCGCTCATCTCCGCTTTAAACATCATCCCTCCGATCAGATCACAGATCGAATCATCGCCGTTCGTCTCCGCCTCCTTCGCCTCACGACATGTAACATTCTCTACGCCCTTCGTTCCATCCTCCCTCGATCAAATCTGGTCCGCTCGTTAGTGCCTATTTCTCAGTCGTTGGATCGCAAGATCCAACAGCCAAGACCTCGTCTTCTTCCTCCAGCCCATCTCTCTCCCACGCCTCCCATCTCGCAAACCCGTCGTCCCCTTTCTTTTTCCCCGATCGCATCCTCCACCTTCCCCACTCACTAGCCGCTCCCTGACCAACTCCACTCATCCATGATCCATGCAGTCTCCCACTCGTGCCATGTCTCCCTCTAATCAGATCCCTATCACCTCTGTAAAGTCCGTCGCCCACCATCAGACCCCCCCTTCAAATAACCCATCTCCGCCCAATTCCATCGTTGTCCGCCTTTACGCGGGGCCACGCACAGCAATCCTCCGCTCCTTGGTGACATCGAGGAAGCGCTATGGAGCGTGAAGACAACGTCCTCCCCCGACGTCGACCCCTGGCTGATGTCGGCCAGGTATGCGGTGTTCAGCCACCGCCAAGCTGCTCCGAGGGGTCGCCGGAGTCCAACGATGACCCGAGCTCCCCTCGGAGCTCAGCATAGACCGCCGCCTTCACCAAACTCCGACCAGGTAAGCCTTCGATCTTCGTTGCATTTTCTCCTTCTTTTCTCTTAATTAATTAGGCCTTCTCACGCTCCTTCATCCTCCATGATTCATCCCTTTAGATCCACCAATTCACCCCCATTCACGTGCCACCTTCCACGTAACTTCCCCTTCCTCCATGACCTCAGATAACCTCCGAGTAATCTACTCCGCCGCTCGCGACGTAGGAACAACTGAGCCGCCACCTTCTTCGCTCGTATAGGCTCCCATCTTACTCTACTCCGCATACACTTCGCACGAGCACACGCTCCAGCTTTTTGCACTAACATTTCAAGAACTTTGCCAATCGTCTGAACCATCGTCGGAGCATTTTCATGCAACTCCATCTCCGACGTCCAGTCATCCATCGGGTCCTTCAGGTCTTCCAATCGATTCATCGAGCTTCAAAGAAGATATCCCACCATTCAGGTTCTGCCAAAGACCTTCACTAAGCACCCGCGACGCTGGCTGAGTGATGGAGAGTTCGCCAGAGCTTGGATTCCGTCGCCAGCCAGAGACAAGGGATGGCGTACAACTACCGTTGGATAGCACCCTCATGGTGCTCATCCAATGGTTTGGATTAAACTACGTCGTCGCCTAGCCCTTGCACAGTCACCGCTCGATTTCGAGGATCTAACGGTCCACCATGAGCAACGTCACATTCACAACGACCGTCTGATTCTCGTGATCAGGCGATCAATGGTCTTCCACACGTCAGCAACTGGTGGCAGCACCGCACCTCTAGGCTAGGCAATCCCAAGCCACGAGCCTCTCTCGAGCCTGATCTGCAGCCGAGCCAGCACCCAAGCCTCATCCGAACCTGAGCCGAGCACCGAGCCTCGCCCATCAAGTGCCGGTCACGTGTAGGCGAGGGAAATTTATATGGAAGCCCATGGAACTTCTTCAAATTGCATATAGGGCCAGATTGCACGTGCATCCCACGCGTGCCTGGGGTATTTTGCATTCAAACCCTTACGAGTTTTAATAATTGCAAAAATACCCCCTCATGTGTGGGTAATTTACATGTAAGGCTCCGTAATTAATTTTATTTACATTTCAGTCCCTCCTAGAGACATGTTTGTTATTTATTTTCATGTTTTCTTACATTTATACCCCTGGTTTCATTTGTGAATATCTTGAGCGTCGTATCTCCGTTGCAGTTGATTTTGGTCTCGTTTGTTTCGTTGTCTTCTTATTGGCATGCTTAAATCTTTGTTTTGACACTTCAAACTGTGATGCATTATTTTAATAGCAAAGTGTCTCTTATGTTCAGCTTTTCATGCTTTGCCTGAATTAATCAACAAGTTTGCTTCATGACTTGAGCTCGAAATCGACTAATGATAGAATTGCTCAATATTTTATACAATTAGGTCGTATTCACATTGCATTTCTTTGCATCGTGTTGCATGTTAAAAAATGTCTTTCTCATTTTCCTTTATGCATACTTGTGTGCATTTATTGATCTACCTTTCATTAATCCAACACTTAATTCAAGTAATAAGAGTCTAAATAAATGCTTAAGAGACTCGTGTCCTGAGTTCGACCTTGGACTTGTCCAAGAAAAAATACAAATCGACTGCTTTGCCTTTAATTTTATACATTATTTCGAAGTGGTCTTTTACATACTCGATTTTATCTGTCTGCAATGAAAGCAGTTAATTCCATACTTTTAAGAGGGTAAAATCCTCAACGTCAGTTTGACACAGGTGCATTCCCCAGACGGAGCAACATAGTGTCCTCGAGCATTGCCACTCGCTTGAATCTAGTGGACACCATTATGAAGATAGAATGACAACAAAAATATTGAAACGTGACCTTTGGTGGCCTACATTATTTAAGGATGTAGTAGCATTTTTCAGACGATGCATTGACTGTCAGCGATTGAAAGGCATCCTTACAACCAAAGATTCCATGTCCCTGAAGATCATTTAGATTGTTTATGTATTCGATGCTTGGGGGATCGATTTCATGGGATTTTCCCCAAACAGTCAAGGATACGAG
Organism: Ottelia alismoides; assembly: GCA_037367405.1. Taxonomy (NCBI): domain Eukaryota; kingdom Viridiplantae; phylum Streptophyta; class Magnoliopsida; order Alismatales; family Hydrocharitaceae; genus Ottelia; species Ottelia alismoides. The sequence goes on along the minus strand of JAZKJV010001537.1, from coordinate 1,297,338 downwards.
CACATTCTTCTTGCCATTGATTATGTGAGTCACTGGGTTGACGCTATCCCTGCTCGAGCCGCGGACAGTCGTATAGTGTGCCACTTCCTGAAAGAAAATATCGTCTCGCGGTTTGGGATTCTGAAGATACTGATATCGTACGGGGGTAGTCACTTCATAAACATAGAGTTCAAGAAACTAACGAAGGAGTACGACATCGAGCACCGAGTTGCATCTCCCTACCATCTTCAGACCAACACTAGGGACGAACTATCTAACAGAGAAATCAAGACGATCCTTCATAAGCTTGTCAAGCCAGACAAGAAAAATTGGTCCAAACTCTTGGACTCCGTCCATTGGGCATACCGAACTTCTTACAAGTCTTCACTGGGATGTCAACTTATCTCAATATATATATGGGAAGCCATGCCACCTGCCAGTGGAATTGATTCATAAATCATTGTGGGCAGTTAACATTTGTAATTTGGACTCACAACAAAGTGGTCAGAAAAGGAAAGATAATCTGAACAGACTCATGGAATTTCGAGACTATGCATATGATAACACATTGATGTACAAGGAGAAGGTTAAACGGTAGCATGATCAGTACATATTATGAAAGATCTTCGAAGCTGGAGAGAAAGTGGGGCTATTCGACACAAAGTTGAAGATTTTCTTGTGAAAATTAAAAAGCAAATGGACAGGGCCATTTCAAGTTCGAGAAGTGTGTGACAATGACAGTATCGTGATATCAGAATTGTCTCCTGACGCACAACCATTTGTCGTCAATGGTCAACTACTGAAACCCTACATCGAGCATGACATTTTCTTGATTGTTGTCGACTCTATCCAAGTATTACGCTATGAAGATACATCCACAGCAGTAGCAACATCAAAAGATTTAGATAATGACACTAAAAAACTTTTCCTTTAAGCTTTCATATTTTCTTCTTTTCTTCTTTTTGTTTTCAGTTTTCATTACTCATAAAAAAATTGTATCACCCCTTCTTGTCAGTCTTCTATACTTAGGATGTATTTTATCCTAAGTATAGGGGGTATGCATTCCGCTTTATCCCATTCTTTGATCCTCTCCACTATCTCCTCTTCTCGTCTATACTTAGGGATATTTTACCCTAAGTATAGGGGAAGACAGTCTAAGTACGATATGTTCATTCCCACCCTTGACCCTCCATGTTTTGTGTACAGTCTGCTATACTTAGGATTATTTAATCCTAAGTATGGGGGGATAATCGACTTCTTCGTCGTTCATTCATTTCTTCATATGTTTATTCTTTAGACTTTTTTATACTCAGTACAAGTTAAATCTTCTCTTCTTTCTCTCAGATCTATGAGGACATAGTTCAAGCTAAGTATAGGGGACGTATATACTGTGTATATACTTTAATCATAACTCGTACTTTCATATTATTATGGCTACATACCTTATAAAACACAACACTTGCCACATTAAAATCATTAAAGTCACATAATAAAAAGATGCTTATATTTCGTCAAAATCTTTTTGTACATTGATTAATAAATCAGGTGGAAATATTTTGTAAAATGTTTAGAAAATAGTTTGAAAATCCTTTTGAAAAAATCTTTTGAAAATTGTTTAGAAAATATTTTACAAAATGTGCTCAACCTTTTGTAAAAATGTTTTGTTTAATGTTTGAAAAATGATTTACCAATGGTTTGAAAAATAGTTGCAAAAATATTTTGAAAATCTATATGTACTGTTTGAAAAGCTTTTACAAATGATTTTCAAATAGGTGTAAATGTTTGTTAAAATTGTTTTAAAAAAATATTTTGGACTATAGTTTTCAAAATTGTTTGCAAAATCATTTTAAAATAAGTTTTGAGGAATATATGCATTACACCAAAATTATTTATTAATTGTATATACCTATTTATAAAATTGATCATTTATCCCTTATAAATTCTTAAAAACCTAACTCTTGTAAATATAAGATGCATATCTGTGTAAATAGTTGTACCTAATTTCTATCCAAAATCTTTTGCTTTCAAAAATAATAAAAAAATTACAAAATCAGAAATACCAAAAACATTTACAAAATCTTTTTGAAAAAATGCATTTGTATCATCTTTTTCAAAATTCCATAAAAAGTTCAAAGTTTTGAAAATTGCATCACAAAAAAGTTTTATGCATAGCACTTGCACAGCATTCGCATTTTCGGATTGAGTTTGATGATTGAATACGTGTAAGTAAAATCCGAAGATTGGAGCTTGGTTGGACCTTAAATCTACCTAATAATATAAATCTTATAGGAACTAGAATTGAGCTACTTCAGGTCTAGTTGACTTAATTCTTTGAGAATCGCGAGGCTTGGTTCATTGGATTCTTGACTGCCTAAGTAGAGTATTTCCAAGTGCACGCATGACTCTTGTTGATAATGACCTAACTTGAACACCTGCACCTTTCACTTGGCTCAACTCAGTTGGAGTGGTGAGGGGATTGGATTTTTCGGTATGAGACGCATACAAGTGGAAACATTTGCCCTCGTCTAGGGAGGGAAGTGCACCCCAACCCGTCCAGTGGCAGTGATATCTAAAGACAAGAGACAGTGTGGGTTGCAATAATGCTTCAAAAGAGGGATAGTCTACTGGCTCAAGAGGAAAAACTCCTTATGTAAATGCTATTGTATATGGTATTTCAAAAAAAAGAGTAAAAAGCAAAAACTCCAAAAAAGTGGACAGACCTGGTTGAAAATAAAATGTATGCCGGAGTATACGTATTTGTATAGTCAATAAGCAAGCTTGTGCTTCAAAGTCATGATACGTGAGCCTGCAGTAGGATGACTTGGCTACACTGATCAAGTATCCAAGGATAGATAGCTACATTGGCTACTGTCCATTCCTCTCTTCGCCCCCTCCTCTTGAGCTGGTTGCCACTTGAACTTAGAAGGGAATACCTCGCTCCTCGAGAAAGAGTTGTTGGATTGGGGAATCATTGGGTTGTCATACTGGAGAAGTCAGTCTCTTTGTCATTTCAGTTGGGGGAGCCTCTATCACATACATTGTACAAGTTATATTCATAATCATAAGGGTCTACGTATGAGTTGAAGTATTCTGATCTGGCTATTGAGAGGACTTGAGCAGAGTTTTGGGATTCTCGAAGGCTATTGGATTTCAAATCCGACTCCCAATAAGGTTCCGCAAGCACTAAAATTCCAAATGTCGGACTGGAGCTCCAAACTTTGATTTTGTAAAGACAAGTTTGAAAAATAAATTTAATCCATCTTTCTTTCTTTTTTCTTTTCTTTGTTCTTCATTTTCTGCACTTATTGCATAAGTGTTTGCTAGGGACTACGAAAGGAAAGTATGGGAGGGGGGGGTGATGAATCTCCATTTCATCACCTTTATTCTATCATTTTGGCCTTAAAAAACCTAGCTAATGCATGTAAATGGCATAAAATTGTGCATATTACCGGTCATTATTTATTGCATTTATTGTGTAAGTAACATTGTCTTTAATGTCAAAATTATAGAATAAAGAAAAGAAAAGAAAAAACAATAAAATACCAAAGGTATTTTATGACTCTGAACCTCGAGACCAAGTCAAGAATTGAAGAGGTCGACAAGGAATAAAGTAGGAGGAGATACGAGCAAAAAATACAATAAAAAAGTCATATTTATTTATTCATCAATAATTCATTTTTGACACTCGTTTTATTATTTATTAGTGTACATCAAATAAAGAAACTTTGTACATAAAAGTTGTAGATAATAATGTAAACCAAAATACAAAATTGAGTTTATATAAAAATAACACACAATATACTTTTTATACACAAAATAAAAAGCCAAAATCCCAACTTCACAGACCACTCTAATTGTATATAACTTTTAATAAACTATTTAATGAAGGTGGTTTCATATTTGTCGGAGTTAAGGTGTGAAAATTAGATTTTGATCCCTCATTGTATAGTATACCCGAATAAAATATTCAACTTGTTCATTCTTTATTATTTTTATAGTTTTATATTTTTATAATTTTGTAAATATTAGTTATAAAATATGTATAAAACATTAAAATAAAAGTTTCTTATAAATACATAAGCAAAATAAAGATGTTAATACTTGCACATGAATAAAAGTGAAATCCATTCTTTATTATTTTATTCTTTTATATGTTTATACTCTTGTAAATACTATTTATATTATATTAAAAATTTAAAGCTAAAATAAAACCCAAGAAAATACATTAAAATAAAATAATGTATATAATACATAAATTAAATACCTATAAGTATATTTATATAATGTATACCCCTATTTATTTAAGCATACAAATAACATCATAAAAATATAATAAAAATATTTTTATACACCCAAAAATAAGTTATAAATATAGAAAATAGGAGAATAAAATAATAAAATAAGATATACAAAATAAAAATAAAATATTCAAAATATAGATGAATTTACCTATAAATACACCCCTAATAGTTAATTAGTAATAAATAACATCAAAAAATAAATAAAAATCATAATAAAATACTACATAAAATAATAAATATTTTTACTTTATATTCAAAAATCAATAAAAGTAATTATTATTTTTAAATAATTATTTTCGAATAATGAGGCAGTTTTGTCCTGTAGTGCGCCTACTTGGACCTATCAAAATGCAACATTCGTTGATCGCCAGTCACCTCGCCCTCCAGGCGTTCTGACTCGTCAGAACTGTCTTTTCCCTTTTTTTCTTCCCTTTTTTCTGCTCGACCCATGGATCTATCATGCTCTCTTCCTTCATAAGAACTCATCATTGATCCTCCAAGATCCACACCAGCCCTTCAGATTACCTGTACATAATATTGATTCTTTCCAAATCAACGGTCAATAAGGGTGCCCTTAAATGCTTATAAATAAATTCCTCCGTTTCCCTCTTCCTCTTTGGTCACTTTTCTGAGTCTAGGAGCCCGATTTCTTGGACAAGGGAGCTTCCTCGTGACAGGAGGAGCATCTTTGCAATCCGGATCAGCTCCAGGAGGACGGAGGCGCACCCAGACGGTTCTCCGGCACGCCCTGCTCCCTGCCGACCATCGCAGGTATAAGAACTACGTGTCTCTCCGTCTTTAGCTCGATTTCTCTTCTAGCTTTTCATTTCCGCATTTACTTTCGTTCTTAGACCGTAGTTTTGATTGTAATCACTCAACTCGTAGTTCGCATCATGTATCGCCTGTTATCCGCCACGCCTTCCACCCTCATTTCATTCCTCGACACCTTCTGATCACCCCACACGCTTCACGCACCCAGATCTCCTCCATATCTGCGTAACGATGCTCACTCCGCCTCCCTCGTCGGAGCACCACCATCTCCGCTTCATTTGCCATCCATTCCACGCCTAACCAGGTCGGGGCACTTTGCCCTCGACCCACGAGTTTATTGATGCAAGGACAACGCGTGCATGGCCTCATCTGGGGCAGTTTTGAGGTTCCCAAACACCTCTAGGGAGCCTCATCCTCCAGAGCTCCTCCGACGAGCTCCGGAGCTTTTCGAGGTGTCCGGTAAGTCCGCGGCGCGCGCAAGATCATGGAGAATATCTCCAGGACCGTTCGATCATGCATGTTCTTTCCGCGCTATAGGAGGTGTCTGGTCATTTGAGCCACAACCATCAAATTGCGTCCCACGATCTAATTACAGTCGTCACCTGCGAAAGGGTATCGCCCGCTCTGATGCTGCCACGTGGATTAATGATTGAGGGTGAGCCATTCGATCGCGCACTCTCGATGGGGTAATTGCAAATATTTCCCCGCCTTTTTGTATTTATTAGTTCATCCTGAAAATAAAATATGAAGTTTACAATAAAATGGATATTTTGTACAAAGGCCCCCACACTTAATTGTATTTACTTTTGGGTCCATTCCAGCTCAGCTCACGTGTTGTCCCGTGTGAGTTGGGCAAATTGCATGTAAGCCCCTACATTTTTTGTATTTATTTAGTCTAATAATTTTTAAAATGCATTGTATAATCTTGATACATTGCGGATGAACCCTGATCTTTATTTTAATTGCAAATATGTCCCTGACAGTTTATGTATTTTTGGTGCTTGAATTTCATTTATTAAAAATAGCACTCTAGCTCCTAAAATCATGAAAAAATAGGGTTAGATGCCTGACAACATGTTCTTTCACATCACGCATTTATTCTGCATTTTTGGACATTTTAAATATTTACTGAAAATCAAAAGGAGCTCATTTGTGTTCTATCTACAGTATAAAATACCAACAAAATAGAAAAATGTCTTGAAACATTCCAAAAATATATATTATCTATTTTATTGTATTTTAAGTACAGACCAAAAATCACTAAAAATGGAAAAAGAAAAACCCTAAAAATTGAAAAACCCAAAAAACCTTTATAAAAATAAAAAAATCATAAAAAATCCAAAAATATTTTTTTATTTTATAATGTTCTTTATATAAATATTTACATATTGAAATTGATTTGAGAAATTTTGAATCTTATTTCCTATTTTTAAAATTTAAATCAATTTCGAATATTTATTAAATCTTTGATTTGGGATATTTTTTGACTTTAAAAATCTATAAAAATTAGCCAAAATCCCAGAAAAAATACAAAAATGTTAGAAAAATATATAAAGCCCAAAACATTTTATTTTATGTATTTTGACTCTTTTATGTGTATTTATAATTATATTTGCTTACATTGTATATATAATCTTATATATAGCTATATTATATATATTAAAGAAAAAATATAAAAATATGAAATTAGAGACAAAATACAAAAATTAAAAGCAAAAAAATATATAAATTCAAAAAAAACCCCACAAAAAGATATATGTATATACATAATGAACGACACACGTGTACATAGTGCTCATTGGTTGAAAATAACTACAGGCTGCCTTATTTGCTCTATGTGGTTCGAGCTCTATGTACTTGCGTGATATACATCTAGTTGTAGAGAAATTAATTAATTTTAACTCAATTTGTGCTATTCATTGCTTTTATTTATGTTATGGGTTATTTGCTGATCGAGAGAGGTTTATGGAGTGGTCAAAACATCGATTGCAGTCTCGCCTTGTGAGACCGTACAACCTTATGCAAATCCCTCTCATCAGATACTCAAATTATTTTTATATTAATAGTTTGTTATGATATTCGCACTAGGAATCCCACTCCTCCCCATCCTCCTCTTGCTCAATTTTCTCGTGGCAAGAGAATCCACGTTCCTAGCCCAATGGATGTCGACGAGAAACATATCAAAGAAGAATCTGACATCCCTACTGGGCATCAGACTCATATTGTGATCAAGATATCTAGTTATCTTTTTTATTTTCTTCGTGTATGAGAGTAGTGCATATTAGAACTCTCTTCTATTTTGTTATCTTTTGCATGCTTTCTACTTATGCAACGGCTACTTTCATCAAAGACCTTTCATGTTTCATATGTTTTTTTAATTATGACAAAAATGGGGAGAAAGGAGAAGAAAAAAAGTTCTACAAGTTGTTTCTTTAGGTGTTTTATGAGTTCTTTTACACCGGGAGAGAGTTTTAAGTATTTTACAAAAAAATTAAGCTTGATTTCCTTTTGTTAAAAGTTTTATCCCGCAAAAGCTATTGTTTGAAAGTTTTGCCATCTCTAAAAATGTGAGATTTTTATAATCTCGTTCCTCCTCTTAAGTGTTCGTTTTAAAGCTAACACACACATTGGATCTACTTGCAATTGTATATTATTTTGCATAAATCTTCTCAAGCTTATCTTAAGCGACGCTCCTTATAAGTTTTTCATTTATTATTATATGTTTTCAAGCTTAAGTTTTCTGTAATTATTTTTTAAACACCAATGTACTCTACATTATACTAAGAATTGTATCTCCATACTATCATGTTAAAGTTACTTATGTTTCCCTCAAAGTCAAATTCAAGGATTAAGTCAAAAACTAAGTCAACCTTCCAAGACTCAAGTTGATCGATTGTACATTTCCAGTTGATTGACCAAAGCATGATTGATCAAGCTTCTGATCTGATCGATAATTTCCAACACCTGAGAACTCATCATTTTGATCGACAATATTTCAACTTTGATTGTAAATCTTTTTCTATTGGTAAGATTTTTCAGTTGATCGATAAATGTTGAGTGTTTCCTTTATTTGAACATTATACTCAATTGATCGGTAAGACTCATTACATGATCAATCAATCTTTGAATGTCTGAAATTCGTAACCGACTGAATTGATCGACCAAAGCTCTTGAGTGATGAATCAATCAATCACATCATTCTATCTGATCAATCAATCTTTGAATTTTGAAATTGAAATTTACTATTTTTATCCCTTCATGATTACATCTGTGAAATCATGTAAAAAGAGACCCCTAGCCTCTCATTTCAAAACACAACTCAGCTCGAGTCCTTTAGAGCTATCTGAGCATCTCTCTCTATTGTTTCCGAGTGTTCTTCATTATTCTGAGAGAAAGTGTGTTAAAAGTTATGCAAGAAAACTACCCTTGATCCATATCCATCTCTTCATGTTCTTTGGGTGAAGTCATAGATCTCCTTTAGGCTACTGAAAAACTGGTGGTATTTTTCTATAGATAGCTTTCAGTTATATTAGACACATATCTACTTGAATATGTATTGTGAATACTCTGCCTGATATAATCTCTGTTGCGATATCAAATTGTAACTTTGATATTGATATTGTTGATGCTCTTTCAAAGTTCAGATAATTGTTAATCTTGTTCCACTGACCCCTTTCTGCATATACTCTTGGAATTCTCTCTACATCCAACTCGAGGTGAAGCCTCGAGCAGTGCTACAACTAAGCTCAATTGTAGTGGTAACTCTAGTTTGATCCAAAGTTGTGACTTTGCTGTGTGATTGAAGACACTCTCTCTACCATTCTTAATTAGATGGAATCTGCGATTGTAGTGGGTGATAAAGAAAACGTAATAAAACCACACGAAAAGAAATTATTCAAGCATTTTCAACGTGCCAATTGTTTATATTACTTGGGCAAGTCCCATGGTCGAACTCAGTGATGTAATATAAGGGTCAAGAATTAATTTGCAAATAATTTAAGAGTTAGGTTCTAAAATATAAGTGACGCAATTAATTGAAACAAAGATGATGAATGATTTTTCTTAATTTTGTATGCAAGAAAATAATGCAATGCAATGTGAGGGAATAAATCAATATTTTTTTGAATTTTTAAATGATGATGAATGCATGCAGATATGGAATGCATGCGGTTAAGTAGGCCAAGCAAGATGTCATTTGATTTAATCCCCAAGCCTCGTGAATTAATTATTTTCATAAAACACTTGGTCAACCAGATTCAAGCAATCCCCCCAATTTTTACAATTTTCCTGAGCAATGAATATTAACTTCAAGAATAAGTAATGGCTCGTAGTTCACAAAATAAATTCCTTAAAATTGTTGATGTCTAAAACTATATCAAAATGATTAATTATATGTTCTATATGATAGAGAACGTAATAAGATCCAAAACAACACCAATAATGCAAAAATGGGCTTCAAGTGCTCAAGATATGATCAAAATAAGTCCATGGACATATATGTAATAAAAATAATTAAAAATATCTCAAAGTGGACCTTTATAGGGACTATAATATAATTTTAGAGGGACTATAATATAACTTGTAGAAGATGGTTGGGGTCCTCTACAAATTACCCTAGGCGAGGGTATCTTCGTGATTTTCAAGAAGTATCGAGGGGTGCGGGCGCAAATTATCTTTATACACATAAAGATACATGTGATGGCGTCATTGGAGATCAGGAAAATGGAAGATGGTTTTCACGATTTTCCCAAGTCACGCGTGCTGAGCACGTGACTCGAGAATGGATCTTGCAACTGAGGGCTCGCTCCTCTGAGGTTGATCTCGTGGCCGGGAAAGTGCCACGTGGTGCACGCATGGTGTCTTCTCTCGTCAGATCCATGGGCCGGAAGAGATTGGCGCCTGGATGGTCGAGATTGGATCTGATCTTGGATCTCCTCCTCCTCCGCCCCGTCGATTGGCGCAGGGAGGGGTTCGCCCTCTCCTCTCTGACCACAAAGATGTAAGCCCCTTTCTTGTTCTTCGGAGCACACGAGGCGAGCCACTAGTGGACCACTTCTCCGATCTGTCCAAATGTTGACGATGATATCTTTGTACTCCAGCGAGGTAGTTCTCCTGTGATATAAAGATAGACTCGAGGTTGTTCCTCAGTCTTGTCGTCAAAGCACAAAAGGCGGTGGAAGATGGGCAGAGCTCTGTTGTTGTAAGCAAATGAAGGAGTAAACTTTGGTGGCGTTGGGTGATTGTAGAAGGATAGAATATAAGGCAGAGGAATGAAGGAGGTGATGATGATTGTGTCCTGATCGTCAGATGGGTGCTGGATCGTTTTGAGATGCATGGGATTGTTGACAGAAAAAACTTGATGAGAAAGAAGAAAGGAGATGAAGAAGAAGAGAGAAAGAAAAGAGTGTAATATGGATATGTCGAAGTCACCTGGGTTGGAGGAGGTTCCTCAACTCCGGTCTCGGCTCAAGCCACACGGTGTAGGTGGCGAGCTTGTCTACCTCTCGACAGGCAACAATAGAGGGCTTAGATACATTTGGATCATGCCTGATGGAGATGTCACTGCGAGGAAGGTGGGTCGTTGTCACCGGCCATAACCCTCACTCTCTCTCTCTCTCTCGCTTCGATTTTGGTAGGCGAAGGCAGATGAAAATTGATTAGGTTGTCAGGGTTGGAGTTAAATAGATTAGCTTTGGGTTGGCCATCAGAGAAGATCACAAAGGAGATGGTGGATGGCGGTTGAAGTTGGGCAATGATAGCAGAGATAGGATCTCTTGTAGATGAAGAAGGGATGAGGAAGATAGAATTGGGTTGGTCGTTGCTTCAACTGGAGGGGAAAGGGGTGGTTAAAGATAGGGTGTCCCGAGATCGATTTGATCTCTTTAGGAAGAGATGGAGTTTGGGGGTGAAGGTTCTGGGTTTCATCCTCATGTGAATATGATAAGAGGAACCCATGGAGTTGGAGAAGAAAGGGGTTTGGTTGTTTCCGCATGGGTTATTTGCAGGTCCAGAGATTTGGGTATGGTTGTTTCTCTATTGGAATTTGGTTAGAGAAAGGGGATAGGATTTGCTGGGTTTTTGCGGAGATAGGATTAGGAATATGATGACGGCGTATGAGTCACTGGAGATCGACCGATATTTGGAGGTAGGAGGCGACGGGCGAGCCGTTCGATCACGCTAGACCCAACGGCTAGGAGGTCAGCACGTGTATAGCACGTGAGGGCGAGCATGATTAAAAGGGGATGTTTCGACCATAGGATATGGGTTGGTTGGATCCAATGACTGGGAAGAGAGGTGCTAAAAGACATAATAGGTTGACCTATGAGATAGGTGGGTTTGACTTGGGCATGAGGTGGACCAGTAAGGACGAGACATATGGACTATTGACTTTGATCAATGCAAAAAATGCAATAAAAAGCGAAAAGGAATATAAAATGATGTTAAATGCAAAAAATGATCAAAATGAAACATATAGATCTAAATTGAACCTGCAATGTTCATGAAGGACTCATATGTAAATGAAGTCATGTGTGCAAGTTATGAATTTTTGTTTGATATATTATGTAAGTAAAATATTGATATTTTGTTTTATATATTTTTGATTTTCTGTAAACAATAAATGTATGCAAGATTCAAACATGATGTAAAATAATGTAATGGACACAAATGGAGTTTTTTTTAAATTCTATGAGTTAAGAAAAGGCCGGAATAAATTACTGATGTGAATTGTTTACAGATGAATAGGTCAATGTGCTCAACTTAAGATCTCTCCTTTTTATGCCTTTTCTGATATTTGTGAATTTTTACTTTTATGCAATTAGTTAGACAATGAGATGAAATAAAGAAATGAAAAGTAATTATTCAAAAAGAGTTAAATATGTACATAAAATAACAAGTCAAAAAATAGTGAATATGTACAATTTCTAAAATTCAAATATCACAAATGGACTCCGACTCTTTTGAATTTGATCTTGATTTATATATAATTGAATATGCATTAATCAAAAGTGGGTAGAGTGAAATTGGGCATGTATGTGAGAGATATCATCTTACGACTTTCTGTCCTGGAATTGGTTTTTATGTTTATTTCAAATATATACAAGGATATTTTTTAGTATTTTTTATTGATTAATATCAGTGATATGTACAAATGAAGTTGATTTCATGTCAATTGGAATTAGTGTAAATTAATTAAAATGGATGAAATTAAGTGAATATACACAAGTTAATACGAATGCATTATGAAATGATAATTTATGCAAATTATTTACAAGTGCATGAATGTTCATAATGAGTTATAAACATATGAATGCATCTAATTAGTTGGTATGAAGCTATATTTTCAGCTAATTAGAGTGATGAATCACATATTTATCAATGATTCAATGTTGTAAACTACCCAGCTTGTAATAGATTCAGATACCCATCTAAATATCTCGGGTTATAGTAGAAAGGCCAGTTAGATAGGTTAATTAGAAATCTTACGTCAAGAAGACTTAGGTTGTGGTTTTTATCTGCTTGGGTTTGCATGTAAACATAATGTGTATTGTGATTGCTATCTGACAACTTGTAATATTGATTAGATATTTCTTCTTGGTTGGTATTTCACAAAAAAAATAAAAAAATCCATCGTACTCCATTCACCCCTTCCATGGAGGAAAATCAATCGACAATAACTATGATTGCGATCACTTTACCCAAAATCTAACGATGTGGCCGATCTCTAAAATGGAGTGAAATGGTTAGTTACCCGAAGAGATGGATCTTCCTTGTTTGGATCGTGAAGGAATGTGACTGTATAATACTTGGCTTATTCATCGAACAGACCCCCCTGAAATCTCAGTGTGTAAAGCCGACTAAGAGGGATTGGAGTTGTTGTCTCTTAGATAAACCTTTGAGGAGATGATCATCAATAGAATGACACGAGGAAGAGAGTGGATGATACATCATACAGAGCAATTCTTCTCTCAGGTAAGGGAATCATTGTCCAATGGATCGTAAAATACATATGTAAAAAATATGAACCACGATCCGAGTTAAACAAATCAATATCATACCAGTGCTAAGCAAAGCGGCATTAGTCCAATGGGCAAAGGATATCTAGAATAAGAGTCCTCCAAATTCCCATGATATTGAGAATAAGAATATAGTGGTATGGAGGGAGGGAGTCATATAAAATGACTGGGGTAAGAGGTGGAACTCACACCACGGTAAAGAATACACAATCCAAAACTTCATGTGGATTCAACACCCATGTGATGCTTTCATCTTCTTGTATTTTTGATTCAATGTTTCGTTTTGGAATTTCAAAATTTCCAGACAATTACTCACTAGACCTTATGACAGCAAGTGATCACGATATACTCATTTTGTTTCGAGGATTCCTCATCTTTTTATCACTAAATGACTTCGAGTTGTATCCCACCAAGATGTCAATCTAATCCTCCCATACTCCCACCGCTCTCAACTCTTTTCTAACCAAGGAATCGATAAGGGTCCATGATATAGGACTTTGTGCCATATTCCTGAAGTGTAATGTCTCTCAAAAAAAGTGCATGCACACAAGGAGGACCTTATGAACTCAAGATAATGAGATCTATGATCATTTTATTGTGGTCAAAGTGAACTAATAGATCCTTTTTTTTAGATTTTATTCGGTTTTTTATTTTTTTAAGCATTTCCAAACAACTCAGTGAGTGTTTTAGTCTCTTATGTCCTAAGTGAATCAAAATTGAGGAAGAGTCGGAAATGCGATGCAAGAGAAAATGAATGATGCGTGCATGGTTTAGAATACTTATAATGCTTCCCAAAACTCTCCTTGTGGGTGCAAGACATGAATTTTCAAATCTAATTTGTAAGCAAATGCAATCAAAAAAATCTTCCTAAATATGAACTTCTATTTATGGGCAATCATGAATTATCTTGACTAGGTCTAATCATACTATAAGAATACGAGTTTGTATCGATGATTTGGACCTAATCTGAGTTCTCAAGTAATAAGCACATATGGTCTCTACAACTCACAAGAAACAAAATAAAAAAGATTGAAAACCTCAAATTATAAAAAGAAAAAGAAAAAGAAAATGTGAGAAAATTGGAGAGGTCCCGACCCACTCAGATGGGGTCAAAACATGCATCGAGAAGTGTCCATACTTATTTAGGGTTTTTACCAGTTGTGCCCCTCCGAGATATCACAATTTCAGTTATGCCCCTATCTTTTTGGTAATATCAGTGTGCCCCTCACTTCTTCCCACTTGTGCCCCTTGATGAATCCATGACTCATCATCTTTATTCTTTTATTTTAGCTAAAATCCTTAGTAAAACACATGTACATATTCATTAATTCTCATTATTTATCATTCATCATGTATTTGTTAATAATGTATATTTATCATTCTTTTTAACCAAAATAAAAGAATAAAGAAGAAAAGAAAAGAAATTGAAAGGATGTATTTATGGAATAAATGCAGACTAACCCGAACCCCGAGAGAAGGTCAAGAATTGACCTGATCGACCAGGAATAAAGTAGGGGGAGATAGGGTCCACAACTTATAAAAATCAAGAAAACCAAATCTTAATTGTATATATTCATTATTTTCCACCTTGTACATATTTTCACCTATTTTATTTATCAATAAAATAATTTGAAATAAAAATATTTCCTTCTTGAAAGTTGTGTGTAATAATGTATACTAATTTATAAAAATATCAGAAAAATTATTTAACCAATAAATAAATAAATACAATGAACCTAAAAAGCCTAAAAGTCTAACTTCTCAGGTTCATAACTATTTATAGAAAACTCCAAATTGATCAAACTCACTTTTAAACTTCATTTTATAATTAATACTATTTATTAAAAATACCAAAAAAATCTTGGAATAAAAGATGTGAGTTTTGGCATTTGGACCCCTTTGTATATATGTACATTATGTGTATAAAACTTCTTTATTTTATATCTATTTATTTGTAATTCCAAATAACTTAATTCTTTTTCTAAAATGTTCATAAAAATCACTAAAAAAATACAAAAATATAACTTAAAAATAAAAGTGAATAAATACTAATAAATCTCAAAATCTAAAAGCCGTAAATCCTAACTTCCAGATCTCATAACTCGGCTATATGAACTCCAATTTGAGTGTACTCACTTTTAAAGTTTATTTTGTAAAAATATCTATCAAATAAAAGTGGTTTTACTGAAATCAGAGTTAATATGCAAAAAGTAGGTTTTGGGACCTTATGGGTATACTTGTATATGTGTATATATTGTATTTTTTTTTATTTATTTATTTGTGCACATATTGTATTTTTAAATATTTTGTATATATTTATTTTAATTATATAAAATAAAAAAATTATAAAATCTGAAAATAATCAAAAATAAAATAAAGTATTTATCACATAGGTATTTTATACCTATTAATAAAGATTCTTATTTATTTTACCTTATTTAATTAATTTATTATATTTATTAAAAATCATCATAAAATTATTTAATAAATTATTAACATTATTTATTTTCATTATTTTGTAATTTAAAACCATCTATTTATCTATTTATTGTATTTATCTTTTATTTAATCTATTGTTTCGTCCTTTCCCAGTTTCGTCTTTTTCGTCCTTCAGCCCAAATAATCTGTTCAACCGAGTCGTTTTCTCCAAATTTTCTAGAGCACGTCGTTGATCCGATCGAGTTGATTTCTTCACCAAAATAAATATTTCACAACCCTCATTTTCGCCCATATGAATTTTCAAATTTCCCGCCTCGTTTTACACGCCAAATTTTCATTCAAAAATTGGCGTTTCTCATCTTATAAATAAGGACCTATCTTCTTCCTCCTCCCATCTTTGGCCATTTTCTCCATCTCCAAGGAGCTCCGATCATCGTGGGTGACAGCCGACCTTCGTTGCAGTGAGGAGAGGAAGCGAGGGCCTCTGATCCGGCGTTCCGTCGCCGTGCTCCGCCTCGCGCGAGCTTGAGCCTCCGGCACCGCCGAGCCGTCGAGGCAACGACCCGAAGCTTCTCGGAGCTTCAGCCCAGGCAAATCCACTCCATTTAGGTAATCTTAGATTTGTTTAGTTCTGATTTTGCTCGATTATCGCTTGATTTCAGTAGCCGTAGATCTAGATCTGCCCTCCGGTCACTGTAATCGGAGGACCATCATCCCTGTTTGATATACAAATCACCGCACGATCCGCCTTCATCTCGCTCACGCACACCTTGCCGATCATCACCTCACCAGCCTCCCTCTCCAGTTCCCATTCTTCTCCTTCCATATCTGTCCACTCCGGCGAAGAGCGTCGTCGGAGCTCGAGCTCCTCTCCTTCGTCACCGGCTGGAGCCTCCATTCCACCTTCCATTACCCGCAATACATTCAAGTTGCTTCAGCAGTTTCCCGTCACCATCTACGCACCTCAGATTTAACACAGATCACCATCAATTGATCAAATTTATCATACACATACTGCTCATCACCAGTTGTTCACCTGGAATCCATTTCAGATCTGGACCTTATCCATTTATTGTCATTCTCAAACAAACCTTGTTGCAATCCATCCCTGTTTTCCGGAATTCCAATACGTATTTGGTTAGTGAATCTAATGGAAATGTTGTAAGGATCCGTCACCACATATTCAGAAAGTATATTAAAATCATTTTGAATTAGTTCTTGAAATTGGACGTTAACATATCAAGATTTGAGATCGGCTTTCTTTACGCATCTTGAGTTCCGATTCGAATTGAATCGAGAAGCTTTCTCACTTGCAGGTATTCCAGATGAGATCAGATCCATCGAGACTCGGGAGCAATTCGAGAACCACCTGAGATCCTGCCGTCTCCTCTGCAAAGATCACTGCCTTAAATCAAACTTTCGTCGCCTCGATTTTTATACACGGCAGCCACCAAGAATCATCACCGATCTGAGATCGAAAGCGTCGCCGCCCATTCGGAAATCGGGGAAGAACTGAGCAAGCAGCAACTGTCCATCTAAATCAATCCACCGCTTAAGCCCCAACAGAATACATGTGCGCTGTGCGTGTACGGAGAATGTACTTGGTAAAATTGCATAAATCTGAGATTGCTTTTTAAATACTTCATTTCGGACCTGAAGTGCTTGTGAAGTATTTGCTGAAGATTCCTTAGCTTTCAATTTAATAACATTTTAGTCTCATCCATCACGTGAAGTATTCACATACTTTGTTGGGATTAATTGCATTATCCCACTAGAAGTTGGAGGATAATTAATAAAATCAAGGAACATTTCTATGCAATTATCATGTTGGTCCTCATTCTGTATATCACGCATGCATTATCCCACTAGAAATTTGAGGTCAATTACCATGTGTGCATGCCAATTACGTGATTGCTTTGTCATTTTGTAGATTTTCCCCGTGAACTTTCCTTTTCTATTATCATTCAATTCGTTTCTATCTTTACATGTCTTTCATTTTCTTTGTTTGAAAAAATAAAAAAATAAATATAAAAATTTGAAAAATTATAATCACTAAAAATTTCATAATAAAAAAAACATAAAAAAATTATATTCACAAAAACCCAAGAGTAGCTTGCTTAGATTCCCTCTTTTATTTCATTACTTGTCTTTGAATTAAATAACCCTTGCTTAAATAACTGTTGCCTCCTTGAGTTCGACCCTGGGAGCTATACCAGGTTAATAATTAAATAGCAAAAATCCATCATCTTCATTGTTTTATTTGACTTGGATTTAATAATTGTTTGATTTAGTTGGTTTCTCTTTGGGCACAACGACATCCTCCATTAAATAACTAAAACCCAAGTGAGATTTCCGACCAATCACCCCTCGGGTTAGTTTCCGTCCATTTCTAATACAAATGGCCGTTAACTTCAAGGACACAAGTGGAATTAACTGAAAAAAATAGACTGAAATGTCCAACTCTTCTTCTTCTTCCTCCCCTATCCTCTTCCTCCCCCTTCTCTTTCTTCTCCCAACCACCTGCTCCTCCAGTGGCTCCACCTGACTACCCTCGGCCCATCCCTCTGCCCCGAGCTCCTCCCCGGCCCTCGCACCTCTGCCCCGGCTCCTCCATGGCCCCCCTGCCCCGTGCCGCCCCCTGGGCCTCCCCCTCCCCCTGCTCTGTGTCGCCCCCTGCTCCCCCTGCCCTGTGCCGCCCGATGGGCCTCCCCCTCCCCCTGCCCCGCGTCGCCCCCTGCTCCCCGCCCCCTACTACCCCTCCCCCTGCCCCGTGCCGCCCCCTGGGCCTCCCCCTACCCCGCACCGCCCCCTCCCCTGCCCCGTGTCGCCCCCTGCTCCCCCTTCCCCTGCCCCATGCCACCCCCTGCTCCCCCTCCCCCTGCCCCATGCTGCCCTTGGGGCTCCCCCTCCCCCTGCTCCCCCTCCCCCAATCCTGTGCCACCCCCTGGGCCTCCCCCTCCCCCTGCCCTACACCGCCCTCTCCCCTGTCTCGCGCTGCCCCCTGCCCTAAACTCCAGAGCATAAGAAAAGGCAGAGGATTGAACCACCCCTGCCCCTGAGCCTCCCCCTCCCCCTACCTCGCGCCGCCCCCTGCCCCGCGCCGTCCCCTGCTCCCCGCCACCCCCGCCCCCGCCCCCAGGCCTCCCCCTCCCTTTGTCACAGTCCGCCCCGAGCTCCTCCCTCGAGCTCATCCTCGGCCCCTGAGTTTTCTGACCATAATACCCTTCTTAACCACACCGTGGTTTGAATAAACCATGGTTATTTTAATTTTTTGACGGTCAATCTGACGGAAGGGCACAAGTGATAACAGAGAAAGAAGTGAGGGGCACAACTGATATTACCAAAAAGATTGGGGCAAAACTGAAATTGTGATATCTCAGAGGGGCACAAATAATTAAATCCATTTTATTTATACACATGTATATGCACCCTTATTGACCGACCAAAGTTAATGAATCTCGTGTATATACCATGGATCTACAGACTGAGCGTGGATGGACAAAGAGTGATGATTATTTTTCATGAAGCACGCGAGGACAATTGATCGATGGATCGAGCAGAATAAATGGCGAAAATCAGGGGGAAAAGAGAGTTCTGGCGCGCCAGGTCTTCAGATGGGACAGTTGACCAGGGGTCAACAGTCCGCGCGCCGTCATTGGGCCACATAGGCCGCTAGAAGACAAAACAACAGATTTTAATAAAAAAATAATTATTTTTATAAAATAAATGATTTTATTTTTTTCGAGTATAAAATAAAAAATGTTTGTTATTTTATGTAGTATTTTATTATGATTTTTATTTATTTTTTGGCTTATTTTATTAGTAGTTAATTTCTAAGTACTTATTTATAGGTATAATTACATGTATTGTGTACATTTTTATTTATTATTTTGTATATTTTATTTTATTACTTTATTATATTACTTTATATATTTATAACTTATTTTTATGAGTATAAATATATTTTTATTTGATTTTTATGATGTTATTTGTACACTTAAATAAATAAGTGTGTGTATTATATATGTATATTTATAGGTATTTTACCTATGTTTTATGTATACTATTATGTTTTAATGTATTTTTATGAGTTTTATTTTAGTTCTATATTTTTACTAGAATATGTATAATATTTACCATAGTAGAAAAATATGAAAGAATTAAAGAATAAAAGAATATATTCCTTTTTTATTTATATACATAGGTATTTTGCCTCTATAATTATTTAGACTTATTTTTTTCTTTTTGATTTTATTCTAATTTTAATATGCATATGTGTTATAAATAATATTTACAAAATTATAAAAATATGAATTTGTAAAAATAATGAATAATGAATAAATTGAATATTTTAATAGGAAGAATGTACAATAACGGCCCAAAACCTAACTTATACATAACAACTCTAAAAAATATAAAACTACCACCATTAAATAGCCCGTGAAAAGTTATATACAATTAGAGGTGATTTTGATATGTTTTGAGTTTTTATTTGAAAGATATGGGTCTGTGAAGTTTGGTTTCTGGCTTTTTATTCCGGGTATAAAATGAACACTGTATTTTATTTTTGTACAAACTCAATTTTGTATTTTTATTTATATTATTGTCTACAACTTTCATGTACAAAATTTCTTTATTTGATGAATAAGTAATAAAGAATAAAATAGGTGTCAAAAGTAAATAAAAGAATGAATAAATAAATAGCATTTTTATTGTATTTTGCCCCCCTTATCTCCCCCTACTTTATTCTTTGTCGACTAATTCAATTCTTGACTTGGTCTCGGGGTTTAGGATCATAAAATATCTTCAATATTTTATTCCTTTTTCTTTTCTTCTCTTTATTCTATAATTTTGACATTAAAAACCTTATTTTGTGTATAATAAATACAATAAAAAACGAATGATATTATGTACAAATTAATGATGTTTACATGCATATGCTAGGGTTTTTAAGGCTAAAATGATAGAATAAAGATGATGAAATGGAGATTCCTCATTTACCTAGGGCTTTTCTCCTATATAAGAGAGGCCTAGGGTCTCAATGATGATGATGCAATCCTATTTTTCCCTCAACACTTCCCATGCAGTTGCTATGTGACAATCAGGTTCCATTATTTATTGACAAGAATTCGACTTTCTATGAGAGGACTTCTATGAGAGGACCAAACACATCGAAGTAGATTACCATTATATGTGAAACATGATACATAAGGGTTTCATATCTACTTCCCATGCCAGCTTAGGGGAACAAATGCCTGATGTTTTCACCAAGGCCTTAGCAAGGGGATTGTTCCAGAAGTGTTGTTCCAAGTTGAGCATGACTGACATCTATGCTCCATGTTGAGAGGGAGTGTTGAGAGTTATTAGCATTTATGTATTTTTATTTCTTTTTTATAATTTACCCTCTAGGGTTTCTCTCTTCATATAAGACAACTATATGGCCTTCTGAATAAATAAGTCATTCATTTTTCTCCACACTTCTTTAATGGATATATGTAGAAGATGTTTACATACATATACCACCTAGTCATGGGAAGACATGAGATTGCTGCAAATTGAAAAAAGATTTATACATACTGAAATATTTTCCTAGAACCTGGTTTGAGAATCTTGGAGTGGTGATGATTAGATTGAGATATCACCAAAGCAATGTTGACCACATTCTCTTTGGCCTTAGCAAAGGGATTATTCCAGAAGTGTTGTTCCAAGTTGAGCATGATTGACATCTATGCTCCATGTTGAGAGGGAGTGTTGAGAGTTATTAGCATTTATGTTTTTTTATTTCTTTTTTTGTAATTTACCCTCTAGGATTTCTCTCTTTACATAAGACAACTATATGGCCTTCTGAATAAATAAGCCATTTATTTTTCTTCACACTTCTTTAATGGATATCCGTAGAAGATATTTACATACATATACCACCTAGTCATGGGAAGACATGAGATTGCTGCAAATTGAAAAAAGATTTATATATACTGAAATATTTTCCTAGAACTTGGTTTAAGAGTCTTGGAGTGGTGATGATTAGATTGAGGCATCACCGAGGCAATGTTGACCACATTCTCTTTGTCAAGAGGGGAGAAAATGAAATGACTCTTCTTGTTATTTATGTTGATGGCATGATTATCACGTGGGATGATTATGATGAGGTAGCCCAACTATTTATTTATTGAGATAATTATATTACTTTATATTTGTTTCTTATTTCTCTTTCTTTCATGTACCTCTCGTGTACTTTACCCAGGGCTTTTCTTCTATATAAGAGAGCCCTAGGGTCTCAATAATGATCATGTAATTCTATTTTTTCTCTCAACAACTTCCCATGCAGTTGCTATGTGACAATCCTCTTCCATTATTTATTGACAATAATTCGATTTTCCATGAGAGGACCAAGCACATCGAAGTAGATTACCATTATATGCGAGACATGATACATAAGGGTTTCATATCTACTTCCCATGTCAGCTCAGGGGAACAGACACCTTCACCAAGGCCTTAGTAAGGGATTGTTCCAGAAGTGTTGTTCCAAGCTGAGCATGATTGACATCTATTCTCCATGTTGAGAGGGAGTGTTGAGAGTTATTAGCCTTTTTTGTATTTTTCTTTCTTTTTTTGTAATATACCCTCTAGGGTTTCTTTCTTTATATAAGACAACTATATGGCCTTCTGAATAAATAAGTCATTCATTTTTCTACACACTTCTTTAATAGATATCTGTAGAAGATGTTTACATACATATACCACCTAGTCATGGGAAGACATGAGATTGCTGCAAATTGAAAAAAGATTTATACATGCTGATTTATTTTCCTAGAACCTGATTTGAGAGTCTTGGAATGGTGATGATTAGATTGAGATATCACCAAGGCAATGTTGAGCACATTTTCTTTGTCAAGAGATGAGAAAATAAATGGCTCTTATTATTATTTTATGTTGATGGCATGATTATCACATGAGACGATTATGAGGAGATAGCCCAACTAAAAAGGGAGCTTGTTAGAGTGTTTGACTTAAAGGATCTTAAAATCTGAAGTACTTTCTTGGTATTGAATTAGAAAGGGTTGAATGGAGATCTTATTTCTTTCCCACCCCAGATATGTTAAATGAATTGGAAAGTTAGGTCGTAAACATGCTCCTATGCCTATTGAGGGAGTCACAAGTTGCGCATCACAACAACGACAACCTTTTCCCACAAGGATGGGAAAAAACTTTATGAAGTCTGAGAGCCAATATCAGAGACTTGTGGGAAGTCGATTTATCTTACTCTAACTAGACCAATCATTACTTATGCTATAAATGTGGTGAGGTCATTCATTTGTGTACCTACTAATATTCACATGAAGGTATTAGATTGTATCATCTGCTACGTGGAAAAAGGACCATGAAAAAGACTCATCTTTACGAACGATGAAAGATTAAGATCGAAGGATACACAAATGCAGATCGGGTTGGGAAAAGGACCTTGAAAAATGACTCATCTTTACGAGTGATGAAAGATCGAGATCGAAGGACACACAAATGCAAATCGGGTTGGGTGCACTGATGCAAGGAGATCTACAACTAGATATTGCATACTTTTAGGTTGTAATCTAGTGATTTGGAGAAGCAATCTAGTGTTGAAGCTGAAGACATGGTGAAGTCTCAGACCGTTAAAATTTTGACTGTCATGATGATCCATCGGAAGGGGCCGATTTCAGCAAATCTCAGACCATTAAAATTTGACTGTCATGATGGATATGTTAGAAGTCTCGAAATAAGTTGAAATTTGAATGATGATATGGTGATATATTGTGATCTAAATTCCCCAAGGAATTAATTCAAAAAAATAAAAAAATTTGAGGGAAAAAGAGTTGGGTGTAGGTAAGTTACCTACACATGGGTGTAGGCTCCCTTTTCCCATATATATATATATGTTAGAAAATAAACATGCGGAAGCGAACATGGAAAAATGATAAGAACAAAATAAGAACGCGGGATTTTACGTGGAACCCTACTCCGTGAGGAGCGGGATGAAACCACGGGAGAAGCCCCTTAACTGGGCGTGTTTGTCTATTGATTTTCTCAACTGTTACAGGAGGCCTGGGGCTCCTTATATAGCCTCCACAGGGCCTCCAAGTCCCACCACTGGACGATGTGGGACTAAACCACTGGATGGGTAAATGGATCCTGGAGGTATCCATTTACCCATCTACAACTCAATAGGCGCACTACTAAATACTCCAACACTCCCCCTCAAGCTGGAGCATGTAATGCTCAGCTTGGACAAACAAACAGAAAGAAACTCAACTCAACGCTACATGACACTACGGACAATATCAACCCAACGCGCACATTGCTGCAGTCGAGGACGTTGCTTCTCATGCCGTGCAGGTGAGGAGGACGAACGGGCTGGAGTGTGAGTCAACTGAAGACTCGGAAACTGATCATCGAGTCTGAACTTGCGCCTGAAGTCTCCTCGTCGGAGAACTGGGTCTCTCCCATCTGGCTCAGAGAATGGTGCACTGCTCTGATGTACCTATGATACCACATGAAAACCCTTGCCCTCAATGGCATAGGGAATGGTCCTCTGCTCTGGAGTCCCTATGGCTCAAATGAAAACTCTGGCCTGACAACAAGAAGAATGATGGGGACCGCGAAACCAATGATGGCAACTTATGCTCATCTGACAATGACCACACACTCGTGCGTGTCTGAAACTGGACTCGGAACAAAGATCGTCGAGTCTGAACAACTGTAGAGTCTGATCATCTGGCTGGTCTGGAGACTTGCATCTGAATCTGGAATCTGGATCATGAACAGACCTGTGACTCTACATATATACTCCCCCTTTCTCCCATACTTGTCGGAAATTGACATTGACAAAGTTGGGAGAAGACAAGATAAATAGGGGGTAAACAAAACATGAAATTTGCGGCTTTCAGCATTTTTTTAATAAGCCGTCATATATTTTTTTTTTCGATTTTTTTAACAGATTTTTTTTTCTAAGCCGTTGACATTTTTTTTCGGCTTTTTGAATCATTTTTTTTTGGAAAATGCGTACGACTTTTTCATGTACGCGCCTCTTTTTTTTTTTTGTTAACTGAAAACTCTGGGCCCAAACTCGGCCCACAAAAGCAGCACCCCCTTTTTTTGTGAACATTTTTTTTTAAGTTCCAACCAATTTTTTTTTTCGGCTTTTGATCAATATTTTATTTTTTTTTCGCAAATTGCGTACGGCTTTTTCTTCGTGTACGCGCCTTTTTTTAAAAAATACGTGCGGGTTTTTTTTATTGCACGTACCCCCACTTTTTTTTTTGGCTTCACCTCCCCCCCCTTTTTTTTTGTACTAACACTGCACCATTTTTTTTTTACATCTCTCGACCCACTTGGGCCGTTGCAAAACAACAAAACACCCCCCCCTTTTTTTTTTAAATAAGAGATGGCCATCGGGCCTATCTCTACCGCCTAGGGTTTCCCACAATGGGAACCCATCTTTCTAAATGCCGCCGCCCTTCTATTGGAAAGAGCACCTGGAGCGGCGCCCTGGGGATCGTCATCGCCACTAAGGAGGAGGGGTTCCAGGGACTTGCACGAAGTGGAGGGGTCGTCGCCGCCCCCTTGGGGATTTGGAGAGTGATCGCACCTGGTCATCGCCTTGCGCGCAAGGAGCGCGAGTGGGTTCGCGCGAGGGAAAATGCGCCTGGGCATCTGGGAGTTGACGCGTATGAGGTTGGAGCTCGGCGAGGAGGCGCTGCTGGTGCGGCGCTGGAGCATCGCCGATGACGAGAGAGGCGATGGAGTCAGAGCATCGCCGCCACGGCCAGGAACATAGGCCAGGACTTGGAGGCTTCATTTGCGGCGGCGGCTGTTTGCGCGAGCTCCGTCTGGGATTCGCGGCAGTTGGGAACATAGACTGGTGCTTTTGCTCGTGGGATCATCGCCTGAGCCGCGCGGTCGATCGAGGTCGCGCGAGGAATCTGGAATGCCATCATTTTTTTTTGAGATTTACGCAGATCTGATTTTTGTTTTTGAACTGCGGCTGAAGTTGATGCTTGGAGCAGGGTCGTGTGCATGGAAGCTTCAAGAGGGTGCCACCACATCTCCTGGGTGCCTAAGGAGCAGATCTCGCACCTCCTGTGCGAGATCGTACATGTGCATCATACATGTGCATCGAGAACTGGAGGGCCCTGCCTGGGTAGCCCGAGGTCTGCGCTGCAGATCCAGACCGTCGCCTAAATCTGGAAAATTTGTAGATCCAGATCTGCAACGGCAAGATGCTGGAGGCGATTGATGACGAGGGTTGCGGCAGACTCTTGAATTCTAGGGTTTCAGAAAACCCTCAAACATGAACATGAACAGATCTCCGTCGATCTGAAATCTGAAATCCTCGAGAAACATGAACATGAACAGACCTCTTGCGCAACAGCGATGGATCGACGGATATTTCCAGAACTGAACAACATATCTTCAACTTAAAGAAAAACAACGAATCTCGAACATAAAAAAAACTCTGAAACCTTCGAGAATCGACCCGCTCTGATACCATGTTAGAAAATAAACATGCGGAAGCGAACATGGAAAATGATAAGAACAAAATAAGAACGCGGGATTTTACGTGGAACCCTACTCCGTGAGGAGCGGGATGAAACCACGGGAGAAGCCCCTTAACTGGGCGTGTTTGTCTATTGATTTTCTCAACTGTTACAGGAGGCCTGGGGCTCCTTATATAGCCTCCACAGGGGCTCCAAGTCCCACCACTGGACGATGTGGGACTAAACCACTGGATGGGGTAAATGGATCCTGGAGGTATCCATTTACCCATCTACAACTCAATAGGCGCACTACTAAATACTCCAACAATATTATATATATAAGGCCCTTCCAATGAGGTGCACCTTTCCTGGGTGTACGGAAAGCCCATCACGAGATCCGTTAGATCTCGATCTAGCGGTTCTTCATCCAAAAGGGTATTTTAGTCCATACATTTTCGTTTTAAATTTGAATTTAATTTCGAATTTGAAATTTATTTCGTCTTTATATTTTTTCTATTTTTAGCGTGTCTGATTTGGTATTTTTTGTTGCCTTTTAGTCACTGAATTTTCGTCAGCATGGTAGCATATTCACGCAATGTAGAATAGCAGCTTTTTTTGTAAAATTCCCCTTGATATTGTAAAACTGTATCATGCATTGTAAAATAAAATCAAAATTAGTATAATTTATATTATAATAATTATAATTTTGATAACACTATTGTAAAAGATCATGGACGTTTTGTAAAATCTGTATGAAGATTGTAAATCCATCAGATCCTATTATATGCGTTTTTCACAAATGTCAAGCATCTTTGTAAATTTCGAATCCCTGTTGTAATTTTGCATCTTGCATTGTATAATAAGATCACCGTTAGTAAAAAAAATGGACATGCAATTGTAAAATACGATCTAAGATTGTAAAAAAAACTCAGGATTGCAAAACAGTCTGAGATTGCAAAATAGTCATTTATATTGTAAAATACGATCTGGGATTGTAAAAAAACACTCGAGATTGCAAAATAGGTCATTATATTGTAAAAACCTGGGCACACCCTCCATCTCCAGCATCCTCTCTACCCGCACCTCCTCCGCCCTTCTCCTCCACGACCCACCTCCTCCATGCACATCCTCCTCCACCCACACACCTCCGTACACGCTCTCCTTCAACCTTCTCCTCCATGATCCACCTCGTCCACAAAAAATCAAAAAATCTATGTGGTGCATATCCGATCTAACCAAAAATCAAAATAACATTTTGGTTCCACAAAAAAATCAAAAAATCCATGTGGTGCATATCCGATCTAACCAAAAAAAATCAAAATAACATTCTGGGATTGCTTCACCGAGTGGATCAACCTGGATTACACGCCATACCTCTCTACAATCCATAGTCATGAACGCATCCCGGGCCGGCCGGATCTCCAGTAGCCATGAACCGTCGAGAGACTTTCGTCCGGGATTACACGCCATAATCCATAGTCATGAATCTCGTGCAACCATCCGGATCGAGAGAGAGAGAGAGAGAGTGAGTGAGAGAGGGCGAGGAAGAGAGAGAGAGAGGAGATAATTGAGGAGAGGAGATAATTGAGGAGATATTAATTGGATTCTAAATATAGAATATGTTAAAATGACTATAATGGGGTTTTTCAACATTAAAAGTAATTAAAAATGGCCTATTAATGATAACCATCGGATTGATTGCGGATGGCTGTGATGGCGGGCTTTCTTGCACCCAGGAAAGGTGCACCTCATCTGAAATATTCTCTCTCTCTCTCTCTCTCTCTATATATATATATATATATATATATGGGAAAAGGGATGTTGAGCCCCATGTGCAGGGAGCTCACTGCACCCAGGTTCTCCACCGTGAGATTAAACTATCCTCCACTGTTGGATGAAGGGGTCCCAAACCCCAGACCTCTCTCACAATCCCATACCCTCCCCTCCCCCACACCTACAGGCATGAGAGAAAAACCCATCAGGCGCTCTCGGCTCCCTCACCTCCATCCTCTGCGGCACGCGTGCTACCCCCACCCTCCAGCCTGCAGCGCGTGCGATACCACTCCTAACCAGTTGCTCTCCCCCTTCGCGCTCTCCACCGCCCCTGCCTCCAGCTTCGTCGCACGCACATCCCCTTCTCCTCCAGCCTCCACGGCACATGCTTGCGGCCTCCTCCAGCCTACACCGCACGCGCTTGCGACCTCATCTAGCCTACGCCGCACGCGCGCCCCATCCCCTCCATCCCCCACCTCGCGCACTCGCGACCTCCTCTAGCCTCTGTTGCGCATGCATGCACAAGCTTGTCCTGTTTCTGCACAGGCACTCTCAGTTCGTCCGCCAGTCCCCATACAATGTATGTTATGTTGAAGCCTGTGTGTAGATGGGGTGGATACACAATCAGATAATGATGCATCTGCATCACATTTGTTATTATAGGCAATATGTACATACTCTAAATGGCTTTGACTCAAATATATAGTTTGTCTGACTCAAATCCATATTCTGAATGGTGCGTAGATGGGGTGGATATACCATGGCATGCAAATGCCACAGCACGTGTGACTGAAATATATGGTTTGTCTTTAATCCATCTCAATTGGGATTAGCTCTTCAATGGAGGGGCCCTCTCTATTGAGGTGGGGGACGTGCATACATGACATTTAATAGAGGGCATCTTTGTATTAAAGTGGGTAGGACTTATTCTTATTTACATTAATAGATCATGGTGCTTCCAGGACCAATCATACATATTAATGTTGTTTTTTCATGAATATTACAACTAAATAGACATGTTCCTCCATTTCTCCTCTTAAAAAAGAGGGTTTGGAACCCCAATAGTTAAACACTCAATGAAGTGCACATTCTCAAGCTGATGAAACATATTTTCATTGAAGCAAATAGAAATGACATACATCTTTACTGTATTTCTGGAAACATCATGGAAGACTCAAGTTTGTTGATGGTGAACTCATGCATCCTTACAGTTTATCACATCTCATGCAAGTGTTTTTGCGAGCAAAATTGATACTCCTTTACCGTTACTTTTGGATTGTAATTTTAAGAAGTTACATCTTACAACTGTTGCTTTATACTTCTAAATTTTTATTACATCTCTTTCTTACTGCTAATTTTGTAATTTTAGTTTATCATGGATTCTGGAGAAATGTTACAGCATCTTGAAGACTTAATTGGAATGATTTTGATGAGGACATAGTTGAAATGGCTCCTAATATTCTTGACGAAGATGGCATGGGTTTGAAATCCGTTTCCAGTGAAGATGTGGACACTGAAAAGACAACTAAGGATGTGGATACAAATGTTGAAAAACCGTTCGTTGGCATGAAGTTTTGGTCAGACGAAGATTTTGTTAATTTTTACAATTCATATACAAGAAGGGTGGGATTTTCGACACGTAAAACTAAATTACATCGTTCGAAATGAACAAATCTTCCTGTTGCTAGAAGAATTGTTTGTTCTCGAGAAGGATTTAAAGATATTAAGGACAAAAGATATGAGGGACGAGAGGTCAAGCTCAGACGCGAAATCAGAGAAGGTTGTGAAGCTCACATTTATGCATCTGTGGATGATGAAGGGTCTTGGGTGGTGCGAACATTTTATGAGACACATAACCATGTCTTGACAAGTCCAAAAGTACAAAGTCTACGTTCACACAAGGAAATTTCTTCTTGTACGAAGGGTCTCATAGACACATTACATTATTGTGGCTTGGATGCATCCAAGATTTCCAGTGTTCTGAGCGCATCTAGTGAGAAGAATATTACGAGTCAAGTTTGCAGAGATCAAATCAAACGGAATCGGAAGTACAATCTTGGTCATGAGTGCATGGCCATTGTGAGATGTTTCGAAGAAAAAATGATACTAGACAATGATTTATTCTTTAAAGTTGAAGTCGATGAAAATTTCATGGTAAGAAGTGTCTTTTGGGTTGATGGACGGTCACGGTCTTCTTACATGTATTTTAGTGATGTGTTGGTGTTTGACACCACGTACAGAACTAATAAATTCCTCATGTCGTTTGCGCCATTTACTGGTTTAAATCATCACAGACAATTAATGTTATTTGGATGTGCTTTACTTGTCGATGAGACCACCGAAACATTTATCAGGTTATTCTGTACATGGTTGATGTATGCATGGGAAGATGCCCATTGCAATCATCACTAACCAAGACCCTGCCATGCGGGAAGCTGTCTCTGTTATATTTCCACAAACAACACATAGATTTTGCATATGGCATATCAAAAAGAATGCATTGATTCATTTACGTCAATTACGATGTGACAAGCAATTTGAACATGAATACAAAAAGTGGATTTATGGGTGTTAAAATATTAAAGAGTTTGAAAAAAGATGGGGAGATCTTAGAGCCAAGTACAATATTGCAGAAAATAGTTGGCTTCACAATATGTATGAGATGCGAGGAATGTGGGTTCCTATTTATCTTAAAGATGTTTTCTTTGCAGGAATGTCGTCAACTCAACATTCTGAAAGTATGAATGCTTCTTTTGATGGATATGTCCACTCACAGACACCACTATCTGAGTTTGTATTACAATATGAAAGAGCATTGGTTGCACGTCGTGAAGCTGAAGAGATTTGTGATTTTAAAGCATTGAATACAAAGGCAGCAACGTGGTCCAAAAATCCAATGGAAATACAAGCGTCCACTTTTTATACACATGCAAACTTCTTGAAATTTCAAGATGAATTCAAGAAGATTGTTAATTGTGAGTCTCAAAAGGTTGTGAAGGATGATGATGCTGTTACCTATGAAGTTCATTTAGATGCATCTTCGAATCGTAAATACAAAGTTGATTTTTCCCGAAGGAGTTGAGAGCCAAATGCTCATGCAAGAAGTTCACATCTGAAGATATTCTTTGTTGCCATATTCTTTACATTTTCAAGAGAACGGCTTACGTCAAATACCAAAGGAATATTTATTAAAACATTGGTCAGTGGACGTAAGATTTGTGGGAAAAAGACAACAAACTATTTGCGAAGCACAGGACAAGCCCAGTCTTAACATGTTATGGGCTCTTCATTCATTATTCTCGGAGATGTATGATTGGAGAAGTTTCAGTAATATGAATTTTGAAGTTGCATTGAAAATTGTCGAAGAAGGTGTGAAAAAGATCAAGGAACTGCAAAATAATGATGTGAGCAAGCAACATCCTACCACTGAAAAAACCCACCGTTGAATTAAGAGAAGATCATTTCGATATCTGTAATCGACATTGTGTTAAATCTAAAGGGAGACCTCGTAAAGTAGAGAGAATGAAATCTAGTCTCAAAGTGTCTTCTTCTCAAGCTGATATAAAGCAACGCACATGTGGAAATTGTGGGAACAAAGGACATTATCAAATTACATGCAAATTCAAGGTAATGATTTCTATAGATAATTGGTTTCAATTTTGATTCAAATCTAATTTATTATTCTTTCTCTATATGAGGCAACTTGACGATGTTCATTTGGATGTATTTGTGGACATTTGAACTCAAACTCTTCCGCTAATCCTCCGAAGCTAATTCACGGTGCCCAAATGAAGTTGACTGTGATGGTCTTGTTTTCTGTCAAGCTGTTCTACTTCTAAAACATTCCTACCACTTCCTTTTGTTGTTGACTTTTACTTTTGGAGTCTTCTTGCCCCGCGCATGTGCGGACGACTCAAGTTGTTGCATTGCAATCTTGTCCCGCGCATGTGCGGGCGACTCAAGTTGTTGTGTTAATCTTGCCCCGCGCATATGAGTATGTCATTTCTTTGTGTGGATTGAGAAGGATACAGAGATCTGTGGTTTCTTCTGTAGTGTAAATGTACAAGTGCATATATTTTGTGGTATAAGAACATAGAACAAATGAGTAGTCAAGTATTGGTACTGTAAAGATATTGGTACTTTTAAGAAGTGATCCTTGGCGAAATGGTAAAAGTTTGCACAGTGTGACGTAAGAGGTCATGGGTTCAATAGATCCAAAGTGGTCTGATACTTCCCATGGATCTGACCAAGCATGAGCTAATGCATCATGCTACTCTTCTCTGGTGCTTTTAAGTTAAACTAAGTGTTCCATTTAATGTATTTGCAACTTGCTTTATTCTTCTGGTTAGCTTTACCAAAGTTGATGCTACTGCTCTTTAAATGGCCCTCCTTTTTTTACTTGTTAGTCACTTCGGATTGGCTTCTGTTGCAGTTTGTCCCATTACTCTCAAACGTATCTGCAGAGTGCAAGGGATAACCCGTTGACCTTCAAAGAAGATAAAAAAGGTGGGCAACTCTCTTCAAAAGATACAATAGGTCGTTGACTTTGTTGAGGGTGTTGGAGGATCTTCTCAAATCAATTCTTTATATTCAAAGCTTTCTCCGGTCTCTGGCTTTGATTTTGTCATGCAAGCTGTTGTGGACAACCATGGTTCGCCTAATGCAATACCCAACCATGAATTGGAGCCCACAAATGGTGAAGATTGCTTCACAAATACCAATTATGCGGAGTCATGTCATCTATCTTCTTCATTCAGTCAAAGTTGCAATTCGAGTAGAAGCTCTAGTCGTTCAAAATAACAATTAATGACAACTGAATTCTCAGTTGAAAATGATTCTAATGCCATTAAGGATGTGAATATCATTTCTAAACAAATGCCCATTTCAATGGAATGGCACCACTTGATCGGTGATTCGCAATGCGCTCAGGCCAAATGTACCTCTGGTAAGTTTCTTGTACAACAGTGACTATGCAGAGAATTTGCTTAGAGTGAAAGCTGTTTTTGGTGAGGACATGGTGAGACTTAGATTGCATCCTACTTGGGGACTTAGGGTTAGGACTCAAGTTTTTGGACTCAATTTAGACTTAAGATGGTGTAGATGGACAGCACACATTAATTTAGAAAGAAGTAACCAGACAATAGCAGTCTGAAAATCATAAACATAGAATTGGAATGGAAACTACATACTCATATTCTCACTAGCAGGATTCCATTACAATGAGATTTTGAAAATCATAGACAGAGAATTGGGATGGAAAGGTATGGAATTACAACGGTCACAATACATTCAGAGTATGTACATATTGACTACAATAACAGATGGGATGCGGATCATCATTATCTGATTGTGTATCCATCCCCTCGAGACATATGCTTCAACATAAACATACATTCTGTGTGAGGGACTGGCGGACGAGCATGAGAGTGCCTGAAGCAGAAGTGGGACGAGCTCGTGCATGTGTGCGCAACAGAGGCTAGAGGAGGTCGCGGGTGCGCGAGGTGAAGGGGATGGGGCGCGCGTGAGGCGTAGGCTGGAGGAGGTCGCAAGCATGTGCGGCGTAGGTTGGAGGAGGCCACAAGCATGTGCCGTGGAGGATGGAGGAGAAGGGGATGTGTGTGCGACGAAGGCTGGAGGGAGGGGCGGTGGAGAGCATGGAGGGGGAGAGCAACCGGCTAGGAATGGTCGCGCGCGCGGCAGGCTGGAGGGTGGGGGTAGCGCGCGTGCCGCGGAGGATGGAGGTGAGGGAGCCAGGAGCGCCTGATGGGTTTTTCTCTCGTGCCTGTAGGTGCGGGGGAGGGGGATATGGGATTGGGAGAGAGGTCTGTGGTTTGGGACCCCTTCATCCAACGGTGGAGGATATTTTAATCCGACGGTGGAGAACCTGGGTGTAGTGAGATCCCTGCACATAGGGCTCGGCATCCCTTTTCCCTATATATACACACACACATAAGTGGCTTTCTTTTTCATTATTTTTGGGTTTTTTTGAAGGAAACCTTGGGGGATTTGCTTAATATATTGAGGGGAATATGTGCTTCATGTTTCATGCAAAACAACCATTCCTAACATGTTCATCTAGAAGGGGTCAATTTCAGCAATTCTGATACTGTTAAAATTTGGTAGTCTTGATGGAAATGATAGAAGTTTCAAATTAAGTTGAATTTGGAATGCCGACATGGCGATATATGGTGATCTAATTTCTCAAAAGTTTCATTTCAAAAAAAATCAAAAAAAAATAGTTGGGTAAAGGTAGTTATCTACACCCTCGGGTATAGGCTCTCTTTTCTCATATATATACACACACATGTATATAGGGAGTCCGTCCAATGAGGTGGGTCTTTCCTGAAATTCAGAAGCCACTGCCAAAATTGTAAATTGTGTAATAATTTTGTAAATTTAAACTGCACATTATAAAATAATGATGATCAGACAGTTTTCTAAAATATATCATGCAACAAATATTTTTTTGTCAAATATACTAATATTTTCATAAATCTTCGTGATATACATATTATGTTAATATTTAGTATTAACGTTATAGAGTTAAAAATTGTAAAATAAATAAAAAATACCTAAATTGATATGGCTTTCCATGCATCAAAGAAATGTACACCTTATTGGAAGTTTCCCGTATGTGTGTGTGTATATATATATGGTTAAATGAGGCTATACCCTGGGTGTAGCGAATTGGTTACTCCCACCTCATTTCCTCCTTTTTTACTTTTTTTTTATAAATTGAAAATATGTATATTCATCACTATATCCCCCCAACATGTCATTCCAATTTCGTCAGAAACATAGACTCAAATGCCCTCCATCTACAGGGGGTCAATTTTAGCAATTCTAAGACCGCTAAATTTGACAGTCTTGATGGAAGGAATAGAAGTCTCAATTTAAGTCGAATTTTTAATGATACCATGGTAACATATTGTGATCTAAATTCTAATAGATTTCATTTCAGCAAAAATAAAAAAAATACAAGGGAAAATGGGTAGGAGCATGTAAGTTAGCTACACACAGGGAGCATACTCCTTTCACGCACCATGCACTACTCCATGTAGTATGTAACTTACCTACTCCATTCTCATTTTTTGCCACTTTTTTTTGAAAAATACTTCCATGGATTTTCATAACTATACTCTAATATGTTATTCAAATTTCGTCAGAAATAGAGACTCATATGGTCTCCATCCAGAACAGGTTGATTACAACAAATCTAAGATCGTTAAAATTACATGTTCTGGGTGCAGGGCATAGGAGTGCCTGTTTCTGACGAAATTTGAATAAGATATAGAGGGATATAGTTATGAAAATCCATGGAAGTATTTTTCAAAAAAAAAGTTGCAAAAAAGGAGAATGGAGTAGGTAACTTACCTACTCCATGAGTAGGATCCCTTTCCTCATATATATAGGAAAAAATGGGGTTGCCCCGCTCCTTTTTTCCATAATTTTTTATTTTATTTTTTTAAAAATTCACCGTGTATATTCATCTATATATCCCTCCTATATGTCATTCGAATTTCATCAGAAACAGAGACTCCTATGCTCTCGAGAACAAATAATTTTAGCGGTCTAAAGATTGTTGTAATCCACCTGTTCTAGTTGGAGGGCATTGGAGTCTCTATTTCTGACGAAATTCGAATGGCATATAGGAGGGATATATAGATTAATATACATTGTGAAATTTTTCAAAAAAAATAAAAAAAATGCGGAAAAAATAGGGTGGACAGCCCCATCAAACCTATATATATGGGAAAAGGGAGCCTACAACCAGGGTGTAGGTAACTACTTACACCCGGCTCATTTTTTCATAGATTTTTTATTTTTTTGAAATGAAACCTTGCGAGAATTAGATCACTATATATATATATATGGGAAAAGGGAGCCTAAACCATGGTGTAGGTAACTTTCCTACACCGACCCCCTTTTCTATCTTTTTTTATTTTTTTTTGAAATGGATCTTTGGGGAATTTAGATCACTATATGTCAGCGTCATGTCATTCAACTTTCAACTTATTTTGATACTTATAACTTATCTATCAAGACAGTCAAATTTTAACGGTCTCAGATTTGCGAAAATCGACCATGCCCGATGGACATGTTAGGAATGTATGTTTTATGCGAAATTTGAAACACATATTCTACTAAATATTATAAGCAAATCCTCCAAGGATCCACTTCAAAAAAAATAAAAAAATTTGACAGAAAAAGGGGTGGGTATAGGAAAGTTACCTACACCTTGAAATGGGGTTGTCCCCTATAGGGAGCTAACTTAGCTTCTCCGCCTCATTTTCTCCATTTTATTTTTTGGAATTTTTTTCTGTGAGTATTCATCACTATATCCCTATATTATGTCATAAAAATTTTGTGTGAAACAGAGACTCCTACGGCCTTCATCCAGACAGTCATTTTTTAACGGTCCCAGGATTTTTTAAATTGACTCTGTCTGGATGGAGGTCGTAGGAGTCTATGTTTCTCATGAAATTTGAGTGACATAATATGTTGGAGTATAAGTTATATGCGCCTATTGTATTGTAGCAGGGTAAATGGATCCTGGAGGAGATCCATTTACCCCATCCAGTGTTTAGTCCCATACCGCCTAGTAGTGAGACTTGGAGGCTCTAGAGAGGCTATATAAGGAGCCCCAGACCTCGTGTACTTATTGAGAAAAAGTAATGCATAGCATGCCCCGTTGAGGGCTTCTCCCGTGGTTTCATCCCGCTCCTCACGGAGTAGGGTTCCACGTAAAATCCCGCTGCTATTATTTTGTTTATCTTTTTCCATGTTACGCTTCCGCTTCTGATTTTCTAACATGGTATCAGAGCGGGTTTGATTCTCGAGGATTTGTTCGTTGAAGATTTAATTTGTTCGAGATTCGATTATCAGTTGATTATATTCCGAAATCTTTTTCATATTTGTTCAAAGTCATGTAGACTCTAGGGTATTCAGAAACCCTAATTTTTGTGAAGACGGAGGATCTTAGGGTTCCATCTCAGGAACCCTAGATCTGGTTCTGCAACCACACGGCGCTCGATCCCCAGTTCTGACGACGCACCATCACGTTGTGCGGTATCTCTCCAGCCCCTTCACTACGTTCTTCCTCATCCAGAGGCGGCGCAGCAGCGCAGCCCCAGACCCGGTGCCCTCGCATAAAGGCACCTCCCTCTCCACGCTGCACAGGCGCACCCAACCGCACAGGCGATGCCCAGTATCTTCCAGGCAGTGCGCTACCTCCAAAGGCCCCAGGCACACATCGCGCAACCACGCGCGCTCCGTGCTTCCTCCTCAGAAGCGGTGCTTCCTCCTCCAGGATCCAGGCGATGGGCTTCCGGGCTCCATCGTGGCTGCTCCTGGCCTCCCGCGCGCCACCACCTCTTCGGTGATCTCCTGGCGGTGCGCCCTCGCGTTCTATCCCTGGGAGGCGCCACCCAGCAGGCTTCCCGATCGCGCTCTATCCCTGGGAGCTATCTGGTGGCGCTCCCCCTCGCAGATCCAGTCCTCCTGTGGGCGATGCAAAGTCACCCTCCTTCGCGCGCGCCTCCTCCATGTCCAGATCGCGCGCCCTCGCGCACCTCCAAGCCGATGCAGAATCCCCAGGCGCGCGTGCTCTATTCCATCAGGGCGGCGAGAGAGAGCAAGCCGTGATATATTAAAAAAATTAAAGGGCGGCGAGAGAGGGTCAACGAAAAAGTGGGATCCATTAGGAAAACCCTAGGGGGGCAAATGGCAAGTCATTTAAAAAAATGTGCAGCCTTTCTGTCCAAGTGGGCCGAGCGAGTAAAAAAAAGAAAGGGGTTTAAGATTTTGAGCCCTATTTGGCCGTGTAATAATAAAAAAAGGTTACAAGTTTTTTTTAAAAAAAAGGGCGCGTACACAAAGAAAAAAAGTCGTACGTAAAATTCAAAAAAAATGCAAAGCCGGAAAAAAAGAGAGGAAGGAGTAGAACGACTTAAAAAAATGTGACGGCTTTAAAAAAATTGAATGAAAGCCGCAAAAATTTTTCGAGAATTTTCATGTTTTCCCCCTATTTATCTTGTCTTCTCCCAACTTTGTCGATGTTTATGTTCCGACAAGTATGGAAGAAAGGGGGAGTATATGTAGAGTCACAGGTCTATTCAGATGCTCCAGATGTCAGATCTTCATATTCCAGGCCAGTGCACATTGTTCAGACTCTACAGATTCAGTTATTCAGACTCGACGTTCAAGAGTTTCCGAGTCTCCAGTTTCAGACACACATATGTTTGCGGTCATTTTCAGATGAGCATAAGTTGCCATCATTTGTTCGAGGTCCCCATAATTCTTGTGGTTGTTTCGGCCAGAGTTTTCATGTGAGCCATAGGGACTCCAGAGCAGAGGACCATTCCCTATGCCATTGAGGGCAAGGGTTTTCATGTGGTATCATAGGTACACCAGAGCAGTGCACCATTCTCTGAGCCAGATGGGAGAGACCCAGTTCTCCGACGAGAAGACTTCAGGCGCAATTTCAGACTCGATGGCTAGATTCCAAGTCTTCAGTTGACTCACACTCCAGCTCGTTCGTCCTCCTCACCTGCACGGCATGAGAAGCAACGTCCTCGACTGCAATAATGTGTGCGTTGGGTTGATATTGTCCGTAGTGTCCTGTAGCGTTGAGTTGAGTTTCTTTCTGTTTGTCCAAGTTGAGCATTGCATGCTCCAGCTTGAGGGGAAGTGTTGGAGTATAAGTTATATGCGCCTATTGTGTTGTAGTAGGGTAAATGGATCCTGGAGGAGATCCATTTACCCCATCTAGTGTTTAGTCTCATACCACCTAGTGATGGGACTTGGAGGCTCTAGAGAGGCTATATAAGGAGCCCTAGACCTCCTGTACTTATTGAGAAAAAGTAATGCATAGCATGCCCCGTTGAGGGCTTCTCCCGTGGTTTCATCCCGCTCCTCACGGAGTAGGGTTCCACGTAAAATCCTGCTGCTATTATTTTGTTTATCTTTTTCCATGTTACGCTTCCGCTTCCGATTTTCTAACATAATATATGGATATAATAATGAATTTGCACGGTTTTTATTTTCAAAAAAATAAAAAAATGTGCGAAAAATAGGACGGGGGGCTAAGTTAGCTTCCCTAGGGGGCATATATATATATATATATAGAGAGAGAGAGATTCGTATTCGTATTGATTTTAAAATAGATGGGAATATGGATATCACTTTGACATTCGCTAATATTCGTATTCGTATATCTTTTTTCATACATAAGTATAGTAATATATTTATTTATAATTGTACGTAATAAAATTTTAGAATTGCATTCACCATTGCTGATATAATTATTATGAAATAGATGTCTAATAGATTTATTTTGTGTAAATCATCCAAAAAATGCAAATTGTTATCAATCTATCGAAATATTTCTATTATTATTCGTATCTAATTCGTATTCATTTTAGATTCGTATTTGTTTTTAAGGATACGGTAACACATTTTTCATATCCGTCAATATTTGTATCCGCATTCGTATTCATATTTTAAAATGGATAAAAATGTGATTATATCTATATGCGTACTTGTATCTGATCGTTTTCATCCCTAATGATCAGGATAAAGATTAAGTGTAATTGAGGGGAGGACCAGATTGAATGAATTAATTGAGCAAATGCGATTCGAGGTAAAATGGCACTCGAACCCAAAGCTAGCCGGTCCTCTCCGAAACGTGCCAGCATTCATCATGACCAAGATCAAACTCAATGAGATTCATGGTTGCATTACTTGTAGCTTTTTTTTGTTGGTTAAGAAAGCTTATTTAGAATTGTTTTCTGTTCCAAGGCATAACGTGTATTTATTTGCTTCTCCTTGTCCCTTACACTTCATCCAAACGGAGACGAACGGGGAGACGATTACAATTGCGTGCATCAGATTAGGCAAAAAAATTGTATGATGAAATTAGACCTTCTTACATATGTATTTTACATGATAATTGCACCTCCCTTTGTTATTGCTACCGTCGTAGAAGGCCATATCATGATATATCGACGATATATCATCGCTATATCGATATCGAGAGGTAGGAGATATCGATATCAGGGTGCATATATGTTTACTAGGATATCGACGATATATGACTGGTAGTATACTGACGATATATGACCATAGCGGCCCATATTAGTCAAAAATAACTCGATTCAATACGAAAAATCTTGGTTTTCGATCGATATCCCCGAAATTTAGTCGATATCTATATATTGATGAATAATATCCTTGTAAGATTGATTTTACTACTTATTTTGATACTCTTAGTATTAAACACATCATGTTTTATATATTTTGTTTCAGGTCGGGAGCGCTTCCCCCGCACCCCCGCAAGGGGGAGCCAACCTGGGCTCCCCATAACCCCCTCTCAGGTTGTGATCTAAGAGTATATTTGTAAGTTATTTGGTGTACTAAGAACATGGACAAATTTTGTTTTCAATATCTACAAGTCATGGAATCAACATTAACATCAATATGTTCGAAATGATCAGTATGTGTGATATATGGAGTATAAATGATCAATATGTGTGATATAAGTGTATCTTTGTAGGTTTTTTGTTGTTTTAATATTTGGGATGGTTTTATTTTCTGAAAAATGACAAAAAATGACATTTTTGAATCATTTCCAACCTTTCCACCGATATCGTCGATATATTGGCAATATATACCGATATATCCTTTTCTGGATGAACCGATACGATATCGATATGACCTTATGTGGCTACCATGCGAGTCAATATTGCAATATATACCGATATATCCTTTTCTGGATGAACCGATACGATATCGATATGACCTTACGTGGCTACCATGTGAGTCAATATTCCGCAGGAGAACAAAAATAAAAAAACCCCAAATAAAGTACATTTATCAAATGTTTCATATAAATGAGTCCTCTTTAATTTCAACACAGATCCGTCTCATGTAGTCATCTCCATGGATCAATAGGAAACTAGCAAGCTTCTCGGGTACATTTGCATCCACATCATATTAATCCACTATTCTCAGATAACATACTAACAAAACCAAACTGACAAGTTCAGAATAATCACCAAGAAGAAACCCCTGCATCTTCTCAATGGAAGGGCAGTGTATTCAACTTGCAAGAGATCAGATTTCTGGATCGATGGTGATGACTATCGTCAAGCTCATGCATTCTAGGACATCTCCATGCATCACTGAAAAACGTTGTTCATATACTTGTATGAATAATGCATATTCTCAACATTAAGTGTTGTTAACCATAAAATAAAATGACGTAAATTTTTGCGTAGGTGTTCACAAGTAGGCTTCGGATCCAAAAGAGAAGGATAGAAGTGGAAGTTGAACATCAACATATCCGAAGAAATACACGACCCAGTTGCGTTCAAATATATATATTTGTTGTTGCTACCTTACTCGGATAGAGTAGCTTTAAGCTCGCGACTATTATGCAGCTCCAAAATGATGTCGCAGCCCCCAATCAGCTCACCTTTGTAGTAGAGTTGGGGATATGTTGGCCAGTTCGAGTAAGTCTTAAGCCCTTGCCGCACCTCCTCGTCTGATAAGATGTCGAATGAGCCAAAATTGATACCATCTTTCCTGAGGGCATTGACAACTTTCGAGCTAAACCCGCAGCGAGGAGCATCAGGTGTGCCCTTCATGAAGAGCATTGTCTCGGATGAAGCAATGAGGTTCTTCAACCTGTCTACTAGTGGTTCTTGTGGTACGATACCATTCTCATGCAGGGTTTTCTTCAGCTCACCGCTCTGTTG
Organism: Ottelia alismoides; assembly: GCA_037367405.1. NCBI lineage: Eukaryota > Viridiplantae > Streptophyta > Magnoliopsida > Alismatales > Hydrocharitaceae > Ottelia > Ottelia alismoides. The sequence continues at coordinate 1,255,792 of JAZKJV010001537.1, read as the reverse complement.
CATCTCGAGGACAATGTCGGAGCCCCCAATTAACTCACCCTTTATGTAAAGCTGTGGATAGCTGGACCAGTTTGAGAAAACTTTTAGGCCTTGCCTCACTTCTTCATCCGTAAGGATGTCGAAACTTCCAAATTCAACGTTCTCTTGCTTCAGTATGTCGACAACCTTCCTGCTGAATCCACATTTTGGTTGCTCAGGCTTCCCCTTCATGAACAGCATGACAGGGCTTGAATTTACAAGGCTCTTGAGCCGGGATGTGAGAGCATCACTTAAGCCTGTCGAGTTGGAGACACCTGCAGATTGTCCAGCTTCCAAGGATGCGTTTTCTCCAGAAACTGCAGTTTTTGTACCTTCCGGTACGGTGGCAATTCCATGGTCCCTAAACACTTCCTTCAGTTCCCCACTTTCATGCATGGCAATGGCAATATCACAACCACCAAGAAGCTCTCCCTTGCAAAAAAGCTGTGGGAAAGTTGGCCAATTTGAAAACTTCTTCATACCCTCACGCACATCGTTATCTGAGAGTATATCGAAGCTTCCGAACTGAACACCTTCAGTTTTAAGAATGTCAACCACCTTTCTGCTGAAGCCGCATTTTGGTTGGTCAGGGGTGCCCTTCATGAACAGGAAAACTGGGTGGGAATCAACAAGTTGTTGCAGACGTTCTTTCAGTGAATCACCAAGTCCAGAAGATGGTTTCTCTAGAGCCTGGGATCCGTTTACAGCTGCCATATCTTTGACTGCTTCAAGAACTGCGGGGCCAGCGGCCATTCCAAGACTGGCAGGTGCAGCTGATTTGGCATGCTCGACAGATCCTGCAACCTTAGCTACCTTATTGGCCAAGGCAGACGGGTTTGCACCCTCGAGTGTATCCACGACCTTACCATCCTGGGAGCAAAAAGATATAACTTTTTAGGGGGGTTGATGGGCGAGAAAGAAGGAATGAATCATTTTTTGGCTAAAAAATTGCTTTGCATAAACATCTAGAATATGTCCCTGACTTATATCTCGAATTCGATGTGATCCCGGGCTTGGAATATGTCAGCAAGTACCATAATTTTAAAAAAAGGTTTCAAATTGGTCACTCCACCAGTCTGTTATAACGAATTCATTATCTGTACAACGTCAAGAACTAAACACAAGAGGTTAACGGAATTTGCTTAAGAGCACTTAATTACATGTTTGGTTGGAAGGATCAACCCGTAATTACAATACAAAAGTTAATTTGGTTTCATGATAGATTCCTTTTCAGAGTTGAGGAGTTTCACTTAAATCTTATTTCCGGCGGATTCCTTTATATAAGATAATTGCCTTTGGGAGGGACAGATCCCAGTTACAACATCCTCCTGTCATTAAATTACAAAAAAACTCAACTATTCATAAATTGGTGCATATATCATATCTCTGCAATAAGTAGAACTTTAATCACGCATACCAATGAAAATGTGCAAATATTGCATTCAGGTGCTTAGAGAAAAAAGAATTGATATAAAAGACACTATTACTAAAGTTTGCAGGAGAGGATATGATATTTCTGATGTCTCTCCACGTAGTAGATGCTTAATGTGGATGCTCCTTGAACGTAGTCTTTCCTTTTTGTTATGCTTAGTGATGGCACATGTACAATGGACACTTAAAGCATGGATAGTGTTACTTTTTTTGGTTTCCCTTTGTGACATGTTTGAGTGCGTCCTGGAATTACTTGAGCTGAAATCAACTCAAATGCGACTTTTTAGGGGAGGCTTAATTGTGGCTTATCTCAGTTAAATGGAGGATGACTGCTCCCATGACCCTCTGCTTACGCTGGGATTTATAAAACAGCATTCTTTTTCAAAAGAAAAACACCGATGCCAATTGGTGTTGAACGTATTCTCTTCTCACATGGGTTTTAGCTTCTGAATTTTAAATTCATTGCTCATTTATGAAACTTTACCATTGAAGAGCACAGCCATCTCTGCAAAAGTCATAATCCAATAAAGGTACGATGCTTCTATAGAGATATATCATGACTAGAAACACCATACCACTACAATTCAAAAGAAAACAGTCTTGTAATCAGAAACAATGACAATATTTTTTTATTTCCCAAAATGTAAACAGGTAGAACCCGAAGGCAAATATAAGAAAGCACTAACCTTGAAGAAAACGAAATAAGGAACTGCAGAAACAGAATAGGCCTCGGAGATTTCTGGTTGTTCTTCAGCTTCAACCTGTAAAAAAAACCACAAACAGAAGCCAAACTCAATTAGAAATCTCTGTGCAAAAAAGAAAGCACATTCAACGTTCTCCACGGAACCATCTCTGATTCCAAATAACCACATCACCCTTCAAAAGTAGTGTCAAATTCATATTCTCAGATCCCTTCAGCCCTTTATCGAATTCTGTCGTTAACAGTACAATATGAAAGAATATATAACGAAACAGGTGATGCCATATTCCTAGGAGAGGTAAGAGTGTCACCATGGGATTCACGCTCGAGTGATTAAGGAGAGACTTATGCAATCGTGAAAATCTTCATAACCCCCCCCCCACCTGAGTGCGATGGGGCTTTAAGAACCCGTGTCATATAATGTAACTTGGTCAAGTCAACTATTAGTGACTCTTGTTCTTCTTTTTAAGGCTGAGTAATGATTCTCAGGCGGTTTCTAGTCTAATGGAAAGCGAAAAAAACCAACAAGAATGAAAGCACACAATCACACAACAAAATAATATATAATGGCATGGCAAAGTGCCTACATCCAAGGCTACAAAAGTCGGCAGTTGATCGGCCGGGTCACTGACTAAGGATTAATCGACTAATCGGATTTAGTCAAGCTTTAATCGATTTTCAAATTTTCAAAATGTTTTAAATAGATAAAATAATATATATATATATATCCTTATACATTTATACATATTTAGACATTTCCAACATGAAATAACAAGAATACTCCACTTATTGAAAAAATTAATATTTATAAAAACGAATAGCATAAATATACTAACCAATAGCATTAACAGTGAGTGGATAGCATGTAAAAATAAATCAGTCATACGTAAATGTTTATAATAACCAATAGCATTAACAATAAAACAAAACGGAATAGCATAAACTATTGATATGATGTGAATCCTAACCGTATGTTTTGTTGAACCCAGTTGAAGAATCGTATACCCCCATGTGCCGCCATACACTACCCCCTTGTGCTACCATACCCCGAATTTTTTTGATATTGGTATGTAATTCCATTTACAACATGATAGCATGAACTAAATTCACAACATAAATATGGATACAAAGGAATAACATAAAAATAAGAGGCAATATGCTAAGTTACCTATAATGATACAAAATGAGAATAAAGGAATAAAAAACACCATTAAAAAATCGGCCTTCGAAACCTAGTCGAGTTGATTACCCACAAATAATGCAAGAGTACAATGCGTCTTACCCCCAGGGCAGTCTAACCAGTGTTCATGAAATCGGCCGCACGGGCCGCATATGCGGCCGCATATGCCCATGCGGCATGCAGAACGCACCGATTTCATGAATCAGTGCATTATGTGCCCTCCCCGCATATGCGGCCCGCATATGCCCTGCATATGCCCCGCATATCTCGCATACATACTGCTCCAGTAGCTCCAACTTTTCAATATTCTCAATAAGGTCCTTGATTCCGTAGCTCAGCCTCTTCCTTCATTCTATTGTAAGAATATGACATGCATTTGTATACAATTGCAATGTATTATACCATTATGTATATGCAATGTTTTATTTTTTTCTCATGTATTGTTTTCATGAGTATATGAAATGTATCGTCGAATATTTTTATATATGTCGATTGAGGTTTTGTTCATGTAATGTATGCATGTGTATTGAAGTTTTGTTATTACGAGTCATCTAATATGTGAAGTTTTTATGGTAAATATTTTTGGTGATTAAATATGAGGAAATTATAAGCATATACACATACATCTAACATGAATCGTTTTTTCTTGGATCTTTTTTAACTCCACTTAGATACATAAATTCTTTGGTAATGTTATGCATAGATATTTATTTATTTTTAAATTAAAATGTAGAAAACTGTGTAGAACCGCATAAACCCCGCATATGCCCCCGCATACCACTTATTCAGTATTCGGTGACCCGTCTGAACGCATACGCATACCGCTTTCCTGAACCTTGCCTGTAACCAAAATGTCATCAACATACACCATGATGACAACTGTACCTCGAGTAGTCTTCTGGATGAACAATGAGTGATCTGCATTGGATCTCTTGAATCCATGTTCTTCAATCAGATGGGAAAGCTTCTGAAACCATGCCCTTGGGCTCTGTTTAAGGCCATATATTGCCTTATGAAATCTGCACACCATATGAGTCTCCCCCTCAACACCAAACCCCGGAGGCTGCTGCATGTAGACTTCCTCCTGCAGATCTCCATATAAGAATGCATTTTTAACATCTAACTGGAATAAGGGCCAATCACGTACCACAGCTACAGACAGAAGAATACGAAGAGTGGAGTGACGGGCGACTGGAGAGAAGGTATCCATATAGTCAACTCCATAAGTCTGAGTGAAACCTCGTGTCACTAGCCTTGCCTTGTACCGATCAAGGCTACCATCTGCATGCTACTTGACAGTGAATACCCATTTGCAGTTAACAACATATGCTCCTGAAGGAGCGTGAACCAAGCTCCATGTGCCTCGCGACTGTAGGGCAGCCATCTCCTCCTCCATTGCAGTCCGCCAGCAATCAGATTTCAATGCATCCTGATAGGTCTTTGGGATCTCCGCTGAAGATAAAGCCACTGCAAATATCTGAAAGTCCCATGTGAGGCGATGAAAGGAGACCTGTGAGGCAAGAGGATACGAAGCACAGCTGCGTTTCTGCTTTCTCATCGCAATAGGAACATCCTGATCATCAACTATTGAACTCGCCGAAGCAGATTCGTCCTGCAATGATGCACCCTGCATAGGCACACTATTCGACCCATCATTAGTAGTAACATCTGAACATACCTGGGGCGTGCTGGATGATTGGCGTGTAGCATGAGCAGGACCAGATCGACGGGTATAAAATTTTGGTAATGGCTAGACAAGTGGTTTTGGTGGAGGTGGTGGTGGTGGAGGAGCTGACACACCTTCAGGAACTGGATTGGACAATGGAGAACTCACTGTAGGAGGAGGAGGGACATAGACTTCATCAGTAGATGTGTTAGAGACCAATCTGTCACCTGCAGGTGAAAAATACATAACAGACTCGAAGAAAGTGACATCAGCATTGACAAAGTATTTCCTGTTAACCGGATCATAGCAACGATATCCCTTCCGCGTCCGAGAATAGCCCACGAAGACACATTTGACAGCTCTAGGTAAGAGCTTGTCAAAACCTGGAGATAAGTGATGAACAAATGCAACAACTCCAAAAACACGAGAGGTGAGTGAGAATAATTCCTTACTTAGAAAAACAACAGAAAGAGGAATTTTCTCACCAAGTATCGTGGACGACATACGATTTACTAAGTAGCAGGCTGTAAGAACGGCATCTCCCCAAAAAGAAATAGGAGCACAACTCTGGATAAGTAGAGTTCGAGTAATGTCAAGAAGGTGACGATGCTTTCTCTCGGCAACTCCATTCTGTTGGGATGTGTAGGCACATGTAGTTGGTGTATAATGCCTTTTGACAAAAAATATTGCGAGAGAGAGACCGAGTACAAAATTCCAACGCGTTATCAATACAAACATATTTGACATTGGATGAAAAGACATTGTTCACTTCATTGATAAGGTTTTTAATAACATCACCAGCTTCAGATTTATTCTTTAACAGGAAAACCCACGACAGACGAGAGAAATCATCAACCACGACAAGATAAAACATGTGCCCCTGGTGATCAGGGACACGACTAGGACCCCAAATATCAATATGTAGTAACTCAAAAGGAGAGCTATTGCTCCGACTCTGACGACTTGGGAAGCTAGCTCTATGGTGCTTCCCTAACTGACAAGCTTCACATCGGAAGGACGAACTTGGAGATATCCGAGGCAAAAGGTGACGCATCTTCTGTAGAGGAAGGTGACCAAAGCGTAGATGCCATGTATATGGAGAGACAGATCCAACAGCATGAGAAGAGACTCCAGCATATGCACTTCGGTTCAGACGATAAAGATCATCCTGCTCATAACCACAGCCAATCACCCTGCCCGTTAGGATGTCCTGAAATATAAGAGAAGATGGGTCAAATATAACGCGACAATGCAAATCTTTTGTAATCTGACTAATAGAGAGTAAGTTCATCGAAAATTTAGGGGCATATAAAACATTCTAAAAACGCATGGAAGAGGATAACCAGATCTCCCCCTGTCCAACAATGGGGGAATGAGTCCCATTAGCACTGATCACCGACCTCCCTGGAGGAATCTCTCTGTATGAGATAAGTCTGTCTCTGTCTCGACATAGATGGTGCGTGGCACCAGAGTCCATGATCCAATCGGATGTCTGAAGTATAACATGTGGTAAAGGCACAGGCACTACCTGAGGTACTAGCCGTGGCAGAAGTACTGACAGAAGCAGATGCAATTACCATAGCGTGCATCCCCCCGAAGAGCTTTGGCTTCAAAAAAAAAAGAAGCAGATGCAACTATATCCGAAGTGCCTCCAGAAGAATCTGTAAAAGCAGGAGGCATTATATCCCGTAACCGAGCGACGAGTTCCTCAAACCTCTGATCCGAAGTAGAAGATGATGGAGATGCAACATGTTCTGCCACCCGTTCTGATGCTGGAAAGCCATGCTTCGAATAGCATGTATCCTCCGAGTGACCTGGACGGTGACAAAAACTGCAAGGTGGACGAGACCGACCACCACGGCCTCCAGTTCCACGACCACGGCCACGGAATGAAGAAGAGGAATCACCTCTCCCTCTGGAAGTAGCTATCGCTGAGGGGGGTGGTGTAGATGTGCTGGATGGAACAGAGATGCGGCTAAGCCTCCGGTAGACCTCCTCCATAGAAGGAATGGTAGCATCTGCGAGTATTTGTGATCTGACCGCATCATATTCATGATCAAGAGCCGCAAGGACTCCTACCATGGTAGCATTACGAAATGTCTTCTGCTGCTCTGGTGTGGCTGTCAGAGGGATAGTGTTGTAGAGTTTCTCAAACATCCCCCAAAGGGATGTATACAAGGAATGAAGTGGTCTCCCATTCTGCTTCATGGTGAATATGTCGCGCTGCAGTTATAGCATCTTGGTTTCATTCTGGACCTGGGAATATGTCGCCACAAGAATGTCCCACATTGCTTTAGCGATGGGCTGATGGAGGACATCATTGGCAATCTCCATCGACAACGTGTCTGATAGCCAGACCTTGGCATACGAGTCATCAGCCTCCCAAGAGGCATAAATCCATGTCTTCTCTGTTGGCTCATCCTCGGTAAGAATGTGCTTCTTACCGTTTGACTTCATGAGACTCATGAACTGCATCGCCCAGAGCTCATAGTTCGACCCGTCCATCTTTAATAGTGGCGCGGGACCTTTGAGAGCGCCTATGGAGGGCATATCAACCTTGGATTCTGACATATCGCCGCTAAAGAAGAACTAGGGTTTGTAGACAGAGTGACAGGTGTCTACATAAACTGCATAGGATTCGAGTGCGTATGTAGACGTTACGCACCCAAATCCATATGGCGAAGGAGGTGGCTACGACCAAGCTGGCAGGGGGAGCACCGACGCCGGCAAGAACAAAGTCGGCAGGAGGCGAGTGCCGGGGCAGGCTAGGGCAAGGCCTGCGTGTGCAGGCAGAGCCGGCTGGGTGGCGGGGGTGCCGGCTGGCAGGCGAGAGGTGGAGAGCCGGGGCTGGAGGCGGGGGCTTGAAGGCGGGACTGGAGGCGGGGACCCCGAGAGGAAGGCGGGGTTGGAGGCTGGCGGCAGGTGGGATGAGAGGAGCTTAGGGTTTAGGCTCTGATACCATGTTGGAAGAATAAGAGTTGTTGTTTATTCCAGAGAGCCCTAGGGTCTCTTATATAGAGAAAATCAAAGGGTAAATTACATAAGACGGAACATGGAAGAATAAAAAGTACAAACGGTACATAGACTACATAATTCTTTCGACATATACTAATTAGCATTTTATCAAAAGATGCAACAAGTCAGAGAAGTGCATCCTCTTGTAACGCAAGCACCGTGTAAATACCATGTCCTTGGATTCTTCGGCCCCAATCCAAATTCTATCAGAGTAAGAGCTACCTTGAGAATCGTCGGTTAGTCTTAATATCAAGGTTGCAAAAAAAGTGGTATATGGTATTCCATCGATAGAGTCACTGATTACTGCTTAACGATATGCAGGGGTTTTATCGGAAATTAAATGGGTTATGCAATTTTGCATTTTTAATTATTAAAAGATATTATAAATATATATTTAATAAAAAAAGTATAAGTAAATAAGAAAAATATAATCACAAATTCACAATATAGATCAAATATTGTCAAAATCAAGGAACGTTTCATCCAAATATCAAAATAGATAACATAAACAACTAGAATTCATAGCCAAATGCCAAAATAGATAACATAAACAAATACAATTCATAGCATAAATCCAAAAAGTCATGGATAATGGTGATTGTTTGAAGAAAGTAAATCCATGTTCTTAAAAGGCCGTTTAAAGGACAACTTAAGGTCGTTTAAGGCTGTTTTTGCAGCCCACCCGTTTATGGATCCACTTTTGATTAAACTATGTGGTCGAGCACCGCATGCATTTAAATGGCCATTTGCATCCATGCTTAATATAAGTGATTTTAGGACCAAAAGTCATAACCTAGCTTGAACAACTTGCCTTACCTACTTTGCAGCAATAATTTTATAATTATCACATTAATTCCAAGGATTCTTGAAGTTTTTATTGAACTTGACAAGGGTCATGTAGAACTTCATGATAGTATAAGACTTCACAATCACTCTGAAACAAATCCCTGCGAACCTCGTATATCTTCTAGACAAAGGAATAGAGCATCACATATTGTGCTATTAATTCTTTCATATTGTTTAGCCCATTCATTTCTATTTTTACTTATTTTAGTTGTATCTTTTTTTTTGTTTTACAGTTTATCAGTGGATGCAATGGTTCATAGAGGTGCACCCTTTTATAATGTAATTGACATGAGGATTTAAATTTGATTTTTAAGAGAGGTGATGAATGAATGAAAGTTTTGACTCCTTTTGAGCATTGTCCATCTTTTCCCTTGATTTTCTTTCTTCTCCTTTATCCAACAATCCTCTTCTTGATTCCTTTCTTTCCCTTACATGGCTTGATATGTCACTTGCACTATCCTATGCATCTCTTTGCATTACTAAGCAAAACCCCAAGCAATGTTTCTCATTCTTCTTCTTGCCATCGCTCACAGTCTCAACCCACATTTTCTCCTTTGAAAATCGAGGATATGTTAATTGGTATCAAAGCCAATACCCATGTTTCAACGATAACATAATCTCCATGCATTTTGTCCATTTATCTCCAATGTGATGGGAAAATGTCAGTTCCTCGAGTTAATCTCATATTATGAAGGGATTTTACATCTCTCCACCACCAGGTCCACCACCACCATCACTATCTACCTATCACCACCTCAAATAGCCATCTCCATTCTACCATAACAACCGATTTCTACTCCATTTCTACATCTCTTTTTCCATCACCACAATTACCACCCTTATCTACATCATCCCTTGTCCTCCTTCCATTTCCCCATGCCATTTCACTGATGACTATGCATACATCATCCCATCCCAACCATGCAACCTTCCCTCACATTTGTCTGTGACTCTACCCCTAAACCCTGATGACTCAAGTAGATCTCTATTTCCTCCAACTTGAGTATCTATCCATCCTCCAACAAGTATCACCAAATATGTTGTTGAAAATCCACCATGAACCGAACTAACCACCTTTTAGAACCTTCTTTCTATCCTTACCAATATCGAGAACCTCGACCTCCACCATGTCACTAAAGTATCATGCATGTCTAATACAAACGGAATTTGCTTGTGATAGAAAACAAGAGATGGCAAGAGATAGAAATAGAAGCCCATCGGAACACGAATTTTGCAAGGGAGAAGTACATGGATGTGTGGGAGAGAGGGAGGAAGAAAGAAGCAAAACGTAGAGAAACTCCAATTTTAAAATAACCTCCATTGTCTTACATTCCACCCATTAGGCTTTTATAGTTTATATAGAAAGGGACTATAAGAATAAATAATTAAAATAAAATGACTAATGAAGATAAAGGACTTTCACCATATCTGAAGAAATCCATTGCTTAATGGGAGTCTTTTTGCACATGCATCAAGAGTAGAACCTATGGACTTATTTCATAGAACTCTCTCTTGTTCTTACTGTTTTGAATTTCTCGTCATACTTTTATCTTCCCTTTACACTTTCATGTTTAATCCTAAAAGAGCATTATCCGTAATCTTTCAATGCTATAAAATAAAGGAGTTATCAAAACCCCTAATATTGGGCTTATGAGTATAATTACTCAATCTAATAATTAATTAGAGATCATATGTGATTTCATTATCTAAATAAATCAAAATGCAAGGACTCAAATTGGACGGCAAACTCTAATTATAACTAGAGACTCTAATTAGAAGGAAATAAACCCACAACATAATATAATTTAATTAGAAATTCCAATTCCCAAATTCACAATGCATCAATGTCAAAGTACCGTTGTCAAAGCATTATGTACCACCACTACTATTGGAATCCCAACATCCATCTGCACCAAGCTTCCTACCACCGTCATCAAGGTTTCCACCATCTCCTCTACTATAGCTTCCCCCATCATGTCATCTCCACTTTTTTGCGAACGAACATGAAGTCAAAGTACTTTTTCCATTTTTTGCAAATAATTAAATAGTGTCCCTACTCCCCAATAGCATGTTGGGTCTAAGAAATATAGACATAATATTCTTCCAATACTTTCAAAACTAATGCTAAAATTGTCCTTTTATCCTGACAACCTCATTTCTTTTTATAATATATTTTATTATTTTATCCATTGTTTTCAAAACAAGCCTCGAGACGTTGAGGCGTACGCCTCGAGGCGTTTTTCAAGGAAAAATGTCTCGAGGCTATAGCCTCAAGCAGCCTCAGTGAGGCGTGCACCTCGATGCTTATGAGGCGCGCCTCGAGGCGCTGCCTCATGTATGAGCTGTTTTTTTTGTTAATTTTTTTCTACTATATTTTTTCTTTTCTTTTTGATTGTGAGCTTTTCACCTTTCGTAGACAAATATTTTCAAGTCCTTAAGCTCACGATTCAATGAAATACATTTTTTTAGTTTATTAACATATTAAGCTTATTTTTACTTTGTTATGCATGCTCTTTATAAATCAACACGAACAAAAAATTGAGCCTTGACTCGTCGTGGGCGTCTCTTAACTCGCAGCCGGTGTTCTGTTCTCTTCCCTTCGGTTTCGCCTACCTGTGGTCTGTGCAATTTGGAGGACGAGTCTACTGACCACATGTTCTTCCGCTGTGGAAAAACGCAAGACATTTGGGCGGACTTGGGTTGGCTTGACGTCTCGGACTCCGCCTCCTTCTGCGGTTGCTTGGTTCGTTCTCGGGCGAGGAGTAGGAACGACATTCTCACTTCTATTTCCCGGCTTTGGTGCATCTGGATTGCTAGGAACGAAGCCCTGTTTGCTGGCCAGCGATTCTACTCGGAAAACGTCCTCATCTCTGCTTCTCGTATGGTCTGTGATTGGTCTGTTGCCTAGGGGGTTCTTGCTGTTGTGACGGTATCGTATTGTGATACCGTCGGTTTTTCTTTGGGTCTCTTCTCTCTCACTTTTTCTCTCCGCTTTCTCGCTGTAAGTCTCTTCTCAACTTTGTTTTTTCAATAAATTTGGGGCGAGCGCCAACGAGTGCGTCCCCCGTTTTTGAGCTTCAAAAAAAAATTGAGCCTTGAGTCCTTAAATATATTACCTCACTCTTTAGTATGAATCAAGCATAAATGCTTTCTCTATTAAAATATTTGGATGCAAGCCCCCTTACTTTGACCTAAATTTAGAAAAGTATATTTTTGTAAACATGCCTCATCTTTCTTCTATTCAACCAGGACTAAATTAATCAAGGCCCTAAATGTCAGTTTCGGTCACCATTTCGATGACCGACCGAAAGGGAATTTGGGTCGAATTTCGACCGAAATTTCGGTCATTTCGGACATTTTTTGTACTAGGGCCCCCATGTTTCGATCATTTTGGTCGAATTTTGATTTCGACTGGATATTGATATTCGACAGAAATTCAACCGAATTTCGCTGAAATTTGAGGCCATGAAATTTATACACATCAAAGCAAGCATAAACAAAGATGGTCATAACATGCAATATTCAAGTCTTTTATCCCAAAATCCTTATGGTAAAGTAAAAAGTGATCATTGATTCACTGCTTACTCTCTTATCCTTCTCAATTGAATGACACATATATCTTACCTAATTTTGAAAATGGTGTGTTACATCCAAGGTTGCAAAAACTGGTACGCGGTATTCAATCAATAGGGTCACTGATTACTGATTAAACAGTATGCAGGAGTTTAAACAGAAATTAAACGGGTTATTTGATTTTGCATTTTTTTATTAATAAAAAATTATTACATACATATAATTAATAAAAATTAAAAATAAATAAGAAATATAATAATGGATTCACAATATAGATCAAATATTGTCAAATTCAAAGAATGTTTCATCCAAATATCAAAATAGATACCATAAACAAATAGAATTTATAGCTAAATGTCAAAATAGATAATATATACAATTACAATTCATAGCATGAATCCAAAAAGGCATGGATAATGGCGATCCTTTGGAGAAAGTAGATCTATGTTCTTAAAAGATTGTTTCAAGTTGTTTAAAAGATCGCTTAAGGCCGTTAAAACGGTCGTTTAAGGCCGTTTACGCGGCCTGCCCGTTTATGGACACGTTTTTTCTTAAACGATGCGGTCGAGCACCGCATACGTTTAAAAGGTCGTTTAAAAGGCCGCTTAGACCGTTTTTTGCATCTCTGGTTACATCCAGGCCCTTTAGTTAAATTTATTCAAAACTTTAAATTTTGCAGAGAGTTACTCATTATTGTGCTTGCATATCCATATTTACTTGACTCCTTAAAGATTTATAGTCCAAAAAAAGAGAGTTATATAACAACTTCAATGTTTAAATCATGATGTTAGCTTTGAAATATCATGGAGTTATGTATTTAATCATAACTATTTAATTTCTAGAACTTGAAAATTGTAATTACCAAGGTTGCATAAAGTGGTAGTCGGTACTCGGTCGGCAGGGTCACTGACTAAGGATTAATCGGCAGTCGAGCAACTAATCGAATTTAATCGTCCATTAGTCAGTTTGGAATTTTTTTTAAATTATTTTAAATATATAACTCATTTCTATACATAGATTTGTACATTTTCTATACTTTCATAATGAAAAAAAAGAAGTAATTGACTTTACATATAACATTATTGCATGTTAGAATAAGTTTGCTTATGTATTAACATAGATTTATATAATTTTCTATACTTACATAACGAAAAAAAGAAGTAATTGACTTCACATATACATTAAGCATATTAGAATAAGTTACTTCAAAAAAAGCAAAAAACAACAAAAATATAAAAGCTTGATATAAAGTCGGCCTATTATACGATCGACTAGTCGGCCCGACTAGTCAGGTTGATCGACTAATGGCTGACTAGGCCTAGTCCAGTCGGTTATCCCCCTCTCCCCCCCTCGACTAGTCGGCCTAGTCGGTCGATTTTTACAAGCTTTGTAGTTACAGTTAATTATTATATTTTATGAAAAAATTTCTTTCACGGGTGAGGCTTACATCTCGATACGCCTCACGCTTTTTAAAAGCTTGATTTTACCATATCTTGTTTTTTTACATGTTATCACGAAATGCAATGGTTTAAAGAGGTGCCTCTTTTGTAATGTAACTGTCATGTAATACTCTTTTAAAATGGAGTTAATCTTAATGTTTAAGAAAGGTGGTGGATTAATAAAACAATTTGCTCCTTGTGACTGTTATCTCTCTTTTCCAAGGTTCGGGAAAGCGGTATGCGTATGCGTTCGGACATGTCACTGAATAGCGCTTAAGCGGTATGCGGGGGCATATGCGGGGTATATGCGGTTCTACGCGGTTTCCTATTTTTTTATTTAAAAATAAATAAATATATACAAAAGTGACTACAACAGAACTAAATTTATGTATAATTGTGGTCCAACAGAAGATCTAAGAAAAATAACTTTCATAGAATTCAAAATAATCTCTATCAATCAAATATCAATACTTCAATAGAACGGTTAGCACACAAAATAATTGACAACAACCAACAAAATAAAAAAGTTAGCGCACAAAATGCCTCTATTGTTGAATATAATGTCATTTATCTATGTCGTTATATTTATAATTGATCCTCCATCAAAAGTACCGAACTTTACATATAATATATTACATTCATAATAACTATTAGTTGACTAAATTAGTTTCCTAAATTATTAGTATATTATTCTTTTTCTTCCTTGCGTGTTTACTCCAATCTCACAGTACAACTACTTTGACGATGGATATAAATGGTCATGGAATACTTGGTTGGCATACATACAAAAGTAAGGAAAACATGGCACAAATAACACAACAAAACATGGCACAAATTAAAAAATAAAAAATAAATAAAAAATGGGTATGCGGCCGCACAGACCGCATATGCGGCCGCATAGCCCGTATATGCGGCCCGCATAAGCGCACAGGGCGCATAATGCGGGGTTTCAGGAAAGCGGTGCGCTGAGGGCACCGCATACGCATAAGCGGCCGCATATGCGGCCGCACGGGCCGCTTTCGTGAACACTGCTCTTTTCCCTCTATTTTCTTTCTTCTCACCTACCCCCAATCTCTTTCTGATCCCATTACTTCTGCCTCACATGGTTTGACGAGTTCCCTTCCTCGTTCCGCACATCTCTGTGCATTCCCATCTAAAATCATACACGACTATTTTTTTTCATTCTTCCCCTTTCTCCCTCCATTTTCCCAACCTCCATTCTTCACCTAAAAAATCCAGGCTGCATCAAACAAGTTGCGTTACGTGCTTCCCAAACAGTTTATAAGTATCACATTCATCCCACGGGTTCTTAAAGTTCCCACCACAATTAACAAGTGTCAAGGAGAGTCTCGTGATAGTATGAGTCTCCGCAATCGATCGGGAATGAATTTCCATAGTGAGGATCGTACATGCATCACATGTCTTGTCATCAATTCTTTCATATTGCTCAGCATGTATGATAATACAAAACATTCACTCCCCTCCTAATTCAAATAAAGGAGGGAGTTAGAACAGACAAGTTCGATAGTGGTGCTTTACATCTGAAGAAGGACACCCACCCACAAGATGAAAAACAAACAAACAGATCCCAGTGATAAAATTAAATTAGAAGATAAACTCTGGTGACCTGACAAATCCGCAAGAAAGAAAGAAAGAACAGAAGAGAGGAAGTAGGGCATAAGATACCCTGAGGAAGTGGGCGTGGGGGAAGTCGGTGGAGAGGTGGGAGAAGACTTGATCCATCTGCTTGGAGGCGTCGCACCACGTCGCCCAGAAGTGAACCGCGACCGCCGCCTTGCTCGACACCACCCCGTCGAGCTCCGCCTTCGACCTCACGTCCTTCATCGTCCCGTCGCCGCCCGCCGCCATAGCTCCTCTCTCTCTCTGATCACGTCTCGATTGTGAAGGTATGAAAGTGGGGGATGTTTTGAACCACTAGGGTTCTAAGGATTAGATACTTCCTTTTTAGGGTTTTTATCACTTGTGTCCCTCAAAGATATGTTAGTTATGTCCTTATTTTTTTGGTAATATCAGTTGTACCCCTCACTTCTTTCTCCGTTATTACTTGTACCCTTCCGTCAGATTAATCGTCAATGAGTTGACTTAACCATAGTTTTTTCAAATCTTGGTGCAGTTAAGAGGGGTACTATTGTCCAGACTTCTTCTTCATCTTCTTCCTCCTCCATGTGTTCTTCCTTTCTCTTCATAATTTCTCTCTCTTAGTGACACCTTCATGCATCCATCGAATCTCTAAAATTTTTGCATTTTCGCGGATATATCACTCATTACGGATCAAACGGTGAATTTTATTGAATTTTTTGATGAATTTTTATGAATTAATTAGTAAAAAATTTATCTTAATTTAACAAAAATGAAAAGCTCTTCGGTTTCAGCCAGACATGCGGAGGAGGAGGGCAGAAGGGGGAGGCACTGGGAGGGGAGGCGTAGGGGGCGGGGGCGACATGGGACGGGGGCGGAGGGGCGACCTGGGGGTGGGGCGGTGGGGGTAGGGGGAGGCGTAGGGGGAGGGGGAGGCGCGAGATAGAGGGAGGGGGAGGTGCAGAGGGCGGGGGCGACAGGCCAAAGGAGGTGCAGGGGGCCAGGGCGACGGGGGGAGGGGCTGCAGGGAGGTGCAGGGGGCGAGGGCGACGGGGGGAGGGGGTGCAGGGGACGGAGGGGGGAGGTGTGGGTGGCGGTGTAGGGGCGGAGGGCGCACCTCGGGGCAGGGGAGGAGGTGCAGGCGACCTGGGGGAGGTGCGGGTGCGGAGGGCGCACCTCGGGGCGGGGGAGGAAGCGCAGGCGACCTGGGAGAGGTGCAGGGGCAAGGGGAGATGCGGTGGAGGTAAGTAACCAAGGAGCTCGGACGCAGAGAAGCAGGGGGGCTCGGGGCGATTAGAGAGGCGTGCGAGCGGAGGGAGGGGTTGGGGGTGGTCGGGAGGAGCCGGTGGAGGAGTAGGAGGATGTAAGGAGGAAGAGAAGGGCGAGGAAGAGGAAGAGGATGTAGGAGGAGGAGGAAGAAGAAGTGCATGGACATTTCAGTCCAATTTTAAAAGTAATTCCTATTGTGCCCTTAAAGTTAACGTCCGTTTGTGTTGGAGATGGACGACAACTAACCCGAGGGGCACAAGTGATATATTGGCAAGAAGTTGGGGGCACAACTGATATTCTTAAAAAGATAGGGCATAATTGATATTGCAATATCTCGGAGGGGTACAACTGATAAAAACCCTTCTTTTTAATGGTTTTTATGCCCTTTCTAACTGCTACAATATCAGTTATACCCACCTTTTCTGGAATATCAATTATATCGCTACCTTCTTACAAAATTCACAGCCTTTATGGTAAAATCGGGCATAACTGATATTACAAAAGAACATAACTGTGAATTTTGCAAGAATATATGAAGACAAAACTGATATTCTAAAAAAATGGATATAATTTATATTACAAAAGATAGGATGGGTACAAGTGATAAAAACCCTTCTTTTTAAAATGAACAAAAATATTTAGTTATTTGGTTTTACAATAAAGATAAAATCAAGGAATGATAAGCGATAATAGCTGACGCGGGAAATTGGTCGACTCGAAGAAGGCTGATTGACGTGCTGGAAAAGTAAGTTGTCCATAAACTAAGAGGCTTTTAGAATTTCGCAATTAAAAGATAAAGTCCAATCGTAAAATGAAACTTGTAAATACAAATGCAAACCACAAAGAGCGAGTTATTTTAATGTGAAAATCAAAGCAGGTGAGAATTGCATTCAAGAATCTCATTCTATAATTTCTCCTCTTCTACTCTATTAGTCGGGGATCATTGCTTCCATTATTTATGCTACTTCAACGAGAATTGCATACCTCTTGTACAAATCTCGTTCTTAGAAGCTTATAAGAAGGATATCTCCTAATCACGATAAAGAAAACCACATGGCGAGTGCCTCAGCATCAGAAATAGTAACAAAGAGCCTTTTTAATGTTAACTTAAAATTTACTAACTTAATAGACTCTTCTTGATCGAATGATAGAAACATAATGCTTGAAATGGCTTCAAGTTGACTCAAAAGAGAAGTCGAACAAAATAAGTGCTTTATCTTGAGACATCGCTTGAGAATGGGAGATACTTCTTACATAGGATCTCTCTATTATGTAGTTTCATAGAATCTTATTTACAGAACTAGTTGTTAGAAGACTTAAGACATGTATAAAGTAGGGTGCATACGGATCGGATAAAGTCTGTAATTCGATCCAATTCGATGTCATTGGATTGGATTGGTTTGGTTTTATCATTCTAATTGATCAGATCGGATTGAAATTTTTGAAATCTATCAAAGTATGGATTGGATCGAATCTTTATTAAAGTCTGTTGTGATCTAATCAGTTAATCCGTTAACAAACACATGTAGATACAAACATACATAAATACATACATACATACAGATATAATATCTATGTGCACCTATTCGAATTCCTTATTAGGACATAATCAATGTCATTCATGCCATTTTTTCATATCAATCTTGGATACAGGTCCTCTTGACATCACATTTTCTTCTCTCTTGAAAGACAGCTATTAAATCTCCAAGATAATAAAGTATAACTATAACTTGTAAAATCATGATCCATGTTCGACTATTCTCCTCACATATCCCTCTTTCTCATTTCATTATTGACTGCCAATATTACTACCAATTCTCTCTTAGTCCATTTCGATGATGCCTCCGTCTTGCATAATGTTATTCCTTTCCAGCACAACACCACCACTCTCTTCCCCGCAATGTCATCATTTGTCTCAAACAATGTAATCCCCTCACACGCGATGCCATTTGGCCTCCATATGTTGTCACTCTTCTTATTGGTTAAAAGAAAATGAATTTGGGATAGTTGCATGTTACATTTGTTAGATATTTTTGACCCTTTTATTTTCTTACCTTTTACTTGCTCCAGCTTACAACCTTATTTTAGGGATGAAGTTATATCAATTACAATAATCAAATGTGTCACACCATCTAAGAAGAAATAAGCATTTTTTCAACTCCCTTTTTATTTTTAATTATATATATAATTTATATTTTCAGATATTTTACATATTTGACTATAGATATAATCTTACAAATAAATTTCATTTCAAGTCTATTTTAAATGAGAGGCATGATTCCTAACTGGTGAGCTATATTTAAGTTAGTTTTATCTTGCATACTCAATCGAGTATGAATGTTTATATGATTCTCATTTTGTAATGATATATTATAGAGCCTTGAGGGATGTTCTTACGAGTGTTTGGGATTTAGCATAACATAACATTCTAAGTTAATCATAGACTTCATCAGTATCCGATCATAGAGATCACATTTTTTATTTATCTAACTTTTCTTTGTATCCTTATTTGTTAACTATTATAGTTCTTATTTGAATTATTTGATGGAAATAAATTGCAAAAAATAAACTAATTTTTTATCTGTTTAAAAAACTTTTCGAATTCAATATAATCGTTAGTTTGATTGTGTGGTATTCAACTCTTTATAATGGATTAATGAAATTCTTCAACTTTCGTTTGATTATGTGGTTTTTCTTTTCTTTTCTTTTCTTTACCTCTATTTATATTATCGATTTTTAAGTCATTACCCGAATGTTCAAGGGCTAGTGTGCTATAAAGTAAAAACACGTGAGAGTAGAGTATTAAGCGAGAAAATATAAGTGTAAAAATCTGAACTAATTTGATCCAATCCATAATTCGATGGATTGGATTGGATTCGAAAAAAAAACAAAAATTCGTTAAGATTGGACTAAACATTGATTAAGCTAAAATTTAATCAATCCGATCCATATACACCCTAATCTGAAGTGTCTTCTCAATGTTGGAATCAAATATCACGAGATCTGCCATGTTAAGTTGATTGATATTTTAGCTAATCATTTGACCAAGGATTAATCATCTAAACCATTTCAATGTTTTCCCGTAAAATGTCCTTTTGTTAGTGTATCACCATCAATGTTTTTCCCTAAAATTTTGGATAATTATATGATTTGTTTTGTACATATGAAGGGTGATTTTGTTAGAAATATATGTAGGGTATTCTTGTAGGTGTGAAGGTTCATGCAATACTACAAGGTTGCATGGGTGTTATGTGGAAAAACCCCAAAAATTAATAGTATTTTTATCGGTTCTTCTTAACTTTTGTAATATCAGTTATACCTCTTCCTTTTTGGTAATATCAGTTGTGCCTCTTACCTCTTACAAATTCACAATTCCGCCCTTCCATTAAGGTAAAGTACATGCATAATTGATATTAGAAAAGGGCAGAACTCTGGATTTTGTAAGAAGTCAGGAGCACAGCTAATATTACAAAAAAGAGGGACATATATGATATTGCTAAAGTTAAGAAGGGCACAAGTGATAAAACCCATATTAATTTTTTGCAACAACTATGAGCCAACCGTATCCATCATCCTTGGCTCAATAGGCAATACCTTATTCAGATGTATAAACAATAGTAGTGTGGAGTGAACAATATAATACTTATTTTGAGGGTTTTTTTGCCGAAATAAAGAGAAATCACATACTCCATCCAATGAATTTCGGTTCTGGGAAATATCTTTGTAAATAAATGAACTTTCCATCCGATATCAATGTAGTCCCTACCAATTATTTTAAACGTAATAGTGGTGTCCCCCCATTGGTCAGTCCACAGTTCAATTCATGCAACACCATTTGAACAAGTGGGAGATGCACATTCTTACCTTTTAAAATAAGTTTGAAACTCAAATTATTACATCTGTAAGTTTGAGGACCGCATTGATATCGAGTGCGAGATTTGGGGAGCTCCCTGTAAATTACTCAAATAAACTATCATGAAGACAACATGGCCAAGTGATTGGGGACCGCTAACGCTTCCCCATTGCTTGTTCCTGAATTTGTCAATAGGCTTGAGGTTTTTCGGACCATGTCCAGTCACAAGAACAAATTGTTCCAACTTAGTTATAATATTTTTCGGATCAGCTTCGTCAAATTATTATTTTTAAACATGAAACAAACACAATGCATCAATTTCAGACAAAAGCTTCCAAAGTCCACACATCAAGATACAACTATAGCTTATTCATACACTGTCCATTCCGCAGCAGCTCCTGCCCCCTGAAAATCCCAGAAACTGAGACTTGAATATAGACTCATCGACGCATCGTTTGTTCTATTTTCAAAGCATGTCTTCTAAATGAATACCATACAGTTTCGACGTAAATGCACACACTTATCATCATATAACCAATCACAACATCTAAAAAGCAAATTAATACAAGCAATACAACTATGAACTATCAACCTCGAAAACGCAAGAGAAGAGAGAGTAGAATAGGTAAAATGAGTCCAACAGCAAGGGCGGCTTCATATAGATGGGAAACGGGAGGCAACGAGAGAGTCGAGGAACACTCAGGATGACAATCCGTCCGACCTTGGCTTTTCGATCAACAAAGTAATGTGGTGAAAGAACCACCATGGGACCCGAGTTTTTCATTAGGTTCCATGATCCACGAGGACTTTCGCCACAGACTGATGTATAGAAGATGATCTAACAGAATGACACGGGCTAAAGACGCAACAGGTAATACATAGCAGTTAGAAGAGTGATGCCAAAAAACCAAAAGCAATGAGCTTATTATCCAATGTTGTAAACCAGACTTGCTCTATCTGACCATCAAAATTGAGAGATTGGAAGCTCTGGAAAAAGAAAATGGGCAGTCTAGTGTTCAAAGCTCTGTGCTGTTTGAAACTCCGGTTGGACTACTTCGGGTCTCGATAATGCAGCCCAGCCTGCAATAGTACGAGAGCCTGTACTCATGGATCGATGGGTAATGAACCGCAGAACACACATTGGCATGCATGACCAATGAACATGTCTGGCCAAAAACAGTCCGGAAGTCAAAATTCAAATAGCTTCTAGCAAGACAAAAGTAACAGAGGACATACAAAGGAATTGATCTAAAGATAATTTGTTCAGTATACAGGGAACATTACAAGGTGTGAGATTCAGATGGGCCATTTGAAGACGATTGGAAATTATGCAAGGTAAACAAGATGCAGAAGCAACAAGCTGCAACTGTCTCAGCAGAAAAATTTCCAGCACATTAAAACAGTATATACAATTGCGTTTGACACCAAGCTAACATAGTTAACAAGGATTCTTCTTTTCCATTTTTAGTAGGTAGGGTGAGTTGAACATCATCTATCAATAAACACGGTCATAGAATGCATTATTGTCCTGAGCTTTCCACCTTTCTTTTCTTTAAGCTATAGTGCCCTGGTTCTTGGTACCTGCACAAACATCAAAATTAAAATAAGATCAGGGCAAGACAATGTCATTTAAGTAATCCATCAAAAAAATCGTTTGAGGTTCTAGCGAAAAAAGCTACCACATATGCATCTGAAAAAGTAGAGCTTATGAAAAAAATCCGATTGAGGAACCATACGACAAGCAATAACAAATTGCGTAAATGGACAAGCACGTACTAGAAAGATCACAACTCCAATAATGCCCATTGAATAGGATTAAATTCCCAATTCTATCCCACTTCATTATTGCTTGATCGCTAGATTTATATAGAAACTTAAACAGATTGGATTGGACCACCACTCACAATCTTTGCCTTGTGCACTTCAGTCAGCATTCTCTCTTTTTCAGAGCTACAAGTAGATCATTATCCTCTGTCGAGAACCATCAAACTAAGTCCAATGATCACAATCATCCAAAGTCCCTTTAACAGTGCCAAGAAGCTCCATCAGTCCCAAGAAATCTTGCACTCTCTGCTCAATGAAGACAGATCCAAAGCAGGCGATCAAGCCCTGTCCAAGCCCCACTAACAGAAAGATCCTGAACAAACCACTATCAGTCATCCAACCAGATCTAACGCAAATACCATTCACCAACCAGATATCTAAAAAACGAGAAACCTCGTCATTATCGCAGAAACATTCTAAGGATGTAATATCAAGTCATTCAATATAGCCATTCCCCAGATCTTCCTAAGCACGGTCACATGTACGTATAGCAATAAAAGCCTCTGACACAAGATCTTGACCACCACGAAGATGATGCTGATCAGATGAAAGCATGGTTACATTAAAGTCACCCCCAGCTTGTCATGGGACCCTAAGGAAGAGCGCACAAGCAAGCTTGAGATCCTTTTCTAGGGAAGGATCCAAATAAAATTTAAAAAGTTAATGGAAAATTCCGAATTACATGGTCTTCTACAGTTGAGTAGGATGGTCCTTCAGACCTTCTCAAACCACGTGAATGATGCTGGGGCAAGTCGGCTATTGGTTCATCTCCACGATGCAATTTTACTTTGATATTAATTTATTTAGGTTATGGAAAAATGGCTTGCAATTATCAAAATTTATCAGTCGAAGATCAATTGGTTTCAACAAGGTGACGCCAACATCTATGTTGGGTTCTTTCTGGAACCCGATATTGCAGGGACATGTAAGTTGAGAATCAGAGTATGTATTACTTGAATAGAATGAGAATTCTAGGGCTCCTTATATAGGCGGAGACCTAGGGTTAGTGTTATAGTAGATGTGACTCCTATATAATAAGTCGACTGAAATACCCCGAGGGTTAGGGTTTTCAAAATATCACTCAACACCTAACACTCCCCTTCAAGCTAGAGCATGCATATCAATCGAGCTCAAGTTGTTGCAATATTTCTCGAACTATGTGCGAGCAAGTGGCT
Source organism: Ottelia alismoides (assembly GCA_037367405.1). Classification (NCBI taxonomy): domain Eukaryota; kingdom Viridiplantae; phylum Streptophyta; class Magnoliopsida; order Alismatales; family Hydrocharitaceae; genus Ottelia; species Ottelia alismoides. Next base: position 1,232,204 of record JAZKJV010001537.1, on the reverse strand, counting down.
TGGTGAACATATCAATTGTCTGATATGTAGATGGTACGTTGCTTGTACGAAGCAATCCTCTTTGTATTAGATCTCTAGTTCCGTGGCAATTAACTTCGACATGTTTGGTTCATTCGTAAAACATGGGGTTGTTGGCTATATTCATGGCTTCACAGTTGTCACATATGAGCTCCATGGTACACTGAGAGTAATATGAAGATTTGTGAGTACGGATCGTATCCATACTAGTTATGTTGCTGCATGGGCCATGGCTCTATATTCATCCTCAACATTTGAGCAGAAGACCACTGCTTGTTTTCTGTTTCTCAAAGTGACTAGATTTCTTACCAATTAAGTGCAGAATCTGGTAGTGGATTTCTATCTATCATGCATCCTCCATAATCTACATCTGAATAAGTCATTAGAACGAAGGTGTTGCCTTTGGTGAACAATAGACCTTTCCCTGAAGAGGACTTTATGTCTCTTAGGACCATCATGCATGCATCAAAGTGAGTTGAAGTAGGAGAGTCCATTAAATGGCCCAATTTCCCAAATACGAGAGATATACCTGGTCGAGTAAAGGTAAGATATGATAATTTGCCCACTAGCGGCAGGTATCGATCGGTATCTTTGATAGCTCATGACTCATAGATGTGTCCCTTAGGATCCATGGGTATAAGTGCTGGCTCGAACCCTAGCATCCATGTTTCCTTAAGCATATTAGTAGCGTACTTTCGTTGGGACATAACTAGACCCGCGTGGATCTATCTATTGCATCCTTAGAGAAAATATCTTAGTGGCCCCAAGTTTTTTATTATAAATTATTTTGTTAGCCACTTCTTCATTTCTACAATGATGTTAGTGTCGTCTCCTGTGATGATGATGTCATCCACATAAACGAGCATTGCCATAGTTTATCTTCCATCCTTTTGTATAAAGAGAGAACGGTCTTTTGATGATCTGGTGAGGTATAGATTCTTTAGTACTTGATAATTTCTGAAACTAGGTGTGAGGGCTCTACTTGAATCTATATATAGCTTTACGTAGTAGGCAAACTTTATGACACTCCCCCTTGAGCCTCGAAACTAGAAGGTAGTTGCATGTATACAATCTCCGGAAGGTCACCATATAGAAAGGCATTCTTGACATCAAGTTGATGCAAGGGCCAATCAAGTTGTATTGCAATGACCATGAGAATCCGTACTGTGGAGAGAAGGACGACCAGAGAGAATGTGTTGAAGAAGTCAACGACAAAGGTTTGTGTGAATCCCTTCGTTACTAACCAAGTCTTGTAACGAGCATCAATCTGTCGGATTTGTGTATCACTATGAACACCCATTTGGAGATGCAACTACCCCGTTGTTGCCAGGTGGATCAACAAGCTGACATGTACTGCGACAAAGCAGTGTAGACATCTCTTCTTTCATAGCTAGGCACCATCTGGAATCATGAAGGGCCTCGATATAACGAGGAATGACTATGTCGGACAATGTTTCGGCGAACTGCCTATAGGATGAGACAAGTCCAAAGGACATAACCATAGTGTGGAGAAGAGAGACAGAATGGGATATCTATTCCATAGGGCTAGGGTCTCTTATATAGAGAGAAAACCCTAGAGAGTACAAGAGGAAAAATACATAAATACCCCTGAGGGTTACGGAACCCGAAGGGTCAAGGGTTACGGAACCCGAAATGTTACAATATAATTGTAATATAATAATTCTAACACTCCCCTCAAGTTGGAACATATCTGTCGATCATGCCCAACTTGGATACTAAGCACATTAGACGCTTCCATGGAAGAGCCTTTGTGAGGATGTCTGCAAGTTGAAGTTCAGTGGAGATGTGTGGAGTGCCGATTCGTCCTTCTCGTAGCGCATCACGAATAAAATGGCAATCAACTTCAATGTGTTTTGTCCGCTCATGGAAAACTGGATTGGTGGTGATGTATGTGGCAGACTTGTTGTCGCAATATAAGGGTACAGGAGTGGCGACTGACATGCCAAGTTCTGTTAGGAAAGAAACAAGCCATGTGATCTCACATGTGGCCTGAGCCATTGTCCTGTATTATGCTTCCCGCACTAGATCTGGATACCACTGTCTGCTTCTTGCTTCGCCAAGTGACAAGGCTATCCCCAACAAACATGGAGTATCATGTAGTGGATCGGCAGTCCTCAGGAGAGCTAGCATAGTCAGAATATATATAGGCGGATATATTAGTGTGTCCATTCACCCCATAGAAAAGTCCATGTCCGGGAGATTCCTTCAAATATCGAAGGATCAAAAGAGCATCTTATAAAGAGGCTTCTCCATATATAGACTAGCTCTGCTCACAGCATATGATATATCTGGCCTTAGTAACAGTGAGATAGAGTATTTTCCTACTAAGCTTATGTTATCGTGTTGCATCCTCAAATGCTGGATCAGTAGATGTCGAATATTTCTCACTTCTGCAGGGATGCCAGATGGCTTGCATCCAAAGAAGTCCTGCCTCAGTCAGAATATCGAGGCAATACATTCTTTGTGAAAGATGGAGCCCCTCTGTAGTGCGTATTACTTCGATGCCAAGAAAATAACGAAGTTGGCCGAGATCTTTCGTGACAAAAACCTTATGGAGGAAGGCCTTGGTCTCCTGAATACCATCTACATCATCTCCTGTGATAACCATATCATCAACATAGACATCAAGGATGATCGTGCTAGTAGACCGTCGTCTAACAAAGACAGAGTAGTCAGATGTTGTCCTCTGAAAACCAAGTGTGTTGATCTCCGTAGTGAGCCTGTCAAACCATGCCCTTGGGCTCTGCTTCAGGCCATAAATGGCCTTGCGTAGTCGACATACATGCTCCCCCTCGACTACATACCCCGGCAGTTGCATCATGTAGACCTCCTCCTCAAGATCGCCTAAAGAAAGGTGTTCTTCACATCAAGTTGATAAATGGGCCAATCCTTGTTGGCAGCAATAGAGAGAATGGTACATATCGACCCCATTCTGGCAACAGGCGAGAAGGTCTCAAAATAATCAACCATAAAGGTTTGTGTGAAACCTTTGGCAACAAGTCTGGCTTTCAACCTGTCAATAGAACCATCAGGCGACTGTTTGGTCGTGAAGACCCATCGACAAGCCACAAGGCGAACTCCCAGGGGGTACGGCACAAGATCCCACGTATCCTGGGAGGTAAGTGCATCCATCTCCTCATCCATGTCCTGTCGCCATCCTTGATCTTGCATTGCACTGAAATGATCTTTTGGGATGGTAATAGCATTAAGAGCATCTGCAAATCTCTTGTCACAGCTAGATAAACCATCTGTAGAAGTAAAATGTGACATGGGGTGATACGTACATTTCCTTTTTTGCTTGCGTAGAGCTATAGGAAGCTCCCCAGGTACATCCAGAACAAAAGTGGTGGGAGCACTCGAAGTGGTCATATCATCCTGCATAAAAGGACATGCAAAAGTACAGACACTGGTGTAGAAGGTATAGAGGTACGTTGGCGAGTATATACGATTGGTGGAGGAGGGAGGTCCAGAGGAATGTCACATACAGTCTGTGTGAAATAACTTGTTCGCTCAAAGAAAGTGACATCAGCAGATACATAGTATCGACGTCCAACAGGATCATAGCAGCGATAGCCTTTCTGGGTACGTGAGTACCCAAGAAAGACGCATTTGATGGCACGAGAGGATAATTTGTCAGCTGCATGGAAGTTATGGACAAAGGCAATACAACCAAAAATTCGCAGAGGTATAGGAAAAGGAGACTCGATAGGATAAAGTAAGGAAAATGGAGTTGCCCCTTTGAGAACTGATGAAGGAACAAGGTTGAATGAGATACACTGCAGTAAGGATAGCATCTCCCCAGTATTGTTTAGGAACACTCATTTGACTAAGAAGAGATCTGGCAACATTTAGCAAGTGTCGGAGTTTCCTCTCAGCTATACCATTCTTTTGTGAGGTATATGGACATGATGTTTGGTGAACCACTGGGATGCAAAGAAAGAGGTCAAGTCATGTTGGGTTAACTCAGGAGCATTGTCGGTACGAATGATCTTAACAATGCTAGAAAAGTAAGTTTTAACATATTGAAAGAAATTTCTGACAATTTGATTAATCTCCGAACGCTCCTTTATTAGATAGACCCAAGAAGATCGACTATAATCATCAACAAAAACTATAAAGTAGCGATGACCACTTAATGTGCGGATCGAACAAGGTCCCCAAACATCACAGTGAACAAGATGAAAAGCAGCAGTACTACGAGACTCAGTACGAACAGGAAACGAAGTTCGATGGTGTTTCCCGAACTCACATGCCTCGCATGAAAGGGCTTCAGAGCAGAGAGTTCAGGAAACATCATGGAGATGGCCTTGGCAGCAGGGATGTCCAAGGCGCATATGCCATAGGAGTGGATCTTCGGAGATAGATGCAACACCAACAAAATTGGAGTCTGAGGGTATGTCAAGGTAATATAGGCCGTTCTTCTCATGACCCCCACCAAAAATCTGTCCTCGTCCGAATGTCCTGAAAATAACAACAAGACTCATCAAATATCACACGACAATGAAGCTCAACACAAAGCTTGTGAACTGACAACAAGCTAAGAGGAAAATCAGGAGCACAGTGAACTCCCGAAAGTCGGAGCTTGGAAGAGAATTCCATAGTTCCGACAGTAGTAATCTGTGATTGAGTCCCATTAGCGACTCGAACTGACTTCACAGAGGTAGATGGTATGGAAGAGGTGAGCAAACTACCTTCTCCAGTGAGATGAGTAGAGGCGTCGGAATCAATAATCCAAGCTGGAGTAGGAGTGATAGTAGAGTTGGCTATTGTACCTGAAGGAGTGGCCAGAGCAGCAGTTGTAGTGTTACTAGTGGTGGTAGGCCCTGGAGTCTGGAGGATCTGCATTAGGGCGGGAGTAATCTACATCATTAAGATGAACAGTCTTGCCACTGGAGGTAGGCGATGCTTCTTCCATATCATAGGAATCCTCATAAGCATTATTGGCGTGATAAGAAGGTACGCCAAACTTCTGCCAGCATCGTTCAGTCGGGTGGTTCCACCTACCACAGTGAGTGCATGGGGCAGTAGAGTCTCGCCCACGACCACGACCAAAGTCACGGCCTCGTCCAGATTCCCGTCCACGACCACGACTTGGATCGCGACCGCGTCCTCCTTGCAAGCCGTATCTGCCTCCTCGCCCAGATGAGACGATGTGTGCAAAGTTCTCCGTTGATGGTAAGACAGGAGGTCGGGCAACAGATGTCTCGAGTTCCTCAAGTCGGCCAAAGATGGCCTTCATTGTTGGCAGTGTGTTTGATATAAGAAATTGCTCCTTCGTTGCATGGTACCTAGAATGCAAGCCATCAAGGAAGCTGTATACCTGCCAGTCAGAACGCTCTTGTATATGTTTGGTGCAACATGAGGGCTGGAATATTGCAAGGCTCCTCATACAGACTGGATAGATGCCTGTAGTACTCGATGAGGGTGGAATCACCCTGAGATGCCCGACCAGATTCGCTTGTAAATATCTGCAAGGCGTGACTTCGTCTTTTTCTGGGAGTATGTTTGCTCGAGATCCTCCCACCTTCCTTGGCTGTATTTTTATAAAGAAGATTTGAGGCATATGAGCCTCAACACTGTTGGTCATCCAGTTGATAACCAAATAGTTGTCAGTCTGCCAGTTGTCGTACTCTTTGTCCTTTTAATCTAAAGGATCTTTAGTCAAAATGTAGAGTTTCCTCTGACCACCAATGAACACCATAAAAGATCAAGACCAGAGCACGTAATTTTCTGTGCCCTTGAGTTTGATAGTAGTGCCTTGTGCCATAATATTCGTGGCCAAGGGCTTTGTCTTGGTAGAAGAAGGCGTCATGGTGGTCTTGAAATAGAAAGACGATCTTGTGATCAACTAAGGATGCACATAAGAGCTAAAAAATGCCCTAAAACTCACGTTTGCCCTTGAAGAAGGGCTGAAAACCCCAATGGACAGCATATCTGGATTCTTGGAAGCGATCTGTGATGAGTTTTGGATCTCCAAAGAGTCCTATGGCACCCGTGGAGGGTTGCTACGGGGGCTAACGACCTTCGTAGGAGGTTCTGAAAGCGCAGGGTAGCGCTAGCGGGAGGGCTGTTTGCACTGGAGGCGATTGGAGGGCCTTGCGCGGGGCCCTAATTCAGGGAAGAGGCCCGTGCATGCTTTTACGAGGCTTGAAGGTGGCGGGTGGGGATTTTAGGTCAGAACCCCCAGTCTAGGACCGTTGCTTTGATACCATGTGAAGAAGAGAGACAGAATGGGATATCTATTCCATAGGGCTAGGGTCTCTTATATAGAGAGAAAACCCTAGAGAGTACAAGAGGAAAAATACATAAATACCTCTGAGGGGTTACGGAACCCGAAGGGTTAAAGGTTACGGAACCCGAAGGGTCAAGGGTTACGGAACCCGAAAGGTTACAAATATAATTGTAATATAATAATTCTAACACATAAAAATAGGATGTGCTTGGCAAACTGTCGAGTTCCCTTCAACAGGGTTATTGGAAGGTCAATTGCACCATTCACTAGGTCACTAGTAGTATATGAGCATGTGCCCATTGTACATAGAAATGACATTAGTCAGTAAAAACTCAGTCGAAGGACATACCCAAGGAGATGGTGCTAGCTCAGACGGGTGTGTTTTCTGCGGATAAGTAGTCATGTAAAGATCATGGGGACGTGTAACAAGAAGAGGAGGAGTGTAATAGGGTGGAGGGCACATGTGTCTCGAACATGGAGTAGAAGGGAAGGGACTCAAATAATGTAACATATGTACTTATGAACTGCCTCTTGGACTGAGGTTCATGGCATTTGTATCCCTTTTGATTCCTAGTGTACCTTAGCAACACACATTTCACTGCTCTAACCGCCAACTTGTCCTTGCCTGGACCACGGAGATGAACAAAAGCGACACACCTAAAAAATCTTTGAAAAAAGATGGAACACTGCCTTCCCTGGAAATAGACATCAATAGGCACTTATTCATCAATAGAAGTAAAGAGTATATGGTTGATAAGAAAGGTATCAATATGAACACATCACCCCAATACATCAAAGGAACATTATAATCGACGAACAAGGTATAAGCAATGTCAAGGATATTTCGATGTTTGCATTATGTTAATCCATTTTGTTGGGATGTATGGACACAGATAGTCTGATGTAAGATCCTATGAGAAGATAAAAAAGACCGCGGGTCATGAAAGGGAAACTCCCTAGCATTGTTCGGCCTAAAATTTTTGATAGTGGTATCAAAATGAGGCTTTATATCATTTATAAATCAAACAATAATATGAAAAGAATCAGTTTTTTTAATAAGAATGTCCATGACACTCGAGAGAAATCATCCACAATAACTAGGTGGTATATGTGTCCCAGACAATCAGGATATCAGCTGGGTCCCCATACGTCAAGATGAACAAGATCAAAAATATTACCGAAACAAGTGATAACAAAGGAAGGAAAGGAACTCATGTAGTACCTCCCCAGTTGACATGTCCATACTCTAGGTTGACAGTGGAAGGGAGTTGGGGAAGAACTCAATGAAGCTTCTGAAGAGAAGGATGACCCATACATTGACGTCAGAGAGCACCAGATGACGCGAAAATGTACCAAAGTAGGCAGTAATCCCATATGACTAGATAAGATGATAGGCACCTCCTTCTCATGGCTCACATCAATCGTCCTCCCAGTCAATACGTCCTAAAAAATACAAGAAACACCATCAAATATAGCTCGACAATTGAGCTCCTTGCAAATCTGACTAACAAACAGAAGGTTGATGGGAAACTCGGGAACAAGGAGAACATTAGCTAATCTAATGTTAGGGACTAGGTGTACATCCCCTCTTCCCTTAACGAGAGAAAATCTGTTGTCTGCAACCTGTACATTTTTTTCTAGGAGGGCCATTCTACATCTGATGTAGAAGGGTATGTTCCCCATATAAGTGGGTGAAAGTACATGTATGAAATCAACCATTCTGTTTTTACTAATTTTTGTTTTGAACCAACATAGATGCATATACATGCGTCAACAGCAGCATTAGGAAGATCACCAAGGCATGCTCATGTAGTCTCTCCCAGGTGGAGCATGTTCAGGCGTTACCATCAAATCTTTAAGTCCCCCCTAAGGACTGTTACGAGGGATACATCACCCTCATCAGTGATGGCTCAAGCAGTAGAAGCGGGATAGCCATGTTTGTTGTAGAAGATGGCTTCAAAGTGCCCTGCCTTGTAGCAGAATATGCACTAGATGGTGTCCCGACCTAGACCTGAAATAGAGCATCCCGACCACTGCTCTTGTATAATTTATGAACCTCCTAGCCCACATGGAGCAGCATGGGCAGTAACCTACAACCGAATCTCAGTAATAACGATGGTGGTGAGATAGTCAAGCAGCTCAGGAAGACGTCCTCAATAGTAGGAAGGCTGGCGGCAATAATATCTAGTCGAGGGCAGTAGCATAACCTGCATAAAGCCCCGTTACAAAATTATAATAACCAAGTGATGGTGGAGTCGCTTTCTGTGTGGGGTAGATAGATCCTGGAACGCAAGCATCAAGGTTGCAGAAGTTGGAAGTCGATACTTGATCGGTCGAGAGTCACTGAACTAAGGATTTAAACAACAATCAGAAGACTAATCGAATTTAGTCGGGCATTAATCGATTTTGAATTTTCTTTAAATTATTTGAATATATAAATGTGCCCACTTAAATGGTCTAGTAGTAGAGCAATGTGCCTACCACCCAAAAGACCAGGGTTCAAATCCGCCCTTGTGGGGGTATCGTTAGGTAGTCGACAATCAGCGTAAAAAATAGTCGATTCTTTTAACATGGATTTGAACAAGAATCCATGTAACCGATCCTGCTTATAGTGGGAGAAGGGCTTTTCCATTTTAAATATATAAATCAATTTTTAATACATATACTCCCATATATATGCATAGATTTAGCAATTTCATATTTATAAGAGTAACCACAATACAAACCACAATGCATAATAAATACAAAGCTAACCTTATATAAGCTACCCACAATGGAAACCAACAAGAATATCAAGTTTTTACTCTTAAAAAATCCTAAGTGGGGGTTCGGCAAGGGGGGTTAACCTCCCCTTTGGGGAGGTTTCCCCCAAAATCCAAACCTTCTTTTTCATGTGGGGCCCACTCTTCCTCTCTTTTTAATACATTAAATAAATCATTTTCTTTCATCCATTCCATCAAAAAAATAATATATTATACCATCATATCATCAAAAAATATAAATTACTCAACTTCTACTCACTTTTCCAAACTTCATACAATCACATCAAAATAACTACCTACTTTTTCAACTTTAATGCAATCACATCACAACAACCCTCTCAACCCAAAAACCCTCTATCCAAATACCAAAACACAACGGGTTATCCTCTCTCAGGTTACCTCGGGGTAAACCAACCAAACACACTCTAAGAGTATTTTTTGTCATGAAAGAAGCATGGTATTTTTTTGTCATCAATATATGTGGGAATCATTTAAAAACACTAATCCATAAATACAAGTCATGTTCTTGCCAAAGGTATCAGACGTTTCAATTTCGCTCGATATTGAGGGATATTCTGGTGGAATATATTAGATTTGAGTCATTTGACCGAGTATTTGTGTAAACCTAGAGGACAAAATATCAAAAGAATATTTCCCTAGAATACCCGAGTTACATCAAATTCAATATCATGTCAATGATAAAAACAAGACATCCAATCATTTGAACCTCCACCTACCGGATGCTATATCCTATGAAATTAATATATGCTTCAAGTTACAAGATAAGATAGAGAAAACTACATCATATAAAAAAATTTTGGAAAGCAAACAAGGTAGAAAGATACATGCATTCTTTACAACAAAAAAATGGTGAAACCTTCTCCCACTATAAGTAGGGTCGGCTATATGGATTCTTGCTCAAATCCATGTTGAAAAATTCAACTATTTTTACACTTGTTGTCAACTACCTAACGCAACCCCCCCAAAGGGGGATTTGAACCATGGTCTTTTGTGTGGTAGGCACACTGCACTACCACTAATGCATTCATTACAACAAATGAAAACAAAAAAAACAAAAGCCAAAACGGCAAAATCCTAACCTTGGACAACACAGGTGGTTGCTAGAGAGGGTCGGAGGAGTGCGCCAATGAGAGCTGGGACCACCTTGGTGTCGGCGACGCAGAGGTGGACGCTTTGATGACCGGTACGTGGAGGAGAGAAACCTGGAGGATGTGCTCGATCGCAAGATGAGAGGGATTGGGCTAAACCATATCGCGCAAGTAGAAGTTTTGGGGGTAGGGGCTTGCTGTCGAATAGTAAGCACCACTTAACCCCTTATCGGGTATTCAAGTCCATGGCTCCAGGCTCAGGCTCCCACCAAACAACAAAAATCCTAAGTAGAAATCAGTTGACTAATCGGATCCAACCGACTAAAGCCCGATTTGGCCTAGTCAACTCGATTACATGGTCGAGTCAACTAATCAGACTGTTTAATCGTGTTAGTCAGGCGATTTTTGCAACAACGGCAAGCATTGTACCATTCAACCAAAGATTTATGGTGAGAGAGAAATTCAGCTAGGGGATGTCTTGCTTGCTTCATGTTCATCATGTCGAAGTATGTCCGAAACATCTTGTTAGAGTTCTTCTCTTGACCATATGTGACTCTAATAGAGTTTTACATATCGTGAGTAGTGGTGTAGACCAGCTCATCTGCAATCTTGGTATTGATGCCGACCATGATCCATGAACTGACCATCCCATCATATTTAGCTCGCGTGGCATATTGTCAAGTCAACAACCTCAGACTCAAGCAAAATATACCCCTTGTCGTATCCTTCTACAATCACCAGGATCATACGGGATCACTTGGGGTAGTTGGTTTCGTCCAACTCGCAGATCGAGCCGAATGAGGAGAGGTGGGCACTCCCTCCCTCATATATCTGAGATGCCACATTTGATTCTAACATCTCTGGCTATGGTGTCGGGCCTCTTTGTAGAGAAATATGAAGGTGAATGATAACTGCTTAAATCATACTAGGACGGATATGACCAGAGGCTGTTGAGTTATAGGCGACCAGAACCTGCGAGTTTGTGTACGAAGATCACACTAATTAGTCAGCGGGGACATTGTCGTCGAAACCCATGGGGGTTGGAGAATCCAAGAGAGGATGGATGGTAGTGGCAAGATAAGTATTTGGTAGAGAAGGGTTGATAACGCATGCAGCGGTGGCACGAGAGGGGGAAGCAACGTGAAGACGAGGTAGGGCAGAGATAGGGGCTCTGTCGTGGAGGGATGGGGGGTTTTCGGTGGGGGTGGCGATGAATGGGGGATTCCAATGGTGGTTGCGAAGGAGGGGGTGGTCCTACGATGGCGACGATGGAGGGGGTCCTGCAATGGAAATAATGAGGGGGATTTTGATAGTGGTGGTGTTGAAGGAAGGAGGGAAGACTTCGATGGCGGTGGCGAAGGAGGGGAGGAGAAGGATCTGACACTGATGTGGGGGGAGGGGAGAAGGATCCAGCGACAACATCGTGTAGAAAAGGGAAGAGAGTGGGGCGGCGACGTGGAGAGGGAAAGAGATGAGGTGGGCGGTGTCGTGGAGAAGGAGGAGAACTGCTCTGATACTAAGTTGAGAATCAGAATATGTATTGCTTGAATAGAATGAGAACTCTCGGGCTCCTTATATAAGCGAAGTTCTACGGTTAGCGTTACAATGGAGGCAACTCTCTATTTCCTTCTCCAATGAAAAGCTTATGGAAATACTGCTTCCATCTAGTTTCTATATCCTTCCAGGTAACAAGCACATGACCTTCTGTGTCCTTAATGCATCTCACTTGAGAAAGATCTTTGGTCTTTCTTTCTCTTGCTTTGGCCAGCCTGAATATATCCTTCTAACCCTCCTTAGAGTCGAGATTTTTGTAAAAACTTCATAAGCTTTTGACTTAGCTTCGCTTACAGCCTTTTTCGCTTTCTTCTTCGCTATTTTGTAGTTTATGGCAGTTTCCTTCTTTCTATCTGTTGACATAGCTTTAAAGCATGCTCTTTTAATTATGAGCTTCTCTTGCACCCCTCAACTTCACCACCAATCCTCCTTTTGGCATGGAGCTCCTCCCTTTGACTCACCTAGCATCTATTTGGCTACCCTTCAGATACAAGATGCTACCGCCTCCCACATCTCGTATGCACTTCCGTTACAATCCCAAGATAAGTCTTCAAAAAACTACTCCCTGAAGCTTGATTGCTTTGATTGAAGATTCTACCATCTAGTTCTAGTGATCTTAAAAACCCTCCTTTACCAACCCTTTTATTTGCACGTCCATGACTAACAAGCAATGTTGGGTTGTCAAACTCTCTCATGGGATTACTTTGCAGTCTTTGCAACACAACCAAACTCTTCTCCTCAACGCTAAGTAATCTATCCGTGTTCTTGTCGGGCCACTCTTATAAGTAATTAAATACTCCTCCCTCTTCTTGAAGAGAGTATTTGTTATGAAAAGATCATAAGCCGTTACAAAATCCAGAATGATTTTCCCTCTTCATTTCTATCCCCGAAGCCATGGCCTCCATGAATACTAGCATACCCTGAAGCATCATTTCCTACATGCCCATTGTTGAGAAAATTCTATACCTTTGTCTTTATTTATATTTCTCCAGTTTTTCCGCCTTCTTTATGTAATTTCTCCCTAGAGCCTTTCTCCTATATAAGAGGGTTCTAGGGCTACGTGGAATACAACTTTTCTTTTCACACCTTCTACATGGTATCAGAGAGACGGTCCTAGATCGGAGCCTGTGACCTAACCCTAGCCCCTCCCCACCGAAAACCGCCTCTCCTCGCAAGGAGCCACCGTCGCCGCGTGTGAGTAGCCTCGCCACACGCGCCACCGCCCCTCGCGGGTTGCTGCTGCTCAGGCTCCCCTCGCGGGGTGCCTCCATCGTCGCCCGGGCTCCCCTCGCAGGGCCCTCGCTGGTTGCCACATCCCCTCTCAGGCTTCTGCAGCCTCTCGTGTCCCGCTCATCTCGGGTTGCTGCCACCTCTCGCAGCCTACTCATATCGGGTTGTTGCCGCCTCTTGGGCCACTGCCGCTGCTCCTTGTAGGCCGCCATCACTGCCCGTGATGTTGCCATTCATCTTGGTTTAGGTCCGCTCTTGGGCCTCTAGGGTGTGGCGTGATCATCTAAAAACACCCTAGTTACCCAAAGGCGTCATCAAAAAATGGAAGAGGTTGTGGTATGAGTCTACACCCACAACCATCTTCCCATATGTCAGTGTAGACACAAGTCTTATTTGTTGCAGTCCCAGTCTTGGTGATAGTTGTCATCATGGTTGACAACAAAACTGATGTTCCATCCCTGGGGGCCTTCAAAGGTCCAACCCCCATCATCAAGATGGATGGAACAAACTATGTACTGTGGGCCATGCAGTTCATGAGTATGATGCAATGTAATGGCAAGAAGAACATCCTCATGGTGGATGAGCCAAATGACAAGGCTGGGATAAATGCCTCATGGGAGGCAGATGATGCCTATGCACGTGTTTGGCTATCTGGAATTGTCTTCAGAGATAGCAAATGATATATTGAGCCAGCCTATTGCAAAGGCTATGTGGGACATTCTCGTTGCAACATACTCTCCAGCGAAGAATGAGTCGAAGATACTTCAGCTTCAGCATGATATATTTGCGTCTAAGCAGAATGGTCGACCCCTCCATATCCTCTACACTTCTTTGAGGGGCATGTTTGAGAAGCTACACGCCTACATTCCCTTGACTGCTACCCCGGAGCAGCTTAAGGCTTACAGAGACTCTGTGATGACCGGGGTCTTTATAGCGGCCCTTGATCCTAAATATGACTCAGCTCGCGTCCAGATTCTCACAGATGCTATCATACCTCTAATGGAGGAGGCATACCGCAGACTGAGCATATATATCCTCTGGTACTAATGTGCAGTCTCAGACATCATCAGCCATGGTTGCATCTTGTGGTAGGGGGAACCCTACTCCGTATCGTGGTAGGGGAGGATCTTATCGCGGTGGGAGTGGCCAACCCCACCAGTCATGCACCTTCTGCCACAGGACTGGTCACTCTGAGAAAACCTACTATTCTAAGCATGGGTTTCCTGCTTCTGCTAGAGTTGCTGAACAGACTCAACAGGTTGGGAGTCCTCCTGTTGCTAATCAGAGATTTGACGAACTTGTGGCCAGACTCAGAGAGATCATGCCTACTCCTGGACCATCTAGCTCTCCCTCGAGATCATCAGATTTAGCTGCCGCTGATGCTGCATCTTCATCAGGTATAGTATATGCCTTCACTAGTTGTTACAGGGCAGATTTATCAGAATGGACTATGGACTCAGGTGCATCCCATCACCTCTTTGGTGATCGAAGTCAATTCAGTGCTTTCAATCCAACTCAACCCGGACGATCTGTTGTGATAGTAGATGGACACATTCTCCCATTACTGGTCAGGGGGAGATGCAACTAAATCCTGCAATGTGACTTCAGAATGTTCTTTATGCTCCTGAGTTTTCAATGAATTTATTAGCTATTAGTCAAACCACAAGGACTTGCATTGCCATGCCATTTTTGATCCGTCTGCTCTTGTGTTTCAGGACATTCTAACCGGCAGGGTGATTGGTACTGGCCATGAGCAAGGAGGTCTCTACAAACTTGTGCAATCTCCTTATGCAGATGCTTCTTCCATTCACACTGAGCCTGTGTCTCCTTACATGTGGCATCTTCGTTTTGGTCATTTTCCTCTGCAAAAGTTGTGTCACGTTCTTCCTCAAATTTTCTCTCGTTCTACCTTTTAGTGCGAGGCCTGCCAGCTTGGGAAGCATCATCGGTCTACTTTCAAAGTCATCATGGTCGAAATAGTCATGGTCTGTTTGAGCTAGTTCATTTTGATATTTGGGGTCCTAGTCGTGTCCCTGATCATCAGGGGCATAGATTTTATCTCGTTGCTGTTGATGAGGTTTCAAGGTTGTCATGGGTTTTTCTTCTTAAAAATAAGTCTGATGTTGGTCCTGTTATTCAGTCCTTAATTGATGAAATAAAGAATATTTTTTCAGCAAAAATCAAGTATATACATTCTGACACTGCCTTGGAGTTTTGTACTAATCTGCTTGCTACATTTCTTATGTCTCATGGTATTGTCCATCAAACATTTTGTGCATATACCTCCCATGTTGCTTCAAGAGAACAGATTGCAGACATGTTTACCAAGGCTATCACAAGGGGTCCTTTCCACCGTTGTTGTTCCAAGCTAAGCATGATAAACATATATGCTCCAGCTTGAGGGGTAGTGTTGAGAGAATTCTAAACCTTTTTCTTTATTTATATTTCTCTGATTTTTCCATATTCTTTATGTAATTTCTCCTTAGAGCCTTTCTCCTATATAAGAGGGTTCTAAGGCTACATGGAATACAACTTTTATTTTCACGCCTTCTACATCCATTAAGATCTCCACCTAGGCAATCATCTCTCTTTGTGGGATTCCTTGTATAATCTTATCCGAATCCTCCCAAAAATCTTGTTTTATCCTTTCCTCTAAATCAATTTGTAGTGCATAAACTGAGACGATATTCAGAATTTCTTCTTCGAGCACCAGTTTTGACAAAATAATCTGATCTCCAAATCTTTGCACCTCAACAACACAATCCTTCAAATCCTTATGAATAACCACTCCAACATTATTTCTATCCTTATCTTTACTTGAATACCAAAGTTTAAAGCACGTCTTCTCGATCTCCCTTTCTTTCCCTCTAATCCATTTTGTCTCTTGGAGACACAGTATCTGAATCTTACTTCTTTCTGGCTATCTACTATCTCCATTGATTTGCCAGTCAAAGTGCCAATATTCCAACTACCTACCCGCAACTTCCTTTACAACCTCTTTTGTACTAATTTCTTTACTCGTATGCAACCATCATGTAAAAACCCTTGTAAATTTTGGATTGCATTCGGGTGATGATGCAACAGAAATAACATATTTAGTCGCATGTGTTCTTCATGCGAGAACCCTTGCAAATTTTGAACTACATTCGGGCAGTGATGTAGCGGCCATTGCCAACTTCCCATTGCATTTGGGCGTTGCAACACGTCGCTAGTAGGGAATGCTCCAACGAAGTCTAAATGTTTGCTTAAATCCATGTGGAAAAGATCCGAACTATTTTGAGACGAATTCCAAAATAGTGTTCTTAAAAAGAACAGTGTTTAGGAGTTTGCCTCTCTTGCACTGGTTGTTGGCTACCTAACGCGCATCCCTCCTCAATTTGCCCAGGCTTGGAACCAGTCATGGCTTAGTTAGGTCTAGTCTTCTCACATCGAAAAAATTTCCTCATAACAACAAGACCAGACAATGTGCCCTCGATTACTAAATTTAACGTAGTGCATAGACCCACAGTCAAATACTTTGAATTAAGTGGGGCTCATTTGCAAAAAGTCAGTTCTTGCACCAATTATACAACTATGCTCGACTTTGTCTTTATTTTGTACAGATTTTTTTTAACTTCGTTTACTTGACTTCAGTTTTATTTTGTTGCACTGTTTCCCCAACCTGAGTACACTGAAAGGTGAGAATCTCGTAGAGCAACAACTCCTTTTATCAATAACTTTAACCCATTCAACCCAACATCCCTCTGAAGGCCCTGCATCACCCAGTTTTGGGCCATTTAACGACACTTCTCCGCCTCCGCACACACATCCCTTGCTTCTCATTCCCCTTTGAGTTCTTCTCCTCCACTCGCACTCTCACCCCGCCACCACTCATCTCTCCTACAAAACTAGGTAATGAATGATATAATAGTTCATTTTCTAAAGATGTGTTTATCTTACCACCCCACCACCACTCATCTTCAAGGACGTGAGATGTTATCATGAGAACGCTATTGAGCACGCCAAAGCTCTTTTTGAAACGTGGCAATTGTAATTTTATTTAGAAATCTTAATAGAAATACAGAGTTTGGGCAGGCCACTTATGGAGCTTCGTCCTATTTTTCTAAAAGAAAGAAGATGCTAGCTACTAATATAATTGTTTATAGAATTACATGCATTCATCACGCAAGAGAAAAGGCAATTAGTATAAAGATTAGCTTCGTTGTGAAAAAACTACAGAAACTAAGATCAAGGAAATGACCATTGCTGATGTGCATAGTGTTTTAGACAACATTTGGACATCACGTCTAGATTAAGGTATCTTTCAAAAAAAACTAGATTAAGGTAATCAAGAAGACTTCACCTGGATGCTTTCTTTCTAATCGGAGTGGCAAGCTCGGACCTTCTGGCATCTACGATTCTTGTGCTTTCTAAGTCACTGGCCTTTTCAGACTTCATAAGATTAAGTGTATCTAATAGATTGATACCCTTGAAAGGTGCTTGTAACAATGACTTATCACGCATTCGTTCCTTCAGATCTTCCAACAAGATCACACCTAACCAGGAGCAGGAAATGCAACACCAAGTGCAATTTCATTATGCACATTGAAAAATCGCTCTAAAGAGAATAAACTTGTAATAAAGAAATGAGAATGTAACAAACAGAAATATCACCACTCTTAGTTATTGTAAATCACACTTCCATTTCCTCTAATATTTTTTGTAAATGCAAATTTCTTCCATTGATGTACTTTTTTAGCTCAAAATGAGGGTTAATTCATTCAGGGAGAGGAACCTAGTTGGATCTGCCGCAGAGAATGAAAATGACTCCCAATAGGATCCGATGTCATTTAATCATAAAAATTTTGGAGATTTTTCTTTTCTAGGTAATTCAATGAGAGTTTTATTAAATGAAACTCCTCAATATAAATATTTGGTTTATTTAAAGCCAACATCCCCCTAACATTAATAAACTAAGAGTGCCAATTTGTCTTTCATCCACCGAGTATACAGACACATCGAGGACAATCAGAATGTATTCTCTCTGTGAAAGCTCGGGGGAGGAAGGTGTTGTTGCATGTCTGAATCTTCATCTGGCTTCTGAGGGTCGATCAGATGATGACAAGAGATCGTAGATCTAGATTTTTCCAGTGATGGATCTTAGTTGCAAGCGATGTGCAGTAGTGGAAGAGGACGTGATGCATCTCTTCAGATGCCCTGTGTTGAAGAAAGTTTAGACTGTGGCTCGTATTGATTCGGTGGCAACCCTGAATTAGGGTGTAATTTAGGATTTCTTAGACAAGTTGGGACGCAGGACTGGTTCGGACAAGGTGGGGGTTGCAGCTATTCTCTGATCCCTTTGGCCAGCACGGAATAGGGCCATATTCCGGAGGAGAGAATGTACATGGAGAATGTTCTTGAGCATGCCAAAAGCCTCCTGACATTTTGGTTCTTGTTATTCATGTTTGAATTTATGAATATAGATTCTTTTGGATGGGGCCTTCTCGATGCCACGCCCTTCTTCTTTCAAACATAAAAAAAGGGAGGGGGCTTCTGACAACCAAACTTGCCCTTCTTCCAAAATGTTTTTCCAACATTGCATCACCAATGCCTGACCATCGACCACAAGGTTATAAAGTCTACAAAAGGCTTATGTCAAAATTCCCTTAGACAATAAATCAACAACAATAACAAAGCATTTTCCTACATAAAGTAAGGTCGTCTACATGGATTCTTTGCCTCCATTCAGAACTATCTTGGTTTATTCTCTGGTTTAGATCCAAAAAACTAAGATCTCTTCGTATAGTCTCATTACAACAATTCTTGGGCCTTCCTTGCCCTCTCTTGGCCGGCTCAACATTCCAAAACTCGCATCTTCTAACTGGTGCATCAGCCGACCTCCTTGGCAAATGGCTAAACCATATAAGTGGTTTTCTCGCATCTTATCCGCCATCAGAGATATACCAACTCTCCTTCTAATCATATCATTTCGAATTTGATTTTTATGTGTATGATCGCACATCCACCTTTGCATTTCCATTTCTACTACTGTCATTCTTTGCACATGTCTATAGTTTACAGGTCAACATTCAGATCCATAGAGCATAGCACCTCTCGCGGCTGCTTTGTAAAATTTCCCTTTGATTTTCAAAGGAATTTTCTTTTATCACATAGAACAATAGAGTCTCCTCCCCCATTTTAACCAACCTACATTTATTATATGAGTAACATCTACATCGATTTACCCGTCATGTTGTAAAATAGGTCCCAAGTATTTAAAAGAATCTTTCTTCTGAATGTTATCACCACTGTTCACCTTGATTCCTTGACCACTACTTCCATGTTCCATCAAATATGCACTCCATATATTCAGTCTTTAGCCCTACTTATAAAAAAATATTTTAGTCTCTAAGGCATGCCTCCAAACCTCAAGCTTCTCATTTACTCTACCTTTACTCTCATCAATCAATACAATATCATCAGCAAATAACATACTCCAAGGTATCCCATCAGGAATGTGATTGGTCAACTCGTCCATGATCAAAGTAAAAAAGAATAGACTTAAAGTTGAACCTTGATGCAGACCAATATTGATGTCAAAATAGTCAAAATAGTCAGTCTACCAAGACTGGATCCTTACACAAGATGAAGCCCCATTATACATATCCTTTGTAGAGACTGATATTATTATATGTTATGTACCTTTTCGTAATTTCTTATTGTTCTCTGGACTACTATGTATTTTACCCGTGAGGTCTCTTCCTATATAAGAGAGCTTAGAGTTCCCTTGAATAATAGTTTGTTCATTTTTCACAACATGGTATCAGAGCCAAAACCCTAGGCTTGGTATCTTCCACCCGCCGCCCCCCACCCTCCCCTCTCCTTCTCTCGCCGCTGCTGGCCCAACCCCGCCTCCGCCTCATGGTCTCGCCCCTCGGCCGCACCCCTCGGCCCCGCCCCTCAGCTTCGCCTCTCGGCCCGACCCCGCCTATCGGCTCCGCGCCGTCCCGCCCCGCCTCTCGGCCCCTCCTCCCGGCCCCGCCCCGCCCCGCCTCTCGGCCGGGTCCGGTCAAGGCCCCCGCCTCCAGCCCTTGCTCCGTACGCCGCCACCTTGCCGGCTTAGCCCTAGCCGGCGCCAGGCCCATCCTGTCGCTTCAGCCGTAGCCGCCTCCTTCGCTGTCTCCATGGATTTGGGTGTATAACGTCGAAATACACACTCAAATCCTATGCAATTCGTGTAAACACCTGTCTCCTTGTCTACAAACCCTAGTACTTCATCTCCGGCGTTATGTCAGACTCCAAGGTTGATATGCCTTCCATAGGCGCGTTCAAAGGTCCCACGCCGATAGTGAAGATGGATGGGACGAATTATGAGCTCTGGGTGATGCAGTTCATGAGCCTCATGAAGTCAAACGGTAAGAAGCATATTCTTACCGAGGAAGAGCCGGCAGAGAAGACAGGGATATATGCCTTGTGGGAGGCTGATGATTCGTATGCCAAGATTTGGCTGTCAGGCACACTGTCGATGGAGATTGCCAATGATGTCCTCCATCAGCCCACTGCCAAGGCAATGTGGGATATTCTGGCTGCAACATATTCCCAAATGCGGAATGGGACCAAGATGTTACAGCTCCAGCATGATATCTTCTCGATGAAGCAGAACAGCAGACCACTTTACTCCTTGTACACGTCCCTGAGAGGGATGTTTGAGAAGTTATACAATACCATTCCACTCACAGCGACTCCTGAGCAGCATAAGACGTTTCGGAATGCCACCATGGTGGGCGTTCTACTTGCAGCCCTAGATCCTGAGTACGAGGCTGCCCGCTCTCAGATTTTGGCTGATGCAGTTATTCCTCCAATGGAGGATATTTACCGGAGGCTTAGTCGCATATCATTTTCTTCCAGCTCATCTACTCCACCCTCATCAGCGATGGTCGTATCGTGTGGGAGAGGTGGTCAGTTTTCTGGTCGTGGACGTGGACCCCATGGTAGGGGTGGTCGCTTTCGTCAGCCATGTTCGTACTGTCACCGCACAGGCCACTCGAAAGATACATGCTATTCTAAGCATGGCTTTCCAGCATCGGCGCGTGTAGCCGAGCATGCTCTGCCCCAGTCAGCCTCCAATGCAGACAACCGTTTCGAGGAGCTTGTGGCACGTTTACGTGATATTATGCCACAATCATATGCTGGCTCTTCTGTTGGACCTTCAGATGTTGCTGCCACAGCTTCTGCCAGTTCCTCTGCTGCCGCTAGTACCTCAGGTAGTGCTACTGCATTTACGTCTTGTCATGATATATCTGATTGGATTATAGATTCTGGTGCCACACATCACCTCTGCCGAGATCGAGAGAGACTTGACTCCTACAGGGACATTCCCCATGGTTGTTCCGTACAGATTGCAGATGGTACTCATTCCCCCCTTGTTGGACAGGGGGAGGTCTTCCTGTCTCCTTCTATGCGTCTACAGAATGTTCTACATGCTCCTGAGTTCTCCATGAATCTGTTGTCTATAAGTCAGATTACGAAGGATTTGCACTGTCGTGCTATATTTGACCCCTCTTCTATTATTTTTCAGGATATACTAACGGGCAGGGTGATTGGCTGTGGCTCTCAGCAGAATGGTCTGTATCGGCTGGTCCGGAATTCTTATGCTGGCGTTGAAGGATATGGAGAGATCCTCAAGCGCATCACGGAAGCATGAGCGTCGTATCGGATACGACGAAGAACGACTAGTCGTACTAGTTGTTCGGTGCAGCGGAATTTTAAAAAATTTATTCGATGAAACCACATGATCCAAAAACCATTCTCGGATCGTTTCATCTATAACCACAGTAAGTATAATGCAATACCTCTTTGTTAACCCCCGGGATCCGGGTACCCGTTTACGACACAATTTGCAATATTCCATTTATGACCTCGCATTAAAAGTATAGTTTTATGGGGAAATTTTTCGCAATGAATATATTTGTAAGTGACATTCGACATTCACATTCACAACCACAAGCTAATAAAGATAAATGTCACCAAGAATTTATTTCATTAATTTTCATTTCATTTTCAACCTGTATAATGTCTGAAAGTACATACAGTATATCCCAAAATCTGACTGAAGAGAAAAGAAGCATATAACATTAACAACCGAACAAAAACTGAGACAAAAAGAATAACATACCGTCTAGTATAGACCTTGTCTCTTGGAACCCTGTATAGCTACTGAACAACAGACTCCTTTCCTGCCATGCGTGCAAGGAAGAAAAGGAGTCACAATTGTGAATACAAACCCGTAGTTTAAAATAATTAACAAGTAATTTAATGTGCAAAAGAGAGCAAGTAGAAAGGTGGAATAAGCACTATTTACATCTACTTGCGCGAGTAAAAAGGTATTCGGGCTTGTAAGCATTTCTCATAAACTCTCATTATCCAAACACTTTTCATATTTAACATATTTATTTTGTAATTAAATGTTGATAAATTATAATTATAGGAGTATGCATATAAGTATATATCTCTATTATTATATTGACCAGATATCCAATCTGTGGATTTGTCGATGTGAAAGATGGAATATGAAATATTTATAGATTACTTGATTCCCAAGTTCAATAGGTAGGCATCCAATTCTTAATTTCAATTGTTTCAGATATAACTCCAGATGATATAGATAAAGATCATGATTCTTGGTCTTGGAGATCATGTCGTGGAACTTGATGGCTACTTTCTTGTTATTGAGATCATGTCATGGTTTTCGATAATGGACTGATATGATGATGATGAATTTGATCCTTAATTCTATTTACTCCTTCTAAGTTAGTGGATAGTCTGTGGTCTTGGTCTGTGTGTAACCTCACACTATGACTCTAAGGTATTTAAAAGTACCTTAGGGTTGGGGTGCCTCCGTAGGCATGCGGTGTTGTATAATGCATCCTAACTAAGTTCCCAACACGTCCACTAACTTATAGGGTTTTTGAACCAGATTAAAGTCACTTCTAATCAACTAAATTTTAATTGTGATTTCCTCTAAACCTTCACTGTAACTCTCTCAGATGTACTCTCAATGATGTAGATATAGATGTAGATACGAATGATCTGGATGTAGAATCGCCGTCTGTTGGCGAAAGAAAACTCAAGCGGTGAAGAAGCCTGCAAATGGCTCTTCCGTCTCGCCCTCTAGTTGGAAGGACGGTCCAATAGAGGGATAGGTCTACTCCCCAACTACGCCACTGAGACGGGTGAGAGGGACTTCCCGGGAAGTCGCTCTAGAAAAACAGCCCGACCGGTAACGGGCAACCGAGCTCGTACGTAAAACTGAAAACCAAGGATCCCCCGCCTGGGTATCCTAAAACAGGGTCAGTGGAACTGGTCTAAAGTCTGGATCCCAACGAGGCGTAAAAACACTGCGAGCTCGCGTAAAAACCGAAAGGAGACTGGGATCCTAGACCCACGCATTAAGCGGCCGCTGCCCAAACTGGGCTTCCTTTCTTCCGCCCAGGTGAGGGTCACCGCCCCCTCACACGGTCCGGTGTAAAAGGCCACCATGACCGGCAATATAATTTATAAGTCATTACCGACTCACAATCAATTTCATTTGCTTGTCTACTTTCCTTCTCAATTCCCTTTTTGAGATTAGTGATACAGATCTAACTCTCTTCATCTTCAATCTTGGAAATCATTTACCAACTTCATAAAAGAAGAGTATTAATATTTGATACAGATCTAGCTCTCTTAATCTACAAACTTGGTAGATCTAAGTATGTTGTCATAACATATCCATAGTGATATAGAGGTCCTTTTCAAGGATCAACTAATTGACTACGTATTTCTATTTATAATGATTTCTGAACCTAATTGAGTTTATTTAATTATCTCACCATTGTCATTACTAATTTCCTACGCCATCTTAGATAAACCACCTGAATCAAAGGAAAACGTCATTTCATGGAGGACTTAAGATAATTGTACCCTCATTATCTTACTGCAGTCTTTTATGGTAAAAGTATTTGTGGTTAAAGCACAAGTCTGTACCCTTCATTTCACCAAGAAGTAATTATCAGAATCTGTCAAACACCAATCCCCCATTTTTTTTGACCTCCTTAATACTTATATTGAACACAAGCTGCCAAAACTACTCATGAAGTTAATTTACAACAATGAGTATATGATAATGGATTAACCATTTATTTCAATACTCTTATCTCAGTAGGATACCTAGTTCAAAAGAGGTAGACATCTGACTTTGTTATCTATTTTCTAATATACTGAAATATTTAGTTGAAGTATTCTAGTTGAATACAATAATTTGCTTCATGAGGTCTAATTAATGAGATAATTCACTAGGCACCCCAAGGAATTTGGTTATTACTAATTGAGATCAGAATTTACCATTAAAGATGTAGAAGATATGGGTTTGGAGTTATTATAGATATAACAGTATGGACTGTTCTTTGAGATTTCACACGTGGTTACAGGTAAGATGTTGGGATGATCATTAGTGTAAAATCAAAATGTAATCCAATGCACTTATCTAATCCCAACTCAAACGTAATCCAACCAAGATAAATCAGTTGAGATGTCATCTTGAATGATTAAATCACCAAGTTGCACTTAATGTAGCTAGTTCTTTTTCAGCCCAAGTAGAGAAATTAAACTGACAAGAGTATACCCAGTCTGGTCTCAAATGTTATTTGATATAAAAATAAAATTTTCAACCTAAATATTTACAGATTATGCACTGCCGATCCATCTTTAATTTCCCAAGTTTCCAATCGAAATTCTTAGATCAAAAGTTAGCAGTCTTGGCATTTTAACTCAATTGTGTATAGTTCTACATAAGGAGGGGATGGATTATACATATAAGTACTCACAAATAGGGATTTAAACATGCATGTTTCATTTTGGAGAGAAAACAGTAAGAGTGAGAATTTAAAACATTCGTACATGGCAGCAAGGAGGGAGATTATGGAGTTGTACATGGACATGCATGGCAGCAAAGGATGGGGGAAGGGATGTACCTTGATTTGTTCCAGATTTTAAGGAACTAACATGCAGGAGATTCTTTGGATTTCCCTGGATTTGAAACAAGGAGTTGAATTTGGAAGCTCCAACATCAAGGGTTTCAGCTGTAGTAACTCTAATTGGCAGGAGTTTGGATAGCAGCTCCAACCTCTACCTTCCAGCTACGGGTCATGGCTTGAGTTGCAACTGATGGCTGCAACGATGCTTCATGCAGCAGTAGACAAAGAACTCCAGCAGTGGCTGTAGGTTGCTGCAGGAGGAGAGCAACATGGGGCTCTTCACCTTTTGCTGGAAATTAATTTGGAGATGAGAATACATTGGGAACTTAGAGGTGAAATGGTGAAGAAAAAGGGAGAGGAGAGGTTGCTCCCAACGGCTGGAACATGTAAGAGAGAAGGGCTTGGGGTCTTTGGGGGGATATAAATAAGGTGTTAGGGGCCCTATAATCTTGCCAAATGGAAATAAAGGCTAAGCCAAGTGTGAGAGAAACAAGGAGTCAAGTGGCTGGAAAAAATTCCAACGGCAGTCTGTGCACAGTGCACACAGTTCAGAATTTATTAAATACATATATTTTATTTTATTCTATTTTTTTATACCCAAAACTCTATCAACTTAAAGTTGACCGTATACGCGCCTCGGGCTTCGAATTTCGACACTCAATATCTTGTTTTGATCGTCTCGGAACGACGATCAATATGAGTATAATATTGATATACTTTCGGTCGAGTTTTGAATATCCGAAATTTTCGGATACGGTTTTTGTTTAAGGTTAAATTTTACGATTTAAAAATATCAAATGACCTCCGATTGACGAACGGTCGATTCCCTTAGTCTCGTATCGTCGAATCGGATCTCATGATGGTCTCGGTTTATTTCGCGGTTTCCGAATTTGCGTCGCGGCTTTTCACGGCACGCATTACGAAGGAACCGATTTTTGGTCGATTTCGTCCGAACGACTTTTGATTCACTACTAATTGGTCGTTTTAGGTTGTTTAGTATTGACCGTCAATGTTATTGGGTTCATTAGACCCAAAATCGGACGAGTTCGGGTTTACGCAAATTCTCGGATGTTACACTCTTGAAGCATGGTTGATCGAGTCTCTAAGAGAAGAGACCTCCTGTCTCAAGTCCGATCGTCGGAGAGATCGCTTGCGAGCGCGGGGATGAACCGCGGTGTCCTCGCAATCCAAGAAGTTGATCCAAGCGCGGTTGCTCCTGATCTCGTCGCACGAGATCAATCGTCTCCTTCGCGGGCGAAGCACTCGAAGTAGACGGAGAACCGCAGAGCGTCGAAGCGGTAGCACGAAGGCGAGGGCGACGACGTTTCTCTCCACCAAGGTGGACGGCCACCAAGAGGAAGAGGGAGAGAGGGCTGTCGAGTATGAGAGAAAGAGAGAGAGAGTTTTGCTACAATAGCATGTGTAAAAAGAGAGCCAAGAATGCCTCTCTATTTATAGGGTTTTGGGATCCATGGATCTCAATCCATGTGTCACATAAAATCAATGGTTGAGATTGATTTATGTCAATCCAATGGTCAAGATTGTTGTTAGTAAAAACCAACAACTTGTGATTTAATTTGATAAAAATATATTTGATAAATCAAATAAATATTAATACCAAATCTAAATCAATTAAATAAGGAGAGAGAAGGCAAAGGAGATGATCTCCTTATTTGGAAGACGGGACGGCCACCAATTCCCCAAGGGAATTGAGTGCCGCCCCCCTCATTCCTAATGAGGAGTGCAATCTCATGATCCCCATGAGATTGCACATCTCCTTAATTTTCTCTCTACTTATTTTCCAACAACAATTTGTTGGTATTTTAATTCACCAAAATAATTCTCAATTAATTTTGGGAATATTGCAATCTTGACATTGGAATATTGTGAATCAAATTCACAACCCAAAACAAAATGTAATTTACATTTTCAACTAATTAAACAATGTGTATCCAATACACATTAATAATTAATCTACTAATATAAATTATATTTAACTCTCTCTAATACATTATAAATCACATTTATAATATATTAGGAATAATTGGATATTACTATCCACATTATTCTTATCCATAATAATTAAATCACATTTAATTATATTGGATAATATCTCATACATCATGATAATTAAATCACATTTAATTATCAACTTCTCTTTGCTTAGATCTCATGGAATTGTTCTCAAACCATTTAAGAACAATGCTATTTCTCCTCAGATACTTGGAGATAAGGACAGGGCGATTGTATTGTTCCACATATAGTGACTTGGATATTGAGATCACATCTCAAATCCAGATCCCATGGACCTCTCATAGATGCTTGATTAAATCAAGACCGTAAACCTAATCTTCTCATTGCATCTGAATCTCATTCAGATCAATGTCCAGTAAATGGACTAAGATTAGGTTACTTCTCTGATGAGAGGAGTCACTAAAATCCAGACCTGTTTCATCACTCCCTCGGAATGGAAGCGTCATGGTTATACAATCGTTTATGATCAAATCACCCTTCAGGTATTCCCAATACCTGCACATCCTGCATACTGGAAGACTCATGATCATCATGAAGATAAAGATCACTTTTACACTGTTATCTTCATAGTCTGATCATTAAGTTTCTCAATCTTGGTCCTTGGGATATGGTACAGATCATATGCTTTCACAAAGCATATATCTTACCTTCAAATTCATATCATGCTTCTAAAGCATGATGACCATGCATGGAATTTGGTCAATCCCAATACCTCATGAGTGAGCTCATGTCTCCCGGTTCACAAGTGAACCTGTATGATCCCTTTGAGAGATCATATTACTCATATGCCCTTACATGCATACCAGCTCGCTGGTGTATAGACCTTGATTAGGTCATCAACCTATTGGTCTGCCAAATGTACATGCTCAGACATATAGTAATATATCTGTCTCTGGTCAGAGGATGTTTGCTTGTGATGTGACAGTATTCATCATAGGTCTTTGGTTATCTCGATCTCGTTAAGTCAACTCATTGACTCAACTAATCTGATACCTCTGAATCAATATTCCTATGCAGAGGACCTGCATCAAGAGGTCGATCAGATATCAGTCTAATGAGATGGGATTGCCATCTCCCACTCAGAATGGAGATCACTACTTGTTAATCATTGACGATGCTTGATGAGTCCTCTATCTAACTCCTTAGATATTCATCCAAACATCAGCCTCTATGATTCAATCATTGAATCAACAGCTGTATGATTATCAAGTTGGCCATGGTACATAACCCTTATTGTACAGAGGGACCTTATAGTGCATTCATTCATTCAATATCAGAAAGGGAGTGAAACAAAATCAATAACTTTTATTGATAAATCATTTATTACAACAACATTTATTGTAGGAATGGTTCGCCTCGGGCTCACATTGCTAACAATCTCCCACTAGCCCTCAGAACCATTCAGGAACAAGCCTTAAACCCATACTCATTACATGCTGGTCAAAAACCTTCTGTGTCAGAGGTTTGGTAAGAGGATCAGCAACGTTGTCGGCGGAGGCCACCTTGGTGATGATGATGTCACCACGCTTTTGAATCTCCCGAATGATGTGGTATTTCCTTTCTACGTGCTTGCTCTTCTGATGCCATCTGGGTTCCTTCGCCTGGGCAATGGCTCCCGTGTTATCACAGAGTAGCGGGATGGGAGTATCAGAGGAAACTACGCCAAGCTCCTGGACGAACTTGCGCAACCACACCGCCTCCTTTGCAGCATCTGATGAGGCAATGTATTCGGCTTCTGTTGTTGAATCTGCCGTAGTGTCCTGCTTCTTGCTTCTCCAGTTCACAGCACCACTGTTCAACAGGAACACAAACCCTGATGTCGACTTTCGATCATCAATATCCGATTGGAAGTCAGAATCTGTATATCCCAAGACTTGGAGATCACCATCTCCATAGACCAAGATGTAATCTTGCGTCCGTCTTAGATATTTGAATATGTTCTTTACTGCATTCCAGTGTTGTTCTCCATAGCAGGAATGGTAACGACTTACCACTCCCACTGCATGACAGATATCTGACCTAGTACACATCATGGCATACATCAAGCTTCCTACGGCTGATGCATAAGGACATCCAGCCATGGCCTTCTTTTCCTCAACAATTTGAGGAGCCATTCCTTTAGACAGGTGGATACCATGTCTCAAGGGTAGGAATCCTTTCTTGGAACTATCCATACGGAATCGTTCAAGAATCTTCTTAATGTATCCTTGTTGTGACAATCCCAATATCCTCTTCTCTCGGTTTCTGAACAGCTTTAGACCCAAGATGTAAGAGGTTTCTCCAAGATCTTTCATCTCAAAGGTATGGGACAGCTAAATCTTCACACTGGTCATCATCCCTGTATCATTCCCAATGATAAGGATGTCATCTACATAAAGCACGATGAACACAATGGTGCTCCCACTAAGCTTCTTGTACACACAAGGTTCATCAGGATTCTGCACAAAATCATAACTCTTTATGGTTTCGTCAAATCTGATGTTCCAACTACGAGAAGCTTGCTTGAGCCCATAGATGGATTTCTTCAGCTTGCATACTTTGCCATCCTCAGTCATGAAGCCCTGGGGCTGCTCCATGTAGATATCCTCCTCGAGGTATCCATTGAGGAAAGCCGTCTTGACGTCCATCTTCCAGATGTCGTAGTCAAGATATGCAGCTATAGCTAGCAATGCCCTGATGGATTTAAGCATAGCCACATGAGAGAATGTCTCATCGTAGTCGATGCCTTCTCTCTGTGTGTAGCCCTTGGCTACGAGCCGTGCCTTGAAAGTCTCTACTTTCCCATCAGGTCCCCTCTTTCTCTTGAAGATCCATTTGCACCCAATGGGTTTTACCCCTTTAGGTGGATCCTCTAGGGTCCATACACCATTCTTATGCATGGAGTCAATTTCTGACTTCATTGCTAGCATCCATCTATCCATGTCATGATCCGCGAGTGCTTCATCAAATGAAGTAGGATCATTGTCAGTTTCACTTGACACATGGAATCCATACCTTTCAGGTGGTGCAACCACCCTCGAACTCTTTCGAAGAGGTATGGGTGTTTCATCTTTATTTACTTCTTCAGTTTCTGGTTCAGGAATCTCAGAGTCCTCAGGGGACTCAATGAGTTCCTCTACTTCACTTTTGTCTTGACCTTTAAGGAAATCATCCTCCAGAAATTTCACATCTCTAGAGACAAAAACCTTTTGGGTCTCAGGGTCATAAAGTTGGTATCCAATACCATCTTTAACATACCCAATGAAGTAGCACTCACGAGAGCGAGATTCTAGCTTACTTGCATCCACATTCTTTGCATGGACCAAGCAACCCCAAACCCTCAAGTGATTAACACTAGGTTTGGTTCCATACCAGAGCTCATTAGGAGTCTTAAGTACAGATTTGCTAGGAATCTTATTCAGGATATATATTGCAGTCTCTACTGCATATCCCCAGAAACTAAGTGGTAAATGTTCTTTGCTCATCATTGAACGAACCATATCCATGATGGTTCTGTTGCGTCTTTCAGCAACACCATTAAGTTGGGGAGTTCCATGAGGAGTGAGATTGGAAATAATTCCATTCTCTTTAAGGTATCCTTAAATTCATCTGATAGGTACTCGCCACCTCGATCAGATCGAATTCGTTTAATCTTCCTATTGGTTTGGTTCTCAACCAAAACCTTGAACTCTTTGAACTTTTCAAAGGTTTCAGACTTATGACGTAATAGGAAGATAAACCCGTATCGCGAATGGTCATCAATAAATGTCAAATAATATCGATATCCATTTCGAGTCGCGGTACTGAAGGGACCGCATACATCAGTATGTATTAGGTCAATAATACCTTCACATCTTGTAACCTTGTTACGGAAAGGCATCCTAGTCATTTTACCTCGAATACAATGTTCACAGGTAGGTAAAGGCTGAACCTGTAGAAAATCCAAAGGTCCATCCTTTATTAATCTATTGATCCTATCAACAGATAAATGACCAAGCCTTTGATGCCAAATCATGTTTGAATGATTTATATTACTCCTGGATCTTTTAGGGTTTTTATTAGTGATTGTAACATTCATGACATGCTCATTAATGCACAATTCATAGAGTCCTCCAGAAGTCAAAATACCCTCTGCAATATATTTATCATAATGATTTATGACTAATTTATTATAAAATAGGAATGAATATCCACTTCTAACTAGCTTAGAAACAGATATCAAATTCCTTCTGACTTCAGGTACATAAAGACACTCTTTAAGTACTAGGACTCTTCTACTAGATAATGATAGTCTGCAGGTCCCGACGGCGACTGCTGCAACACTTGCATCAGATCCCATCTGGATGACTATCTCCCCTTCTTCAAGCTGTCTAGTTTCCTGAAACAAATACAACAAATTGCATACATGAACAGAAGCACCAGAATCAACTACCCAACTTCCTTCTCGTCCGACGAGAAAGCTGGTTTCAATGATAAATGTAGATTTCATACCTGCTGGGGCTTTACCTTTGTCGATCGACCTCAGGTAATCCGGGCAATTACGCCTCCAGTGCCCCGGATTCTTGCAGTGGTGACAGACGTCGGTTTTCTTCGACGCCATTAAAGTGGATGCATTGGAAGATGAGGCAACACTTTGTCCCTTCTTCTTTCTCTTCTGGGCTGGGCCCTTCCGAGAACCTTGCTTCCGACCGCGCTTCCCTTTGACCTGTGCAACCATTGCAGTGCCAGTGTGACCATCTTTCTTCATTACGTCTTCTGCAGACTTTAATGCAGCAAGAAGCCCAGCATTTGTCAGTTCCAGCTTATTCATGTGGAATGACACCACAAAGTTATTGAAAGATTTTGGAAATGACAGCAGAATGAAATCAGATTGCATGTCTGCATCCATCGTCGCCCCCAGAGTCTCAAGCTCCGACAAGTACCCAAACATTTTGATTACATGCTCGCGGACCGAGGTCCCTTCCTGCATCTTGCAGCGAACGAGTTCTTTCATAACATTGTACCGCTGGGTGCGGTTAATGTCACCAAACATATCCTTTAGATTCTGCATGATATCCTGGCAAGTACTCATCTCCACATGTTGCTTCTGAAGAACATTGGAGAGAGAACCCAAGATATAGCACCTAGCCAAGACATGATCTTCATCATACTTGTCATTATATGCTTTGTCTTCCTTAGATTTAGGGTTTTCAAGTTTGTTTTCAGAGAGCACATAACTGATGCGCTCTGCCGAAAGCACAAGCTCCAAATTACGGATCCAATCCGAGTAATT